>JARHVA010003329.1:425000-1157500 GCA_037957365.1 Torreya grandis | reverse complement strand
CCCTTCATTTCTATCTTTGGGAGGGCAACCGCATTAACGCGTAAAATAGGTTTACGCCCGTGCAACGTGGGCGCTGAGGGGATTTATTTTTAATGAGATTGAAAATTATTAAATTTTTATAGGGGGATTGAAAATTAAGCACGATTGTGCATTGTCTCTTTTTTTTTAATAAATAAACATAGACATAAAGGACAACCATGTGGATGTTGCCTTGTTTAACTTTTAGCATGTGGTCAAAACATATGAATTTTGCCTTGTTTAACTTTTAGCATGGCTTGTCTTAAAGCTTGGCTCAGTCACTAGATGTGGTCAATGCTATGGATTTACCCTGATCTCAAATTTGTCAAAAATTATAACGTTGTGCATACCCTGACCATTTGACCACTCTATATACATCTTATTAATTATTGTATTTTTAATATTAGTTATATAATAAAGTTGTATGATTCAAACAAAATTCAATGAAGTATATGATCTTACCGATTAAATAATGGTCAATGGTTAGATCACTTGTATATTTAGTAGTTTATTGTATTTTAAATTATAGATAATCAATGAAATTATGTTGTTTTATCCTACAAATCACTGATAACCTAGTTGCATGTAAAATTGTAGTTTATTTATTAGCTTTTTTTAGGGTGGTGTTCTTTTAGGGTAGGTTTGAACTCTCTTCATTTTCAAGTTAAAATATAAATTCGGCTTTATATAATGGGCAAGCCATGTTATGAAGTAATTGAAATGGGATTAAAGTATGATGGGTCTTCATCTTACCTACTTCCATAGTTTAGGTCATTTTACATTTCCATTTAATCCTTATTTCATTTCATATTTATCCTTAAAAGAAAAAAAAGATAAATTAATGATATTAATGTTAACAAAAGGATAAAATTGGATTATGAGACCAAAATAGTATAATGTAAAGTAAGAAATATAAAGTGCAAGAACAACTCTAAAAAATTTAAAAACTACAAACAACATACATCCAAGAAAACATGTAAAAACAAATCATGTCCTTTGATGCCTCGCTAATCTCATCATATTTAAAAGCCTTCATGACATCACTTTCTTCTCAATCTTGAAGAACAAACAAGATGAATAAAGAAACAAACTGTAGAGATGTACATTTAAATGTCAATCCAGAGAGCTATATTTTAGCAAGGACTCAACATTGTATGTGCATACCAAGTATTGTTGAAAAACTAAGAATTTAATGTTACGTACAAGGAATTCAAACTAAAATTAACCCACACTTGCAATGAATTGAAAGCACTCTTGCTGAAAGTAATCAAAAAATGCACTCTCAGGATTAAATTATTACAAGGTAATTTAATTATGAACTCAAAAGAAAACTATGAGACTAAATTGCAAAAATTTAAATGCAAGCACATACAAAACTAAACTATATTGATGAATGGGAATCTTCACAACAAATTGCACAAGTGGGCCTTGCCTCGATTGGTTTGGAGTTTTGATCCCTCCTTTGGCTTTAACATGATTACTTAAAATCAACTAGTTTATTGATTAATGAAACCATAGTAATAAAGATATTGTTACATGTTGATTATAGCTATGTGTTCCAACCTTTTAGGAATTTTACTTATGTAACCTATGTTTGATTAAAGCGTTGAGTAGTCTAAATCGTGGAAATAATATGCATAAAATAATCACGGATTTGTTACAGATTTTGACTAGATTTGACTTTCTAAAAGTAATAATAAAAATGTGTAAATAAAGACTTGTCTAGAAAACACTTGATATGGATGATCTAAGTGCTGGGAATTGAAATATGAATAGGTTTGAGTGTTGTCAACTAGATCCTTATATCAGAACCTCTCCTAGACAATAGTGCCACATTTGGATAGAGGCACCATGTGGCTCTAGTGTCTTCATATTGGTGCTAATGTCCTTTGTGAAGGACTATATTAAACTTCTAATTATACCTATGTCTGTATTTATGGGTTTTGTTCCTACATGCATGAAGTCTAAATCTTTGTATTATGCCTATAATAGTTTATTTATGATGCAAATCTTAATCCTCCCTACAATTAAGGCATGAGTTGAAAAGTGTGTTTGTTAGTAGGATACGTTGGACATCCTCAACACCTCATTATGAATAAAGTTGCCTACATAACAATACTCTGAGGAGGAATCAATCCCAGTGTATTTATCTCCACCTAAGTTCTAGTGCAAGTGTAAGTGATGCTAGAATGATAGTGTCCTTGAGTGCCTTGAGTGTGCTTGAGATTAGAAATCTATAAAATTTGAGCTTAGGGCAGTTGTAGATGGTAATATGCAGAAGCAGGGAAGAATAGGAATTAATAACCTTGATTTTGCTCAACTTGTTTCATATTTGAATAGTTGTTTTGCATCTCATTTTCATCTAGTGGATAGAGGGCTAAAACTCATGTATTTATATTGTTATGTTTCTTGTGCGGACAATAAAATATGTTTAGGCCGACCTTAGGAGAGTTATACTTTTAAAACTATAATCATTCAGGAAAGATAAGGTAAATGACATAGGTGCCATTTTGAGGACACTAGTGCCATGTGGATCTAGTGTCAGTAATGTGGTGCTAATGTCTAGTTGGTTGAACACTAGGCACAAAGGGCCAGGATTGAGAAATAAGGGTTTGGGACTGCGTTTGAATTAACTAAGGACACTTATGGCCTGCACGAAGGCTAGAAAAGTGTGATAATAGGTTCTATGATAGGTCTATGGCTAAGCTAGGAATAGGTCATCTTAGGTAGCACTTTTAACACTCAAATACCACTTTTAGGTGATTGCATTCCCCCCCCCACCCCGCCCCCTACACTTTATGCTAGAAATGTAGCAAAGTAAAATAAGTAGTATAAATGAAAAAGAAGCATACCTAGAATTACTTAGGAAGTGAAACCCATGAAGTTGAATATGACTATGTGAAGTTGGGTCTGTGTATGTGAAGCATGATCCAAAGCATAATCTTCAAATGAAATGTGCATAAATCAGTTCTTACTTAAGAGATATCAAAATCAAAAGACTATGTTGAGTAAATAAGTAACTGAGTAAAACTAAGTAAAGAGATAAGAAAGAAGAAAGGAATGAATACACCTTGTTGGGTACGTGAACCAATGCATGAACCTAGTGACAACCTATGTGTGTTCATGTATATAGTGATCAATCATTGAATAACTTGGATTGAGCCGATAGCTTGCTAAATCCTCATGTGTGGGTGGCTCAAGAACTCAATACAGTTTTGACTTCATCATTGCCCACCTCTATTTGGTGGATCATGACCTATGAATAGCTTGGATGGGACTAATAGTGTGTCCAACCCTCTCATATGGGTGGCTCAAGAACTCAATTAAGCTATGCCCCCATCATTTCCCACCCATGTGTAGTAGATGCATCTGAAATTGAACTGTGCAAATTATTGGAAATGTCTAATTGAGTATAACTAACTGTGTATGTTAGCTTTGCAGCCACTCAGGTACATTAAGAAACTCTGGGCCACTCAAGAATGCTAACCACTGCATATTGAGTAAGGCATGAAACTGGTGACAACTTGGAATATGATGCCAAATGTATATAACATAGAGAATGCCATGGAATTTACTATTCCATCTGATCAATCGATGTGTAATTGAACATATGGAAACAATGTGTTGTGCACATTCCCCCAATCTATTATCTGAGTATGTTATTCTAATATGAGTTATAATAACTATATCTGAGTATCTAAACTGAATATGGGAATGATCATGTCGCACATGATTCCCCCAATATGAGAAAATGAATTTGAGATGATCTAATGTGAATCTAAGTAAAAATTGAGAATACTTATCAAACCTGTAATTGGATCTATGCAAACCTGTATTGTACCTAGTGTACTATTCTAGCTAATCTGAGTTGTCTTGAAACTGAGGCTATTGTACAATAGTGCCACATCTTGGACACTAATGACATGTGGTGCTAATGTCCCTATTTGGGCACTAATGTCATTTTAATCTGAATTGTGTGTCACTATACTAATTTTTAAGTCACTATTTTCTTTGTATGTTTACCTATGCCTAATTTTCTGAAATTGAGCCTATGTGCTAAAAAAATGTTCTATGAGTGAAATATAGGAGCGTGATCTCTGTGACAAATCCTTGTGAATTCCCCCTCTTTTGAGGATAGTTGTTGAACTTTTGCAAGAATTTTCCTCAAAATAAAAATCAATACAAATTGTGTGTTATCTAGAGCATATATGATAATTGCATGATAATTTAATATAATGTGCAAACATAATATTAGAATGTAAGATAATCTAAGTATATGTAATGTAAGATGTATGTCATTTATGTCATTCCATAAGGGTGTTAAGAAAGATGTGATCAATGTATATAATAGTAAATCTGAGTAAAATTGAGTAGCTACCTAAGGGGATGGTGAATGATGTCCATTACAACACCTAAGTAGGAAGGGTAGATGCATGAGGTCCCTCATGGCATCAAAACTAGTGCATGTAACAAGTAAATACAAGTGCCATGGCCATGATGCATATAAGAAAGCATATATAAAAAACATATGAGGCATGCAAAGTAGGCCAAGGGGCCACAATAAAGAGACATGGGCACATGTCACTAAATCTAAGAACAAGACATACAAGGACATGTTTAAATGTCCACATACACAAGCAACAAACAGGTTGTCTTAGATCTATATAGAAGGACATGTTCAAATGTCTAGATACACAATCAATAAATCACACACAAGGTACATAGGCACATGTCCAAGGCATACATACTACAAATATAAGTGGTGTAGAAACAAATAACAATGGCATATTCAAATGACCTTGAATAGAAGAAGAATAGAAATACAATCAAGTCTAAACTAGGTAAGCTAGAAATGAAAGTATGCATGAGTATGTAATACAAATTTGTATAAAATCTAGGATGTACATATGTTGTCTAAAGTAGTGATAGTCGATAAAAAATATGAGTAAGAGTAGTAATGATCATTATCAATATATAACAATGCTAAAACTAGAATGTAGAGAATGTAAAGAAAGAACCTAGTAGTAAAAATTATGTATAAGATGCCCCCAAGTGGGCTAATATGTCAAATAAATAACCATGAATCAATGTATATGCCCCTAGTGGGTAAATAATAGCAAGTCTAGATCAATGTAGTGGACCTGAGTCATGTAAGTAATCTGCAAGCACTCGACAAGAACAAGTGAAGCATGTAGTATGATAAAATTGATTATACTAAGATAGCTAGCATATGTAGTGTCTAGCAAATATAAGAAGTCTAAACATAGTAATGAATACAATCTATAAATTTAGTGTTTTTGCGTAATTATTTGAATATTTTTATGTTTTTGAAATATTGTAATGTTTTTTTATTTTTTGGATATAAGCTATGTACAAGAAAATGAAAATGAACAATGTAAAAGGAGAAAAAAAGAGGGAAAGTATATACAAGAGGGTAGAAACCATACTAATTGATGAGTCTCATGGGAGACTCACTATTAGTTTGACCTATGTTAAATAAGGGAACTATGATCATGTGTGTTGTGTGAAATGGAAACTATGATCCCATAATCTATTAAATTGAGTAATTTGTAACTATATGTTTATCTGACTGTGTAGTGATGCTAGGAATCTATGGTATTGACTATGGTGTCCTATGAACTGTAGGGGTCTTAGGGACCCATATGGTAGAAGAAGCTATAGGTGATATAGGTGCCTATGTTGAGAACCTCGAGAACCCAATAATACTGATCTCAGTAAAAAGTGAGTGGAGGAAGACCCTCTAGAATCTATGACATATCTCTAACATATGGGTCTCTCTAATAATGGTCTCCATGGGAGAGTATCTATGTGTGTTGATATTGTAGGATTAGTTCTCGCCTACACTTGTGGCTATACTAAACTCTATGATGTCTCAATAGAAACTACGATTTGAGTTGTAACTGATAATTTTGCTATATCTAGTAACTATGTTGGAACTGTAACTAGTGACTATGATGTAACTACCTATGGAATGGGTAAAGGATACTCATATTGAAAACCCTCAACTTTGACCACCTAATTGTCATGTATGTATTTTAGATATCTATGCATTGTAGATGGGATGGCTTGTACCTATTATATTCATGGCCTACCCAATAACATATCAAACATACCTGCACTAGGTACAACTAAGAACTAAGTGGCTATATGTGCTGGTCCAACCTATAATGGAAGCATAATCTCCCCAATGGAGATCTAAACATGACCAATGAAGCCATTAATAATTGTGTCTATGTGGAATATATCTAACTTTGAGTACCCCAAATACTATAAAAGTGTCATAGTACACATGTTAGTGCTTGACCTATTGTCAATCATAACACTCTAGATAGGATGATGATCCATGTATGCTCATACAAAGAGTGAATGTAAATTTGTATCATCATCAACAATCTCCTCCTCTAAGAAGGTGATGAGTAGTCTAACTAGAACTTTAGTATGGCACATGTTAATGATGTTGTGTAATGGGTGTGCCTTTTCTATAATAGTATTATATGAATTTGGTGGTGGATGTGCCTGATATGTGTAGTGAACACCTGATGTGCTCCCTGTCTCATTTGTTGTGTGATTTGAAAAGAATTTGAGAATATATTTAATGCCTTAAATTTTATTTTTTGTAATGTTGGTGCCCATATGGTTGTGCCCACATCAATAATGTTAGCCTTAATCAAATATTGTATCTTTTGTTTTAGGATTATGCATCTATTTTTTGTATGGCCTGGTAACCTATGATACTCACAGAATGTATTAGAATCATAGTTATTTGGAAGAGGTTGTGTCATATCAACCTCTTTAATGGGAGGGAGAGATATGACATTGCATTCCAAGAGATGATATAAAACCCATGTTGGTGACTCTAGAAGGTTGGTGAAGCTTCAATGCTGAGGAGGAGATAAAACCAAGTGATGAGATGGCTCTGAAGCTACATTAACTATGGCCTTTTGATCACTCTTGTTCTCAGTGTCCCTTACCTTGTATGGAGGATTATTTTAACTCTTATAAATTGATTCTAATCCATTGGTATATTTTAGTTTGACCATTGATAAAAGCTTTACCTCTCTTTCTTTTACTATGTGGTACAAATCTATGAATGTAGGAAACTTCTTAAATAAGATAGCTTCGTGTAATGTTGGTAAAAGGCTATGTTTGAAGATGTCCTAAAGCTCTTTATCTGCCATGGATCTAGTCAATTTAGTTAATATAATCTTGTATTTTAAGACCTATTCTATGATAGGTTTATTTGAATTTTGTTTCAACTATGCAACTTGGGCATATGATATCTTGTCACTGATATTGATGGATAAGTGTGCTAAAAACGTGTCTGCCAAAGCATTGAATTTTATAATAGATTGATTTGGTAAGTCATAAAACCATTGTAAGGCATAATCCTTTAAACTTCATGGAAATAACTTCGTGAGAATCCAATCATTAGACACATAGTCCAAACATGTTACGTGAAAATCTTGAAGATGGTGCTCTGGGTCACCCTTGCCATCATATAATGTACGCTAAGGTGTCATAAATCTAGATGGCAAGGGATTTGTCACTATGTGATGTGCCAAATGTGTATGTAAGAGAATGTTAGCATCTAAGGCATGTGATTGCTTAGTGGATCCCTTCTCAAGTTATAACACTTTAGCTCATAAAGTATGAACCTTTTGAATAAGGGATTGTACATCTAGAGTGGAGGAACTAGCCACAACAGGTGTAGATATAACTGAAGGTTGTTAAATTAAAATTGTTGGTTGTGTTAGCTAAGTTGGCCCCACTGTAGGTGTAATAATGTTATTAGTTGGGGGAGTTGAAGATTGACCATTATTTGATTTGTTCTTAATTTTCAATATAACTTATAAGATTTGTGCATGATCAAGGGAATGGTCTTGAATTCTATCTCTAAATATTTTTAATACCTCATCTTTATTGACAATCATGTTATCATTGTTAAGTGGAGGGAGAGTGTCTTGATTTTTAATTTGTGTATCATGTTGTTCTTGATTATATTGTTCATCTTCAGATGCATTATCATTGAAATCCACATAATTATGGTGTGAAAAATTGATAATTGGAGTTACAATAGGTACCTTATCCATGTTATAAGCTTGAATAGCAGGAATCTGAATATGCTCTATAGGATTACCACCTAGTCTATCACCTCTTCTTAATGGAAGAGAGATAGGATTTTTAGATGGAATATAGTAAACAAATTGGAATAGAGCTAATAAAATAGAATATATGAGATCTAAAAAATTTAAAGCAATTGATGAAAATAGGAAAAAAAAGATACAAATCCTATGAGCATATAGGTTTAGGGTTTGAGCAATGTTCAAAGTAAGTTGGGTTCACCAAATGTTTTAACCTTTTATGAATTTTACTTATGTAAATCCTATGTTTGATTAAATAGCTGAGTAATATAAATCAAGGAAATAATATACATAAAATAATTGCTAATTTGTTACATATTTTGACTAGCTTTGAATTTCTAAAAATAGTAATAAATATGTGCAAATAAAGACTTATCTATAAAACCCCTGATACAAATGATTTGAGTGTTGGAAATTGAGATATGAAAAGGTTTGAATGTTATCAACTAGATCCCTATATCAAAACCTCTCCTAGACTGTAGTGTCACATTTGGATAGAGGTGACATTTGGTTCTAGTGTCATGATATTGGCACTAACATCCTTTGTGCATGACTATCCCAAACTTTTGGGTGCACCTATGTCTGTATTTTTAGGTTTTGTTCTTGTGCACAGAAAGTTTGGAACTCTATATTGTGTCTATAATAGTTGATTTATGATGCAAACCCTAATCCTCCTTGCAAGTAAGGCATGAGCTAAAAAGTGTGTTCATTAGTAAGATAAGCTAGACGTCATCAACACCCCACTATGAAGAGAGTTGCCTACATACCAATAATCTAAGGAGGTATCAATCCCAATGTATTTCTCCCCACCTAAGTGTTGGTACAAGTGTAAGTGATGCTAGAATTATAGTGGCCTTGAGTGCCTTGAGTGTGCTTGAGATTGGAAATCTATAAAATATGAGCGTAGGGCAGCTATAGATGGTAGTATGTAGAAGTAGGGTAGAATAGGGATTAATAAACTTGATTTTACACAAATTTTTTTGTGTTTGAATAGGTGTTTTGTATCTCATTTCCATCTAGTGGATAGAGGGCTAAAAGTCATGTATTTATAGTGTTTTGTTACTTATGTGGATAATAAAATATGTTTAGGCCAACCTTAGGAGGGTTTTACTTTTAAAAATATACTCATTCAGGAAAGATAGGATAAATGATGTAGACACCATTTTGGGGATACTAGCACCACGTGGCTTTAGTGTCCTTAATGTGGCACTAATGTCCAACTAGTAGAACACTAGTCATGAAGGGCCAAGATCAAGAAATGAGGCCTTAAGACTATGTTTAAGCTGACTAGGGATGTTTGTGGCCCATATGAAGGCTATAAAAGTGTGATAATAGGCTCTAGGATATGTCTAGGGATAAACTAGGAATATCTAGTCTCAAGTAGTAATCTTAGCACTCAAATACCACTTTTAGGTGATTACACTCTGTAATGTGTAATACAATTACAAATTATCTATTTCCTTCTAATTCTCTAACTAGATTTTTGGCTACAACCTTGCCCTTAATTAGAAAAGGTTGACTTCATTTAGATTCTTAAGGCTTAAGTAAGTACAATAATAATTCTATAGTTAAACTCATAATAGCATATTTATATCAAAATAAAAGATACAACAAGAAAAGAAAATATGCAGCCATATGAATACAAATAATCAATTTATAGTCCAATGAGGAGATGAGGTGTAAATAGAACTAATAGATTATCCCCATTTTTGTAGGAATTATTTTTTGTGAGTTGAATGTGAGAGCTAACTTTATCTTATAACAACCTACTAACTATCACTGGCTAGTGAAGAAAACCTAGAGATATTGATATGGGCTAGCAATCAGTTGTTATGGGAGAGTAATGTTAATGTGGAAAATGAAACAACAATAAATGGGTATGGGTATCACACATGTTGAAAGTTTATTGTTGCAAGTACCAACTATGTGACAAGAAGCTCAAAAATATACAATCATTTTTACTATTAGTAAGACCAAAATGATTAAAGAAGTAAATCATACTAATTTATCCAAAAAAACTAGTTTGAAACCAAAACAAGAAATATGTGCAATACATATACCCATGTGCTATTATAAATAATAGTTTCTAAAAATGTTCTAGCAAGTCTATGAGAAATACAAAAAGGAGTACTATTAATTCCAATATAGAGTCAAATGATTGACATTTTTGGGCTCGTCATACCCCAACTTAACATATATATTGTCCTAAATTAATCAAACATATTTAAATGTATTGAGAACATAAGACTAAAAAATAATCATAATCTGTATATCCCTCTCTTTGTCTAGCATGTAATCCCAGATTCATTTACATATTATACTATCTTTTATTTCCCTATATTGAATTGGGTGTTTTCTTTCATATCCAATAAGAACTAAGAAACCATAATTGGGGAGGATGAAAAGTGTTAAGGTGTGGAGCCTAAAAGCTTCACCAAGGAGCGCATTACCAAAGTTGCAGGTTTACATAGTCACCGGCGTCGGTCAGGAGTGACCGACATCGATCAGGTGAAGTTGAAGAGACGCCAGCATCGGCAGGGATCGACTGACATCGGTCATAGGCAAGCAGGCAGGAATCGGCATCGGTTACTTGTGCGTCCAAAGAGCTATTTCCGAGGACAGAATCGAGTGTTTGCATGATGAGATTAAGTTCTAGTCTTAAGTCCGCATCTCTATTATTAGTAAGACTGTTTTTAGAGCCCTTGTTTAAGAGGCTTAACTGTTGGTTGTAAGTGCATGCTCAAGTTTCCTAATTCTATATGTAGGAAAGATCTTCTTAGCTTATCGTAGTAGTTCATTGTATGTGAATGTTGAAGAACAATACATAATTGTATAGGTGAATCAATTCAGGTTGTTGGAGTTGATTGTATTTGAGAGAGAGAGAGCTCTTGAGGGAAAGAGATCTAGAGAGAGATCTGTACATCTGAGAGAGGTGTGGAAGAAAGAAGTTTCTTCAATTGTATTCCTTCTGTAAAGAGTTTAATACAAGTTTTTAGGGTGGTTTCTTGTATCTCTTGTTCTTTGCTATTTATCATTCTAGTTACTTATCTATCTGATTTAATTCCGTGGTTTATTGCTTTCATAAGTGTAATCATATTTTTGGTTGATCCCCAACAAGTGGTATCAGAGCTCAGGTTCACTAACAGGTGGTTCAGATCTGTGTAGTGTGTATTGATTACAGGTTGCTCACAGAGGTTTCTGCAGGGATTTCTATTTGAGTGGGAGAAGTAATGGCAAAAGAAAGTAAACTGAGAATGGAGAAGTTTAATGGCAAAAATTATCAACATTGGAGAATGCAGATAGAGGACTATCTGTATCAGAAAGATCTATACTTACCGTTAGGTGGGATTGCAAAGAAGCCCACAGACATGGATGATGAAGAATGGGAAGTTCTTGATAGAAAGGCTCTGGGGTCTATAAGACTGAGTCTAGCATCTACTGTGATATCTAATTTATCACAGGCAAAAACAACGGTAGAGTTGATGAGTACTTTAGCAAATTTGTATGAAAAACCCTCAGCTTCTAATAAGGTATATCTTATGAAGCAGTTATTTAATTTGTGTATGCAGGAAGGTGGATCTGTATCTAATCACCTGAATGATTTCCATGGAATTGTAAATCAATTAAGTTTAGTCAATATTGTGTTTGATGATGAAATTAAAGCTCTTTTAATATTATGTTCTTTGCCTGAAAGTTGGCATAGCTTAGTAATGGCAGTTAGTAATACTGCATCTGCTTCAAATATTTTAAAAGTAGGGGATGTTGTTAGTGTTATCTTGAATGAGGAAATTCGCAGGAAAAGCATAGAGGAAACATCAGGGAACACTTTAAGTTTTGAGAGCAGGGGAAGGCAAAAAGAGAAGAGAAAGAGGAGATCAAGATCTAAGTCTAAGGTGAGAGGTAGATCCAAATTCAAAAATGGCAGGAGGCCACAATGCTGGAATTGTGGAAAGATGGGGCACATAAGCAGAGATTGATGGTCAAAGCCTAAGGAGGACAATCAGCATGAAGGAAAAGAAGAAGCAAAGGTTGCAGGTATTGCACAAGATGCTTTAATATTCTCTTTGCATAATAATATAGAATCTTGGGTGTTAGATTCTGGTGCATATTTTCATGCTACCCCTAATAGAGAATATTTTAGTGACTATATCCATGGAGATTTTGGAATAGTGTATTTAGGGGATGATGAGCCTTGTAAAATTATTGGCAAAGGTAAAGTGCAGCTGAAAATGTAGAATGGCAACACTGTTGGGGATCAACCAACAATGGATTACACTTATGAAAGAAATGAATGTGGAAATAAACAGATAGATAAGTAACTGAAATGATAAATAGCACAGAACAAGATATACAAGAAAACACCCTGAAAACTTGTATTAAAAACTCTTTACAATAGGAATACAAATGAAGAACTTTGTTCTTCCACACCTCTCTCAGATGCACACAAGATCTCTCACTAGATCTCTATTCCTTAAGAGCTCTCTCAAAAGTACAGTCCTTCAAACATTTACAATGTTCTACTCATACTCAATTACACTCTCTCATCATCATCATACAATAGCTTAGAAGATCTCTCCTACATATAGAAATAGGAAATTTGAGCATGCTCTTACAACAAACAGTTAAGCCTCTTCAACAAGGGCTCTAAAAATAATATTGCTAACAATAGAGACGCGAGCTTGAGTCTACAACTCAAACTCATCATGCAAACACTCGCTTCTGTCCTCGGAAATCGCTTTCTGGACACGCAGATAACCGACGTTGGTTCCTGCCTGTTCGCCTGTGACCGTCGCCGGCCGACCATCCTGTCGACGTCGGCGCCTCTGCAACTGCAACTGACCGACGTCGGTCGCTCCTAACCGACGCCGGCGTCTGTGTAGACCCGAACCTGTTTGTCTATGCTCCTTGGTGAAGCTTTTAGCTCCACATACCTAACAATCTCCCACTTGGAGATAAACCAGCTGCACCAATACCTGTACAGCAAGATCTTCTAGCTCCTCCATCTTCAACTCAATTATGAAGACCAATAGAAGTTGAATGTAGATTCAACTTCTCCTTAGTAACCAGCTTTGTTAGCATATCAGCAGGATTCATATCTGTATGGATCTTCTCCAGCTTCAACTCACCATCTTCCAATACCTGCCGTATGAAGTGGTACCTTAGCTGTATGTGCTTGGTTCTAGAATGAAAAGCTGAGTTCTTTGCCAAATGGATTGCACTTTGACTGTCACTATGCAATCTGCAACTTCCATGCTCCCTTCCAAGCTCTTCCATGAACCGTGTCATCCATATCATCTCCTTGCTGGCTTCTGTAGCTGCAATGTATTCTGCTTCTGTAGTTGACAAGGCTACAACCTTCTGTAACTTAGAAATCCAACTAACTGCCGTTCCACCTACAGTAAAAACATAACCTGTGGTGCTCCTCCTGCCATCCAAATCCCCTGCCATATCTGAATCTACATAGCCATGTAGAGATGTATCTGAACCTCCATAGCATAAGTGTCTACGGCTGGTTCCTCTCAGATATCTAAGGATCCATTGTACTGCTTTCCAATGTTCCTTTCCTGGATTGGCCATATACCTGCTTACTACTCCCACTGCTTGGGCAATATCTGGTCTAGTACACACCATTGCATACATCAAACTTCCTACCACGGAAGAATATGGAACCTTATTCATGTACTCTACCTCATCATGTGAATTGGGACATTGTTCTTTGCTTAACTTGAAATGTCCTGCCAAAGGTGTGCTTACCGGTTTCGCATCCTGCATGTTGAACCGTTTCAACACCTTGTCCACATAATCTTCTTGAGACAATATCAACCTGTGATTTTCTCTGTCTCTCTTAATGCTCATGCCAAGGATTTTCTTAGCTGCTCCCAAATCCTTCATAGCAAACGTTTGAGCTAACTTCACCTTAAGCTCTGAGATGTCCTGCATGTGAGACCCTGCAACCAACATGTCATCTACATACAACAATAGAATAATGTATCTACCGTTATCAAATCTCTTAAAATATACACAATGGTCTGATTGACACCTACTGAAACCATGCTCAGTCATAAACCTGTCAAATTTCAAGTACCATTGCCTTGGAGCTTGCTTGAGGCCATACAAGCTTTTCTTTAACCTGCACACTAGTTTCTCCTTACCCTTGACCTCGAAACCTTCTAGTTGTTCCATGTAAATTTCCTCATCTAAATCTCCATGAAGAAATGTTGTTTTAACATCTAGCTGCTCGAGATGCAAATCCTCAAAAGCAACCAAAGACAATACGACCCTTATAGAAGTCATCTTAACAACTGGAGAAAAAATCTCGCCAAAGTCAATACCTGGCTTTTGTGCAAATCCTTTTACAACCAATCTGGCCTTGTATCTCATCTGACCATCCTCACCTTCCTTCAACCTGTAAGTCCACCTGTTCTTCAGTGTTCTCTTACCAGCTGGCAATTCAACCAAATCCCATGTTTGGTTCTCTCTTAAGGACTCCATCTCCTCAACCATGCCATGCTCCCACTTACTCCTGGACTCCACCTGTAAAGCTTCTTCAAAACTTTCTGGTTCTCCACCGTCGGTTAGCAATAAATAATATAAAGAAGGAGAATATCTAATTGGAGGCTTACTTACCCTTTCAGACCTCCTGATTGGTGTCTTGGACTCATTTTCCACAATCTGTCCACCCAAATTTTCTGACAGTGACCGACCTCGGCCACCTGTAGACCTGTTACTGGCCGACGCCGGTTCTTCCTGGCCGATGCCGGTGCCTGGTCTGCCGACGTCGGTCTCTGTATGGCCGACATCAGTTTTTGTACTGCCGACGCCGGTTCCAAACTTGCCGACATCGGTCTCTGTGTTTTCCTGTAAGTGATTGTTTCTTTTTCCCGCGAGCTCATTTTGGACCATAATTTCGTCCAACTCATTATTGCTCTGCCCAGCTTGATCTAGCTTCCTTATCTGATCACTGTACATCACTCTTTCATTGAAAACAACATCATGGCTCCTAATTACCTTGTTAGTTCCTAGATTCCAAAATCTGAAACCAAAATCATCTGAGCCATAGCCTATAAACGTGCACCTCATAGACTTAGCATCAAGCTTCTTTCTATTTTCCTTATCTATGTGCACAAAGGCTTCACAACCAAAAACTTTGAAATATGAGAGATCAACCTTTTTACCTGTCCATGCCTCTTCTGGAATTCCACCATCCAGAGCTGTAGAGGGTCCTCTATTGATCAGGTACACTGCGGTGTCAACTGCTTCTGCCCAAAACTCTAAGGGCAACCCTGCATGCAATCTCATACATCTTGCACGCTCCATAATAGTCATGTTCATCCTTTTAGCAATACCATTCTGCTGAGGTGTCCTTGGAACCGTCCTTTGCCTACGGATCCCATTTATATAACAATACAATTTGAACTTAAGACTGCAGAACTCACCACCATTATCAGATCTCAAGCACTTTAATCTTTTGCCTGTTTCATTCTCAAC
Organism: Torreya grandis; assembly: GCA_037957365.1. Lineage (NCBI taxonomy): Eukaryota > Viridiplantae > Streptophyta > Pinopsida > Cupressales > Taxaceae > Torreya > Torreya grandis. The sequence goes on along the minus strand of JARHVA010003329.1, from coordinate 1,141,832 downwards.
CATGGCTTTCCATATCTTAAAGGTCTCAAAAACATCAGATTTCTTTTTAATACAGTAGATCCATACCTTTCTTGTGGAGTCATCTATGAATGTAACATAGTACTGTGATCCGCCAATAGAGGCTACATGAGCCGGTCCCCACACGTCTGTGTGAACAAGCTGCAACTTCTGCCTTTTCTTAGTAGACCCAGTCTTTAGAAAACTAACCCTTTTCTGTTTTCCAAACACACAATGCTCACAAAATTCTAGATCCATACTTTTCAAATCTGAAAGCATACCTTTAGACTTAAGAATTGACATCCCCTTCTCACTCATGTGGCCAAGCCTTGAGTGCCACAATTTAGCATCCACATCTGAAGTAGATAAAACTGAAGGAGATTTGTTAGTAATACAATTACACAAATAGAGAGTACCTTCTCTCTTACCTCTGGCCATAACAAGTGCACCCTTGGTCACTTTCCAAGAATCTGCTGTGAGAGTTACTGTACAACCCTCATCACCTAGCTTACCTGCAGAAATCAGATTTCTCTTCAAACTGGGAACATGCATCACATCCCTCAACACCCATGTGTTGCCATTCTGCATCTTTAGCTGCACTTTACCTTTGCCAATAATCTTACAAGGCTCATCATCCCCTAAGTACACTATTCCAAAATCTCCATGGACATAGTCACTGAAATATTCTCTGTTAGGGGTAGCATGGAAAGATGCACCAGAATCTAATACCCAAGATTCTATGTTATTATGCAAAGAGAAAATAAGAGCATCCTGTGCAATACCTGCAACCTTTGTCTCTTCCTTTCCTTCGTGCTGATTGTCCTCCTTAGGCTTTGACCAGCAATCTCTGCTTATGTGCCCCAACTTTCCACAGTTCCAGCATTGTGGCCTTCTGCCATTCTTGGATTTGGATCTGCCTCTTCCCTTAGACTTAGATCTTGATCTCCTCTTGCTCCTTTCTTTTTGCCTTCCTCTGCTCTTGAAATTTAAAGCGTTCCCGGATGTCCCAGAAGTCTCTTCTGTGCTTTTCCTGCGAATTTCTTCATTCAAAATAACACTAACCACATCCTCTACTTTTAAAATATTCGAAGCAGAAGCAGTATTAGAAACTGCCATTACCAAGCCATGCCAGCTTTCAGGCAAAGAACATAAAATTAAAAGAGCCTTTATTTCATCTTCAAATACAATATTAACAGAACTTAACTGATTAACAATACCATGGAAATCATTCAGGTGATTGGAAACAGATCCACCTTCTTGCATATGCAAATTAAATAACTGCTTCATCAAATATACCTTGTTTGAAGCGGAGGGTTTTTCATACAAATTAGCTAACGTGGTCATTAACTCTACCGTAGTTTTTGCCTGTGACAAATTAGATATCACAGTGGAGGCCAGACTCAGTCTTATAGACCCAAGAGCCTTTCTATCAAGAACTTCCCATTCTTCATCCTCCATGTCCTTGGGCTTCTTTGCTATCCCACCTAACGGTAAGTAAAGATCCTTCTGATACAGATAGTCCTCTATCTACATTCTCCAGTGCTGATAGTTCTTGCCATTAAACTTTTCCATTCTCAACTTACTTTCCTCTACCATTGCTTCTCCCACTCAAACAGAAATCCCTGTGAGCAACCTGTAATCCGAACACACTACACAGATCTGAACCACCTGTTAGTGAACCTGAGCTCTGATACCACTTGTTGGGGATCAACCAACAATGGATTACACTTATGAAAGCAATGAATGTGGAAATAAACAGATAGATAAGTAACTGAAATGATAAATAGCACAGAACAAGATATACAAGAAAACACCCTGAAAACTTGTATTAAAAACTCTTTACAATAGGAATACAAATGAAGAACTTTGTTCTTCCACACCTCTCTCAGATGCACACAAGATCTCTCACTAGATCTCTATTCCTTAAGAGCTCTCTCAAAAGTACAGTCCTTCAAACATTTACAATGTTCTACTCGTACTCAATTACACTCTCTCATCATCATCATACAATAGCTTAAAAGATCTCTCCTACATATAGAAATAGGAAACTTGAGCATGCTCTTACAACAAACAGTTAAGCCTCTTCAACAAGGGCTCTAAAAATAATATTGCTAACAATAGAGACGCGAGCTTGAGTCTACAACTCAAACTCATCATGCAAACACTCGCTTCTGTCCTCGGAAAATGCTTTCTGGACACGCAGGTAACCGACGTTGGTTCCTGCCTGTTCGCCTGTGACCGTCGCCGGCCGACCATCCTGCCGACGTCGGCGCCTCTACAACTGCAACTGACCGACGTCGGTCGCTCCTGACCGACGCCGGCGTCTGTGTAGACCTGAACCTGTTTGTCTATGCTCCTTGGTGAAGCTTTTAGCTCCACATACCTAACAAACACATGGGTGTTGAGAGATGTTATGCATGTTCCTAGCTTGAAGAGAAATTTGATTTCTGCAGGAAAGTTAGGGGATGAGGGTTGTACAATAACTCTCATAGCAGAATCTTGGAAGGTGACCAAGGGTGCACTTGTTATGGCTAGAGGCAAGAGAGTAGGTACTCTCTATTTATGTAATTGTGTTATTAATATTTCTCCTTCTGTATTATCTACTTCAGATGTGGATGCTAAATTGTGGCACTCAAGGCTTGGCCACATGAGTGAGAAGGGGATGTCAATTCTAAGTCTAAAGGTAAGCTTTCAGATTTGAAAAACATAGATCTGGAATTTTGTGAGCATTGTGTGTTTGGAAAACAGAAGAGGGTGAGTTTTCTTAAGACTGGGTCAACAAAGAAGAGGCATAAGTTGCAGCTTGTTCACACAGACGTGTGGGGACCGGCTCAGATAGCTTCTATTGGAGGATCACAGTACTATGTTACGTTCATAGATGATGCTACAAGAAAGGTATGGATCTATTGTATTAAGAAGAAATATGATGTATTTGAGACTTTTAAGATTTGGAAAGCTATGGTTGAGAATGAAATAGGCAAAAGATTGAAGTGCCTGAGATTTGACAATGGTGGTGAGTTCTACAGCTATAAGTTTAGAGATTATTGTTATATGCATGGAATCCGCAGGCAAAGGACGGTTCCAAAGACACCTCAGCAAAATGGAATTGCTGAAAGGATGAACAGAACAATAATGGAGCGTGTAAGGTGTATGAGATTGCATGCTGGTTTGCCCTTAGAGTTTTGGACAGAAGTTATTGACACTACAATGTACCTGATTAACAGAGGACCCTCTACAGCTTTGGATGGTGGAATTCCAGAAGAGGCATGGACAGGTAAAAAGGTATATCTCTCATATCTCAAAGTTTTTGGTTGTGAAGCCTTTGTGCACGTTGATAAGGAAAATAGAAAGAAGATGGATGCTAAGTCTATGAGGTGCACATTTATTGGCTATGGCTCAGATGATTTTGGTTTCAGATTTTGGAATCTAGAAACTAACAAGGTAATTAGGAGCCGTGATGTTGTTTTCAATGAAAAAGTGATGTATAGTGATCAGCTGAAGAAGCTGAATCAATCTGGGCAAAGCAATGGAGAATTAGACGAGGTGACGGTCCAAAATGAGCTCACAGAAAAAATAAATAATCACTTGCAGGAAAACACAGAGACCGACGTCGGCAGGGTAGGAACCGACGTCGACAGAACAGAAACTGATGTCGGCAATACAGGGACCGACGTCAGTAGGAAAGTCACCGACGTCGGCCATGGAGAATCGACGTCGACTAGTAACAGGTCTGGAAGCGACCAAGGTCGGTCACTGTCAGAGAATTTGGGCAGACAGCGTGTTGTGAACGAGTCTCAAACGCCCATCAGGAGGTCAGAAAGGGTAAGTAAGCCTCCAATTAGATATTCCCCTTCATTACTCTATTTATTGCTAACTAATGGTGGAGAACCAGAGAGTTTTGAAGAAGCATTACAGGTGGAGTCCAAGAGTCAGTGGGAGCATGGCATGGTTGAGGAAATGGAGTCCCTGAAAGAGAACCAAACATGGGATTTGGTTGAGTTGCCAGCTAGTAAGAGGACACTGAAGAACAGATAGACCTACAAGTTGAAAGAAGGTGAGAATGGACAGATGAGATATAAGGCTAGGTTAATAGTGAAAGGATTTACACAAAAGCCAGGTATTGATTTTGGTGAGATTTTTTCTCCTGTTGTTAAAATGACTTCTATACGGGTTGTATTGTCTTTAGTTGCTATTGAGGATTTGCATCTTGAGCAGCTTGATGTTAAGACAACATTTCTTCATGGAGATTTGGATGAGTAAATATACATGGAACAACCGGAAAGATTTGAGGTTAAGGGTAAGGAGAAGTTAGTGTGCAGATTGAAGAAAAGCTTGTATGGCCTCAAGCAAGCTCTTAGACAGTGGTATTTGAGATTTGACAGGTTTATGACTGAGCATGGCTACAGTAGGTGTCAATCTGACTATTGTGTGTATTTTAAGAGATTGGATAATGGTAGATATATTATTCTATTGTTGTATGTAGATGATATGCTAGTTGCAGGATCACACATGCAGGATATCTCTGAGCTTAAGGTGAAATTAGCTCAAACATTTGCCATGAAGGATTTGGGAGCAGCAAAGAAAATCCTTGGCATGAGCATTAAGAGAGACAGGAAAAATCACAGGTTGATTTTGTCTCAAGAGGATTATGTGAACAAGGTGTTGAAACGGTTCAATATGCAGGATGCAAAACTGGTAAGCACACTTTTGGCTGGACATTTTAAGTTGAATAAAGAACAATGTCCTAATTCACATGATGAGGTAGAGTACATGAGTAAAGTTCCATATTCTTCCGTAGTAGGGAGTTTAATGTATGCAATGGTTTGTACTAGACTGGATATTGCCCAAGAAGTGGGAGTTGTAAGTAAGTATATGGCCAAGCCAGGAAAGGAACATTGGAAAGCAGTTTAGTGGATCCTTAGATATCTGAGAGGAACCAGCAGTAGGCATTTGTGTTATGGAGGTTCAGATACTTCTCTACATGGTTATGTAGATTCAGATATGGTAGGCGATTTAGATGGCAGGAGGAGCACCACAGGATATGTTTTCACTGTTGGTGGAACGGTGATTAGCTGGATATCAAAGTTGCAGAAGGTTGTTGCCTTGTCAACTACAGAAGCAGAGTATATTGCAGCCACAAAGGCTAGCAAAGAGATGATATGGATGACACGGTTCATGGAAGATCTTGGAAAGGAGCAAGAGAGTTGTAGACTATACAGTGATAGTCAGAGTGCCATTCATTTGGCTAAGAATTCAGCCTTTCATTCAAGAACAAAGCATATACAGCTTAGGTACCACTTCATAAGACAGGTATTGGAGGATGGTGAGTTGAAGCTGGAGAAGATCCATACAGATAGGAATCCTACTGATATGTTAACCAAGCCGGTTACAAAGGAGAATTTGAATATTCATTCAACTTCTGTTGGTCTTCATGATTGAGTTGAAGATGGAGGAGCTAGAAGATGTTGCTGTACAGGTGCTAGTGTAGTTGTTTATCTCCAAGTGGGAGATTGTTAAGGTGTGGAGCCTAAAAGCTTCACCAAGGAGTGCATTACCAAAGTTGCAGGTTTAAACAGTCACCGGAGTCGGTCAGGAGCGACCGACGTCGGTCAGGTGCAGTTGAAGAGACGCTGGCGTCGGCAGGGATCGGCCGACATCAGTCATAGGCAAGTAGGCAGGAACCGGTGTCAGTTACCTGTGCATCCAGAGAGCTATTTCTGAGGATAGAACCGAGTGTTTGTGTGATGAGATTAAGTTGTAGTCTTAAGTCCGCATCTCTATTATTAGTAAGACTATTTTTAGAGCCCTTGTTTAAGAGGCTTAACTGTTGGTTGTAAGTGCATGCTCAAGTTTCCTAATTCTATATGTAGGAAAGATCTTCTTAGCTTATCGTAGTAGTTCATTGTATGTGAATGTTGAAGAATAGTACAGAATTGTATAGGTGAATCAATCCAGGTTGTTGGAGTTGATTGTACTTGAGAGAGAGAGCTCTTGAGGGAAAGAGATCTAGAGAGAGATCTGTACATCTGAGAGAGGTGTGGAAGAAAGAAGTTTCTTCAATTGTATTCCTTCTGTAAAGAGTTTAATACAAGTTTTCAGGGTGGTTTCTTGTATCTCTTGTTCTTTGCTATTTATCATTCTAGTTACTTATCTATCTGATTTAATTCCGCGGTTTATTGCTTTCATAAGTGTAATCATATTGTTGGTTGATCCCCAACAAAAAGTTAATCATACCCAATCGTGTCCCTACTTTCTCATGGCATTGATGTACTTGGCCTCCCTCCCAACAACTAACTTGAAATTTTACTATGATAAAGGTTACATATTTTTTAAGGTAGGTGTAAGTTCCTCCCATCTTTTTTAAACCTTGGTAGGCATCCTAACTAATCCTATACACTAGGGATAAATAGTAATTATGGGCTTGAGTTTATAGCCTTATAATTTTTGAAGTCCTTTTTCTCTCTAAAAGTAGTCCTTATAGGTTATTAAATACATCTATTGGGTTGGGGGCTTCAACCCTTATTTCCAAGTTAATGGCTCTCTCTCTCTCTCTCTCTCTCTCTCTCTCTCTCTCTCTCTCTCTCTCTCTCTCTCTCTCTCTCTCTCTCTCTCTCTCTCTCTCTCTCTCACTCTCATGATATGCCATCATCTCCTTGCCTCTTTTTTCCTCATTTATCAAATACGAGGATAAATATATAAGAGTAACATCTCCCATGTAGGGGTTTGGATTCCACTTACTATAAAAAATGATAACATAGTCACGGAGAAATAAAATTCACAAAGTTGATTCTTTATCTTAGGAGCACTCTTGAAATATATATAACATAAGTATTTAGGAATGTTTACTATGCTTTTTAGATCACAATAGATTTGCATGAAATAGAACTTCAACCATTGTTCTTTTAGGTAGAGAGCATAGACCTTTGTTGGTGGTTTGCAGTGTAGAATCTACATAACCATTTCGATCGTTATTTTGACCTTCTCTTTCAACTAAGTGATGGCATGATCTCTATGTTCTATTTTCCCCTCAATTTTCCTCTTCTCCTCTATCAATCTAATGATTTTATCTATCATCTTGTCATGATGATCACACCATCAAAGCTTAAAATCTTGATCTCACGCTCCCTTGAAATTAATGATTCTTCTTGAGAGGGTCTAGTGGTTTGAGTATAAATGGTTTCAAATTATTTTTTTATTTTAGAGACGAAGGCTCTCATGCTAATATCTGAATTTGGATAATTAATACTACATAATAATAACTAGAAGGACCGACAATCACGACCTTAAAATTTCCTAAAACATGGGAAAATGAAGGCTTTGTATGACCATATATTTTAAGTGTCCATGTTCAGTTATTGTAGGAACTTGACTTGTTGTAGGTATCTCAGCTGCTATAAGTACTTGAGTGTCCTTAACTTATTCTTATACAATCCTAGCTAGGGCATCTAGTCCACTCTCATTTTCAATCTCCCTAATTCATGCCTTAAGGGTAAGTGCATTGAATTTGGGGGGCCAAAATGGGGTCTTAAGTGGACATGTTTTTATTGAAAAACAAGAAACCTCAACTTGTACAGATTGTTTGAGACACCTACACTCAAATTTTGAAGATGTTATACGAACATGAATTATAGAATTTCGAGTCTAGTTTATAAACTAATAAAAATAAATAAATGGTCAATTATAAGTAGGTCAGACATCATAAATTTGAAGAAGCACTATTATTTGTTTTTGTAAAAATCATAATAGATAGCTTGTCATGCACCCCATCATTTTCTGAGTATAATTTTTTTTTAATTAAAACCTTTGGTGGAAATTTAGATAAAAATATCTAGTTAATAACCTATATATTCTTTAAAAAAAAATAATTAATATTTTTTTACTAATTTCAAAAATAAATAGACCCTAAAGTATGATCAATAATGCATAACTGACTGTGCAACGCCCCCTCCCCCCCCCCCACAAATTACCTCAAAAAAATTAAAAAATTGGAATTTTTAAAAATGTATATAGAATTAGGTCTAGTTTGTCACCAGATAGTTTTTTTTCCAAATTGAATCCATATACATCTCATTAATTATTGTATTATTCAGATAAAATTCCAATAAGGATATAGTCTTACCCACTAAGTAATGGTCAATGGTTAAATCACTTGCATATTTAATAATTTTTTGTATTTATTTATTTTAAGCTATGCACAATCAATAAAATTATGTTGTTTTATCCTAAAAATCACCGACAACTTAATTACATGAAAAATTGTGGTTTACTTATTAGCTTTTTTTAGGATGGTGTTCTTTCAAGGTAGGTTAAAACTCTATTCGTTTTCAAGTTAAAGTAAAAATTTGACCCTTTATAATGGGCACGTCATGTTGTGAAACAATTGAAATGGGCTTAAAGTATGATGGGTCTTCATCATACCCACTTCTGTATTTTAGGTCATCTTACATTTCCATTGAATCCCTATTTCATTTCCACATTTATCCTTAAAAAGAAAATAAGATAAACAAATGATATTAATGTTAACAAAAGGATAAAATTAGCTTATGACACCAAAAAATTATAATGTAAAGTAAGAAATACAAGGTGCAAGTGTGATTCTAAAAAACTTAAAAACTAAAAATAACATGCATCCAAGTAATCATGTGAAAATAAATCATGTCTTTTGATGCCTCACTAATATCATCATATCTACAACCCTATCATGAGGTTGTTTCCTACTTAATCTTGAATAAGAAACAAGGTGAATAAAAAATCAACATGTGGAGATGTACATTTAAATGTCAATTTAGAGAGGTATATTTTGGTAAGTGTTTAACATTGTATGTGCATACCAAGAATTGTTGAAAAATTAAGAACTAATGTTACGTACAAGGAATTGAAACTAAAATTAACCCACATTTACAATTAATTGAAAGCACTATTGTTGAAAGTAATTAAAAAATTCACTCTCAAGGATAAATTATTGCAAGGTAATTTAATTATGAACTTAGAAGAAAACTATGAAACTAAATTACAACAATTTTAATGCACACACACAAAACTAAACTATTTTGATGAATGGAAATCTTCACAAAAAACCTCACAAGTGGGCCTTACCTTGGTTTGCTTGGAGTTTTGATCACTCCCTTGGATTTAACAAGACTACTTCAAATCGATTAGTTTATTGATTCATGAAATCATAGCAATAAGTAAATTATTACATGTTGATTATAGCTCTGCTATGAATAATACAATTTTGAATTCTCTATTTCCTTCTAATTCTCTAACTAGATTTTTGGCTGCAAACACTCCTTTAAGTAGAGAAGGTTGAATTCATTTAGATTCTTACGACATAAGTAAGTACAATAATAATTCTATAGTTAAACTCATAATAACATATTTATACCAAAATAGAAGATACAACAAGAAAATAACATCTATAACCATGTGAAGACAAATAATTAACTGATAGTCCATTGAGGAGATGAGGTGTAAATGGAACTAATAGATTATCCCCAATTTTTTAGGAATTATTTTATGTGCATTGAATGTGAGAGCTAAATTAACTTGTAACAGCCTACTAACTACCACGACTAGTGAAGAACATCTATAGAAATTACTATGGGATAACAATCCATTATTACGAGAGAGTAACGCTAATGTATAAAATGAAACAATAATAAATGGGTATGGGTATTGCACATGTTGAATATTTTTAGTTTCAAGTACCAACTATGTCACAAGAAGCTCAAAAATCTACAATCTTTTTTAATAGTAGTAAGACCAAAATGATTAAATAATTAAATCATACTAATTTATCCAAAAATAATTGGTCTTAAACTAAAACAAGAAATATGTGCAATACATATAACCATGTGCGAATATAAAAAATAGTGGCTAAAAATGTTGTAGCAAGTCTATGAGCAACATAAAAAGGATTAGTATTAATTCTAATATAGATTCAAATGAATGACATTTTGGGGCTCATCATACCTCAACTTAACATATATCTTGTCATAAAGTAGTAAAATGATGGGTATATTTCCATGTATTGAGCACACAAGACTGAAAAATAATCAAAATTTGTATATCCATCTCCTTCTCTAGCACAGAATCCCAAATTGATTTCTATCCTCTGCCATATTTTGTTTCCCTATATTGAATAAGTGATTTATTTCATATCTAATTATATATAGGAAATCATAAGTGGTGAGGATTAAAAGTTAATCCTACCCAATCATGTCCTTACCTTCTTATGGCATTGATGTACTTGGTCACCTTCCCAACAACTAACTCAAAATTTTACTAGGAGAAAGGTTCCATCTTCTTTAAGGTAGGTGTAAACTCCTCCCATATTTTTATAAACCCTGGTAGGCATGTTGACTTATCCTAGACACTAGGGATAAATACTAATTATGGACTTGAGTTTATAACCTTATCATTTTTTAAGTCACTTCTCTCTCTAAAAGTAGTCATTGCAGGTTAGTCAATACATCTATCAGGCTGGGAACTTTAACCCTAATCACTAGGTTGATGCATTCCTCTCTCTCTCATGATATACCATCATCTCTTTGCCTTTCCTCATTTATCAAATATGAGGGAAAATATATAAGAGTAACATCTCCCATGTAGAGGTTTGGATTACAATTATTATAGAAAATGACAACATAGTCATGGATAAATAATTCACAAAGTTGATTCTTCAGCTTAGGAATACTCTTGAAATATCTATCACATAAGTGTTTAGGAGTGTTTACTATGATTTTTAGATCACATTACATTTACATGAACTAGAACTTCAATTATTGCTCTTTTAGGTAAAGATCATAAATCTTTGTTGGTGGTTTATAGTCTAGCATCTAAATAGTCATTTGGCTCATTATTTTGACCTTGTCTTTCAACTAAGTGATGGCATGATCTCTACGTTCTATTTATGTCTCAATTTTTCTCTTGTCCTTTGTGAGTCTAATGATTTTATCTATCATATTTTCATGATGATCACACCATCTATGATTCAAATCATGATCTTGATCTCCCTTGATATTAATGATTCTTTCTGAGAAGGTCTAGTGGTTTGAGTAGAAATGGTTTCAAAAGATTTTTTGATTTCAGAGCTAAAGGATCTCATGCTAATATTCAAATTTGGATAAGTGAGAGGTACATAATAATAACTATAAGGACTAATAATTGTGAGTTCAAATTTTCCTAAAACATGGGGAAATAAAGGCTTTGTATGACCATATTTTTAGTCTCTATGTTTAGTTATTGTAGGAACTTGAATTATTGTAGGTATCTCAGCTACTACAGGTACTTGAGTGTCCTCAACTTATTATTCTACAATCCTAGCTAGGGCATCTACTCCACTCTCATTTTCAATCTCCTTGATTCATACCTTAAGCGTAAGTGCATGGAATTCAGGGGGAGACAAAAGGGGGTCTTAAGTGGACATGTCTTCCTTGAAAAACAAGAAACCTCAACTTTTATGGATTATTTGAGACACCTACACTCAAATTTTGAAGATGTTATAAGAACACGAATTGTAGAATTTCGAGTCTAGTTTCTAAAGTACTATTTTTTAAATGGTTAATTATAAGTAGGTCAAACATAATTTTTTTGAAGAGGTACTATTATTTTTTATAAAAATCATAATAGATATCCTGATGTACACCCCATCATTTTTTTAGCATCATTTACTTTTTTAAAAAACCCTTTATTGGAAAGTTAGATAAAAACATCTAGTTTGTAGCCTAATTTTTTTTTTAAAAAATAATGAATACATTTTTTTACTAATTTAAAAAATCAATAGACCCTAAAATATGATCAATAATGTATAATTAACCATGCAACCCCCTTAACTACCTCAAAAAATATTAAAAAAAATAGATTTATTTTGAATGTGTATAGAATTAGGTCTTGTTTGTAACCCTATAATTGTTTTTCAATTTGAATAAACAAAATAAAAGATACATAAAAAAATATAAACTTGTATAGTTGTGGCATATAGTGGTATAGAAATATATACTAATAAATAAATATAAATAAAAACCTTAAAGTAATAAAAATATAAAAAATTATAAATTTAGTAATAAGAGAGTGTGTTTGATGTTGTAGTCATATTTTTTAGGAAAATTTTCAATAAAATTCATAGTGTTAGTATGGTGGAAGTTGTATTTTGTTATTTTTAGTCAAAAACACGCATTCAATTGTGTGTTCATAGGTCCATGTCTTAGGCTCAAGAATCCAAGCCATTCCCAAGCCTTGAGGCATGTGTTTGAAATGTCAAACATTAGAACCATTTTACGTGGAATATTTTACTATTTTACTATTACATTGAGATGCATTTGACCATCTTATTGATTTTATTATAATTTTTTTATCTTCAAATTTCATGCATGGCATTAGTCGATGTTAGTTGTTAACATTGAATTTTTGTACTTCAAAAAAATCTAAACCCAATTCTAATTATAATATTGATGTCATTTTCCTAGCTAAATAGATTGGTTTAGGGTTTAGGGTTTAAGGTTTTAGGGTTTTAAGGTTTAGGGTTTAGGGTTTCAAGGTTTAGGTTTTATGTTTATGATTTTAGGTTTTAGGGTTTAGGGTTTAAGGTTTAGGGTATAGGGTATAGGGTCTAATCATAAAATTGATTATGGCCAATTGAAGCTCATTGAATTTATTTATGACTACATAATGTGGTTTAGGCTCAATTAGTCCCAATATCATCATAGATTGAGCCAATTAGTTAATTGGGGAAATCAGTGATGTGATTTAGGCCAAATTAAGCCTTTTAAACCTAATTATTACTTTAAAGGATATTAATTAGGGATAAATCAATTGGTTTAAGGTTTATAATTTAAGGTTTAGGATTTAAGGTTTAAGGCTTAGGGATTATGGTTTAGGGTATAGGGTCCAATAATAAAGGTAATTAGGGTAAATTTGAGCTTTTTGAACTTACTTGTGACTATAAAATGTTATTTTTGGTCAATTAGCCCCAATGTCATCATAGATTTAGCCAATTAGTTAATTAGGGCAATAAACAAAGTAATTTAGGCCGAATTAAGCCCTGTAAACATAATTATTACTCTAAAGGATGTTAATTGGTGTTAAATCAATTGGTTTAGGGTTTAAGGTTTATGATTTAGGGTTTAAGGTTTAGGGCTTAGGGTCTAGGGTATAGGGTATAGGGTAAGGTCCAATAACAAAGGTAATTGGAGCTAATTTCAAATCTTTGAACTAATTTATGACTACATAATGTGATTTTAGGCTCAATTAGCCCCAATGTCATCACAGATTGAGCCAAATAGTCAAATGGGGAAATTAATGATGCGACTTAGGCCAAATTAAGCTTTGCAAATCTAATGCTTACTCTAAAGGATGTTAATTAGGGTTAAATCGATTGGTTTAGTATTTAAAGTTTACAATTTAAGGCTTAGGATTTATAATTTTGGGTTTTGGGCTTAAAATTTAAGGTTTAGGGTATAGGTTCCAATCGTGAATGCAATTGGGGCTAATTTGAGCTCATTGAACCTATTTGTGACTACATAATATGATTTTGGGATCAATTTTACCCAATATCATCATAGATTGAGCTCATTAGTCAATTATGGCAATTAATGATGCAATTTGGGCCAAATTGAGCCATGTGAACCTAATTTTTACTCTAAAGAATGTTTATTAGGGCCAAATTGATTGGTTTAGGGTTAATTTTTATAATTTAGGGTTTAGGGTTTAGAACTTAAGGTTTACAATTTATAAATGAGGGTTTATGGTACATAAGGTCCAATTTTGAATGTAATTGGGGATAATTTGAGCTTGTTGAACCTATTTGTGAGTACATAATGTGATTTTGGGCTCAATATCCCCAATGTCATCATAGATTGAGATAATTAGTTAATTAGGGTAATCAGTGATGTGATTTGGGCTAAATTAAGCCTTGTGAACCTAATTCTAACTCTAAAGGATGTTAATTGGGGCTATATCAATTGGTTGAGGGTTTATAGTTTAGGGCTTACAATTTAGGGTTTAGGGTATAGGGTCTAATCACAAAGGAAATTAGGATAATTTCAACTCATTGAACTTATTTGTGACTACAAAATGTGATTTTAGGCTCAATTAACCCCAATGTCATCACATATTAAGCCAATTAGTCAAATGTGGTAATAAGTGATGTGATTTGGGATAAATTAAGCCTTATGAATCTAATTCTTGCTCTAAAGGATGTTAATTAAGGCTAAATTGATTGGTTTAGGGTTTAAAGTTTATGATTTAGGGTTTTGGGCTTAGGGTTTAAGGTATAGGGTTTAGGGTTTAGGATCTAATCATGAAGGAAATTAAGTCAATTTGAGCTCATTGGACCTATTTGTGACTACATAATGTGATTTTGGTCTCAATTAACCCTAATGTCATCATAAATTGAGCCAATTAGTCAATTGGGGAAATTATTGATGTGATTTAGTCTAAATTAAGCCATGTGAATCAAATTATTACTCTAAAAGATGTTAATTAGAGCTAAATCCATTAGTTTAGGGTTTAGAGTTTAGGGCTAGGTCTTAGGGTTTAAGGTTTACGATTTAGGGTATAGGGTCCAATCATGAATGTAATTGGGGCCAATTTAAGCTCATTAAACCTATTTGTGACTACATAATGTGATTTTGGGATTAATTAGCCCCAATGTCATCTTAGATTGATACAATTAGTCAATTAGGGTTATTAATGATCTGATTTGGTCTAAATTGAGCCATGTGAACCCAATTGGTTTAGGGTTTAGAGTTTAGAGTTTAAGGTTTTAGTGTTTAGGGTTAATTGTGTAAGAAATGTATAAATTAAGGAATGTGTATGCACTTTTAGTGGGTACATGTTATTAGCGCATACGGAATCTTATAAATATTAAAACCATGTACATGGTTTAGGCTTAGTAATTGCCAAGCCTATGATCTAAAACCACTTATACACTTTTAGAACCCACATATGCAAAAATGTTGAAATCACATTAAATGCAAAAGGTGTCCACTTTTTATCCCCCTACTTCATGAACTCACCCTTAAGTAATTATATTTCCCTATAGATAGCCAATAGTTTTTCATTATTTTATTCTTCCATATCTAAAACATGGGATCCCTTGAATTGTTTTGAAGTTTGGTCATATTTTCCTCTTGTTTCAAGACTTTGGTATTCTTCTATTCTCTTTTCTCCAAGACTCTCTTCAAGGCCATGCTCTTCCTTTGTTTTCTCTTATTTAGGATACTCTTCAAATTTTTATTTAAACTTATTCATACCCCTTTTCTCCATTACCCAAAATTTATTTGACTCAAAGCTCTCAAAGATGGAATCCTATTTTCTTGTTTGGTACCTATAAAAGGCTCATCTCGAGTAATATTTGGCTTATTCCATTATGACCTTTCCTAATCACTCTCAATCTAGATTAATGCAATATATTTTGTATTGAGATATTTTAAGATCATACATTATACATAAGAAAAATCTTTCACATAATTTATTTGAAAAATATCTTTGAAGGATTTATTTTAAAACTTACGAATAAAATTTGACAAGATATTTACAATAATCAAACTAACAAACAACTATTGTAAATAGGACTTAAAAAAATTGACCACTTTATTTTTAACATACATATAAACTAATAGACATCGAAAAATGACTAAACATAAAAAATAATAATAATAAATAAATAAATAATATAAAAAATAAAATATTAAATACAAAATAACTCATAATAAAATATTTTTAAAAATAAACAATGAAATAAAAGTACTTTATTAACTATGTAAGAAACCTTAAATACATAACAATAATAAAAAAATCTTAATAAATTAAAAATGGTATAATAACAACAAATATTAAAATAAACTTAAATAAATCTAAATATTATAAAATACCTTACAAAATTAAAAACAAACACATAATCCACTTACCAAATACTAAGCAAAGAAAGTATTTGGTAAGTGGATTATTTATTTATTTTTAATTTTGTAAGGTATTTTATTATATTTAGATTTTATTTAAGTTTATTTTAATATTTGTTATTATGATACCATTTTTAAGTTGTCCGCATATTTGTTTTTTATTGTTATGTACTTAAGGTTTCTTACATAATTATTAAAGTAGGTTTATTTAATTGTTTATTTTTAAAAATACTTTGTTATGAGTCATTTTATTTTTAATATTTTATTCTTTATATTGTTTATTTATTTATTAGTTTTTTTTGTGTTTAATCATTTTTTGATGTCTATTAATTTGTATGTGTGTCAAAAATAAAGTGACCAATTTTTTTAAGTCTTATTTATAATAGTCATTTATCATTTTGATTATCATAATTGTTTTGTCAAATTTTATTTGTAAGTTTTAAAATAAATCTTTCAAAGGTATTTTTCAAATAAAACATGCATAAGATTTTTATTATGTATGATGTATTTTTTTCAAATATCTCAATATAGAATCAAATGTATTTTCAGTCACATAACCCCCAATCAAACCTATACACTCTTCAAACTTACAATGGTGCTAAATTTTTTCAAATTCATGTGTAAACTGTGGTTGATTTTCATTCATTAGGGACCATAATCCTTTGTGTTTTATGATTGTCTCCATTTGAGATTTCCATGTATGGTAATTGTGTGTAGTCAAAAACTCACAATGGTCAATACCAGAAGTAGAATCCATGCTAATGAATCACCAAAGAGCATAAAAAATATAAAAGGGTACACAAAATCGGTACCGAGATAACCCCCTAAAAGATTGTATAAAGGACCCCCCCCCCCCCCCCCCCCCCCCCGCCCCCCAATTTGGCACTTTAGAAAAATAGTGATTTTTTTACAAATTAATGACACCAATGGATAGAGAATTGAAAACCATGCACTTTTGAAAAAAAACATAACTCAAATCCGAGTAATAGTTCAAAAGTTAGAGGCTTTACAAATTCTTATAAAATGGGTCAAAACATTAAAAAAATAATACAAATGGATTTATGTGACCAAATCAAAAAATAATGTAGGTATCCAACCACTCGTTGGAACTAGAATTAAACCACAGACTTAGAAACACCAACTAAAGTGAAAAAAAAATCTGGTTATCTTGATATGCATGCAAGTGATTTTAACTTCCACTTTTGAAAAAAATACAGCCGAATGAAGAAAATAATTAATTACCAATTGTGTTTGAGAGGATAGAAGGAGGATAAATGATGGATTAGAGGTGTCTCAACCCAGTTGGACCCTCCAAATGTTGCCTCCAATGCACCAAGTAGGTAGATCCCTTTTTCCAATGCCTCCTTTCTACAAGATGTCCTCTCTAATCTATCTTCTAGCACCAAACAAGAATAATGGCATACAATAAAAAAAGACCAGAATCTTATAAGAATTCATGTTTGCACAAAAAATCAAATGTAGAGAGGAGAAAAAGGAAGATGCACAACAAGCTAGGAATGTTGGCATGCAGAAAGATCCAAAATGGCTATGCCTTAGAGCTAATCCAATGCCTATATAAGTTAAAACAAAGTCAAGAAATACTCCAACTCCCATGCACTAATTTCCTCCACCACCTCTATGTAGTCTTAAACGTAGATAAAAAAACTTCAATGCCTTCCCTCCTCAGACAAGTGCCACTCTCTGGACTATAACACTTTTCTAATAAGGTAAGATGCCCTTTTTTTATAGATCTCCACACTAGGCTAGATGATACCACTCTTTGCCTATCTCCTTCAACGTAGGTATAGAACTCCTAGTTAGACTAGGGCACCAAAGTAAAGCTAGCATATCTAAAATAAAAAACAAAAAACGTAGACCTTCCTCCTTGCAAGAAACTCTTTCAATACTCAAATCTTGAATGCCTTGGTAAAAAATGAGTCCAACACTACCCTCCTACTTTAACTCCTCTCTAATTTTGAAGTGACACTTTGAAGATTTGAAATAAAATAAAAAAAGGCACCTACCTCTGAAAGGTAAGATTCCAATTCCCCACCTCTTCTCTCTCCAATGCTTGGACAAAGATTCCAACAAAAAATTGGTGCAAATTTTTGATGTGGAATATTGGTATGCAAGTAGAAGAAAAAGGATGATGCCAACCAAAGATTTCCATTGCAAAATCTTTAAAAATGACACCTCTCTACTGACCCTGATGTTTTTCCAATAGGGATGCCTCTTTCCTCAAGGTAAATAACTCTCCACCTCCTCTCTCCCACGCTTCCTCTCCACCTTCCCTTTGAGAATAAAAACCATACACTTTCTTCAAAGCTTCAATAAAAGTGTTGGATCTGTAAGAGGGGAAAAAAGGTTGAGGATATATGACAAAGGAAGAAGCAATAATGGCAATGGAAATTTATAAAACAAAATGCAGTGATGTGGATGGATGTAACACCTCAAAGCTTTGGTACCATGTTAGGAATGGTGAAAAAGTATTCTAATCCAAGATTCAAAAGTGTTAACAATAAAACATCACACAATGAATCCATAGATAAATGATTTCAAAGCAAATCAAATCAAGTGCTATTCATAAATTGAGATGCTAGTACAAAGGAAAGCCCTTACATAAGTAGGCAAGGCAAAACATATAACTATCTTAAATAACCAATGTGGGATAAATCTTCACATAGAACAAACTCATAAAGGACAAAATAACTAGCTAATACACTAACAAATGTGAGAAATACATGAAATACATACTCTAAAAAAATTATGGATCTCATTCTCAATGTATTACCATATATGTCTTTCATGAACTTGTTTCCAAACACCAACTAAAATATTCCTATGCTTCAACCACTACTCATAACAAACCAATTCCCTTTGAGTCATGTTGCGCTAAACCAACACCTAGGATTTCTCAACCTAGTAAGCCATAAAATTCCCCCTCAATTGTATCACTAAGTAACACTTGAAATGGATAATAACACCCCAAATATACCTTAGGACTCTACTAAAAATGAGTTGGATACCATCCAATGAATGGTCCAGAAGCTAAGTAATGACTTCCTAGGCCTATAAAGGCAAATGGACAACTCCAATTATGAAAGATCAAACAATTACTTCTCCTACCAAAGACAATAGAAATTATAATCATCCCCATAATATATTGTATCTCTACCCTAATAGGTTGCCTAAAGTTAACATCTTTGAGATTGCTCTACCTAACTAGTGTTGAGTGCACAACATGGTTGCACATGCAGAGATGTATTATATAGAGTTATGTAGTGCCTTTGATATATTATAGAGAGAGATGGAGGAGTATTATGTGGTTCTAAATCATCTATAATCATCAAGCTTGAGTAGGCCCCCTAACATGACCATGGTGCTAGAAACTATGGAGCTTCCCAGTCAAGAAGAGAATAACTCAGAGGAGAGTACTAGAGAGTTCCATGAATTCCAATAGTTATAAAGGAGTAATTATGCCCTAAGGAGCCAACAACCATAATAACCTCTTACTACCTTCACACCCCTAAATAATAGTGCAATCTCACTGAACCATAATGTTAAGAATGACCCTCCACCTCAAAACACTCTGAACCAAAAGCTCTTGAAGAGGCTCCACTAGTTCATAATAAGGGATCCTATAACATAGTAGAGGACATGAATAAAATTAAAGAAAACACCACCCTTCATGAACTTGATCAAATCATCAAATAACTTGATCTTCTACTAATCTTTAACTAAACAACCAATTCAAACTACCTAGATTATTCAAAAAATAACCCACACCAACGTTATCATCATAAGAAAAGATAGAGTTCCCACCTTTCCCCCTAACCATAAGGTTATTTGTAAAGAACCTGCATAGTTTCTTAGTGGACTTAGGAGCCTCAACAAATGTAATGTTGGTTGATATTTGCAAGAAGTTAGGTTTAGTTCCTATCAAATCAGATAAGGTGGTAGTTCAAATAGATAAGTCAGAGGTCAAAAAGTTGGGTGAAAATTTGAATATCCACATGTAATTAGAATATGAACCTAGGATTCAATAGTTCATAAACATCTAGGTAGTAGAGATTCCTGAAGCCTAGGGCATGATCCTTAGTAGGGATTATTCTAAAATGTTAAACGGGTACATGGACACTAAATTTTCTCATATGTGGTTACCCTAGAGAGGTGTATCCCAATAATCTATGTGGATATAGAACCCTTCATGAACCACATGATAATGCAATCCAATGCTATCAATGAGAAAGTGAATCTAATATCCTTAGATTAAGGGATATCTATGCTAAGCACAAAACTTGTGAAAGATAAAGCTAACAATGAGATGGACCTATCAGGCCTATGATCCCTATATGTAAATGGGGATCATTCCAAACAAGATAGTGGAGCAAGTGTTCTATTGATGGATCCCTAAAGAAAGAGATACATAGTTTTGTATAGATTACAGTTCCCCTATACAAATATTTTGATAGAGTATGAGGCCTTAATCCTAGGGTTACATTTCACATTAAAACATAAAGCCAAGGAATTGAGGGTGTTAGTGACTCTAAGTTGGTAGTCAACTAGGTTAAGAGTAAATTTTAGTGCAAGTTATATTACCTTTAGAGGTATAAACAAAGGGCCTAGGACATGATTGATATGTTTGGTGCATTCAACTTCATCCCTATCCCTAGGGAATAAAACCAAGTTACCAACTCATTAGCATTTTCAACAACAAACTTAACTCCCCTGGATGACACCTAGTTGCAAGAATTCTCTATGGAACTAGTCCCTTGCCCATCCATCCTAGACAATGTGATGAATTTCTAGGTCTTTGAGTATGATCAACATATTATTAAATTCCTTAATAATGCTAGTATATTTTGGGTCTAGTTAATTGATGAAATAAATAGAGATAACCTTAGAAATGAATTTGATAAGGATGGGATCCTCAACATTCATGGGAATTGAATATTGAAAGGGGATTATTTCCTTAAAAAGGAAATTTGATACCCTAGACCCCACACCCCAAATGAAGAAACCCAAGTTTAAGAACAAAAAATATCAAATCATCAACCTTAGATCTATAGAAAATCCTCAAACCATTAATGTGGGTCTTGACTGGATGGACCTCAAGCTTGATCAGCTATGAAGATTGTTGTTATGATATAAGGATGTAAATACATAGGCCTATGGAGACCTCAAAGTCTTTGACCAGAGGGTGATTACTCACATCATCCCACTCAAACCAATCCAAAAATCATTTAGGTAAAGACAAAGACTTGTGAACCTGATCATGAAACCATTCATACATAAAGAGGTCCATAAGTTACACTCTATTTGGATAATTTTCCAAGTTAGTAATTCTACCTAGTGCCTATGCAAAATAAGAATGGAGAAATCTATTTGTGTAGAATTTTGGAACCTAAACTAAGCCTCAAAAAAAGATAAAAATTCATTTCCTTCCCTTGATGAGGTGATCCAAATGGTTAGTGGATACCAGATGATGTGTTTCTTGGACATATTCTTAGGATACAACTAGGTCCTAGTTAATTCATAAGATTGGGTCACAATTAAATTTACCACCAAATAGGGGGCATTCACCTACAATCGAATGCCATTTGTGTTGATCAACATTGGAGTGACATTTCAAAATGTGATGGATTTTGATTTTGAAGGTTTAATTGGTAAATGCATAATAATTTATATGGATGGCTTGACTGTGTTTTCAAAATATAGGTCATATCACATATACCACATACAAAAGGTGTTCAAAAAATGCAAAAGGTATGGAATTTATCTAAACCCAAATAAAAGTGTGTTCAATCCAGAAAGAGCTAATGTGATTTCTAAATTACCTCTGCCTAATAGCAAGAAAGAATTAAAATTATTTTTTGGAAACAAATTCATTTTAGGATTTTCCTAAATTGTAAAACCTATAAATTCTATGTTGAAACATGATACAAAAGTGGAATGGCATGATAAATCAAAAAGGGATTTCCAAGACATAAAAAATACTATCATTTAAGCCCTAGTGTTGATCAACCCATCTTATATGCAAGATGTTTACATATAACCCTTTACTTTTGATCACACCATCGATGCTTGCCTCACACAAAGGTTAGATGGAGAAGAACATCTTGTTGCTTTTATGAGCACCAATCTCAAGGATGTGTAACTAAGGTATTCCCCCCTTGATGAACATGCTTATGCACTAGTGAAGGTTATAAATAAATTCAACTGCTATATCTTTAAAAATAAGGTACATGCAATCATCTTGGACCCAACCATCAAGTAAATTTTGGGGTAAAATAAACTAGGAAAGCACAGAGGTAGATGGATGACAAAGATGTAAGAATATAATTTATAAATTAAACCCACTAAGTTGGTTAGATGGCAGGGCATTATTCAACTAATTACTAAAATTGATCCAAAGATTTTTATGCACCAAGTAGATCAAGAACCAATACTGAAACTAAATTGGTATACCCTAATTATACACTATCTTCTCTATGGAACACACTCCCTAAGTTGAATCAAATGCAGAAAAGAGCCCTCAACTTGAAAACAATGTAATATATGTTAAATAAAGGAGTTTTATTTAGGAATAATCATGAAGGAGTCTACCTTATATTTTTATCAAAATAAGAGGCCATGGAGGTAATGGCCAACTTCTATGATAAGTTGGGAGTTGGTCACCATGTATCGAATGCAACAGCACACAAGATACTTCATATAGGCTATTACTAGCCTATGTTGTTCAAATATGTCCATGCCCATATCTAGACTTATCATCAGTGTTAGACCTTCACCA
Source organism: Torreya grandis (assembly GCA_037957365.1). NCBI lineage: Eukaryota > Viridiplantae > Streptophyta > Pinopsida > Cupressales > Taxaceae > Torreya > Torreya grandis. The sequence continues at coordinate 1,119,140 of JARHVA010003329.1, read as the reverse complement.
AAAGATAAATCCACACAATAATGCCATTACATCCAGTTATAGAAACAACACCATTATCCTAATGGGGGATAGGCCATCAACCACAATTCCTCAATGGTTCATAAGTTTATTCTTATGACTATAAATTATTTCATGAAGTGGGATGAAGTAGTGGAAACAAATAAAATCACCACCACTGAATCCTCAAATTCATGGATAATAATGTAACCACCCATTTCAGGACTCATATCTCATTAGTATGTGATAATGGCCCTGTGTTTCAATCCATAGAATTCACTGAATGAGTGTATGACAATAGAATCACATTGATATTCTCATCCAATCACTGCTTATAAGGGAATGGATTAGCAGATTCAACCAATAAGAACCTAATAGATGCCATAGAGAAATTTATAGAAAAGAAACCCTAGGAGTGGCATTCACTACTTAAATTTGCTTTGTGGGCTGACCACACTAGCTATAAGCAACCACTTAAAATCTCATCATTATTACTAGTATATGTATTGGAAATAATACTCATATTTATTCCCAAGTTACCTACATATAATTTCATAGTCATATATAGAACAAGATGATGAATGGAACTCCAGGCTCTTGGACATTATCCAGCTATAGGAAGCCCAAGATGAAGCCTTACTCAACTTTAACAAATATCAAGGCACTGTCAAATGATGGTTTGACATAATTTCCAAGGTTAAATCATTTAAGATTTATGATTTGGTATTGATAAGGGATAAATCTCATTAAAAAATGGCCAAGACACCAAATTTGACCCCCTCTAGATTGGCCCTTACCAGATAGTCAAGTTAATCAGCCAAAACAATTTCCACCTTAAGGACCTTGATGGCAGAGACCTCCCACTATCAGTGAATAGACAATTCCTAAAGCATTACTTCTCATCTACCCCTTCCAATGTGATCTTAGAATAACCTGGACAAGGGCAATAATGTATATATTATACTAGTTTGATTTTTTTATGTGTTTGCTTTTATTGTGTTTTCTTATTTTTAGTGTTGTTTTATTCCTATGGTGTTTACCTCTCACAAAACCTTACCCCCAACTAGCCTCCAATTGAAATAAAAGGAACAAGCTCAACTAGAAGGGTCCTTTAGATAACTCATGGTGAATAACCACCCTTAATAATGATGAAATCCAAAGAGGTACAGTTAAAAATTAGAATGCCAAAGGTGAGATTTCATTTTAAGAAAGTCAATAAGAGAGTCTTTTACATTTTAGATCTTGGAGGCCAATCATTCTTAACTAAACAAGTGAATTTTAGAATAGCCCCATGTCCTGATAGAAGCCAACAAAGCTGTAGTTAATAAAAAATCTTGAAAAGTGAGATCACCAAACCAATCTAAGATTAGTTGGGTATTTAGAGCATTCCAAACATCCCATCACTCTTGGGTTGGTCCCAAATTCTCAATGGATAGAACTATTAAATATATTCATAAAAAACCTTAAAATAAGGTTAAAATAACATGTAGAATCTAAATTTTGAGTCTTCCTTAAGAGGATTATTTAGGCAACCTCCATCATAGGCTTTTTGGCTTGGCTGGAATAGAAGAAAAGCCTTGAATGGGGCCATAGGTATCTTTATCAGGGTTATAGATTCCTAGATGATATCAAAGCAATACCCACACCATTCTCCTCCAAGCCATGTAACTAACCTTTGGGAGATATAATGACTCACTTGACCTTGACTTGTTTTAGTGAGATCTAAAATTGAATCAGTTGAATAAGTATCACCTCACACACATTGATGGTTTTCTATGGGAATATGGCTTAGTATGTCACTTTATGTATAAGAATTTAGTGCCTTCTTTTTCTAATGCATCTAAAGATTTATTTGCAGTCTGTGTTTTGTGAAAAATTAGAAGCTAACAGTATGAGTCCTAAGTGCTTAAACTCCACTTTCCTCATGGAAGTTAGCATTTTTTGTGGTTAACACACCCCATTTTTTTATAGAAAAGGGGATCCCCTCTTTAAAATGATAACTCAGAGTTCTTGGACCTTCTATCTCACTCTGAATAACTCCATCAGGAAAGAATCCTTGAATACCCATTTTGCCCTGGTCTCCTCAAGTATATTGCATGTTTGTAGTGGCTTATTAACCCTTGTTGATAGCCCATTTGACCTCTCAAGTTAATGCAGTCGAGTCTTGGTGATATCCCAAAGTAAACTAGGCTCTTTCTTACTTAGAGAGTTTAATGCGCTAACTATTTTGTAGGATTATTTTCATTTTAAACCTCAAAATCCTAGAGTCTCAATCTCCCAGAATGTTAGACTATAAAATTCCTATGTGGTACCTTGTGAAATCTAGTTGGTGTCCAGGTGAGTGTTTTATTTGTAATGTTTCTTTTCATTTTACTTAGTCTCTTTTCATGGATTTCTATAAGAAGAATAGTGGAATACAAAGTATCCATAGAGATAATGCCACACAAATCATAGTTAGAGCTTATCATAGCTTAGCTAATTAGGGTGCCTTAATATCAAACATGTCAGTATCTTAGACTTGACAAAGATGTCTGAGCCTAGGAGAGCCCAACCAAATGAGATAGTGATACGTATCCCACAGTCAGATCTTATCAGAGTTTAGCCAATCAGGGCACTAGTCTCCAAGACTTGATAGAGATGTCAAATCCTGGGAGATCCTAACCAAATGAGATAGCACCATGTAGCCTAAAATTAGATCCTATCAAATCTTAACCAATCAGGGTAACCCAAAGTTATAATGGTCAGTCTCCTAGGTTTGATATAAATGTTAGATCTTGGGAGACCCTGATTGAATGAAAAGATGTTGTATGGTCTAGAATTCAAAGTTTATAAGACCCAACCAATAATCTCACCCCAATGTTAGACGTGTCAGTCTCTTAGACCTAAAAAATATGTCAAATCTTGGGAGATCCTAACCAAATAAGAAAGTGTCATGTGGCCCTTTATCAAGATTATATGTCTCTTAGACCTAAAAGAGATGTCAAGGCCCAAGAGAGCTCAACTTATCGCATCAGACCACATGAGATTTTAATGCAAGATTGGAAATAAGAGCCCAATAGACCCCATGGTTATAAAAAAAAGGTATAGTTATAATGGATAATAAAAACATGCCACACATCTTATAGCTCACATTCTCTTTATCCCAAGAGTATAAAGGCAAGGGCCATGCCTAGGTGGTAACCATTATAGTGGAAAAAAATTAGTAGGGTACACATGGCACAAATTAGGAAATACTTGAGAATCCTCAAAGATGATATAGTTATGTGCCTACTATGCTTTAGGCATTAGTTATATGGAAAATTAGACCCTGATTGGATAATTTAAAATATCAGGTCACAATCACTAAATCTAGCAAGAAACATATAATTGAGATATATGAGTTTATGTCTTGATTAAGAAATGAATGGGAGGATTGAGACACCAATGAATCTTACCAAACTAGATTGGGAGTTTGATTTAGTGGCAGTTGCACTAGCTACTAGGAGAGTAAAGTCCAGGCAATAGTAAGGTAGTTCATCTATAGCTCCTCCACGTATCAGTTAGGTGGGACTTTAAGATATTTTGAAGGGAGTTATGGAGAGTTTATTCTCTTTTTTGAAATTTATATGGTTATAAAAACTTGTAATGTCCATTATGGCCAAAGATTAAAATCTTGTGCTACTAGGAGGTGATCCCCATCCTCATTTATAAATGTATTATGTTTTGAAGGTTAGAAGTGCTTAGTCCCAAAACACTATCACAATTAACTTAGGATTTCACCTTATTCTTCCTTCACCCTTTTGGATTATGAATGTCTGCCACGATTGATACTTTTGTAAATGAACTCATTTTAATGAATGAAATATATCAATTTTTATAAATACATGGTTTATTTGTCAAAAGTTATCAATTATTTCCAATTCTTGAATGAATGTTAATGCTAAGAGAATTGAACTAATGCTTTTTTACTTAATGACTATAGTGGTTATAATGTGATTTGTTGTTCTAACACATTTATGAACCCTTTTCATTTCCCTTACAATATTTATAATCTATGTGTTAATCTACAGGTTATCTTTGAAGAGTCTATGTGTTATTTACTATGGGATTTTGAATATTGACATTTAGTGAGGGGTTTATGAATTAATAATTCTTTATTGTTTCCTCAGAGCTTTCTCATTGTGTAATATCGAGGCAGAACCTTTGGTGAAGCTCAACACACAGTGGTATAATTGTGATAAGGCATGTAGATCAGTTATTAAAATATTAACACCTTTTAGGCCTGGAAACACCCTTTTCTAGCCTACTTTGCTCTCCTTTTTATTTTATTTTCATAACCCAAATACTATCCCTTACTTTAGAAATCTATGAAGCATGGCCCAAATAGAAAGCAACAAATAAAATTTCTCTTAGCTAGAAACTAGCCCAATGTGCAATTACACATATCTTGAACCCATGAAAATAATAGTCATGGCTCTTTGAGTACATGATATGGATCATGACACCTAAAAAATAAAAAATATCAACAATCTCAATAGATAATGTCATGACCATGACACACACAATGAAGGCACATGTAATAGTACTCAATGTCACACATAATACCAAGGGTTGTATAAAAAGGGATAATAAATGACACACACAAGGACAAAGGAAAATAAATGTCATCCATACAAGGCCAAGGGCCAAAAATAAGGGAAAATAATATGTTTCACACATAAGGCCAAGGTCCACAAATAATGGACAATAAATGCCACACACACAAGGCCAAGGGGTAGAAGTAATAACTAGCCTATTATGAAAAGTAAACAACATAAATGAAGCATAGAAAAAGTAATATAGTCTACACCATCCAAGTATGTCAATGCCACATCATATTAAATTAATAAATCCATAAAATATAGTACTATAGAGAGTATAAGTAATAACAAGACGTGTAAGTAATCAAGTGATTACTTAATATGGTAAATGGAAAGGTCATATAAAGATATAACTTGTAATAATGTTGCAGTTACTAAAATGTGGTATTCGATGTGAACCAAAGTGAGAAATGGTATATAATTACAGTGAGATGAGGGGCCTCTAGCAAAAGGTGTTTCAAAAAAATTTGGTATTGGATCAGATTTTGGTGTGTGTTTTACCCTATTTTTGATAAAACACTAAATGAATTAAGAATCGTTAACTATGTATATAGGTGTAAAATTTGAAATATCAAAATATTGAAGATATACAAATAATGAAATACTCTATTTTTGACAAGATATTCAATAAATAAAGTTTATACTTTTGGAAAACACTAATAAATAATATACTTAGCTTGCACACTAATCTTTATTGATTGTTCTGACTACTTGATTTTGAAAATTAGAAGAAGATATGATTATGTGTAGGTTGAGTATCAAAATCAGAAACAAAAATAGAATCTAGATAGGTTCATTGTAATGGGGCAATGGCACAACACACTCCAATCTCTTGACCACAGGCATGTATCAATTGACTGTGATAGACAACATGTAAGAAAAGATAGAAAAAATAAGAATTTGGAAATGACATAATAGAATCAGAAGTATAATTTTTTTTGGATAAAAGCACGATAGGCAAATAATGATGTTATTAAAATGATTGTGCCACTTTATTCATTATTTTTGATATCATGGGGTGTGGAACTATCTAATTGTTCATTCTTAATAGTTTTAAATTTTGACAGAAAAATCCTTGAGCTTGTCAACCTTTATACCTCTATTGATACATTGTGCGGTTAACTCTTTGGCGGTGGCTAGTGGAACACCTCTCTATGGCCCACTAGATCTTTTATGGAGATTTTAACATGACTAGATCACTTGAAAATAAATAAGGAATATCACTAATGATATGGTGCGATGGGGAGAGGGAAACCTAATTCTACATGCATAATAATCTAGGATTGTATGACCCAAACCATCAATGTAGGATGTCCTCTCCCACACCCTAGTTTACCTAATTGAATTTATACCAAGGTAATGACAGAGTCCTTAAAATACTTGAGAAGGCTCTTTTTTCAAATCAAAATATCTTCCCATTTGCCCAAAAGTATGGCATGCCTTTTAGTGTGATTCTATATGTCCTTCTATCTAACCACTAGCTAATCAAATTTTCTATAGAATGGTTTGTTCCTCTAATAAAAAACCTCAACAACTAGTTTTATCTCAACACTCCCATATAAAACATGTTCAAACCCTTATCCATATAAATTAAGTGTGGAACTTGGTCCCTCACCCATCTAGAGATTCTAGGTAGATTGACTGGTGGGAGACAACCATCACTCGTACTGCCACTTTTCTCTGCTTCTTTAGAAAATAGTTGGTGTTGGTTAAAAAAATACAACTCAACATCTATAAGATAATTTAATCACCTCTCCCAGAAGATGGAATAGGCTCCCTTGGATGGGCTATTTCAAAATAGAGTGGCATAATCAAGACATCATATCCAATTGGCAAAGATTCATCAATCCATTAGATCTTAGATTTGAGCTTGCATGCATTGGCTTAAAATTGGGGACCAAATCTCTAAAGAGTTTTTCAATAAATTAAGATCTCATAATTTATATGTGTAAATAAATCCATTTAAGAAAGCTTGTGAATGCATTACTAATATCCTATATATCCTTCAAGTTTTTTAAGCACTATAACCAAGTATTCCAAGTTCAACCCTTTACAAATTCTCAGAAAATGGATATGAATAAATACATTGATGTTGTTACCTATAGGCTATCACATAGACAAAAAATTGTTATGTGATAAGCTTATTTCTATTGAAGACCTTCATAAAGTTTTCATTGGTATGGGTCAGGATAAAGTCCCAGGTATTGATGGCTTCCCTTGTGAATTCTAGCAAGCCCTTTGGGATTGTGTGGGATGTGATCATCACAAAGTCTATATGAAAACTTTGATCAAGGGTTCTTTGGGAAATATCATAAATAAAGGAAATATTAAGTTTATTCCCAAAGTTGGGGACTCTAAAACTATCACACATTAGAGACATAACACTCTTTTGAATGTCTCTTGTAAGATAATTGCCAAAGTTTTGGTTCTCAAAATCATATATCTACTCCCCCTTATTGTTAGACTTGAACAAAATGGTTTCATCCAAAGGAGATATATTATGCATAATATTGTTGTTGTTTGGGAAGGAATGGAATGGGATCATTTGTCCAAATAAAAATCTTTGTTTATTAAAATAGACTTTGAAAAAGCTTATGGTAGAATTGAATGGCCCCTTATCTAAGCCATGCTACAAGCTCTAAGGTTCATTCACTATGTTCAAATCCTATTCCAAGATGCCTCATTTTGTCTCACCATTAATGGCCACCAATATAAGAGCTTTGGTCTCTTCCACTCTATTAGATAGTGTTTCCCTCTTTCCCCCTCTATATATATTTTAGTTGCTAAGGGTTTTGGCTATTTATTGGGAGATTATGCTTTTATACGTCTTGTTAAAGGTATCACCCTCCCTATAGCACCTCACCTTCATATCCTAAATGGGAATTTCATAGATGACTCCTTTCTCACTCTTCAAAAGGAAGAAGAATTTATTCAGAGTGATATGGAATGCTTTTAGATCTTTTGTTTGGCCTCTGACTCCAACATTCAGTGGGCTAAGACCCAAAGTTTTAGATAATGCTATGGTCATCTACCTAACTGGCTTGAGGTTATCAATGGAACTGGATTTCTCATGGAGAGATGTTTAATTTCTTGATTATTCCTTTTTCCTTTCAAGGTTCTCCAGTTGATATATGCAATTATGTTATTCTCAAAGTGGAAAAGAACTATCCTATTGGATTTCCAAACCTTTCTCTCTAACAAATTTGTTCAAAAGTTATTACGACCACTTATATTTACTAGTCTCCTTATTAGACTCCTTCAAAAGTAGCCTACATGAAGCATGAAAATATGATTAGAGATTTTATTTGGGCTAACTTTGAAGGCAAAAAAGGCTTCTGCATAGTTACTTAGGAGATTTGTTGCCAACCCAGAGAAGCTAGAGGAGTGGGTCTTATTGATAATGCTAAGTAGGGTCTCACTCTTTATGCCAAATGGATTGTTAGAGAAATTGATAAACATGAGGCTTAACAAATTATCCTCTAACACTAAATCTCATCTGAAAGCCCTTTCAACAAATTTTTTTGGTAGAACCTAGGTTTTCATACCTTTCTTCTTACCTCAGTCCCAATTAAAAATATAGGTAATTTTGTGGTCAAAATCATATGGAAGGCCTAGGAAATTATTAAGCCTTATCTAGGGTGTAAAGGGGATGGTTTTTGGGTTGGTATTTCCATTAATGAACATTCCATTTGGTGGTCCCCAATGATCACCCTTAATGAGAAACCCTTGGTAGAAATCCCCAAACTCAAAACTCTCTAGTTTTTTTGTAGAGACATTCGAGTCCTGCATTATACTTTTGACAAAAATTCTAGATCTTCACTTAGTTGTATTGAGTTAAAAACTAAGTTCATGTTAAATGCTTATGATTTTGAGTCCATTTCTAAGATCCAAATGGTTTCTCTAGACTATGCTTTACACAATTTTGGTGTTAAAGGGTTTCCCAAGTGGTGGAAATACTAGAATTGGGCTATTTCTACCCTCGTGCTTTGGTATCAACCCTAACTTGGTTATCAATGGATTTATCCTGTCAATGTTCCCTAGGATATGCTCAATAAATGATGGAATACTAAAAACTCTCCCTTCTTTTTGAATAGGAGGTTCCCAACTATTTGGTTAGCTGTGGTGGAACCTAAAATATCCATTTTTTCTTGGTGCCTTATTTACCAAGGTTTCCCTATGGGAAGCAAGATTCTTCACATGGGGATTCCTCCTCCTAGATGCATTGTTTGTGATCATTACAAGTCTCCAAAATACATCTTCTAGTTTTGTGTTATAGCTCATGATGCATGGCAATGGATTCACTCCCTTTTTAAGCCTTTCAAGTAGGATCCTATTTTTTAGAACATTGCCCTCTTAGGTAACTCTACTCTCTTCCTTATAAGATACAAGTAAATATGGCATATTTTATAAATTGAATTTATTTTTACTCTCTGGAAAGACAAGAATGTAGATATATTTAATGAAGACTACTTAGATAGAGTTTTTAATATTGATAATAAAATATTTGTTCTATCTAATGTAATGTTATAAATTCAAGTATAGGTGACAAAGCAACCCTCGAGGTGGAGTATCTTTGTACACTCATGGTCATTATGGTAAGGCCTTTGCATGGTCAACAGATTACCCCCAAAATATCCTCATTGTCACCAAAACTGAGAGCATGAGCGATGTGGACATGGCCATAGGCGACAAAGGTCTCAAAGCCATTCAACTTTCTCTACCCCTCTACCCCCTCCCCATTGGATATTTTCTCTTTCTGGGGGGTTCAGAGGGTGGATTTTGCCACATGTTGATGCTAGTCACTATGAGTTTATTCTTCTAGGCAGAGATGCCCAAGGGAAGTTCCCCATGTTGACACTTGTAATCTTTCCTCTAGATATATCAATATATGGCTCGGGATTGGTTGGTGGTGCCATATCTAGGAAACCAACTCCAATTATTAAGATAGATAGACAAGATAGATCAAGATATGGAAATATATTCATATGGCTCAACCCTCTTTTCTATATCTTATGATCCTTTCATTTTTATAGAGATAGAGATTAAGAAAGCCATCTAGCTTGAAGCCATTATTGAATCCTACTACCCCAAATGGGAGGTTTTTTCTTATAGTAGAACCTAATTTTTTCAAAGTGTTATTTCCCTTTGAAATTCCCTTTTATAATAAAGTGATCAATAAAAATGCTATGAAGCAACTTATTAGCAAATTTGTCCTCTTAGTCTATAGTAGCTCCTCTCAGTCTATAGTAGCTTTGCTCGAGAACTAACCAAGGACCCCCTATCTATGTGGTAGAGTCTCAAATATCAATCTACCATGAATCAATATCATTGAAGACACCCTAAACACTAAAGTCATTTGAGCCTAGGCATAAATGCTCTAATGCTCTCTTTAAAGTTGATCAAGCACATAAATGACTTGAGGAACCTCTCCCTTTCAGTTGAGTCAACAACCTCTCAGGAGATCCCCACTATGGATATGGGATGAGGATAAGAATAGGGTTCGACCCCATATCTATATAGAGGGGTCGAGAGCCCATAGATAGAGGGTCGATGGAGAATCTTGAAGTCGGTTGAGCATGTGTCCAATCTAGTAGAGTGCCTAGAATAAAAATGGCAAAGTTTTTGGTAGTGTGTTTGGCTTCGATGAATAATAAAATAAACAAGATGATGGGTGGATCATACCTAATATCTTTCCTCCTCATGGGTGAGGCTCGAGAAATAAGCCTGATATCCCACCACCTCCTCTGCCTCCTTTTACAGGGCTAGTGGTGCCTATTACTTAAATATTAGTTGTTGTTTCTTTTATCTTGTTATGTTAATGTCATTGTGGTTATATTTTAACCATAGTTTTTATTACCTGATTTTATTTTTCCACGATGTTTGTTTGTTTGTTGATATTTTGAGGTGTGTTCTCATACCACTCATCTTTTGAGAGAACATGTAATATGTTTATTTTTAAAATAATATATCATGTGTTTCATTAAAAAAATACAAAAATAAAAATTGGAAGTAATTGACTCTTAATTTAATTTTATTAAAATTTTGATACATTAAGATTTATCTTTTAAAATTAGACTTTTTATATTTTGTATTTTTTTAAATTTTTTGGTGTTATGCATATGTAGACATGAGATTCAATAACAATTTTAAAAAAGGAATGCTTAATTTCTAATATATGTTTGTGGAAGGATGTGGGTTGTAAACCAATGATTATATTACATGTTTTTATTGGAATTCATCGATATATTTATTAATTATATATATAAATAATATATAGATGGTTATAATAATAAGACAGGTTGTTAAGATTCAGAGTGCTTTCTCTATAGTGACATAAAATACAATCCAAAAAAGAAAAACATAAATGTCGGATAAATAGAACAACACAAAAGTATAATCAAAATATCAAATCACAAGGTAAGTGAGATCGTTAAGTATAAGCAACAACACTTGATGAAGGTGGGGGCAAATCCTTCTTAGGGGGTTGAGCAACCTAAGAAGGAGACTCGATTGAAGAAGGATCAGGGTCACCCATTCATCTTGAGTGGTCTCTAAAGGAGCCAAATAAATTGTAACTCCCCAACCAAGAGGCAATGGTACATAGAACCCCATTGGCTCACCACCTTACACAAGCAAAGTCTATCGAGACGGGCTAACAAAAGTCTTTCTGCAAGGTGGTGGACTCCATTCCCCTACCTCTATACCCACCATTAAAGATGAGGGGAAAACAAGCTGTTATAGGATCGGCTCTAGCGATAGCTAGATGGCAGTGAAAGAGTACCATGCAAGAGTTGGTCAAGAGGAACAATTATTTTACAAGTTTTAAAAAAATTTTGTTCTTAAATTTTGTTTAACCATAGACATGGGTCACATCTAAGAAATTTTGTTGCATATTTTATGGAGTGAACCTAAATTATTCTATATGTAATGGATCTTTCATTCTTAAATGTTTGTGAATGTTTAATATTAAAATATTGAATATATTTTTTATATTAGTAAACATTTTATTTATTGGAGTTAAGAATTGGGTTAGACACAAACAAAGGTGAGTCCTTAATAAATCTCAAATTTAATATAAGGAAAGGTCCTAATAGTGGTGCACTTACCAATGGTGGAACATAGTTTTTGTTTAGGTGTGTTTCATTGCTAGAACATATTAGTGTATATAAATATTAAAGTGCACCACTAGTGGTGCATTTAATACCTAATACTTGTTCAACATTTACTCTATAAAATTAAAAGTAACCAATCACATCTTGACAAGTAAGACTGAAGTATTGATAATCTAATATACATTTTTAGTACTTCAAAGGTTAAGTTTTGCTCATAGGTTTAAGAAATGTATTATATGACTTCTCATAATAAAATCGATTATATCCTAAATTGTATAATGAATTAGATATTGAAACTTTGGTTATAAGTAGTTAAGACGACATATTAAAGCGGGTAAATTTTTTGAAATCTATTGTAATGTTATGAAACCTTAATTCATTATCCAAAATTAAAATGTACCACTACTAAAACCTTTCCCCTAAACAATTACTACCAATTCTAATTCAATATATACAATTACAATTAATTTTAAAATTCCCAAAAACAATTACAAGTGACCTTAAAATTAGCACAAACAATTACAACTGAACTTTAAATTAATATAAAACGAATCACTAAAATATTAAATATTATGACAAGTTCTATACAATTTTGATTGAATTTTTATTAAGATCTCCTCGAGGGTGCATTCTTCTTTATGGTGAATAATAATAAATTGTTGAGATGTGTGTGTTACATAATCCAAAAATGATGCGTTGACGGGAAATGCTACTTAGAAAACAATATTTGTAATTTTGAAAAGTAGTCTTTATTGCAAGCCGCCCAAGCCACCGATACCTATTTAACTTAAAAGCCCCTTAATTAAAAGTTCACATTTTTTATTATAATATTATTTTAAGATAATATTATTAATATAATTTTTTAAAATAAAATAGTAATAATAAACATACGAATATAATATCAAGGGTCATATGAATTGAATTCGTGACTTTATTTATATTATTTAAATATTTTTGGGGTTTTCATGTTTTTAAAGATAATTATTTTGAATTAATATTTTTTTACATTTAAAAAAACTTAAACCAAAATTTTGTTTGAGATTTTTTAAAGATATTTATATAATGTTTTTTAAGTAGTAGTAATAATATATTTTTAAGGTCTATAATGTTATGTAATATTTTGATTATGGTTTACAAGGTAGTTTATAATATATAAGACCACCTCATACAGATTTGAAATTGTGACTTTCACAAATTCTTCACCATTAAGTCAACTCAATTGCACTATGAAAATGCAACATATTTTTAAAGTAGACAATAATGGGTGTAAAATTATTTATAACATATTAGTATAATGAAAGGATTCCACACTGAAAAAATATATACCTTTAACACTTTAAAATAAGAAGCAACTATTGTTTAGAAAGAAGTATTTTTTCTTGGGAGGATGGAGGGTTAGACGTAGTACGTTGTTGAGCATTTGCATCATTACTCCTTTTTTTTTTGGTTGCCAACTATAATTTTTATCCAATCAAATATTTTCTATTTATTTTTTAAAACAATCTTTTCTGGTAAAATACTATTAGTTTTTACTATTAAAACGTTTTAGTATAACTTTATTATACAAAATAATAAAAATACAAAAGCCAATTGATATTCACGGCTCAGAGTCTACATTGAAGAATAAAATATTACTATTTATTCTCTATAATATTTATCACACAAAAATTTAAAAATTCATAGGACCTCTTTCATGACCCCTTAAAAATAATGCACTTGCTTTCAATATATCGAAAAGATATATAGCTATATATCAAATATTATACCTTAAGTTATAATATTTGAACTTCCTCTATAAATGAAATTTTCGTTCTTGCTTTTCATCCAAAAGTGAAGGATTGCATGAGTTCATCTCAGTGGAGGAACAACTCCCTCTGAAAACCATTTATTATTTCAAAGTGTGAAAAAACATGGAGTTGTAGGCAAATTCCATTAACTCTTTATATAATAATTAATTAATTTTTTTTTTTGATAAGATAAATGCTTTTGAAATCGGAGTTATGAACTAGAAATTGCTTTTAATTAGAGCCATGAACCAATTTGAGATACGAATCAGGGAGCCCAAATCTCTCAACAAACAAAAAACAATCATCACCAATATTACAAACATCACTAAATACTACAACCGATAAAACAAATAATATCAACAAAACTAACGAAACACAATAACCATCATAACCGCTCAAACCGTCAAACAAAACAACAAATGCAAACAACTATTTAAAAAAAATAAAAACTACCACCCTTCAACAAAATTTCCCTGAAATTTCCTCAACTTCGACAAATTTTTTTACCCAAGAAGAATATATTTCACTCTAAAACAAAATCCCTGTAGCCTTTGGGGCCATCGTTAGGGCATATTAATTAAATTGCTAATGGCAAAGCCATGACTAGATAGCGCAATTGTGCTGCTTAAACTCCGCCTAACTTTTTGGCTTTGTATTTATTTATTTTGGCCAACCTTTAAAGCCGTAACAACCCATGTGAGTATTGCCTTCAAATCACGGCACCTTCAACATATATTATTATTATTATTGGCTTAGGAGAAAAATCAGGCGATATATTTGATCGATAAATCCGGCACCGAAGCCATAAAACTGTAAAAATGTCTCCAAAACCACGACAAAAGAATTTCTCCCAATGCAAGATATTAGTCGATAATCTTTTATTTTCTGTCTTAAAGACCTAATTCATTGACTCATAAAATTTTAAGCTATTTTGTAAATGTTAATTAAAATTTTGCAAAATGAAAAAAAGTCAAAGGGTGCGAAGACCAACGATGTCACCATTAAGCCTAACTTATAAATGCTTGGAGTATTTGGGTGTGTGTTAGGTCGCCTACTTTGTGATTATTGAATAAATAAATATATACAACTCATAAGCGATTGTGAAGAAAATGATCGTCGAAAAATTCAAATTGAAAACTCTAACCTATTTGATCTTTACATAGGTCTTCGGTTCGAAAGCTTCTATGCTAGCATTAGAGGATTTGGCATTTGATGAGTTAGATGAATCAAACGATCTTGAGGATGGGGGTTGTGAGGAGTCTAACCTTAACTTCGTGATTAAGGGTATCGTCTCCTTACTTTCCAACAAATTTAGTATACATGATTGTAAGAATTTTGATGGTCGGGATAAAGTTTTAATTAGAGATTTTTAAAATCCATCCAAGTTCAAATCTCACGTGTGTTCTATTTTAAAGTATGGGGTTGTCAAATCTATTAGTCAGAGTTAGGTGAAATCAGAGAGCATCCTTGGTCACCTTGATGGCTCTTTTGTAGCAGTCGATTGTCCTTCTCAAGGTGGTCTCCAAGATGGCAAAGCAACTGGGGAGCGACAAATATACTGAGGATGTAGAAACATCTCAAATCCTTTTCACAACTACATAAACATTTTCTTATCCATGCTCCCTACCTCACCCCACAACTCTCAATCCTTAGTGCGTGTTCCCAGTAACCAGGGGACTCTTCTTCTTGAAATGCAGACTTGGCTCAACCTAATGTTGATGCTCACTAGACATAGTCCCAATCTAGTCAACCCACATTCTTGGTAGGAGATATTCCTATCTTTTTCTTTGACGATTCTCTTGTTTTTTCTCTTCTTGAGTCTTCTAATCTTGATTTGGAATTTGACATCAATAACAGATCTTTATTTGGTAAATGTGTGGGTATTTTTCTTTCCTTCGTTGAGATTTCTAGTTGGGTTTCCTCCGAGTGAAACTACATTGTTGCTCTGTCTTTCTCATTGCTTTGTAGAGGCTTATTTTAGGGCATTTTAGGCGTTCTGTAGACTGTGACTTTGTCAAGGCTTCTAGACCTTGGTTTTTTGACAACCATGGGTTTTTCTTTTGCCCTTGGTCCCCCTTTTTTGATGTAGAAAAGACTATTTTTTTGCCCTAATTTGGATTAGATTGTATAATCTCTCACTTTTTTAATGCAAAGAGGATCATATTAAAATGCGAACTAATAGGGTGGGTTCCTACGTCAAAATGGATAAGTAGTCTAGGGGAAGCATAATTGCAAGGGTTTGTGCTATGCTATACCCTTAACCTATAATGCATCTAGGGGTAGTGTGGCCGACTTGTGGCTTAAATACCTTCATATTATCTTATTGCATTTCTCGATGTTCTTAAAATGATCAGTCTATAGAATAACCATGGCTAAGTACAGTACATATAAAAGGTAGTGGTTAGTCTTTTATCAGTGTATTGTAAATTCTGTTCTTATTGCATTATTGTGAAGGTTGTCTCCTCGAAGTGGTTCAGTCATAATATTTAAGTATTCTGCTCTTTCACTAAATGTTGTGGATCTGCTTATTTTGTTCTTAATTTTGTGATATATTATTCTATTGTTGCGAATCATCTAAGTAATTTCATTGTAAGTGGTATCAAAGCTTTGATTGGGCATGTTTTTGTAGTGTATTTTTTTAGAACTGGCAGTCTGAGTACTACAAGGTCAAAAAACCATAAGGTGTGATACGAGAAGAATTGATTTTTTCATCAGCATAATTTTGTTCATGTATTTTTTTATAAAAAATGAAAAAATAGTAAAAAAAAGTCTAGAAATATTTTAACCTTATGCAAATTAATAGTCATTGGATTCATCTTTGCGAGATGATTATAATGGTGTATTCCATAAGTACACTTTTTTGAGATAAAATTTTTCACCCTTGTGCGTATTAGTAATCATTGGATTCATCTTGATGAGGCGATCACAACGGTCTCATCTACCACTAATTTGTTTCGAGATTGAAACCCTTCCAGGGTTTGTTCATGGCTAGTCCTAACACTCATAGACATGGGAAAGGGCAATAAACTCCTAAACCTCCTCACAAGGATGGCATGAAGTCTAGAACGTCTGATCCATGTATTTCAGAGGTGGTTCAACAACTTAAGTCAGGGTTGTAGGATATGGTACAGAAAGATGATCTCGATGTGGTTAAAAGGGACATTATGAGACTAAAAGGGGACCTGAATGTCTTATAGGATCAATTACAATAAATAAATGGGCAATTGGCTAACTTTGCAGCTCAGTGATTACAAAATAACCCTCCATCACTTCAATTTGTTTCTCTTACTCCAAACAATCACAACATCAATCCTAGTCTGAAGCGGATGTTACCAAAAGTGGACCTATGCATGTTTGAAGGTCATGATCTATTCAAATGGATCACTCAAATTAAAAATTTATTTGATCTACATCAAATTCCATGCTTGCACAATGTGGTCATAGCCTCTCTGTATCTTGAACCTAAGTAGTTCATTTAGTATCGATGGTTATGTGCTCAAAATAAAAAGAAGGGTCTCTCAGTTTATTGGTCTGTATTTTCTGAAGAGTTGCAACTCCAATATCAAAACAATGTCTCAAAAACCTACTTTAGCCAGCTATCCAAACTAAGCCAAATAGAGACTATAAATTATCATATTCATTAATTTCAAAATCTCTCGTTACGTGTGGTAGAGATTACTAAGAAAAATTTGACTGACCTATTTTTAGGTGGCCTCAAGGATGACATTTAATTGGAGTTTCACATGTTTAGTCCTAGTTTAGTATCTGAAGCCATCCCAAGGGCACACATGGAAAAGGACATTGTTGTACTAAAAATAAGTTGTTTTACATTGAAGGCACCAATGAGGATGACTAAGATGATGAATTCTCAGGTGCAGGTAACATGAAGACACATTTGAAGATTCTCAACCTACTATTTCCTATCATGCACTTTCTAGTATTAGTACTCAAACTCTTAATATTGTGAGTTTCCTCAAGAAATAAAAGGTGATTGTGTTGATTAAATCTAGTCTAATAAACACAATTTCACAAATAGTAAGTTTACTACTCATTTGAATTATTATTTTTACCCAAATCTAAAATTTCAAGTCATAATTATAGATGGTGATATTATCAACTATTTTGGAAAATGCCATAGTATTAAGCTTGCTATGGGAGACTACTTGTTAGATTATCCTATGTTTGTCATTCCCATGGGAGACGATGACATTATTCTATGAGTGCAATGGCTCACCACTTTGGGCACTATTGAGACAAATTTTTATGAACTATTCATGCGCTTCCATTTAGAAGGCATGACATTTGAATTGCATGGATTATGAGCTAAATCTCCACACCTAGTTAGTTCCAATCATATGATGAAGAATCTTAGAAAAGGTGTTGAAGTATTTGTGGCACGCTTTTTCTTCATAGAAGTTCAACCAACCAAGAATTCTACCCGTCTTGATTTATAAATGGTGTTCGATGACCATTATGTTATTTTTGGTGACATACCAAAAGGACTTCCACTAAGCTGAGTGCATGATCATGCGATTAGAATAATTCCTATATGTACACCACCAACATTAGACCCTACAGATACCCCCATGCCTCAAAGAGTGAAATTGAAAAGATGGTGTAAGAGATGTTAGATGGAAGAATCATCTGGCTTAGCCAAAGTGAGTATTCCTTCCTAATGGTAATGGTGTTGAAGGATGACACTTAGAGGATTTTCTTAGACTACAAAGAACTCAAAAAGTACACCATCAAAGATAAATTTTATATTCTAGTAATTCATGATTTTTTAGATGAATTACATGGTGCGGTTTATTTTACCAAGTTAGATATTCGCTATGGGTATGATCAAATTCAAATTGGAGTAGAGGACATACCTAAAACAATTTTTAGAACTCATGAAGGCCATTATGAGTTTAAGGTCATGACTTTTTGCATCACAAATACACCATCTACATTTTAGAATTTGATGAATACTATTTTTAGGCCATTTTTGAGAAAGTTTGTGTTGGTGTTTTTTGATGACGTCCTCATTTACAACAAAAATTGGGAAGACTATTCGAAGCATGTGAAATAGTTACTCTCGGTTCTAAAACAATATTAGATTTATGAAATTCCTTCCAAATGTGATTTTGGCATCCAAAAGGTGGAGTAATTGGGTCATATTTTTTCACATGAAAGAGTGAAAGTTGATTCTAAAAAAATCCAAGCGATGATGGAGTGGCAGGTTCCCAAGACACTCAATAACCTTTGTGGATTTCTAGGGCTAACTGGTTACTATCATAGGTTTATTAATAATTATATTAGTATCACATCCCCACTCACATCTTTGTTGAATAAAGACACCTTCCATTGGACTGATACAACTATCAGAGCATTTTAACAATTAAAAATGGCTATGTGCACCACTCTAATTTTGGCTAGTCCTAAGTTTTATAAAACTTTTGTTGTGAAATGTGATACATCAAGATATGGCATAGGGGATGTAATCATTCAAGAAGATAAACTAATTATATTTGAGAGTCACCAACTAAAGAGAAAAAATAGGGTCAAGTCAATCTATAAGAAAGAGATGATGGCTATTTTGCATGTGGTCAAACAATGAAGACCTTATTTGATGGGTCATCACTTTCAGGGAAAGACTGATCATGATAGCCTCAATATTCTAAATAAAAACTAAAATGAGTGGCTAAAATTTTATGATATGATTTTGAAATAGTTTATAAGAAATAAAAATTGTCATTATATCATAGGGAAGAATCAACTGAGGCATTTTTATGCACAATGTCTATTTGGCAGGTAGATTGGCTAGAGGAAGCAAGATCAAAATGGGAGAATGACACTGCTACCTATGATTTGATTCAAAATCTTCAATATGGTTCCAAGGATATAAAAATTTTAGATGGAAAGGGAACACATTATGGTATAAATATAGATATACCTCTATAAGCATTCTCTCCTTAAACATAAAATCCTTCAAGAACTCCTTGCATCTCCATTTAGAGGTCACTCAGTATTTTTGAAAACATATCATAAAATCAAGCAAGATTTCTTTTGATAAGGACTCAAGGGGGATGTCTAGAAATATGTGGTTGAATGCATGGTATGTCAACAGAACAAAGGTGAAACCATTAATACCCTAGGTCTTTTTCAGCCTTTATCTATCGTTAGCCAATGTTGAGAGGAGGTCTCCATGGATTTCATTATTTGGGTTACCCTGTTATGATGATTAAAATATTATCATGGTAGTTGTGGATTGACTCACCAAGTATGTTCATTTTTGTTCCTTATCACAAGCATTTGTTTCTAGTACAATATCTTCTAATTTTCTCAATAGTGTTCAAAAATTGCATGGTACTACAAAGATAATTATAAGTGACCAAGATCTAATATTTACTAGTAATTTTTGGTCTGAATTATTTTCATGTTTGGGCACCTAGTTTTCTCATAGATTGTCCTATCATCCTTAATATGATGGATAAATAGAGGTTGTTAACAAATGTTTAGAAGGGTATCTTTGTTGTTTTATTTTTGACAAACGAGACAAATGGGTTCATTGGCTTCCACTTGCTAAATGATGGTATAACACTTCTTCTAAAATGTCTCCCTTTGTGGCATTATATGGGTATCAGTGCCCATATGTCACTTCAGTCTTGATGGTGCATCCCAAGTTTTGATCTGTTGAATAACATATTCACCATCAATAGGAGGTTCTAGTTAGTTTGCAAGAGAATTTAATAATGACACAAAGTAGAATGAAGCAAAAAGCAGATCAACACTATAGTGAGCAATATTTTGAGATAGGTGATTAGGTCTTTGTGAATTTTCATCCATATAAGCAGATGTCTCTGAATCAATAAAAATAAAATAACAAGATGTCATCTAAGTATTATGACCCTTATTAGATCTTATATAAAATTGGTAGTGTGGCCTACAATTTATAATTTCCTCCATCCACTCGCATACATCCAGTATTCCATGTATCTTGTCCAAAGAAGGTAACTGGACATAGAGTTTCCACTTAGAATAAGTTACTTGAATTGGATGAATAAGTCTAAGTCATTCTGGAGCCTGAAGACATCTTTCATACATTCACTAAGAAAATATAGACCAAAGTGATTAAGGAGTGTTAGATCAAATGAAAGAATCCACATTATGAAGATGCAACATGGGAGGATATAGTGTTCCTAAAACAACATCCTAGTTTGATTCAAAATTAAGGACACCATTATTTTAAATTGGAAGGGAATTTTATGGCCTTAACTTATAATGCATCAAGGGATATATGTGGTAGACTTGTGGCTTACATACCTTCATATTATCTGATTGCATTTCTCGATGTTCTTAGTATGGTCATCCTATGAAATAACCATGGCTAACTAGAGTATATATATAAGGTAGTGGTTAGTATTTTATCATCATATTATGGATTATGTTCTTATTTCATTATTATGGATATTTTCCCTCAAAGTGGCTTAGTCATTATATTCAAGTATTATGCTCTTTCACTAATTGTTGTTGTGGATCTACTTATTCTATTCTTAATTATATGATATATTATTCTATTACTATGAATCATCTAAGTAATTTCATTACATGATATCAAAAAAATTTCCAAGCCTCCTTTTCACTTTGTTAAGGTAGAATATTCTTGGGGCCCCTATATTTAATTCTTTAACTAGGAATGCCTACCTTTAGGTGTTTTTGTTGCAATCATCTTGGGCACTTTGATGTTATTTGTTCTTCTCATGCTTCTTTTTCCCATTAGAGGTTTTGGAATAAGAAGGGTCCACTCAATGATGATTTTATTTGGCATAACCATGGTGTGCTATTTGATCAATGTTTTGGTACTACTCTTGAGAAGGTGGTTACAAAAGATAATATTGATCATGAGGGGGAGCTAGAATCCCTTCAAATAAAGATTAGGGATCTTAAAAATGGGACATTGGACCATGGTGTTCTATAAGATCAATTGGCTTCTCCAAGCATCCTTATCCCACACCCTTTAACTCCAAATGTGGGAAACCTATGGTTGATCTAGGCATCTCAGATAAATGTAGAGGTCAAAAAATCTAGGGCAGAAAGGTTGAGACTAGACACTAAAGTTTTTCCTAGAGATGGTTCCCAGAGGATGATGGAGTAACTCCTATCTAGGAGAAGGTTGATTATTACTTGCAGTTTATTCCTCTCTTATTTTTACTTTCTTCTCATATTTATCGATTGTATGTTATTGGATTGTGACATCTTTTTTCAAAGTTTGTTATCGGGGTGTTACCCATGGAACTATGTATAATTTATAAATTTTTATTATTTAGTTTCAGCATTATTGTTGATTGGTATTCTTTAGAATTATCTTGTTAGGTGTTATTCTCTCTAGTTATCTATAGTACATCCTTTTTTTCACTCTCATTTTTTAGCAGGGCTTATTTTTTTGGCATTTTTCTAGGATTGGGCCCCTTGTTGTGTCCCAGCACTAGTTTTGAGCTCTAGTCTCTATAAAAGATTATCCTTGGCAGTTCTTATCTCCATTCAAAATGTATTTTTACATTATAAAAAATTATATTATTTTACATTAAGATAATTTTTTAAACTATTTTATAATAATTAATTAAAATTATAATTACTTTAGAATTTGTGTAATAATTATTTTACACTATATTAGATGTACATGTACAATATTAGACACCTAAAAATGACATTTATTAGTCATTAAATTTCATGTTTATAGGATGTTAGTGTACTTTTTGATTATTGCTTTAAATTAGGTGCTATTTATGTATTAGTAATTTTTAGTGATTCCTACACCTCATAGTTCCCTCTAACTGTCATTATCCTTCCCCCTAAATTTAGCCTTGTCTGGCTCCCTCTAGTAAAAACATGGACTTGACATTTTTTTAAATATTATAAGCATCAAGTGTACACTTCTTGAAAGCTTTCTCTAATACATTTTTCTCATTTCCCATGTGGCCCTTTCAATTTTTCAGTTATAGGATGTCGACTTACATGCTAATAGGGCCTTAATTTGAATTCAAGTCATCTATAAATACATAAGTACCTTATGTTAATTTAGGTATCTAAAATCAATCTATAGATCATTTAAAACAACATATGAAACTTAAAAATGATTCATTATTATTTACAAGGATATATTGAGCATTTATAATAATTTTAGATAAATCAAGCAATCATTAGAGCATTTATTGTAACACTAAAGTTCATTTTAGTGACACATTGCCTTGCATTGGTTTTCCTAGTTGATGAATTTTTAAAATTATTGAAATGTTTTCAATATTGATAAATGATTTTGAGTTGGAGTTGTGAACTGGAAAGAAGGGCATTGAAAGAGACCCTTCCCTTTTATGGGTAGAACAAAGAAATAGGGGCCCAGTCCCCAAATAAAACAAAAACCACCAAGAGGGAGGAAGAAACGTTCTAGAGAAAGAAACACAACAAAAGAGTCCTATCATAGAAGGAACCCAAAAAAATGTATAGAACAAGAGACAAAGAAGAAGGATAAAAAAAGAATCAATAGAAACATAACCTAAAGATAGCCAAATAACAACATACCTAACAACTGAGAAAAGGATCCTGAGATGAAAAATTTGACCATAAAATAGAGGCTCAGATAATGACAATTAACCACAAGCAAAGGCCACTATCCTCCTTAGATGAAAGAGAAGATACTATATGCTCCATTGAGTGCCATATTTCACATTTTCTTCTGCTCCCACTCTCATTAGTTCAGCCTCTGATCTTCTACTTTTCCTTTTTGTCGAAGCACGCAATCATATTTTAGCCTAGAAGAAAGATGAGAGGGAGAGGCAATAGGCTCCTCCTATTGTGACAAAAATGGAGGAGATAATTTTTTTTTCTATAATGTACACTATTAATAGACTTGACATATATCAACATAAGTCAACACTTTTTTGGTATAATGCAGTTTGTAAAACATATATTTGTTTTTACAGTTTTCAAATTTACTTGCCAAATTGGGGAAAGGAGAAGTATATTTTATTGGTGGTTGTAAATTTTTTTTAGGAAATGAAGCAACAGTTTTGGAGACCTAGGTCAAAAGAACACAATCATCAATTGTTTTTGGTTTTCTTGACACTTCTTAAAAATGTAGACTTGATGATTTGGGCATCCCATAAGTAGAACTTGTGAATTTGGTCAAGCTCCTTTATTACTTACAATTTTTTAGGGTTATTGATGTCTATCAACAAAATCTTTATTTTTAATATAACCATTTAGCAATTATATCATTATCTTATGATATTCAAGATACATTCCTAAACCTTTAATATTTATTCCTCTAGTTTAGGAAAAATAATTAAGTTTTATTTATTGTTTTACATCTATTTTAGGCCCAGTTAAATGTGTATGGGTATTTGAATTACAATTTAATTGAAATATAACTAGCATAATACATTTTTGGTGAGATCATGCTCTCTTACACTCCTTATATGATTAGATTTTTGTCCATTTTGTGATAGATATGATGTTCTTAGGGATGTTTATTTGACATGTTCTTTTAGGGTTTCACAAAATACTAATTTGTTATGCATTCCCATAGGGTTAGATTTTTTTTCCCAATAGATTCAAATATGAATTTATCTAATTTCCATAGAGTCAATTATACTACATTATCATGTATCAAATATCCTTACCTTCCTTTTATTTGATTTGTTTCATCCCAAGCCTTAAGTCAATTCAATTTTTGAAAATATGTTAAATCGTATTATGTATGTAACACATGAGATTCACTAATTTAGCGGTACCACATGCATGCATATTATATTTTTTTTAATCACCTAAAATAGAGACCATTATAATAGAGAATATTTAAGGTTTATGGGGTTTTAAATAAATTTTCAAGTGATATGTATCTAGGGTGGGGACTAAGGATAGGAATAGGTAAAAGTGTCTGTGAAATACACAAAATATGAGTCTTCCACATGTTTTTAATGTATATTTGAACCTATGTCTCATTTTTCACAAAATTTTTGCCCATTTTTCCAAATCGGGTTGAGTCATGGTTAAACTAGGTATGACAAGATGATATACATAATGATTAGAAGAGAATACAAGGAGAGTGCAATACAATCATGAGGTAGAGTGCAAGGGAATATGTGGAGAAGAAATTTATTTGGTATCAAATCCTATGCAAATAATACATAATTATTCCCCATTCCTTAACATTTATCTCAAAAAATATTTATGAGTATAGTCTTATGGCATAAGATACATGAGCATCTGGGTTCACAAGTAATATTTCATTAGTAAAAAAAATAAGCATTATGTCAAGTGGAAATAATAAATGTTTTAGGTATTATTGATAGAATAATTGTGATGTTTTATAAACACTTATATAGGTCTATGGTATCTCTTATATTAAGATACCATTGATATAATTTGTCACATGATCTTATTTAGTGGTGTAGTGCCTAGAAACTTGATACAAAGATGTAGTTCAATGTAAATATATAGAAAGCACTACAAATATCTAAATAATTCTTTTGTTTAAAATAAGCATAGAAATAACCTTATGAAATCATATACCAAATTATAACTTGGTACGTACCTATGATTTAGCATGAAAATACAAAAACTTTATATAGAGCTCTTTCATATCTTATGATTTACAGGCAACATCTTGTCAACATTATAAGATCATCTACCAAAACATAACAAGTTGAACTATTAAAATTTTCTTGGAGATTGAAAAATATGTTATAGGTCTCTACAAAAACTTGTATTTTGAAGACAACACATTGAAAACATTCAAAGCCCATCTATCAAATCAGAATATGACTCAATTTTTCAATTTTCCACAAAAGCTTATTAAACCTTGAAACATCCACATGGATTCTTTATAGTAGGATGTGATCTAGTCACTATCATATTTGCGGTTCATGGTAAGCCAAAATTTTATTTATAATTCCAATTACTTGTCTAAGGAAATTACATAATTCAAGGTTACCTAAAAATTGGATTAAGGATCCATTTCACGAAATTTATAATGATTTTTAATATAAGTAACATTGGAAATAGTAAATACGATACCACATGACATGGAAATATGTAATGTAACCTATGATGTGTTATGAAACATGTGATGTGTTAAGTAATATGTGATGTGTTAGGGAACATGTGACGTGTTATAGAATATTGGGTTTGTAATATGCATTTAATGAATGTGGCATCAATGGGTATTTGAGTTAGTTGAGAGAATAAATGTCATAGTTGGTTCTTGTATCTATTAAACACACACCTATAATTTTAACCTATTTGAGGCTTGTCAATGATGTCTCTAAGATGACCAAGGATGTTGATGAGGTGTCATGTGTGCTAGGATGACAATGACAAAGTGTGCTTCAATGAGATTCAATATTCCTGCATGGTTATTTTGTGTTTGACTTGGATAGGCAAGTGATGGATGATATTGATAGTATGAACATGTTTCAAAGACATTATAGGGTGTTATGAGTGCTTATATTTCTTAAGGAAGTGAACGAAATTCATCAGAATAGTCATATGAAGGTCTAAGCTCAAGTAGTCATCTTGATATATAAAGTTAAGTGAGTAGATTAATGATGTCATATTTAATATGTGTGAAGGTTTCAAGAGTATTTTGATACATGGATGGATTCCCATATGGGAGGAGATAATATGGTTCAAATTTAAGGTCTGTAGATGTAGTGTAGCAAAATTTATTAAGGTACAAAATTGGCTTCGTAGACAGCGTTCAATAGTGTTCTATAAGTTCCCATACTTAACCAATTTTGTGATATTGAAGACCTATGGTGAGTATTTAATAGGATTATAGATTAAGTTATGAGTAATTAATCTAACTATATAAGGATTTAATGGCATGGTTCAAAGTAAAAAATTCAAGATTGCACGTGCTAGTGACATTTATCATAATCATAGAGTTTGAACAACAAATCTACAATACGCGTGAAACTTGTCAGTCACAGATCCAATGGTGAGTGGGTGATTATGTAGATTATGATCCAATAGATTGAATTAAGTAATTAAGCCAACATGATGTTCATAAGGCATGTGGGGATTCCAAGTGGTAGAATTTCATTGGAATCAAATAGTCAATGTGCTTAGAAGGCACGTGAGGGTGACAAGTATCTTAATCATGGATGCCTATGTCAAAGATCAACAACGAGCATTAAAGGGTAAAGATCAAGATAATATTGAGGAAATAAATGGAGTAATTTTTTTTAAATTTTATAGGGAGCATGATATGATGTCAAAGTGTCTAATGTTTAACATTTACATAGTGACCGTTGGAATTTGAATATTCAAATTAACGAGGGAAATCTAGTACTTGGTATTTGAGCTATTTATTTTGATCTAGGAAAAATCAGAAGGTGGTGTAAAAATAAAAGTTGAAAAGGACTTCAAGGTGCATCCATATAATCTAATTATAATATTTTAATGTTCATACAGTTGAATATATTGAGCTTCAAAGTTGACTATTTGTTTGACCATGTTCTGCAAGTGATCCGATAAGGAAAATTGAGTTGTTCTTGATAGCATTTTGATGTTTCAAGATGAAATACATATTGGAGAGTGTTGTATAATTAATTAAGACTATATATATGTATTTTTTAGGTTTTAAAAATACATATTCAGTGTGAATAATTAATTATAATTTGATTATGTTTGTTGAATGCACTGGCAGATTGAGTGATCATATTGCAGGAGTGAGTTGAAGGTGTTTTGAACATAATTGAATAATAAAATGAGTTTGGAGATATTATATAAGTATATAAGTATTATTAAAAATTATTTATTTTCATGATATAACCTTGATCATATATAGAGAGTCAAAATATCTTGACTATATTTTTGACTGTATATGACTAGTCTGAGTGGTCATTTTGAGAGAGTTGATTTGAGTGTTTAGAGCCTATGTTAGAGTGTATAAAGAACATGAATGTGTAAATTAGGTCCCAAAGGGTTTAAAAATGTGATATAATCATATGGATATATGAAATATTTGAGTGTTAGCTTTATAAGTTAGAGACTGTGTTTTCCTGTGTTTGAAGGCCAAAAGAATCAGGAGACCTAGTTGGTAGGTTCAAGTGTTGAGTTGGTGTTCCAAGTGGAATGGGACCATGAAGGAGTTATAAAAGGGATATTATATATAGTTTTATGTTTTTTAAGTATTGTTAAAGGATTACGGTTGTCCAAGTAGTCTCACATGTAACATGTGAGTATGAAGGCCTAATTGTTTAAGGTCTCACCAAGACCTAATAGTGGTTTAGGCTAATGAAGTAATGGCCGACCTATGAGAATGGATTGGAGATATATATTAGTGTGATATATTTATTAAATGTTAATGAAATTATTTTGGACCAATAAGTTAATATTCATAAAGACTTTATAAAGAGTGAAAGTAAAATTGATGGTTTCTAGACTTGAGTGTGTAGAGTTGAGTAGTTGTGCGAGTGTAGAGCCAAGCGAAGGAGAGAACATTTGAAAGAGAAGGTATAGGTTATTAAAGACCAATAGAGAGTGAAAATTATTATTCATGATTGTTTTATCAAGGTGATGAAGGTGAACACATAGTTCATTGGACCTAATGAGCCTAGAAGAGGTTGATTGAGTGAGTAAGCCCTAGAGACTGATTGAGTGTGATTAGTGGAAGAGCATATTAGGTTTAGGATTGTTCCTATAGTGTGCCAAGAATTTAAGAGTTCCTAAAGGTCATGTTAATGATGTTGTGATAGAGTTTTTGTAGGTTTTTTGATTGTGTATGTGCTAAGAAGTGAAGAGTGATCCAAAAGGGTATTTTAGATGCATTGCTTGTGTGTGAAAGTTTGTAAGAGTGTAAAGGGGAAAGAGAGAAAGAAAGAGAAGTAAATCATCAGGTGTATAAGACATCAGATCAAAGGTGGTGATTAGATAAATTTAAATGAGTGGGTGTTTGGTTTCATAGGGGGTTGGTTCCTCTTTGTGGGATGGGTGTCTCACTAAATTAAGGGACGAGTATTCCTTAATCAGTTGGTGCTAGTCTAAAAGTTGAATCTTGTCTTTATAGGAATGTAGTCCATCTTGCAAGGTTCAGTGGGTTTTATCCCCCAGGAGGGTTTCCCACATATATCATGTGTTATGTGCTTGATCTTTCTATATCTTCCTTTTTCATTGTAATGATAAATTGTATGCATCATGATTGTATGTGCTGAATGTTTAAGAGTTGGGAATTAAATTGGATTAGATGGCATCACTGATTCACCCCCCCTTAGTGATTGTACCTCTAACAATTGGTATTAGAGTAGGACCTTCATTACAAGTTTAACCACTTAAAGGTGATCTAATGTACAATACGGGTAAAAAGGAAAGTTGTTCAAAAGAAAAGAATATCGTGGATGATGAAGTTTGCCATAATAAGAGAGAATAAGAAGATTTCTATGATAAAAAGGAAGAAGAAGTTCATCTAAAATCTGAGCTCATGGGTGCACTTGGTGAAATGAAGGAGTAAAAGAAGAGGAATCATAAAACGAGGAATATGATCAAAGGTATTGAATCACAAGTCAGGTCTCTTGAAGGGATTTTGTCAGGCAAGTCCATGAGAAAGGAAAAAGGGAATCAAGAACTGATCAAGTATATGGAAGAGCAAGCATGTATATTGAATGATTACATGGATAAAGAAGCTAAGGAGGATAAAGAGACCATCAAATATCTCAAAATTCAATTAGAGGCTACAAGTTTAAGCATGAGAGATAAACAAGATGAATGTATTCAATTGAAGACTAATCTTGTTTCGTTAAAGGATGAGCGTGAAAAGGTAATAGTCAAGATAGGAAAGCTTGAAGAAGATCGAAATAAATCTGGACAAGACAAAGAGGTTGGTAACATGAAAGTCAACAAGATAAATCAAGTAAAGAGCAAAATGAAGAAGCCAATCACACAACTAAATGCTTCAAGGTATGCCAAATATTTTATTTGCCATTGTTTTGTTTGTAATCTCATTGGTCATAGGGCAAAGGATTGTGTAAGAAGAAATAATCAGTCAAAGGGAGATCACTACCATATCCAAACAAAAGGTATGGAAGACATTGTTTGCTATAGTTGTCAAAGAGTTGGTCACATTACTAGGTTTTGTAAGCAAAAGCCATCAAGTCAAGATAAGCTCAAATAGGCTTCTAGACTGCAGTAAAGAAGACCAACTAGAGAGTGAAAGAAGAAAAGAAATCAATCAAAGGAAGGTAACAATTATCATCAAGCAAAATGTATGATTGATCTTATTTTATTCAGATGTCATAAAGTTGGTCACATAGTCAGATATTACAAGAAAAGGTTGAATGAGTTCTCAAATCAAAATAAGGTGTATGGAGTTCCTAATTGCAAGGAAGATATCATACATGGATATGGAGTCCTAAGTATATTAGGAGAGATCAAACTGAGACCATATATGGTTTGTTTGCCATGATAGACATGAAGAAAAGTCAAGATTTCTGTTGTCTGCATTTGTTGACAAGTTTGAAGTAAAGAATAAAGTCAAGGATCCATTTAAAGTAAATTTGATGATAAGGTAGTACAGTAATTCAAATGAGAGTATGGAGATATGGGAGTCTCCTAAGTTTTGAGACTTTTAGTCTCTCTATGTCAAAAGGGTGTCTCTCTCTAGGCTTCAAGGAGACACTTTAGAGAAAGATGAAGCATGGTGTATGCTTGTTGGGTCTTGGATGGTGTTACATGACAAGAAATCCATGAAGGTGAGTGACTATACAAATTTGAGGTATGAAAAACAAAGTATAGTTGTGTGTTCCTTTGTATTGATTCAGTTCATAAGGAGTCATGTTTTGATATACAAGAGGCAGTCCTTGGTATAAAGAGAGAGGTCTTTGAGGGTTAAGATTATGAAGATGATCTATAATAGAAGAAAGGTATGGATGTAATCTATTTTCATCTATACTTGGTCTCTTAAGGTAGCTTGATCTGGTGTAGTGACTTGAAAGTACTTGGGAGTTGGGTTTCTGGTGAGTCAATCTACATTGTGTTTTGTTCTTATTATTCTGATCAGTAGTATGGTGACTCTTGAGAGAGAATTTGTGGGACTTAGATGTTCATATATTGGTATGGATTTAGGGAGAGATAAATTAGTTGTCTTGAGTGTGGTATGATGTTTTTACACGTTTCTTGTTAGTAAGATGTGTCAATGAGCAGATCTTGGTTGTATATGTGGTCATGATCTAAGGAGGAGCATTTGTGAATGCTTTAGTTCAATAAGCTTGTGTTGTTTGGTATACTTCATCATCTCAAGTGGATCAACTCAGATAAAGGTGTGTAATCAAGGATGATGAGTTTTCAAAATATTATATTTCATGGAAAGGTATGTTGATCCTGTTCTATTGTGCTCAAGGTGTGTTAAGGGTTTTTGATCCTGAACATAAGTTCTTGTCAAATTTTTATGGATGGATTAGTTGGTTAAATGTTGAAGAATGAAGGTAAGGTTACTATGGAGTGTAAAAAATATTAGCACAAGTGTAATCCATGAGGTTTCATGTATTTATTTGGTCAAAAGAGTCAGTTATGGTCATTTATTGAGTTTGACCATTTTTGTTAGTGCTCACTGCCTAGTGAGTATCAATCTTACAAGTTTGATGATTTTGGGACCTGGAAGACAAAAGAGAGTTGAGATTAGTTAAGTTTAGTTTTTCAAAGTGGATGAGGTGGCTTGGTGATGTAATAATCTTTTCATGATTAGTTTTGGGTGTTTTGGCATGTTGACTACCAAATGTGCAAGGTTTGCAAGCTGGGTATGGAGATTTCTAGGTGTCATTTGAAGAATTTCAAGTTGTTAAGGTGTCTTAATGGGATATAAAGATTTTTTTGACCTCATTAAAGTGTGTTATAGATAATTTCAAGTTTTTAAGGTCTTTTGTGTGCAAATGAAGATTTTTTTTGCTCTCAGGTTTCCCAGTTTATGCTTAAGGGTATGCAAGTCAAAAACCATGGTATAGGAAGTATGGGTTCCCAAAGGATTCTAACCTCAAAAGTTGGTCCAGAAGTGTGTATGGATGACCTATCAGAGTGATAAAAGTTTTAGAGATGGGTGTTGACAAGAAGGTGGTGTGTGACCAAGTTTATATTATAAACCTAGTGTTTTTTCTCATGTTATAAAAATGGTTTACCTAGTGATTTGAGATCTAAGGCTACTTAATTAGTTGAAATGTTCAAATGGGTTCTCAAAAAGTCTTTCATAGTCTTTTATAAGTGCATGGTTGGTTCCATGGAGGAGGATTTGTGCAAATGAAAGTTTAATTAGCTAGTAGGTTTGTGAAGGAAGTATGTTGTAGAGAAAGAGATGAGTGTTTATTATTGGCATACATGAGGTGGAATATGAGAATGCTCTAGATATGAAATTTAAATCCATGAAAGTTTATACATAGAAAGTTATTGGCTCTGCAAGGTCCAAGCAGGGCTACAAGGCCTCTAAGCAAGGGTAGTATGAATAAGTGGACTTTTTGGTCTTTTTATCAAAAGACTAAGGTAGAAAAAAGGGTGCCTAAGATTATTTGACTTAGGAGGAGTCCATATTAATGTTTTCAAGGTAAGTTCATGTAATTTTTGTTCCTCTTATATGTTTTATCTTCATAGAATAGAGTTTGATCAAAAAAGAGTGTAGTCATGAAGCATATTTGAGAAGCTCAAGGTAAGAAGAGGTATGCACAATGTTAGGGGGAGTTTGTATCATCTCTTTGAGGTGGTTCTTTCCTATTATTTGTCCTTAAAGTCTTGTAGGTCCATAGGATCAAGAGTTGAGCCCACTTTATCATTGTGTCAAAGGGGTATAAAGTACTTGAAAAGAAAGATAGAGTCTGAGCATAAGCTTTGTATTGGTATTTTGACATCAATGACAAAGGGGGAGATTATTGGAGGTTTTTCAGTGATGTCTCCAAGGTGACAAAGGATGTTAATGAGGTGTCGTGTGTGCTAGGATGACAATGATAAAATATGCTTCAATGAGCGTTAGTGTTCCTACATGGTTTTTTAGTGTTTGACTTAGATAGGCAAGTGATGGATGATATTGATAGTATGGAAATGTTTCATAAACCCTATGTGGTGTTATGATTGATTAATAAAGTGAATGTAATTCATTAGAACAATCATATGAAGGTCTAAGCTCAAGTAGTCATCTTGATAGATAAAGCTAAGTGAGTAGATTGATTACATCATATTTCATACATGTGAAAGTTTTAGGAGAAATTTGATACATGGATGGATTACCCTATGTGAGGAAATCATATGGTTAAAATTTCAGGTCTGGACATGGAGTGTATCAAAATTTATTAAGGTGCAAAGTTGGCTTCTCAGACATAGTTCAACAGTGTTCAATAAGTTCCCATACTTAGCCAATTTTATGATATCAAAGATCTACGATGAGCATTTAATCAGATCTTAGAACCAATGGTGAGTGATTAATATAACTAGATAAGCAATTTTATGATATCAAAGATCTACGATGAGAATTTAATCAGATCTCATATCAGATCTCAGAACCAATGGTGAGTGATTAATATAACTAGATAAGGATCCAATGGTATGGTTCAAATTCAACAATTCAAGATTTCATGTGCTAGTGACATGTGCCACAATCATAGAGTTTGAGCAGAAAATCTACGATGAGCATGAAACCTGTCAGTTGAAGATCCGTCAGTAAGCAGGTGATCATGAAGATCATGATCCAAAAGAGTGTATTGAGTCATTAATTCAATAGGATGATTAGAAGGCATGTGTGGTTTTCAGGTGGCAAAACTTCATTGGAGTCAAATAGTCAATGTGCTCAGAAGGCACATGAGGGTACCAAGTGTCTTAATTATGGATTCCTGTGTCGAAGATCGATGGTGAGAATTAAAGGGTAAATATTAGGATACTCCCAAGGATATTGATGGAAATAATTTTTTAAAAAGGAGCATGAGATGATGTCAAAGTGTCTAATGTTTAACATTTACATAGTGATTGTTGGAATTTGAATATTCACATTAATGAAGGAAAACCAGTGCTTACTATTTGAGCTATATCTTTTAATCTAGGTAGAATTTGAATGTGTTCTAAAAATAAAAGTTGAAGAGGAATTAAAGTTACATCCATATAATTTGATTAGAATATTTTAATGTTTGTATAATTGAAAATATTGAGCTTTAAAGTTGACTATGTGTTTGACCATGTTATGTAAGTGACCAAGAAGGAAAATTGAGTTGGTCTTGATAGCATTTTGATGTTTCAAGATGAACTAACTATTAGAGAGTGTTTTAGACTTCATGAAGACTATATTTATGGATTTTATATGTTTTAATAATACATATTGAGCATGATTATAAGTTGATTGTGTTTTTGGAATGCACTATCAGATTGAGCGATCATATTGTAGGAGTGAGTTGAAGGTGTTCTGGCAGAATTAAAGAATCAAATGAGTTTGGAGATATTCTATAAGTCTCTAAGGATTATGATAAAGCATTTATTGTCATGATATGTCCTTGATCATATATGGAGAGTCAAAATAGCTTGACTATATTTTTGATTGTATATGACCAGTATGAGTGGTCATTTTGAGAGAGTTGATTTGAATCCTTAGAGCTTGTGTTGGAGTGTCTAAATCACATGGAGGTGTAGTTGAGGTCCTAAAGGGTTCATAAATGTAATATAATCATATGTATATATGAAATATTTGAATTTTATTTTTAGAAGTTTGAGACTATGTTTTCTATGTTTGAAGGCCTAAAAAGAGAAGAAACCTAATTGGTAGGTTCAAGTGTTGAGTTGGTGTTCCAGGTGGCATGGACAAATGAGGGAGTTATAATGGGGATATTAGAGATGGTGTTGATGTGTTTTAAGCATTGGTAAAGTATGAAGATGGTCCAAGTAGTCTCACATGTAATGTGTGAGTATGAAGGACAAATTGTTTTAGGTCTCACCAAGACCTAATAGTGGTTTGGGGCTAATGAAGTAATGGTCGACCTATGAGAATGGATTAGAGATATATATTAGCATGATATATGTATTAAGGGTTAATGTAAGTATTTTGGCTGACCAAGAAATTAATATTCATGAAGACTCTATAAAGAGTGAAAGCAAAGATGATGGTTTCTAAACTTGAGTGTGTAGAGTTGAGCAATTGTGAGAGTGTGGAGCCAAGTGAATGAGAGAACATTTGAAGGAGAAGGTAAAGGTAATTGAGGACCAATAAAGAATGAAGAGGATTATTCATGCTTGTTTGATCAAGGTGATGAAGGTGAACACATAAGTCATTGGTCCTAATGAGCCTAGAAGAGGATGATTGAGCGAGTAAGCACCAGAGACTGATTGAGTGAGTGTGATTAGTGGATTGATTAAAGAATAGAGTAGGTTGAGGATTGTTCCTATAATATGATAATAAGTGAAGAGTTCTTATAGGTCATGTTTTTGATGTTGTGATAGAGTTGTTTAGGTTTTTTGATTGTGTATGTACTAAAAAGTGAAGAGTGATCCAAAAGGGTGTTTTGGATATATTAATTGTGTGTGAAAGTTTGTAAGATTATAGAGGGGAAAGATACCAAGTAAGAGAAGTCCATAATCAGGTGTAGAAGACATCAGGTCAAAGGTGGTGATCAGATCAAGGTATCTGAGTGGGTACTTGGTTGCATAGGGGGTTGGTTCCTCCTTATGGGATGGGTGTCTCACTAAATTAAGGGATGGGTGTTCCTTAATCAGTTGGTATTGGTCTAAAAGTTGAATCTGTTCTTTATAATACTGTAGTCCATCTTGTAGGGTTTAGTGGGTTTTATCCCCCAATAGGGTTTCCCACATATATCATGTGTTATGTGCTTGATCTTGCTGTATCTTCCTTGTTCATTGTAATGGCTAATTTGTATGCATCATGACTGTATGTGATGAATGTTTAAGAGTTTGGAATTGAATTAGATTATTTGGCATCACTGATTCACCCCCCTCTCAGTGAATGTACCTCTAACATAACCAAATATGAAGGCATCTATACATTGATAGTTATTCAATGAGTTGGTAGATTTAGATATGAAAGTAAAAACTATAAATCATCTCATTGATATTGATGTAGGACTAAATTTGTTTATTATATACGTAACATGATTGTAAGTGTGTGCAATTGTAATTCCATTGTTATAAATTAATAAAAATAACTATTGTCATTATTGTTTTATTTTGTTTTCATGTGCAATACTATAATTTATTCTTTTTTGTGTGTTTAATTCTTGGATTGAGTGATCTAAGGTTATCCTTAATTACATCTCCTAACCATAATTGCATCATTTATTATCAAGGTAAGGTTATCCTTGTGAAATAAGCATGTGAGAAAAGGTATGTTTTCCAAGTTTATGAGTGTGGGTAGAAAATAATGAATAAATATTCTATCAAGTTTTGGGTAGAAGGTGCATCAGTTGTTATTTTTATTGTGAGCAAATGACACACAAATTAGGTTTCATTTTGAGAGTGACAAACAATATAAACTTCACTAAATTGATGAGAAAAATGTCATCTCATTTAGAGTTTATCGATATGCACAACACCAAGGAGTTTTGATGGATGATGAGAGCAACAATGAAGTTGGAAAAGGATCACCTATAGGTCAGGATGAAAAGGAGTTGGTTAATGAACCAGAAGATAGATTCTGACACTCATTCGAAAGGATGGGGATATAATATAAAGTTTAAATCTCCTAGTTATTTAGGTTGTTTGAGTCGTAAATAAATCATTGATTAGATCACCGAGTTAGATACATATTTGAAATATAATAGTATAGAGGATCCTAACAAAATCAAATTCACATGTACTAAGTTGAAAGGTCATGCATCCTTGTAGTGGTAAAATGTGTAGACAGAAAGAGTCCATAGATGTAAAGTCAATATTAAGGCTTTGGACAGATTGGTTTCAAGGTTGAAGGCTAAGTTTTTACCCTCAGATTACTAGTTAAGTTTATTTAAGAAAATTATGAAATTGAGACAAAATGGAATCATTGTAAAGGATTACACTAAGTATTTTTACAAATTCACTATCAGAACAAGTCATATTGAAGATGAAAATGAGAATATATCAAGGTACATGAATGGATTTTGTATTTCCATTCAAGATGATTTTGGTGTGATACACATTCATTAAGTATAAGAAACATATTATTATAAACTAAAGGTAAAGGAGAAATATACCATAGACAACAAGGAACAACATGAGGGAAATGAAAGTTTTTGTATGGATGATGACATGGAAGCATCATCAGAGGTTATTTTGTATATGAAGGAAAAGCTATCACATATCTATGTAATATATTACATAAAGAGGTAGATGATATATTACTAGAGTTAAAGGATCACATGGATGAGTTATGGTAATAATATTCATGGGTACATGTTTCCTTTATGGTGAAATTGGGGATAAATTATTTGAGTGCCCACATATGAATAGTGGTGGAAATAAGAGAAATGATTCCAGTGCACATATTATTAAAAAAGATGAATATATTATTATATCTATCCATGAAATATAAAAATTAGAATGCAAAGAAGTTTTTATGATGAAGAGGGTATTATTGAAACCAAAAAAAGAGGAGAATAATCATGCGTAAAGGAAGAATATTTATCAAAATTATTTGCGAGTTTGGAGGTAAGTGTTGTAAGGTGATAATTTATAATGATGGCACATATAGGATAATTTAGAAAGATACGTTTGATAAACTTGGTTTTAAAATAATTACACATCTAAATCCCACTAATGTATCTTGGTTGTTGAAGGGGCATAAGGTCCTAGAGAATGAGCAATGTTTCGTAAGTTTCCACATTAGCATATACAAAGATGAAGTCATGTACAACATAATGTTGATGGATGTATGCCATGTGTTACTAAGATGTCCTTGGTAGTTTTATATGTTAGGTTATGGAGCTAAAATCTTCACCAGGATGTGAACAGGAGGAGTTGCAGAGGTTGTTGAGTTGCAGAACAAGTTGCAGGGCAACCGACATCGGTCTGATCAACTGACATTGGTCTGATCAACCGACATCGGTCATATTATAGTGTAGAAGCAATCGACATCAGTTATAGTCAGCCGACATCAGTCAGGAAGGAGCCGACGTCAACAACCTGTGTGTGCATGTATTTACATGCGGGTCGAACCAACTGTCAGGATCCTACTACCCACTAAGGGCACACATGATTACCTTTGTATAAGCAACTAAACAAAGAATTTAACCAGAATGAATAAGTAACTAGAAATATGAAACAACATAGAATATGAGAGATAATACCCAATTGTATTAATACTCATTCAGAAGAAAATACAATAAAGAAGATGCCACACTTCTTCCCACACCTCTAGAGCTCCCACACTTCTAGGGCTCACCAGTAATTCTCCTTCAATGGTTCAATCTCTCAATTACGGTCACAACAATCAACTCAAACACAGAGTTGTTGTTCACCTCCACCAGTCAGCAACACAATAAATTGTTGTGCATGCGGGTCGAGAACTAGTCTATTTTTGGACAGTTAGTTTACATGTAAAGACTTATTTTAGTCTTGGAGCTGCATTTCTAATTATTGTAATTAAGAATGTCTAATTATTATATGCATGAGATATATATAATAGACTCATGGGCTATATTATAAATTGTGCTAGATAGCCATTGTGCTTGTAGAGAGAGCAAGGGATTAGCTCCTCCTAGTTCCAAAGGGGTGCCGAGTGTGTATGATCAGGGAGAGTTGCAAGTTGTGCAAGTTCTGGTAGAAGATCCATCGGGGTACTGGTTGAAGAATCATAAGGACTTGGTGAGGCAAGGATAAGGGTTCTTCAGGGTGTAGAGATATCTACATGGTAAGTAAGGTCTAGTGATTTGCAAGTTATTGCAAGAGCAGGGAGATCTACTTGGAGTACGGTTGTGTACTTGGTGTACTGACAACATTGTTACTGATTGGTGGAGGTGAATAATAACTCTGTGTTTGAGTTGATTGTTGTGATCGTAATTGAGAGAGTGAATTGTTGAAGGAGAATTACTGGTGAGCCCTAGAAGTGTGGGAGCTCTAGATGTGTGGGAAGAAGAAGTGTGGCATCTTCTTTATTGTATTTTCTTTTGAATGAGTATTAATACAATTGGGTATTGTCTCTCATATTCTATGTTGTTTCATATTCCTAGTTACTTATCATTCTAGTTAAATTCCATGTTTAGTTGCTTATACAAAGGTAATCATGTGTGCTCTTAGTGGGCTATACAATCCTGATAGTTGGTATCAGAGCAGGTGGACCAGGTTGGTACCAATCTTGACAAGTTGGTATCAAAGGGTGGTTAAGTACACTAACAGGTGGTTAGAGCATGTTAAGTGTTTTGTTAGTTACAGGTCACTCTCAAGGGTTTTAGATTGAGTGTGAGTATAGCAATGGCAAAATAAAGTAAGCTACGAATGGAGAAACTGAATAGCACGAATGGTCAATTACAGATTAATGGAAAGAAAGAGCAGATAAAGAAAGATTGCTGGTTGGTAGAAGATCAACATGAATAGAATGAAGAAGTAGATGTTGTAGGTGTTGTTGCATAGGATGCTCTGGATAAAGTAGAATCTTGGTCTATAGATTCTATTGCCTCTTTCCATGCAGCCCAAAATAAAGCATCTTTTCATGAGTATGTCTAGGGAGACTTTGGAGAGATTTATTTAGGGGTTGGTGAGCCTTGTCACATGGTTGGCAAAGGGGAAGTGAAGCTAAAATTATAGACAGGTAACACATGGGTGTTGATGGAGGTCATGTAGGGACCAGTCTTGGAGATGAGTTTAATTTCTTCAGGAAAGTTGGGTGATGAGAGATGCACAGTAACTCTCACAGCAGATGCACTTGAATTAGACGGTGGTAAGAAAGTAGGTATCCTTTATCTATCTACTTATATTATTGATTCACCTTCTGTTGTAGAGATGTGGCTTTGTAGGCTTGGTCACATGTGTAAGAAAGGAATGCATGTTCTTAAGAGGAAGACAGATGTTTTTGACAAACTTTAGAATTAGAAAGCCTTGGTGTTCATGGAGGAGATGATAGACAGAGATCAGCTGAGGGGACTAGATTATTTTGAGCAGGGCTGCATTAATTTGTACAAGGTTTTGATCCAAGGTGAGCTCGTGGGGAAAAGGTCATCACTCACAGGAGAACACAGTCATCGACATCGATCAGGTGGAACTGATGTCAAACATACAGATATTAACATCAGTCATGTGCAGACTAGCAGAGTCAGTGGTGTCAGGCAAGTGAAGACCAATGTCGATCAGAGGGAACTGACATCGACAGTCAGGGTTAGTCACAGGAAACTGACGTTAGTCGGTTGTAGATTGGGAGATGGCCGAGATCGGTCACTGGAATGGATGTTGGGCAGACATCACGCTGTCAAGGAGTCTCAAATGCCCATGTGGAAGACTGAAAGGGTAAGTGAACCTCATATTCATTTTTCACCTTGTTTATACTACTTGTTGCTCACTGATGGTCAAGAACCAGGAAGACGTGAAGAGGCAATGCAGGTAGAATCCAGGAAACAGTGGGAGCATGGCATGAATTCTTTAGAAGAGAACCAAGCAAGAGATTTGGTAGAGTTTCTAGTCAGGATGAAAGCACTGACAGACGAATGGATTTTGAGGTTAAAGAAGAGAGTGAATGGACACGTGAGATGGAAGGCTAGGGTATATGGTCTTGAGCAAGCTACAGGACAGTGGTGCAGGTTTGACAGGTGTATGACAAAGCATGGCTTTGGTCAAGGTCAATGTAACCATTGTGTTTTCTTTACCAAGTTGGATAATGGTCACAACATTATCCTGTTACTGTATGTGGTGTGGTTATTTGTTGCAGGGTCACACATGCAGGGAGTTTCTAAGCTAAAGGTAAAGTTAGTTCAGAGGTATGTCATGAAGAATTTGGGAGCAGTGAAATTCTTTGGCATAAGAGACATGGAAGATCATAGGTTGATTTTGTCTCCAGAGGGAGCTGATGTGAAGGAGGTGTTGGCGAGGGTTAATTTGTAGGATGCAGAATCGGTAAGCACACCAAGGGCTGGACAATTCAAGCTGAGCTTAGAACAGTGTTCGAAATCACATTGAGGTCTAGTGTAGACCTGAGTTTTCCCAAGTAGTGGGAGTTGTCAGAGAGTTTAGAGCCAATTCAGGGAAGAGGCACTGGAAAGTGTTTTAGTGGGTTCTCAGGTATTTGAGAGGGACTAGCAGTAGGTATTCATGCTATGCAGGGTCAGGGACTTCACTACATGGGTTTGTAAGTTTGGATGTGGTAGGTTACTTGGATGACAGGTGTAGCACCACAGGTTGTATGGTGGTTGGTCTTCAAGATTGAACTTGAAGAGGGATACAAGCTAGGAAACAAATTAGACAGTGTACAGGTATAGGTGCAGCTATTTATTTCCAAGTGGGAGATTGTTAGGTTATGGAGCTAAAAGCTTCACTAAGATGCGAACAGGAGGAGTTACTGAGGTTGCTGAGTTGTAAAACAAGTTGCAGGGCAATCAACATCGATCTGATCAACTGACGTTGGTCATATTATAGTGTAGAAGCAATTGACATCAGTTATGAGTTGGCCGACATCAGACAGGAAGGAGCTAACGATGGCAACCTGCGTGTGCATGCGTTTGCATGCAGGTCAAGAATTGGTCTATTTTTAGACAGTCAGTTTGCATGTAAAGACTTATTTTAGTCTTGGAGCTGCATTTCTAATTATTGTAATTAAGAATGTCTAATTATTGTATGCATGATATTTATATAATAGACTCATGGGCTGTATTGTAAATTGTG
Organism: Torreya grandis; assembly: GCA_037957365.1. Taxonomy (NCBI): domain Eukaryota; kingdom Viridiplantae; phylum Streptophyta; class Pinopsida; order Cupressales; family Taxaceae; genus Torreya; species Torreya grandis. The sequence goes on along the minus strand of JARHVA010003329.1, from coordinate 1,077,836 downwards.
CTAGATAGCCATTGTACTTGTAGAGAGAGCAAGGGATTAGCTCCTCCTAGTTCCAAAGGGGTGCTGAGTGTGTATGATCAGGGAGAGTTGCAGGTTGTGTAAGTTATGGTAGAAGATCCACCGGGGTACTGGTTGAAGAATCATAAGGACTTGGTGAGGCAAGGACAAGGGTTCTTTAGGGTGTAGAGATATCTACATGGTAAGTAAGGTTTGGTGATTTTTAGGTTGTTGCAAGAGCAGGGAGATCTACTTGGAGTGCGGTTGTGTACTTGGTGTATTGATAGCGTTGTTACTGATTGGTGGAGGTGAAAAATAACTTTGTGTTTGAGTTGATTGTTGTGACCGTAATTGAGAGAGTGAATTGTTGAAGGAGAATTATTGGTGAGCCCTAGAAGTGTGGGAGCTCTAGAGGTGTGGGAAGAAGAAGTGTGGCATCTTATTTATTGTATTTTCTTCTGAATGAGTATTAATACAATTGGGTATTATCTCTCATATTTTGTGCTGTTTCATATTCCTAGTTACTTATCATTCTGGTTAAATTCCATGTTTAGTTGCTTATACAAAGGTAATCATGTGTGCTCTTAGTGGGCTGTAGGATCCTAACATTATAGGAAAACAAAACATGGTGGCCATGCAAACACTTACGCTTTAGTGAAGGATGGATGAAGCATAATTTAAATCCTTTGAAGGATAAGAGTGAAGAAGTGGAAAAAGGTCTAAGAATTTTGATGGTTTTAGGAAAGATATTCCTATAAGAGGTGAAGAAGGAGAGTGTGTGATACACTTTCATCCCTAGGCCCACACAAGTTGTAAATGCAACTAAATAATAATCACTTCTACATGAAGTGAAAGAGTTATTAGGTGAGTTTATAGAGATTGTTTTTAATGATATAAAAAATGGGTTGTCATACATGATGATTATAATTCATCACATGGATTTGATTTTAGGATCTAATTTACTAAGAAAATTGGAATACAAATTTAAACCTAAAGAGAGTGAAAAGGTGTAAAGTCAAGTATAAGATATGTTAGATAAATGATTGATAAGAGAAAGTTAGAGTCCATGTATAGTTATATAAATACTATCACCAAATAAATGTGGAGAATGGAAAATGTGCACTGATTCTAGAGTCATCATCATCAAAACTTGGAGATGTGATGAGTCAATATAAAATGGGTTGATTTTGTGTAGAATTAATCATTTGTGTCAAAGAAAAGATTAAGAATTAAAATAGATTTATAGATGTACTGGGTAGGAAGTGTCTCTTGTTAAAGGAGATGTGATAGTAAGTCATAGGACTTGATTCTATAAATTAGATTTACACAGATGATGAAGATATAAATAATCCATTGAAATCATGTTCAAAATGAGTGATTGTGGATAAAACACCATTGTTCCATTATTTTTTATAAGAAGGATGACTGCTATGAGGAGTGCAATTGTTTGTACCTAAAGGTTTAGTGTGTGAAATTTTGATTAAATAAATGGATAGTCTAGGCTTAGTAGGTCATTTTGGTTATGAAAAAGCTTATGCATAGTTGGTTGAGAATTATTTTTTTCCAAATATGAGTGTGGATGTGGATAAATATGTACAATAGTGCATATTTTTATAGTTGGTAAAAAGGATAAGTTAGAATGTAAGGTTGTATCAACCATTTACTATTATATAGAGACCATGGGAAGATATCAACATTTATTTTTAGGATTTCATTGAATACATAAAGGAAATGATTATATCTTTGTGATACTATATAGATTTTTTGAAATGGAACATAGTATTGCATGCAAGAGAATGAGTGATTCTACACACATTGTTAACTTGTTTTAGGTAAGTTATGAGGGTGCATGGAATTCTGTGTAGTATAGTGTCTAATAGAGATACCATTTTTTTGGAAATTTATAGAGGACAATGTGGAATAACCTAAATACCAAGTTATAGTCCATTTCAACATGCCATACTTAGACAAATAGTTAGATAAAGGTAGCCAACATAAGTCTTGGTAACCTATTATGATGTTTGATTAGAGGTAAACTAGGAACATGGGATCTAATTTTGGTGTAAGTTGAGTTTTCTTACAATAATATTTTTCATAGAAACACTAGAAATACACCATTTCATATTATTTATGGGAGTATTCCAAGAGGATTCATAGAAGTATGAGACATTATAAATGAGATAAGGAAGAGTGTTGAAGCAAAATATTTTACTAACCATGGGGAAAAATAAATATGTAGTATTGAAGAGAAGATACGTATATTATCAAGTGGGAGACTTAGGATTGGAACACCCAAGGAAAGATATATTTTTTAAAGTAACATATGACAAGTTGAAGTGGAATAAAATTGAACCATGTAGAATGTTATGAAATTTTTGATTTAATGCATGTGAGATTGAGTTATATGAAGGAATATACATTTCAATCATTTTCAATATGGAAGGCCAACATCCTCATCATGAAGGATAAATTAGTGAAGACAACATAAAAAAATAATATAAAGAATTTGATTTGAGGGTGTAGATAACTAGGAAATAACATGAAGAGGTGGAAAAAGTGATTAATAAAAGAGTCAAAAATATGATGCAAAAAAGGGATTATACTGGATATTTGGTGAAGTGAAAAGGCCAAGAATTTGAAGATGTGACTTAGATGAGCACAACAGAAATTGATAATTACAAATTAACTCTATAGGAACTCATGAAAGGCACATGATCATGAATCCATAGTTATATTTAGTACCTGGGATGTATGATGTAGGAGCATCTAGGTCCACAAATAATCTTGCATCAACCAAAAATAAGACTAAAGTTAAGTGAAAATAAGAAGTGTTGTATGTCTTTTTGCTAGAATAATTATAGTATTCTATAAAAACTTAAGGAGGACTAAAATATCTCTCATATCATTAGACCAATGATATAATTTTTTACATGGTCTTATTTATTGCTACAACACCTAAAAACTGAATACAAATCTTAGTTTTTATACAAAACTCTATCATTAGCTATAGAACTCCATAGAATCTCATGGTATTTATAAAAAAATTGAAATAAACTTAGGAACTCATATGTTAAACCCAATATTGGTGCACATTTACAATTTTATGTGAAAATCCAAAAAACCATTACAAATCTCTATGGTATCTTGTGATTTTGAGAAAACATATTCTTAGAATTCTAAGATCATCTACAAAAATAAAACATGTTACATTATTATGGTTTTCCCAAAAATTTAAAATACATTATAAGGCTTTTTGGCATTTTGTGTTTCATAAACAACATATTGACAACATTCCAAGCCCATTTTTAAAATTGGAATATGGAACATTATTTCAATTTTTTACAAAAACTCCTTAAACATTGAAACATTCAGATGGTTTATTTGTGTCAGGATGTAACCTATTTCTTGTCAAATATTAGTTTTATGGTAACCAACATGTTTGTTAGAATAATTACTTTTATAAGTAATTTTTATAATTTAAGATAAATTGATAGCTGAAAAAAGGGTCTATTTTAACCACTTAACATTTTTTATTTATGAGTGACTATGAAAATAACACAGTTGATACCACATCACATGTCAATGTGTTATAGAACTATTGATTTGTTAATAAACTTGTGATGTGTTACGGAACACATGATGTTTCATGGAACATGTGATGTGTTATGGAACATTGGGACTATAATGTGCATTTAATTATTGTGGCATCGATAGGTAGTTGAGTTAGATGAGAGAATTAATGTAAGTAGGTGGATTGTGTATCTATATAAACAAATCCCTACACTTTTCAAATACTACAAGGGTATGTATAGGTTGATAGGCTAGTCACCTAGTTGGGAGAGTAAAAATAAAAGTAAATGAGTGTAAAGCATCTCATTCAGAATGTTATAGGATTAAAATTTTTATATGTTAGTAATAAGAATGTACGTGTTGACAAGTGTAATTTTGTCATTTCAAATCAATAAAAGAACTAATATGTTTTGTTTTTATTCTATTTCTATGTGATAGAATGCAAATTAATTTTTTTTGTGTTAAAATGTGGGTTGAGTGGTCTAAGCCCATCGATAATTGGATCCCCTAACCATGACTACATTAGCATAAATAGATAATTGTAAAGGATCACTAGGGTTCAAACATGTTTTCTTCAAGCTATTTCTATGACATTTCAATTTTAGGTTTGATTATTATTTATTCATCATTATGTTGATAAGTTTAATAGTTATTCCCACATGGCTTGAGCTCTATCTTGTGTATTATCAAATAAAAAGTGTTTCTAATATAAATAAAAACTTAATATCACATATTTTGGATCCCTCTCTCTTAATACCCCTCTCATTTATAATACAAAAATAAAATGATATATCTAGGTCATGTTTGGGTGTTATATGATTAATAGTAGATATTATTGATTTTTCTAATGCCTGATAAAGAATCATAATCATCAATTGGTGATACTACAACCACTAACAGTCTCCTATTTCTCCTTAGGCATTTAGTAATAATAAAATATGATTTTGTACAATAATACTGAAATCTTGTTTGGTACTATGGATCATCGAATCCTCAATGATAGTATATGTTACTTTAGGTTGCTTGGGAGATTGTTTAGGTTATATTACAGTATGTTTAGATATGCATTTTGTATTTTTTTATTATTATTGGTATGAATTTCATTATAGGTGATTTATGGGAGGATGTATTGTGTATTCATAGGAACTAGTATGGATAAAAAATACCCGTTGTGAATTGTAGTTCCTTCCCTTACAAACAATGATGCATTCAAGTATGTATATATTTTGTATGTACCTTATAAAAATGAAAAAAAATTCAAAGCAGATCAATGAAAATATGGGAGAAATATCAATGCCACATATTGTAAAACACTTATTAATGGTATGTGTGCAACCTTCACATGTGGGTCTTTGTGGTATGGGTGGAAATTAAGTTTCAAATAATCTGAAAATATATGAATGCTGACTATAATATACATGATTAGAAGTTGAGTGAACTACATGACAAAGAAAGGTCCCTTGTTGAACATTTTATCAAAGTAAAGATAATATATATCATCAATTCATGTGACATTAAACAAAAGGCAATGTGGATCGAGACCTAAAGTGGTGAAAGGTCAATATCAGAGTGAGAACACATAAATGAAAAATACCTATGTGAAAAATACCATGATGAATTAGAAATAAAAGTGAAAAATCATGCATGTCATTGTGAGGCAAATAAAAACTCTAATGCATACTCTTATGTAAATATTATACAAATAATAGTGAAGTTTAGTGTCATAGGAATTTTTTTTTGCTTTGTATAATGTTTGGGTATCTTGTGATGGGGAGTTATGATTAAAAAAATGAATTTTGTGGATAAGAAACAAATTTTATTTCTTTAAGTTCATTATTATTTTTTCCTTTTGGAAATAGGATGCTACATTTAGTTTTTTTGTCAATTTTTGAGTTCCTAAACTATAATGATAGTGACTTATATTTATCAGTCTTATTTTAGCATGATGTATAATTTTTAAATTGTTATTATAGTTTTAAAATTTACATAGATACACATGTATGCTTTGTTATTTTATCTAGTATAATTTAAGTTGGAGTGTTACTTTTATTTTGGGTTCCTAGTTTTATAAGATTTAATTATGATACTATAACAATAATATGTTCTAGTATACCCATACACATATTTTTTATTTTTTTCATTGAAAATTACACATTGATTATTTTTTCAATATATAATGATATCATAGTAATATTTGTGTACAAGAAAATGATCACCAATGAGCACATACTAGAGGAGGACATTTATTCTTAAAGGAAACTTCAATGGTCATCCAACATTGAATTTGTATAGGTTTTAGTAGTATACGTATAATATTTTTATAGACCCTATTGTTAGTAGGCTGTAAAATCTTAAAAAAACTAAATAAAACCCAAGGCATTATAAAACATGATAGTATGGATGAAGTGAATAATAGAGTTTGAAATAGTAATTGGAGAAGATAAAAAATGTTATTGATATAGTTAGGTCCCAAGAAGACTCTACATTTTATAAAACCTAATGTGAAATTTTGGATGATAGGTTGTTCTATATCCTTGTGAGTTTGTGAGTAGCAAAGGGAATTATATAAATAAGAAAGAACAAAGTGGAAAGTTCCTAGGACAATTATGGAGATTATGAGATTTTTATATGCTTCAGATATTTATACACTTGAGTCAAATGTAGTGTAAATTATTCAAAATGTTGATCAAATTAGATATAATATGAAAGATCCTTATATTAAAGTTGATTATGATGGCACTTTTGATTCAATATAACATATTATAGATATTGATCCTACTATAATTTCATTTTAGGAAAACTATTTTGAATAGTTTAAAGGAATAATTTATCAATGAGAAACTCAATATCTAAGTATATTCAAAAGAAGGAAAATATCAAACAAAGACATATTATGATTCTTATGATCTAGAATACAGATTGGGTAGTGTATGATAAAGAACTCAAATAATTCGTAACTATAAAATTTATCACATAATTTTTCAAAAACATAAACAAAATGTTAAATGTAGATTTAGGTGAATTCAAAAACACAAATATTACTCTTTTTTTGTTGTTTTGGTGGATGCAAAATTTGGAGAATATGAAGACAAAATAAAATAAAAAGTGGAATACACACTAGGAAGGAGATTATTTTTTGTATCCAGTATTGGTAATATTGTTGGTTCTTTAAATGAACATGTGAGGTTAAATGAGCACATGGTTACTATATAGGATATTAATTAAAAATTAATTGAGATGAGGATTGACACAATTAGATGATAAAATAATCCTATTGCTAATCATTTTCAATAGAATTCTAAGAGATTCCTTGTTCCATAATTTCCATCACCAACACATGAAGGTTGTACAAGTGCAATATCATCTAGGTCAAGCATGTTACAAAAGGTTAAATTTTTATTGATTTACATTTTTGCACAATACTTATTTGTTAACTTGAAATTTACCTAATATTTTTATTTTACTGTATGCTTCCATCTTGTTTTGGATTATTTATCTTCATTGTCACTAAAATTTTAGGGTTTTTAGCATCCATTCATTCATATAAAAAGAGCGAGGCTAGACATAAAGGTCTTATTAGATGAATAGAGGGAATGAAAATCATGGGTCATAAATAAGCATGCCAAGAGGAAGTTGTGATATAATGGTATTGAATGTTGTATTGATGGTACTTTTAGGCATATTAAGTTCTAGAGAGTTTCCGAATTAGGAATCCATTTTGATTCATTCACATGTAAATTTTGTAAGTTGGTTCTCACTTATGTTGACTTTATGATGTACTTATATTATGAACTAATGATCTCCATTAAAATATGTGGGAGATATATAGGGAAAATGATAATATTAGACTATTTAACTGAAACTAAACTTAAATATGTAACAATATTTATAAATACAAGCCATATATAAATAATGTAGAATATTTAATGGGAGAAGACAAATGATACATCATTGTCTATTAGAATGAGGTCCCTCAAGGAAAAAATATTTTAAGTAGTAAATATATTTTACACCAATGTATGTGGCACATTTGCAAAGAAGATTATAAAATAATGATGTAATTTTGGAGTTTTTCCAAAATATATTTCAAAACCTTATTGATTCCAAAGAAAGGAGATGATATAGTGCATCCAATAAATCCATTTATGATATGATCAAGATATGGAAAGGTTTTATATTATATATCTTTTTTATCTTGAATTTAAATGTACCTTAAATAACAACAAACTTAAGGTAAGTTATAAATTATTGGCATCCATTCTATAGAAACATGAGTACATTTTTGAAGTCATTGGAAAACTTTATGTTTCTTATAAAGAAAAGCTTGGTATTGAAGATTTGATTCCTACGTGTCTTGAGTAAAATGAAACTATTATGATAGAATATTTTAGGTGGGTATCAAAAAGTTATACATTGGTGGGTTATAAGGGCTAGAAAGTAGAACACTAGTGCCAATCATGTCTTGTAATGATGATGATGGATTTGTAGGCTATAAAATTATTACACATGTTTTCAAACACTATTTGGTTACCTATTGTGCACATGTTATTATTTCAAACCATTTACATGATCAACCTATTTGTTTGATTTTCTTTTTTCACTTAACTTCCAATAGATTTAATGATATTTTTTTCAACACCAGTGGGAAATAATAGAAGTCATGTGGAATAAACATGTGTAATTTTTTTGATACCTATATTTAGTCATTCATTAGATGGAGATAATAAAATAAGAAATTTTATGATGAATGATTATTATTCAACAATGGGTTTAAGATATCAAATCCCATGGGAAGAATGGAGGACAGTTGTTTTGTATAATAATTAAAAATTAAAAATACTTCATGGACATGATTACATTTACAATGGAAAGATTATATTGAACCATTTTTTATTGGCTAATGGGATTTAATATTTGGGGAAGAGATGATTATTTTTAATAATGTTATAATGGTTTATAAAACTTTAAATTAGATGATCATATGCTGAAATTTGAAGACATAAAGAGGATATATCAAAAAAAGTGGCTTTAACACACCACATTATTTATAGGCATGTTCAGAGGTGTCTTAGAGAGATCACAAGAACAACAAATGATTGAAGTGAAATATAATTAGGTACTGGGATTTATTTATATATATATTTTATATTCCATTGACATTTTATTCTCTCATAGTTTGATTATATGGGAAAGAGTTTGAAATTTTTCAATAGTTCATAATTTATTCTTGTTATGGTTATGTTTGATATAGACCAAAATCACACTAATGATAGTGTGGAGTCATATCAAGATCTATAATTTAATTATCACTTGGTATTTTTTTTATGAGATTTTTTTGAGACCAATATTCTCACTTTCCATGTGAATTGCGGATGATTGGGTTCAAAAAACCAGGTGGGATGGTAGGAGTAAAAAGGGCCTATGGTTTCAATAAATTAGTTCATAATGTTGGTATCTAAATAGGGGTTCTAAAAAATAATAAATCTACAAGGTATTCATTTTAATAAATATTATAAAAAGCAAGAAAATATTTGGAATAAATTAAATTAGAATATAATAAGGAATATTGATTTATTTTACTAATATGAATCAATATCTAAAGATGATAAAATTTTATAAGACCTTAAGAAAGGTTTGGAGTATGTATAATAAATTTTATCTATCTTTAGCATACAACAAAAAAACAATATAAGATTTTTAGTATTTCAAACCATGGCTAAAGGATTGAAATTATAGAACATTTTAAATTGTGGATGAAGGTGAAAATACAATAGTATCATATCTTTATAAAACTATTCCAATTATATATTAAAATCTTCAGTTTAAAGGGTACTTGATGAGAGGCATAAGTTAAAATATTTTAAATTCATTTGATATGAATGTCAATAAATCCATCAAAATAGTGGTGCACCTTAATGGTAAAGATATGCAATTTTTTTTAGTTAGTTAATTATAAATTTGACATTATTAAAAAAAAAAGTGGACAAAATTGAGAAATATGATCTACTTCCAAGGAGATGAGATGGCTCAATCAAAAGGCATTTCAATTAGTTTTAGGATTAGATAAAATTATGGTGTGTTATTTGAGAGGGAGTCTATACCTAAAATTTAATTTAATAGAATAAATGGTGTTCTTCAAAATAAAAAGATGTTATTTATCTTGGAACATGGTTCATTAGAAGGGTTCAAATAATAATAAATAATGATGGTAAATGGTTTTGACTACTTGTAGACTTCTGATTTGGGTAAAATATTTATAATTTTAATTATTATTATGTGATTATGTATATGGATCGTTGGTTTAGATTAATCTCTTATTGATCTTGGAGTATCCCCACATTTGACATAGTTAGATGGTCTACAATATTTACATAACTACCCACACATCAAAGAACTCATCGAGAGCTTTCCAACACAATTTGAATGGAGTCATTTTGACACTGTATGCAAAAGTATGTAAAGATAAACAACAAAGTCATTTTGACACCATAAGCAAAATTATGTAAAGACAAACAAGTAAATATACATTGGGTACAATGATGATGTTATCATGCTAACTAGAGTGTACAACACTACCTAGTGGACTAATACGGGCATGACACATAGACTACTTAGATGGTGACACATGGCAAATTGAATCTAAATGGGTTAGTTTGGTTTTTGATCTCTGATCTTTGATAAAATACTTGCTAGTGTGGGGCCAATGCTATTTACTAGATGGGGGATCTTCAGCCAGTGGGGTCTTCTTTTTGTAAGGAAGGGGACCTGTTACCTATATTCACAATATAACAAAATTATTTTTACATATAAACAAATGTACAGTCCTCAACATGGTGAATGTGGAATTAAAATTCTTAATGTTTTCAAAACTTAGTGCTTAAACTGCCTAACATCAACATGGCATCCAAGTCAACTACTTAGGTGGCATATTCTAAATCTTCCAAGTCTCTAGACTAAGCTCCAAGGCAAGTCTAGCATGGTCTCTTATGATCAAGTAAGAAGGCAAGCATGATTCATTTTAAAGCCTTGGATGTTTCCATTCCAAATGCATATGGGATAAATGAATATTCTTTTGACCACTTAACAAGTGGAAATGGATTTCATTTTAAGACCTTATTTATTACATATCATAGTAAATGTGGGACTTAAATTATCAAATACACCAAAGAAAATCACAAAGATTGGAATATGGATAAGTGTGGAGGTTGGGGATTCAATTCCTTCACCCCACACAACCTATTCATGGGTGTTTATCATTAGGCTATAGCCTAAATTTATAAAACACCATGCAAAAATTAGTATTTATCCATTATATTTTGGGAATTCTTAGAAAAAAGGAGTACAAGGGGATTTAGACCCCTATTCCAATGAAAAAAAGATTAATTCTTTAGATGATACACTAAAGTCCTTTGAAAAAATATAAAAAGGATGAATTTATATTTGCAATGTAATTTTTAGCCCATAAAAGGGAGAACAAAGCAAGTTTTTATGTATTTTATTACAAAAGAAGCAAATTGAAGGCCAAGAGTCATTGCACAAACCTCCTAGAAATAATATAGAGACCATTTAAATCCCCTTATTAGGAGAAAAATACCCTTATTGGGAGAGATATACCCTCATTGGGAGAAACTTGATATAATAAAATATATTTTGCATCATTTTAATTGATTGGTTCATACTTTGGGCAGACCTAGAGATGTAGTCTAAGTTGGATGAACTTCGTTATCAATTTACTGAGTATGGTTATCTATTATTTTAGTTTCTTGATATATTTCAATTTTAAATATTGAATTTTCATAAAATAATCCAATTTTTATTTATTTATAGGAAATTGAGAAAAAATAAAGTTTAGTAAATGAAACTGGTAATACAGTGAGCATTTTCACAAACTAACCATTTTGGATCAAGTTTGGTATTAGATCAATTTTCCAAAGGGTTTTCTAACACATTTTTTGATTTGTTTTAGATTCTTCAATTTATTCAATTTTGAGTTTGGAAGTTCAATTTTCTTGGTTGCAAAAGTATAACCATGAGTAAAGCTCTGAAGATTGAAAGGCTTCAAGATATATAAAGCATAAACCAATAGATTTTGAATGAAAAATATGAATTAAGACAAAGATTCTAGCCCTTATAGGATGAGAAGTAAGAGCCACAAGATTAATTGATGTTCTAGGGAGAATTTATCATGGGAATCTTTCAAGATTTACAAGCTAAGGAAGAGATTTTGGCAAATTTACATAATGGTGGAGTAGATGAGAAATAAGAGTCTACCAAGTAAAGGAGACCATCCTCAACCACACATGCACAAACCATGACTGAGGTATGCACAATAAGTAATAAACCATGCCCTCTTTATTCCCATAAATATGTAAATGCTTCATTTGGTGAATTTAAAAATCATACTCTGGGTATTGGCTCCAAGTTTCTAACCAAGATGGTTTTGATGGAAAGGGACTTGGAATTAATGGATAGGGAATGACTAATCCCATTTAGGTTGAGGAAATACCTTATTATGTAGGTTTGGGATATATTAGTGGTAAAGGATAAGGTGGAGAATGATCCAATATAAATAAAAGAATAAAATATTCTAAGAGAAAAGAGCCCAAGCCACTAGCTTTATAAAAATAACCCATACAAGAAGATGAAACACAGTCATTCCATGATGGTGAGAGTGAAGGACAAAATTTCAATCATGATAAAAGCATCCAAAAAGAATGAAAATCATATACAAAGAGATATTAACATCCCAAAGGAGGTAACACATTTCCCCATCATCAAAATTGCATAAAAGACAACCCTAAAAGGTATGAAAAGCATAAGTATTCCAATGTTTACTTTGATTATGAGAAGAATTGCCCTAAAACATAAAAAAATTGGTATGCATATGCATGTTATTTTTGTGAATTTAATAGCCATTGTTTGGCCATGTGTTGGAAAAGAAATTCCATCCAAAAAAATTCCATGTCCCTCAAGAGGTAGGAGACGCATTGTAAAGACCACTTTCCAAGTCAAAACGTGGATAATGAAAAGAAGGCCTTATTGTGTAAAATGGGTAAGAATTGTTTCTCTCATTGTAATATGAGTGACCATTGGGTTGACAAGTGTTGGAAGCTTCATCCAAAACTTCACACAAATAATTTTAAAGAATCCTAAAGAAGGAATTTGTGTAAGCACCTACAAGCAAGGAGGTTGTTCAAACCCATACAAAGCAAGAGGTAACACGTGAAAGAGTTGATCAAGCACCTACAGTCCAAGAGGTATCCCATGAAGAAGCCCACTTATCCAAATAAGATCCCATCAAGATGGAACAACCCAAAGAGGAGCATCCATCAGATTGGATCTATAGGAAATTATTTGGTTTCATAGATAACATATTTGCATATCTGAATTTAGTTTAACATGATTATGAAACACCTCCAAATCCATTTTTGGATTTCCATTATTGAATAAGTATGAAGGAAACTAACCCAATTTGTATTATGAAGTCCATAGGTAGATCACTTATTGTGGGTGAAGTATCTAATATCCATCTAAGTTGAGAAGCACATTATGAGAAACCCATTATAAAAGGTTGTATCATTTTTTATTTTGTATTCTCATGTTCATTTTGAAATTCATGTTAGTATGTTACTTATTTTAGAATTTGGAAATATGGGTGAAGAGGCACTCCATTGAGAGATAAATTATAATAAAGGTTCTCCAAGTTAGATAATAGTTGAGAGACATGTTGATAGGTTGAAGTGTTCTTCCAAGAGGGAGATGAAGTGGAATGAAATCTACATGAGAAGTGCTTCCATGGTAAGTAGCACTCAGTAAGAACATTGCTGATTTATAGATGTATGTTGGCATCCATTTTATTTTATTTTAATATGTTCTTTCAATGAACATGCAATTATTTGTATGTATATTTTGTAAAGACCCAAAGTCAGGTAATATTTGTAAATGGAATTGTGTTTACAATCCATGTATGTTGCATTCAATTATAAGACCCAAAGAAGGGAAAATTGTACATGTGGTGACCTATTATAACACCACTCACTTATTATGCAATGTAATTTTCTTTCCTTTTTGAGAATATTAAACATTAAGGAGAATGAAAAAAACATCTCTTAATGGGAGAGCTTCCATCTAGCATAAAATTAATGCATAGGCTAAAACTATCTACCAAAAATAAAATCAAGACACAAAGAGTGTAAGAAGGTCATTTGGTATATATCTACGAGAGTCATGAATTATATTAACCTAGTTTTATAAGTTTTAGTTTGGATAATTTGCCTCTAAGAGAGAGAAATAAATTCACCTCTATACATGCAAACATATTCCATGATACACTTAAAACTATATGAGATAAAATTGAAAATATACGAGCCTTCTATGATCATGTATCAAGGTGAAAATGTTCAATTTCCTTATGTTGATGGTTTTGTGTTAGGTTGTGGAGCTAAAATCTTCACAAGTATGCAAATGGAGGAGGTTGCTGAGTGTTACAGTAACCGACGTCGGTCTGATCAACCGACGTCAGTCATATCCAGTGTCAGAGAAACCAACGTCAGTCTGATCAACTGACGTTGGTCATATTTAGTGTTCTCAATAACTGACATCGGTTAGGAGTCAACCAACATCAGTCAGAAAAGAACTAACGTCGGCAACCTATGTGTGCATGCATTTGCATGCGCTTTCAGAACTGGTCTAATTTTAGATGGACAGTCAGTTTGTATGTAAAAGACTAATTTTAGTCTTGAGTCTGCATTTCTAATTATTGTAATTAGAAAGTTTAATTATTGTTTGTATGGGATCTATTTAAGAGACCCATGGGCATGTATTGTAATGAAGGACAAAGAAGAGATCCTTCCAATTGTAAGATCAGGTTGATCTGCAGGTTGTGTAAGATCAAGAAGAAGATCTACATGGTAAGTAAGATTAGTTGGTTTGTAGGTGTGCAAGATCAAAGATCTAATTGGAGTACTTTGAGTACTTGGTGGTATGTAAAGGTAGGCAAAGAAACCATTGAGTTGATTGTCATAGGTGGACTAGCAGATAGGCAAAACAACCATTGAGTTGATTGTTACTGACTGGTGGAGGGAACAACTCTATGTTTGAGTTGTGTTTTTAATTGAGAAAGAGAGAAATCTTGAGAAATAATGGACACCCAAGAGGAGTGGGAAGAGTGTGATTTCTTCATTGTATTCTGGAAGAGTTTAATACAAGTTTTCATTGTTTCTTGTATCTCGTTTTCTTTGCTGATTTTGAATTCTAGTTACATATTACTTCTAGTTTAATTCCGTGTTTAGTTGCTTATACAAAAGAAATCAATTGTGCTCTAAGCAGTGGATCCTAACAAGTGCTATCAGAGCTTGGTTCACTAACAGGTTGTATTAGATTGGGTTAGTATGTGTTGATTACAAGTTCACTCACAAGGGTTTTTGTTTGAGTGGGAGTATAACAATGGCAGAAGAAAGTATGCTAAGAATGGAGAAATTCAATGGCAAGAATTATCAATTATAGAGGATGCAGATAGAAGATTATCTATATCAAAAAGATCTGTACTTACCTTTGGGTGGGAGTAAGCCCACATGTATGTAAGATGAAGAATGGAAGGTTCTTGACAAAAAGGCTCTAGGAGCTATAAGGCTGACCTTGGCAGCTTCTGTAGTTTCCAGCTTATCTCAGGCAAAGACAACGGTAGAGTTAATGGAATCTTTGGAAAATTTATATGAAAAACCCTCAACTTTGAATAAGGTATTTCTTATGAAGCAATTATTTAATTTGCAAATGTTGGAAGGTGGATCAATATATAGTCATCTTAGTGATTTCCATGGTTTGGTAAACCAATTAATTTCAGTCAATATAGCTTTTGATGATGAAATTAAGGCTCTCTTAATCTTATGCTCTTTACCTGAAAGTTGGGATAGCTTGGTAATGGCAGTAAGTAATACTGCGTCTGCTTTAAAAATATTGAAAGTTGATGATGTTGTCAATGTAATCTTGAATGAAGAAATTTGTAGAAAAAGCACAGGTGAGACATCAGGGAATGCTTTAAGTGTTGAAAGTAGGGGATGGCAAAGAGAGAAGGTCGAGCAAGGGAAATCAAGGTCAGAGATTGGTAATGGATCCAGATCTAGGTATGGCAGTATAATTTGTTAGAATTGTGGAAAGAAAGGACATATAAAGAAAGATTGCTAGTTGAAAGGAGATTAACATGAAGAAGTAGATGTTGCAGGTATTGTTGCACAGGATGCTCTTATAGTTTCTTTGGATAGTTAGGTAGAATCATGGGTTTTAGATTCTGGTGCTTCTTTTCATGCAACCCCAAATAGAGATTTTTTTCATGAGTATGTCCATGGATACTTTGGAAATATTTATTTAGGGGATGGTAAGCCTTGTCAAATGGTTGGAAAAGGGAAAGTGCAGCTGAAATTGTAGACAACAACACATGGGTGTTGAAGGAGGTCATGCATGTCCTAGGCCTGAAGCAAAATTTGATTTCTATTGGAAAGTTGGGTGATGAGGGATGCACAATAACTCTCACAGTGGAATCTTGAAAAGTTTCCAAGGGTGCACTTGTATTAGCAAGAGGTAAGAAAGTAGGTACTCTTTATCTATCTACTTGTATTACTGATTCTCCTTCTATTTTATCTACTTTAGATGTAGATGCAAAGATGTGGCTCTATTGGCTTGGTCACATGAGTGAAAAGGGAATGGATGTTCTTAAGTCAAAAGGTATGTGTTTAGATTTGATAGACCAATATTTTTGTGAGCACTGTATGTTTGGGAAATAGGAGAAAGTGAGGTTTCTCACAACTGGGTCAACAAAGAAGAAGCACATGTTGGAACTTGTTCACACAGGTGTGTGGAGACCAACTCAAGGAGCTTCTATTGGAGGATGACAATGGTATGTTTTGTCTATGGATGATGCTACAAGAAAGGTATGGGTTTATTGTATAAAGAGGAAATCTGATGTTTTTGACATGTTTAAGAACTGGAAAGCCTTGGTTTTCAAGGAGAAGATGATGGACAGAGATCAACTCAAGGGGCTACATAATTTTGAGTAGGGCAGTGTTGATTTAGACAAGGTTATGATCCAAAATAAGCTCATGGGTAAAAAGTCATCACTCATAGGAAAACACAGTTATCGATGTCGATTAGGTGAGAACTGATATTGAACAGGCAAGTACCGACGTCGATCATGTGCAAACTAGAGTCGGTGGTGTCAGGTAGGTGGATATCGACGTCGGTCAAAGAACTGACATTGGAAACCAGGTGGACATCAACATCAATCAGGGAAATGGTGTTGACAATTAGGTGGAATCGACATTGGTCAGGTGTAGACTAGGGTCAGCCAGAGGTGATCGAGATCGGTCACTATCAGAATGAATTTTGGGTAGATAGTAAGCTGTCAAGGAGTCTCAAATGCCCATGTGGAGGACTGAAAGGGTAAGTAAGCCTCAAATTCATTATTTGCCTTCTTTATACTACTTATACTTATTACTCACTGATGGTCAAGAACCAGGAAGTTTTGAAGAGGCAGAGCAGGTAGAATCCAGGAAATAGTGGGAGCATGGCATGAATGAGGAAATTAATTCCTTGGGAGAGAACCAAATAGGAGATTTGGTAGAGTTGCCAGCTGGGATGAAAGCACTAAAATATGAATGGATTTACAGGTTAAAGAAAGAAGAGAATGGACAGGTGAGACAGAAGGCGAGGGTATATGGTCTTGAGCAAGCTCCAAGATAGTGGTATAGGTTTGACAGGTTTATGACAAAGCATGGCTTTAGTCAATGTCAATGTAATCATTATGTTTATTTTACTAGGTTGAATAATGGTCATTATATTATCCTGTTGTTGTATGTAGTGTATATGCTTGTTGCATGGTCACACATGTAGGGATTTACTGAGCTAAAGGTAAAGGTAGCTCAGAGGTGTGTCAGGAAGGATTTAGAAGGAGAAAATAAATTCTTTGGCATGAGTATTTCTAGAGACAGGGAAATTCACAGGTTGATTTTGTCTCCAGAGGATTATGTGAATAAGGTAATTGAGAGGTTCAATATGCAGGATGTAGAATCGGTTAGCACACCTATGGATAGACAGTTCACAGAATAGTGTTTTGAATCACATGATGAGGCTGAGTACATGTGTACTAGACCTAAAATTGCTCAAGCAGTGGGAGTTGTCAGCAAGTTTATGGCCAATTTGGGAAAGAAGCATTGGAAAGTAGTTCAATGGATTCTCAGGTATTTGAGAGGGACCAACAACAAGTATTCATGTTATGCAGGGTCAAACACTTCTCTACATGGGTATGTAGATTCGGATATGGCAAGTTACTTGGATGACAGGAGAAGCACCACAGGATATGTGTTCACTATTGGTGGTATGGTAGTTAGCTGGATTTCAGAGATGCATAAGGTTGTTGTAGTCACAGAGGCTAGCAAGGAAATGATATGGATGACACGGTTCATGGAAGAGTTGGGAAAGGAGCAAGAGAGTTGTAGATTATATAATGATAGTCAAAGAGCAATTCATTTTGCAAATGATTTAGCCTTTCATTCAAGAACTAGATATATATAGCTTAGGTACCACTTCATTAGATAGGTATTGGAGGATGGTGAGTTGAAGCTAGAAAAGATCCATACAGATAGGAACCTTACAGGTATGTTAACAAAGCTGGGAACAAAGGAGAAGTTGAATCTTCATTCAACTTTGGTTGGTCTTCAAGATTAAACTTGAAGAGGGATACAAGCTAGGAAACAAAATTAGAGGATGTACAGGTACAAGTACATGTCAGCTATTTATCTCCAAGTGGGAGATTGTTAGGTTGTGGAGCTTCACAGGTATGTAAATGGAGGAGGTTGCTGAGTGTTATAGTAATTGACGTCAGTTTGATCAACTGACATCGGTCATATCTAGTGTCAGAGCAACTGATGTTAGTCTGATCAACTGACATCAGTCATATTTAGTGTTCTCAGTAATTGACATCGATTAGGAGTCGATTGACATTAGTCAGATAGGAACCAATGTTGGAAACCTGTGTGTGCATGCATTTGCATGCACTTTCAGAACTGGTCTAATTTTAGACAGACAATCAGTTTGCATGTAAAAGACTAATTTTAGTCTTGAGTCTGCGTTTCTAATTATTGTAATTGGAAAGTCTAATTATTATTTGTATGGGATCTATTTAAGAGACCCATGGGCATGTATTGTAATGAAGGACAAGGAAGAGATCCTTCCAATTGTAAGATCAGGTTGATCTATAGGTTGTGCAAGATCAAGAAGAAGATCTACATGGTAAGTAAGATTAGTTGGTTTGCAGGTGTGCAAGATCAAAGAAGATCTACTTGGATTACTTTGAGTACTTGGTGGTATGTAAAGGTAGGCAAAGCAACCATTGAGTTGATTGTCACAGGTGGACTGGCAGATAGGCAAAACAACCATTGAGTTGATTGTTACTGACTGGTGGAGGGAACAACTCTGTGTTTGAGTTGTGTTTGTAATTGAGAAAGAGAGAACTCTTGAGAAATACTAGACACCCAAGAGGAGTGGGAAGAGTGTGATTTATTCATTATATTCTGGAAGAGTTTAATACAAGTTTTCATTGTTTCTTGTATCTCATGTTCTTTGCTGATTCTGAATTCTAGTTACATATTACTTCTGGTTTAATTCCATGTTTAGTTGCTTATACAAAGGAAATCAATTGTGCTCTAAGCAGTGGATCCTAACATTTTTCTCATGAATTACTTGATGAGTTGTAGGAAGAAGTTGTTAGTGATATAAAAGAGAGGACTTAATGAAAAGGTACCTTCATGTGATTCAAAAAGGAATGCATCCAAGTAAAACATAATGCATTGAAACCAAAAAAGTGAGGGAGTTGTACCTTCACTTATTTTATGAATGAAGTTTTTTGGGTGGTCCAAAAATTTTTCAACAGGGAGGAGTGATCCAAGAGCTCGTCGAGAGATTTCCAACACAATTTTGACAATGTATGCAAAAGTTATGAACTACTAAAGGTAAAGACAAATAGGTAAGAAATATGCACAAAGTACATAAACAATGTCATCATGATGACTAGACTATATGACACTACCTAGTGGATCAATCAGGTCATGACATGTGGAATAACCAGATGGTGATATGTTATAGAGAGAATACAAATGGGTTGGTTTATTTTTTGGTCTTCAGTCTTTAACAATGTACTTGATAGTGTGGGTCCCATGATTTTTGTCTACTAGGGTCTCTTCAGCCAGTGGGGTCCTCTTTTTTTAAGGAGAAGGATCATGCCACCTATATTAACATTTAAATGGAAGTGTTTTTCCATATAAACCAATGTACAAGCCTCAACATGCAATGTAAGTGTTTTTACATATAAACCAATGTACATACCCCAACATGGTGAATGTGGGATTAAAATTCCCAATGTTTACAAAGTTTAGAACTTAAGCTACCCAACATCAACATGGTGAATGTGGGATTAAAATTCCCAATGTTGAAAAAGTTTAGAACTTAAGCTACCCAACATCAACATGGTATCTAAGTCAACTACCCACATGGCATCTTCCAAAGCCTCCAAGTTTTCTTACTAAGCTCTAAGGCAAGTCTAACATGATCTCTTATGACTAAGTAAGAAGGAAATCATGATTCCTTTTCAATCCTTAGATGTTTCCATTCCAAATGCATGTGGGGATAAAGTAATGGTATTTTGAACACTTAATAAGTGGAAATGAATTTCCTTTTAATACTTTATTTATTATGTATCCTTGTAAATGTGGGATTAAAATTATCAAATGCACCAAATAAAAGTGTAAGGCTTGGTAAATGGATAAGCTTAGAGGTTGGGATTTTGAACCCCTCACCCCATGTAGCATATTCATGGGTTTTTATGATTAGGCTATAGCCTAAATTTATAAGTCACCATGCAATAATTAGTATTTATCCCCTAAATTTTAGGAATTCTTAGTAAAAGTGAAGGCGCATAAGAGGATTCAAACCCCTATTCCAATGTAAACAGATTAATACTTTGGTTGATAAACAAAAGACCTCAAAAACAATATAAAAAGGATGGATTTATATTTTAAATGTTATTTTTATCCCCCAAAATGGAGAATAAAGCAATTTTTTGTGTATTTTATTACAAGAAAAGCAAATCGAAGGCCAAGAGCTATTGTAAAAACATCCTAAAGATGGTATAGAGGTAATTTGAAGCCCTTATTAGGATACAAATCTAATTATTAGGAGAGAAAGCCCCTTATTTGGAGATAATTAATGTAATAAAGTGTATTTTGCATCATTTTAATCGACTAGTTCATACTTTGAGGGGACCTAAAGATGTAGTCTAGGTTAGACAAACTCTGTTATCAATTAGTTGAGTATTGTTCTTTTTTATTTCAATTTATTGCTATATTTTAGTTTTAAATACTGAATTTTAGTCAAATAAGCCAATTTTTATGTATTTATGGGAAATTGAGAAAAATAAATTATAGTATTTGAAATTGGTAAATTAGTGAGAGTTTACATAAATTAACCATTTTAGATCACTTATTGTTGTATTTTACTTTTGATTTTTGCCCTGTATTACCTTCCCTAATCTCTATTCAATCCTAAAGGTTTTTTGATCTAACATTTTACACCTCAATATCCACCCAAATGTCTTACAACTCATTTTGGTATCTGCTTTAGGTTATATCTCATCTTGATCAATATAAAAATTTTTGATAGTGATTTGATCATTGTCAAAAAAATTGATAATGGTCATGTTAGTTGAGGGTCCATTGGTCATTCTATCCTATGCTTTCCATGTTTCATTATGGTTGATTATCAGTTCCCTTACATATATGTGGTAGGGTTATATGCTAATAAGTTCTTAATTTGATTTCAATAAGTCTATATATACACAAGCACCATGATACATTAATAATATTCTATGCTTATAAGTATGACATCTAGATATCAAATCTTGTTAGGTTGTGGAGCTAAAAGCTTCAACTATGCAGATGAAGAAAGAGAGGTTGCTGAAGTTCCAGTAGTATCAGCTTCAGCACTATGACCGACGTCAGTCATTATCAGTGCAGAAGGTAACCATCGTCGGCAGGGAGTCGGCCAATGTCAGTCAGCACCAGTTAGACAGGGACCGACGTCGGATGCCTGTGTGTTCTAGAACTATTCATTGCATGAACAGTTAGTTTGTTGAACAGAGTGTTTGCATGTAAAGGCTATTTTGAGTCTTGAGCTGCATGGATAATTATAGTAAACTAAGAGTCTAAGTTATTGTTTAAGTCTGGGATCTATTTATAGACCCATTGGCATGTATTGTAATGATGAGCTAGAAAGGAAGGCAAGGAAGATCCTTCCATTATAAGATCATTGAGTTGCAGGGTGTTGCAAGCTCATAGGAGATCTACATGTGTAAGTATGGTCTGTTGAATTGCAGGTTGCAGGTTCATGTGAGATCAACTTGAAGTACTTTAGAGTGCTTGGTGTACTGGTAGGGTTATTACTGACTGGTTGGAGAGGTGAACACCAATTCTGTGTGTGAGTTGTGTGTTGGGACCATTTTTGGTAGGAGAGTGTTTTTTGAAGAAGAATTATTGTACACTTGAGGTGTGAGAAGCCTCTGTAAGGTGGAAGAGTGTGGCGGCTCTTTATTGTATTCTTTTCTGTACAAGTGTTAATACAAGATAGTGTATTGTCTCTCATATTCTGTGCTATTTGTGAATTCTAGTTACTTGTGCTTCTGGTATATTTTTGCATGTTTAATTGCTTGTATTTGGTAATCATATTGTGCTCTTTCTGAGGAGCAAGATCCTAACAAGTGGGATCGAAATAGGTGTGTTTGTTCTTGGATTCCCCGACAACTGGTATCAGAGCTTTTGGTTGGGATACTAACAGATTGGATTAGATCTGGTTAGTGTGTGTTGATTATAGGTTACTCATAGGGGTTTCTGTTTGAGTGGAAGTAGAGCAATGGTAGAAGACAGTAAGCTTCGAATGGAGAAGTTTAATGGCAAGAACTATCAATTATGGAGGATGTAGATTGAAGATTATCTGTATCAGAAAGATTTGTACTTATCATTGGGTGGGGTTGATTGCAAGCCCCGGGATATGAAAGATGAAGAATGGGAGGTTCTTGATCGGAAGGCTCTGGGATCTATAAGATTGAGTCTTGCAACGTCTATGATTTCCAAATTATCACATGCAAAGACAATGATAGAGTTGATGGAATCTTTGGCAAATTTATATGAAAAACCCTCAGCTTCGAATAAAGTATTTCTTATGAAGCAATTATTTAATTTGTAAATGTTGAAAGGTGGATCTATTCACAGTCATCTTAGTGATTTCCATGGTTTGGTAAACCAGTTAAGTTTAGTCAATATTGTTTTTGATGATAAAATTAAGGCTCTCTTAATCTTGTGTTCATTACCTGAAAGTTGGGAGAGTTTGGTAATGGCAGTTTCTAATATTGCATTTGCTTCAAAAATCTTAAAAGTGGATGATATTGTGAGTGTGATCTTGAATGAAGAGATATGCAGGAAAAGCACAGGTGAATCATCAGGGAATGCTTTAAGTGTTGAAGGCAGAGGAAGCCAAAGAGAGAAGATGGAGTGTGGGAGATCAAGATCAAAGATAGGCAGGAGATCCAAGTCTAAGTATGGCAGAATAACTTGCTGGAAATGTGGAAAGCAAGGGCACTTAAAGAGAGATTGCAGGTCAGGAGAAGATCAACATGAAGGACATGAAGAAGAAGCAAATGTTGTAGATTACGTTGCATAGGATGCTTTGGTATGTTCTTTGGATGAAGTAGAATCTTGGGTTTTAGATTCTGGTGCCTCTTTTCATGCATCCCCAAATAGGGAATTTTTTCATGAGTATGTCCAGGGAGACTTTGGAGAAATTTGTGTAGGGGATGGTAAGCCTTGTCAGATGGTTGGCAAAGGGAAAGTGAAGCTGAAATTGTAGACAGCTAACACATGGGTGTTAAAGGAGGTCATGCATGTCCTAGTTTTGGAGCGGAATTTGATTTTTGTAAGAAGTTTGGGTGATGAGGGTTGCACAGTAACTCTCACAATGGACTCTTGGAAGGTTACCAAGGGTGCACTTATTGTTGCAAGAGGTAAGAAAGTAGGTACGCTTTATTTATCTACTTGTATTACTGATTCTCTTTTTAGGTTATGTACTTCAGCTGTAGATTCAAAGATGTGGCTTAATAGGCTTGGTCACATGAATAAGAAGGAGATGCATGTTCTTGAGTCAAAGGGTATGCTCTCAGATTTAAAGAGCATAGATCGAGATTTTTGTATGTAGAAGAAGAAGGTGACATTTCTTGAGGAATCTAATGTTAGTGACAAGAATAGGAAAGCCTTGGTTTTCAAGGAGAAGGTGACAGACAGAGTTTAGCACAAGGGGCAGAAGAATTTTGAGTAGAGCAAGGGTGATTTGGACAAGGGTTTGATCCAAAAGGAGCTCACGGGAAAAGGTCAGTTCTCACTAGAAAAACATAGAGACTGACGTCGGCTAGAAAACTGGCATCAGCATCCAGACATAGACTGATGTTGGCTATGTGCAGCCTGACGTTGGTGACTCAGTGCAAATAAACACCGATGTCGGCAAGAAGGAACCAACGTCGGTGATGAGGCAGTCGCAGGGAACCGACATCAGTCAGGTGCAGACTAAGATGTGACCAACATCAATCATTGAGACAAATTTTGGGTGGACATCAAGCTGTCAAGGAGTCTCAAGCACCCATATGGAGGACTTAAAGGGTATGTAAGCGTCAAATTCATCATTTCCCTTCCTTACACTACTTGTTGCTCACTGATGGTAAAGAACCAAGAAGTTGTTAAAGAAGTAGAATAAGTAGATCCAGGAAATAGTGGGAGCTTGGCATAGATGAAGGATGTGATTCCTTGGAGGAGAACCAAACAGGAGTTTTGAGTGGAGTTGCCAGCTAGAAGAAAGCACTGAGAGATGAATGGATGTTTCGGATGAAGAAGAGTGAAAATGGATACGTGAGATAGAAGGCCTGGGTATATGGTCTTGAATAAGCTATAGGGAAATGGAGGTTTGATCATTGTGTTTCTCTTTACCAGGTTGGATAATATTAGCTACATTATCCTATTACTGTATGATGTGCTTGTTGCAGGGTTACATATACAGGGAGATGCTGAACTAAAGGTAAAGCTAGTTCAGAGGGATGTCATGAGGAATCTGGGAGCAGCAAGATTCTTTGGCATGAGTGTGTTTTAGAGACATGGAAGGTCATAGGTTGACTTTGTTTCAAGATGATTGTGTGAGACTGGTTAGCACACCGATGGTTGGACAGTTCACAGAACAGTGTCTTGACTCACATAATGAGGTTAAGTGCATGGTATGTACTAAACCTGAGTTTTCCCAAGCAGTGGGAGTTGTCACAAGTTTGGAGCCAATCTGGGAAAGAAGCATTGGAGGGCAGTTTAGTGGATTCTTAGAGAGACCAGCAACAGGTGCACATGTTATGCAGGGTCAAGTTATTTTCTACATGGTTTGTAGATGTGGATGTGGCAGGTGTTTGGATGACAGGAGTTGCACTACAGGTTTTGTGGTGGTTGTTCTTCAAGAGTGATCTTGAGGAGGGATATAGAGCCAAGGGAACAAACTAGACAAAGTATAGGTATAGGTACAGTTGCAACTGTTTATCTCTAAGTGGGAGATTGTTAGGTTATGGAGCTAAAAGCTTCAACTATGCAGATGAAGAAAGAGAGGTTGCTAAAGTCCCAGTAGTACTAGTGTCAACAATATGACAAATGTCGGTCATTATCAGTGCAGAAGGAAACCATCATCGGCAGGGAGTTGATCGACGTTGGCCAGCACCAGTTAGATAGGGACCGACATCGATCACCTGTGTGTTCCAAAACTGTTCGTTGCATGAACAGTTAGTTTGTTAAATAGAGTGTTTGTATGTAAAGGCTATTTCAAGTCTTGAGCTACATGGATAATTATAGTAAAATAAGAGTCTAAGTTATTGTTTAAGTCTGAGATCTATTTATAGACCCATTGGCATGTATTGTAATGATGAGCTAGAAAGGAAGGCAAGGAAGATATTTCCATTGTAAGATCATTGAGTTGTAAGTTGTTGCAAGCTCATAGGAGATCTACATGTGTAAGTATGGTCTATTGAATTGCAGGTTGCAGGTTCATGGGAGATCAACTTGAAGTACTTTAGAGTGCTTGGTGTAATGGCAGGGTTATTACTAATTGGTTGGAGAGGTGAACACCAATTTTGTGTGTGAGTTGTGTGTTGGGACCGTTTTTGGTAGGAGAGTGTTTTTTGAAGAAGAATTACTGTACACTTGAGGTGTGAGAAGCCTCTGTAAGGTGGAAGAGTGTGGCGGCTCTTTATTGTATTCTTTTCTGTACAAGTGTTAATACAAGATAGTGTATTGTCTCTCATATTCTATGTTATTTGTGAATTCTAGTTACTTGTGCTTTTGGTATATTTTTGCATGTTTAATTGCTTGTATTTGGTAATCATATTGTGCTCTTTCTGAGGAGCAAGATCCTAAAAAGTGGGATCAGAATAGGTGTGTTTGTTCTTGGATTCACCGACAACTAGTATTAGAGCTTTTGGTTGGGATACTAACAGATTGGATTAGATCTGGTTAGTGTGTGTTGATTACAGCTTACTCATAGGGGTTTCTGTTTGAGTGGAAGTAGAGCAATGGTAGAAGACAGTAAGCTTTGAATGGATAAGTTTAATGGCAAGAACTATAAATTATGGAGGATGCAGATTGAAGATTATCTATATCAAAAAGATTTGTACTTACCGTTGGGTGGAGTTGATTGCAAGCCCTGAGATATGAAGGATGAAGAATGGGAGGATCTTGATCGAAAGGCTCTGGGATCTATAAGATTGAGTCTTGCATCGTCTATGATTTCCAACTTATCACATGCGAAGACAACGGTAGAGTTGATGGAATCTTTGGCAAATTTATATGAAAAACCCTCAGCTTCGAATAAGGTATTTCTTATGAAGCAATTATTTAATTTGCAAATGTTGGAAGGTGGATCTGTTCACAGTCATCTTAGTGATTTCCATGGTTTGGTAAACCAGTTAAGTTCAATCAATATTGTTTTTGATGATGAAATTAAGGCTCTCTTAATCTTGTGTTCATTACCTAAAAGTTGGGAGTGTTTGGTAATGGCAATTTCTAATACTGTGTCTGCTTCAAAAATCTTAAAAGTGGATGATATTGTGAGTGTGATCTTGAATGAAGAGATATGCAGGAAAAGCACAGGTGAATCATCAGGGAATGCTTTGAGTGTTGAAGGCAGAGGAAGGCAAAGAGAGAAGATAGAGCGTGGGAGATCAAGATCAAAGATAGGTAGGATATCCAAGTCCAAGTATGGCAGAATAACTTGCTGGAAATGTGGAAAACAAGGGCACTTAAAGAGAGATTGCAGGTCAGGTGAAGATCAGCATGAAGGACATGAAGAAGGAGCAGATGTTGTATATTACGTTGCATAAGATGCTCTGGTATGTTCTTTGGTTAAAGTAGAATCTTGAGTTTTAGATTCTAGTGCCTCTTTTCATGCATCCCCAAATAGGGAATTTTTTCATGAGTATGTCCAAGGAGACTTTGGAGAAATTTGTGTAGGGGATGGTAAGCCTTGTCAGATGGTTGGCAAAGGGAAAGTGAAGCTGAAATTGTAGACAGGTAAGACATGGGTGTTAAAGGAGGTCATGCATGTCCCATTCTAGAGTGGAATTTGATTTCTGTAAGAAGTTTGGGTGATGAGGGTTGCACAGTAACTCTCACAGTGGACTCTTGGAAGGTTACCAAGGGTGCACTTGTTATAGCAAGAGGTAAGAAAGTAGGTACACTTTATCTATCTACTTGTATTACTGATTCTCTTTTTGGGTTATCTACTTCAGCTATAGATTCAAAGATGTGGCTTAATAGGCTTGGTCAATGTGAATAAGAAAGAGATGCATGTTCTTGAGTCAAAGGGTATGCTTTCGGATTTGAAGAGCATAGATCAAGATTTCTGTATGCAGAAGAAAAAGGTGACGTTTCTTGAGGAATCTAATGTTAGTGACAAGAACAGGAAAGCCTTAGTTTTCAAGGAGAAGGTGACAGACAGAGTTTAACACAAGGGCCAGAAGAATTCTAAGCAGAGCAAGGGTGATTTGGACAAGGGTTTGATCCAAAAGGAGCTCACGAGAAAAGGTCAGTTCTCACTAGAAAAACATAGAGACCGACGTTGACTAGAAAATTGTCATCGATGTCCAGACAGGGACTGATGTCAACTATGTGTAGCCTGACATCGGTGACTCAGGGCAGATAAACACTGGCATCGGCAAGAAGGAACTGACGTCAGTGATGAGGTAGTCACAGGGAACCGACATCGGTCAGGTGCAGACTAAGATGTGACCAGCATCGGTCACTGAGACAAATTTTGGGTGGACAACAAGTTGTCAAGGAGTCTCAAGCACCCATATGGAGGACTTAAAGGGTATGTAAGCCTCAAATTCATCATTTCCCTTCTTTACACTACTTTTTGCTCATTGATGGTAAAGAACCAGGAAGTTGTTAAAGAAGCAGAATAGGTAGATCCAAGAAATAGTGGGAGCTTGGCATGGATGAAGGATGTGATTCCTTGGAGGAGAATCAAATAGGAGTTTTGGGTGGAGTTGCCAGCTAGAAGGAAGCACTGAGAGATGAATGGATGTTCAGGATGAAGAAGAGTGGAAATGGATACATGAGACAGAAGGCCCGGGTATATGGTCTTGAATAAGCTGCAGGGTAATGGAGGTTTGATCATTGTGTTTCTCTTTACTAGGTTGGATAATATTAGCTACATTATCCTATTAATGTATGATGTGCTTGTTGCAGGGTTACATATACAGGGAGATGCTAAACTAAAGGTAAAGCTAGTTCAGAGGGATGTCATGAGGAATCTGGGAGCAGCAAGATTCTTTGGCATGAGTGTGTTTTAGAGACATGGAAGGTCATAGGTTGACTTTGTTTTAGGATGATTGTGTGAGACCGGTTAGCACGCCGATGGTTGGATAGTTCACAGAACAGTGTCTTGACTCACATAATGAGGTTAAGTGCATGGTATGTACTAAACCTGAGTTTTCCCAAGCAGTGGGAGTTGTCACAAGTTTGGAGCCAATCCAGGAAAGAAGCATTAGAGGGAAGTTTAGTGGATTCTTAGAGAGACTAGCAACAGGTCACATGCTATGCAGGGTCAAGTTATTTTCTACATGGTTTGTAGATGTGGATGTGGTAGGTGATTTGGATGACAGGAGTTTCACTATAGGTTTTGTGGTGGTTGGTCTTTAAGAGTGATCTTGAGGAGGGATATAGAGCTAAGGGAACAAACTAGACAAAGTATAGGTACAGGTACAGTTGCAACTATTTATCTCCAAGTGGGAGATTGTTAGGTAGTGGAGCTAAAAGCTTCAACTATGCAGATGAAGAAAGAGAGGTTTCTAAAGTTCCAGTAGTACCAGCGTCAGTAGTATGACCAACGTTGGTCATTATCAGTGCAAAAGGCAACCGTCGTCGATAGGGAGTCAATCGACGTCGGTCAGCACCAATTAGACAGGGACCGACGTCGATCGCCTGTGTGTTCCAGAATTGTTCATTGCACGAACAGTTAGTTTGTTAAACAGAGTGTTTACATGTAAAGGCTATTTCGAGGCTTGAGCTATGTGGATAATTATAGTAAACTAAGAGTCTAAGTTATTGTTTAAGTCTGGGATCTATTTATAGACCCATTGGCATGTATTGTAATGATGAGCTAGAAAGGAAGGCAAGGAAGATCCTTCCATTATAAGATCATTGAGTTGTAGGTTTTTGAAAGCTCATAGGAGATATACATGTGTAAGTATGGTTTGTTAAATTGCAGGTTGCAGGTTCATGGGAGATCAACTTGAAGTACTTTAGAGTGCTTGGTGTACTGGCAGGGTTATTACTGACTAGTTGGAGAGGTGAACACCAATTCTATGTGTGAGTTGTGTGTTGAGACCATTTTTGGTAGGAGAGTGTTTTTTGAAGAAGAATTATTGTACACTTGAGGTGTGGGAAGCCTCTATAAGGTGGAAGAGTGTGGCAACTTTTTATTGTATTCTTTTCTGTACAAGTGTTAATACAAGATAGTGTATTGTCTCTCATATTCTGTGCTATTTGTGAATTCTAGTTACTTGTGCTTCTGGTATATTTCCGTATGTTTAATTTCTTGTATTTGGTAATCATATTGTGCTCTTTCTGAGGAGAAAGATCCTAACAAGTGGGATCAGAACAGGTGTGTTTGTTCTTGGATTCCCCGACAAATCCAATGATTTCATTTTTATACATAATTTTACCAAAATAAAGATAATGTAATAGAAAATATGAATATAAATCTTGCCCTAGATTCATATTGCATCTTATATCATATGGATAATGTAAAGGAGGAGCATATGGGTTCACTTGTAATCCTACATCAACAAAAAAATATCAATATAGAAAATAAGTAGCTTGATGTTATGCACTAGTATTTTTAATGTTTTTCATAGCCTTGGGGTACATGTATGATTTGTCTAGAATAATTGTACTAGTGTAATAATCTTGTAGTCACTTGTGAAATATTTCACAAGTATTTTTTAATTTCCATGCAAAGTAAAAGGATTACAAACTTGTGATGTAAAAGAGTTTTATTGCATAGATTTTCTTGTGAAGCTTACGATATCTCATGAAGGACATTAATGCACAAAAGTGCGAGTAGGTGGATCATGCACATCATTAAAAAGTGGAACCCTTTGCTTGAATTCTATTTTTGAAGTATTATAACTTGGCTTATGTAGTTTCAATATCTATGTAGGTTGTTATGAGTGCACATATTCTTGTGATGTGTTATGAATAAAGAGTCATTGTAATACCTAACATTTTAATTTATTTCATTGAATCATTGAAGTTTTTAGAGATTTCATTTAATTTCACTTTTTGATGTACTTCATCATGATGCATTACCAAGTGATGTTTGAGGGTGCCTTATGATTTTATTGTGCATTTAATGTTTGTGGCATAGAGTGACGTGTTATAATAATTTAATGATTGTAGTATTTTTTAGCACATTAATGTAAGTATGTGGGTCTTGTGCCTTTATATACATGCCCCTACACTTATTATTGGTATATATTATTATCATAGATCATAGTGAGTATTTAAATAAACAACTATACTTAAAAATACCCCAAGTTAGTAAGAAGAGATTTGAATATTTGATGCTTTAACACAAATCATTTAAGATTACAAGTTTTTCTAGTATGTGTGCAAGCTATATTTACATCATTAGAATAAAATAAATAATGTTGTTATTGAATTTTATTTCATTATGGTTTTCACTGTGTAAATCTAAAGGTTGTGTGGTCTAAGGCATATCTTCTTTGAGATCCCTAACCATGATTTGATCATTTTATGTCATAACAAACTTTATTCTTTGTAAGTGAACATTTGTAGTCTATTTTCTACATTTACGAGTATGGATAGAAGGTAATGAATATATATTATGATGCAAGTATTAGGTAGAATGTATAATGATTTATATTTTCTTTCTAAAATATGACACACGTAGGAGTTTTTGTTATAATAGAACCTAAAGCTACTAGAATTATAAGACTAATAAACATGGTATAATTGATGAGAAATATGAAGGATTGCTTATAGACAATGGAGACCATGTAGTAATAAGGATTTTTAATGGATTATGAAAGAAAAAATGAAGCCTAGAATAAGTGCCTAAGAAGAAAAAGAGGTTTATTAACCTACAAATACATTCTTGTGCACATTCACAAGATTGAAAGTAAGCCAAAGCTGGACACTCTAAGTTATTCTTGGAGTTTGAGTCGTGAAGAAATCATTGATTAGATCACTGCGGTAGAGAAACTATTTGAGTATGAGAGTATAAAATATCCCAATAAAGTCACATTTTCATGCACCGAGTTTAAGGTTTATGCATCCTTATGGTGGAAGTATGCGTAGATAGGATGAGTCTATAGAGGCAAATAAAAGATCAAGATATGAGATAGAATACAAGTTGAAGTCTTAATTCATAACTATTGATTAATAATTATTTAAAAAAAAAATTATAAAAATTTCAACAAAAGGAGATGAGTGTGAAATATTAAAATGAAGAGTTTTATAGAGTCACTATTAGAGTAGAACATGTTGAAAATGACACCAAGAAGATCTCAAGATATTTAAATGGATTACACATTTTAATTTAAGATGATTTTGGTATGTTTTGATTAGGATATATGGAAGGTGAAGTTGTACCATAGGCAAAAAGGTGAAATTTAAGGGAAAGGAAAGTTTTTGCATGCAAGAGGATAAGGAAGCAATGATAGAGGTTATTTTATGGTAGAAGTAAAATCTAATACTTCTTATCATAATGATAATAGCTCTTAAAGAGGCAAAGGAAATTTGACCAAAGGTAGAGGATCCTATGTATGAGGCAAATAGTATGAATTCATGGGTACATGTTTTATATGTGTAGATACTAGATGTAAAGAATTTAAGAGTCCACATGTGCATTAGAAGGTATTAGGAGAAATAATGAGAATGTGTAAATCATGAAAGTAGATGAAGAGAGTATTGCATCTATCTATATATTAGATGAATCATAAATCAGATAACTGCTCATGATGAAGAGGGTGTTATTGAAACTGTCAAAAGAGGAGAATAGTCATGTGTAGAGGTGAATCTATTTAGAACCATTTGAAAGTTTGAAGGTAAGTGATATAATTTTATTATTGATAGTGGTGTTATATATAATCTTGTTTCACAAGAGATGATTGACAAACTTGGTATAAAAATGATTACACATCCAAATCCCTATAAAGTTTCTTGGTTTATGAAGGGGCATCAGATTCTAGTGAATGAAAAATGTCTTGTAATTTTTTAGATTAATACCTTAAAAGATGAACTTATATGTGCATAATGCCCATAGATTTTTACCTTGTGTTATTTGGGAGGAATTTATTGTTTAATAAGAGGGAGAAACATGATGGTATAAAAAACACCTATACATTGTTGAAATATGGGGTAAAATACACTCTAAATCCTTTGAATGGTAAGAGCAAAGAAGTGGAGAAAGGTACAATTTTTTTTACAATTTTAGGGAAAAAATCCTAAGAGAAGTGAAGGAGCATGCATGTTATGTGTTGATAACAAAGCCCAATTTTTTTTAATCACAAGTGAAGAAGAAGTAATTTAGTACGAAGTAAAGGAGATATTAAGAGAGTTTGTAAAGATTATTTCTATTTATATACCAAATGGGTTTTCACCCATGAAAATTATAATTCATCATATGGATCTAATTCTAGGATCGATTTTACCAAACAAAGTGGTGTGTAGGTTTGCACCTAAAGATAATGCATATGTGCAAAAATAAGTACATGATATATTAGAAAAAGGGTTCATAAGAGAAGTTTTGATCTCATGAGTAGTGCCAATAGTATTAGAACCTAAGAAAGGTGGATAATGGAGGATATGCACTTATTATAGAGTCATCAACAAGATTACCATTAAGGATAGATTTCCATTTCTACACATGGATTATTTGATGAATTGATTAAGTGGAATTCAATACTTCATAAAGATTTATTTGAAGAGAGGATATTTAAAAAATCACATAATGGAAAGTGATGAGTGAAATACTACATTAAGAGTGTAAGAAGGATTATATGAGTAGCTAGCCATATTATTTGGGTTGACTAATGTGTTGAGTCTGTTCATGAGACTCATGAATGGAATGATAAAACTATTTCTTGGGATATTTGTCATAATATATCTTGAAGACATATTTATTTTTAGTAAAATAAAGGAAGAACATTTGGTGCATTTACGATAAGTGTTGTAAGAAGAAAAGTTGCTAGTTAATTTGAAGACATGAAACTTCATGAAAAAGGAATTAGTATAATTTGGTTTTATAATATCTACAAAAGGTATAAATATGGATCCAAAAACCATGTGAGATATTATTTAGTTCCCATCACCTAGTGTCATGTTTGAAGTGTGAATATTTCATGGCCTTGAAATTTTATATAGAAAATTTATCATGAATTTCAATGGGATTCATGCAATTATCATCAAGGTAATGTGAAATAATTTATATGGATCACATAATTTGAATATAGTTTTCACTAATTGAAAACTAATGTGACTAAGTATTCAGCATTAGTGTTACTAGATTTTAATAAAGTATTTCAACTAGATTGCAATGTGAGTGGAGCTATGATGATTCAATAAGGTAGGTTTATTTCTTACCTTAGTAAAAAATAAAATGATATAGAGATAAAATATTTAGTTTATGATAAAAAATTCTATGCCATAGTGAAAGCACTTAAGCAGTTAAAGAATTTCTTATTACCTAAGGAGTTGATGATGTATATAGACCATGAAACATTAGAATTCATAAATAGTCATGGTAAATTAAACTAGAGACATATGAGATGGGTTCATTTTATACAAATTTACTCATTTGTATAGAAACATAGAAGTAGTAAGTCATACAAAGTTGTAGATGCACTAATTAGAAGGTGTCTCATGTTGGATAAGATACGAGTGGAAGTCATAAGATTTAAGTCTATGAAGGAGTTGTATACATAGAATGAATAGTTGAGAGATACATGGAAATCATGTGCATAACCATTGAGTGGTGATATAACTCCATGGTTAAAATATTGTATAAAATAAGGATTTTTTTTAGGGATGTAGTTATGCATACCTAGAGGTTCAATGCTAAAAAAAATTACTAAAGAGAAAAATAGTGGAGGTTTAATAGGTCATATTTGCTATTAAAAAAGATATGTACAGTTGTCTAAAAACTATTATTATCTAAATGAGTGTGGATATCAAAAAATATGTTTATAAGTGTAGGGTTTCTAGTTAAGGAAAGGGAGAAGTCAAAATGCATGGATGTATCAATCATTACTATTGATGTAGACTTTTGTCCCACTAGGTTTTGTCTACATGGTCTACTCAAGCTTACTTAGGTTTATAAGGGTCCTTAGGGGAAAATAATCCCACATGCACGAGGATGTTGGGATTTGTCTATTTTCATGTATATAAGGAGCCTATCTATGTAATTTTTAGCTAATGCTTCTTAATACAATTTATTTATTACGAAGATAAGTTTTTCCTCTTTTGAGTTGTTTTTTTTAAGTTTCACTACTCCATACATGTGTTCTCTATACGTTCAATCCTATCTATTGTATTTGATTGTGTCCCACTCTGACATGGTATCAATTTTTTTCTAGTAGCCAGACACCATTGTACTTATTGTGAGATCTAGCATAAAGTTGTTTAGGTGTTTTTCTTGATTTTGATTTTCAAGGGTTTGGTGGGATTTCTCAAAAATCCATGAAAATCTATAAATTTAGATTCTCCAAATGAAACATGGACAAAATCATTGGATTCAAAAGGTGTCAAAACCTTAGGATTGGATGTAAACATGACCCAGTTTTGTGACAATAAAATTTTCATCATTTTTAGAGGGTCTAAAGGTGGTTTTAAAAAATATGCAGATTATGTATTGTTAGGTACTCAAAATTGATTTTTTTTTTGGTTTTTATGTGTTTTAAAAAATACTAAGTGGGTCTTTACTATATTTACATAAGGATGTATAATTTTTTTGAGATCTAGTTTATTATTGCAGGCATTTTCATCATTTTTCAGCTGGTTTTGGTAACTTTTTGTAGAATTTTAGACTTAGGAAATTTTGGACTCTTTTCATTTGCCATGACCCTCCTCTATATGGTAAAATAAATATTTAAATTTATGTACATTTTTATGAATTTATGGGTGTAAAACTGCCAAGCCCAACCACCAATGTGATAATGCATGCCCACACCCATCATAGATATGCGGGTTTGAAGGTTAACCGACCCAACCCTATCTGACATAAATGTGTGACCATGGATGCTTGTGTGCCTACACTTTTATGATGTCTAAGGCTCACTAGCCTATCTAACTAAAATGTGGTGATATAGAACTTTGAGCACCCATGTATCCATGAGGCTGAAGTCTTGCTAGGCTCGACCACCCAATTCATGATGACATGGATATTGAGTGCCACACCCATTTGTGTCTTCCCATAGCTAAAATTATAGAGGATATCTTCCATGATACATCTACGCATTATGGACTACATATGATCTAATAACTATCATAGGTCACCTCCAACAAATGACAATAGTATCTAAGCCATCAATTTTAAGGATAAGGACTCTTCCTTCTAGGAAAATGTGTATGACCATCAATTTTGTGCTTGAAAAATGTGACACTTCATTTGAAAAAAGAGTAGCACACATATCAATCACATCAATCAAAGTGAGAAGGGATGAGAGTTCTTAATTTGGTATTATCCCCTGGTCATATGGGAGTTAAGCCCTTGGTCACGACTAACCCAAAATTGATTAACTTTTATTCCAAGAAGGCATAAGTTTTTTGTGGGAATTTTCCACCAAAAATATTCTTACACACCCATTTTTTTATGCAAAGTGGAGAATATTATTTTTTTGCTAACAAAAAACCTTCAAATGAGCATAAATTTTAGCCTGTTGCTCTTTTTGAGGTGCCATATTTTTGAAAATATAATTTTTAAGATCTACACATTATTGATATTATCATACCTTTTAAATTTTAACCCATATAAATTCAAGGGGGGTGTTACATTCCTAGTCTATAACACACATAGTTAAACAAATACTTGCATTATGCACCATGGATCTTAGTTTTGTTTTGATTCTTACACCATTAAACTATCATGAGTGAAAAGTCAAAGTGAAAATCCTCTTGAGAAATAAAGGCTTACACCAAATCATGATGGGTACAAAAACATAATTAATACTTGATGCAAATAAGGAGAAGTGGTATAAGAAAAGTGATAAAACCTACTATCTATTGTGCCTGTCTATGTCTTTGGACTTGATTTTTCATATCTAATATACAAAAAATCTAAATCAAATGTGGACCTTATTGGATAAACTATTTAGAAATCATGATGAAATTAGGGGTTATGAGTTGGAGAATGAGCTCATTAATTAGTTTGAGCTTAGGTAACTTTGATATGATTCAATACTTTTTTCACCAAGTTCAAATCACTTAGGTTATAGTTGAAACTATGAAATATTGACAAAAATGATGATCAATTGAACTTTTTCTATCCTTGTCAAATTGGGATCTGAGTATTCTATATTCATTTCTACCTTCCATGCCACCAAGTGTACCATTAAAACTACATGAACCATGATGTCCTTGGATTAATTTTCTACTAACTTGACTCAGGAGCAAGAAAAGCTCATTCAAATGGGTACCCTGAAGTCCTCCAAATCTCATGCCTTAATTATGAGTCATGACAAATAGAAGGTTTCTGATATCAAGGAGAAGAAATAAAACAAGAAGGAACTAGAGCAAAGAAAAGCTTATAAATTTGATGCTAAGACAAAAGCATCAAAAGAGTCCTATTCAAATAGGAAATCCAATAAAGAGTGACTCACATGTGGTTATTACAACAAATTTGGGCATGATGAAGCTAAATGCATGAAGAAGTACATTAACCAATTGAAAAAAGTGATTGAGAATCACAATATCAGTGTCCCTAATTCTTCTACTTAGAGTTCATCAACATAGGGGTCTTCTAAGGCCAAAGATAGTAAGAAGGGAAAAGATAAGGGAAAAACATGTATTATAGTTACATCCTAGCCTTCCACATGGGTTATTGATTCTGGTGTATCATACCACATGGTTTTCATCAAAGGACATGTTTGCATCCTAGATCCTTGTTCTATGCCCTCCATTGTATTGGGTGATGATACTTCTACGTAAGATAGTGGGAGTGGATATGTTGAAGTCAATGATGGGACTGTTGACTTTTTAAGTCACCCCAACCTGCACTGAGCCCAAAAAGATCTTATATAATATTTTTGCATATGTGAAGTGTCAATGTCTTAATAGTAAATCATGCACAATTAAATAGAGTTAGAGGGTCCCAAGATAAAGTTTCTTTGGCCTTCTTTATATAAATAAATTATAACTAACTCTAAACTCTAAACTTTAAACTCCCATATAGAGTTTAATTTATATAGAGGGCCAAAAAAACTCCATCTATATAGAGAGGCCCCCAATATATAGATCTAACCCAGATAGATATATAGGGCTTGAAGGGAGGCCATATAGAGTTTAGTTTAGTTTAGTTTTGTTTTGTTTATATAGAGGGGAGGGCCAAAGAAACTCCATATATATAGAGAGGGGGCCCCTCTAAATCTATCTAATCCTAATATATAGAGAGGGGGGATCATCCCATATATATATATATATATATATATATATATATATATATATATATATATATATATATATATATATATATATATATATATATATATATATATATATATATATATATATAGGGGATAGGCCCCCCTCTCTATATATTAGGATTAGATAGATTTAGAGGGGACCCTATATATATATATATATATATGTATATATATATCCCATTAAAATCTATAAGGTGGACAACCCCAAACCATATAAAGTGAAGTTCCATTCCATGCCCATGCCTAAATCTGTTAGCACAGATCTGTGCATCAACTAAATGTTGATTTGTGCCCACTAGGCATTCTTGATGCATGCCCTATGCATGATCCTTCATCACACAAGCCAAGTGACAAGTAGGATCAAGTATGTAGAGCCACAGTCTTTAGATAACACAAAAAAAGGTGTACAAGAAGCACTATACCTTTAAGATGAAGTCTCACACCAAATCTTAGAGTTTCACTTCTAGGATCTCATACATCACAGACTGTGATATATGTCATGCACATACTACTTCATAGACTGATGTGAATCCCATATATAAAGTAATGATGTGGAACTTGATGGGAGGCACATGTAGTGATTGATAAGTGGCAACAAGGTGTAAATAAGTAGTTGGAAAGGTATTTGAGCAACACTTTAGGCCTTGTAGAGTAAGTAAATGTAGAAGTGATGGTCAAATATTAGAATATGAGTATACACCATCCCTCTAACTTTTTCGGGAACCTTCCACTCTAAAACACACATGTGGACCCAAAAAAGAATCCTATAACCAAATCCTAAATATGAATCACTAGAAAAAATTCAAGAAGCATGGGCATGGTGTCATAATATAATTAAAAATTGTATTTATCACCCTAAGTGGTGCATTAATTGTAATATGGCTTGATATTATAAAAGCCTTGTTATTAATTGTAAAAAGGTTCAACATTTTTAGGCAACCTCATGATGCCAAAAATTTTCCTTCCAAGAACACTTATGTTTCCTAAAACTTGCATGTTAATGATAATTAAGTTCACCTCTCTCTATTCTTCTTACACCCTGTATGCTATTTGTGTTTGTTGATCCTTATCTGTGGGTAATATTGATGTAGAAGCATCATATACCAATTATATATATGGTTTGTTTTTACATGTATTAAGTCTTTAGGTAGTGGTTTTGGTAATTTTAAGTTATTAAGAGTCACTTACAAGCATTGATAAGTTGACAAATTCAAATTTGACATGGTTTGGCATTTTCCCATCAAAACCTTGATTTGAATTTTAAAATTCAATGAGAAGTTTAGAGATCTCCATTTTGTTTGTCATGAGGTCTCAAAATTAAATTTTTGTGGTTAGGGTATAATGAAGGATAAAGGATGTTTAATTCCCAGATGACTCACATAATGAGCCATCATGGTGAATAGGTTGGTTATTAGGCAGTTCTCAATGCACAAAAGAAGTTAAAAAGTTAGTTATGATGTTTTTTTAAGTCTTTTTGAATAGATATATGTTGGTGTGTAGTAATTCATCCAATGTATGATATAATGGGGTTTTTTTTTAGGAGATGATTTAAAATAACCCAAAATAAAATAAACATATAGTTTGTTTGTTTGAAGAGGAAACTGTGTCAGGTTCTAAATTTCCTGTGAATAGATAATGAAGGGAGTAATTGTGCAACAACATCATTTGTAAAAGAGATTGTATAAAGATAAGTATTTTCAAATTTTCATTATTTATTTCATTTAAAATTTAGATTTTCTTGATACATCCTAAGGTTTCTTTCTTATTGGTGAGTAAGGAGATTCAAAACAGTATTGTTTCCTATGTTAGGCAATGATCCATAACTAAGTATAACAGAGGAATAAGCCATACTATTAATGGGTTATTGAGGTTTATGATGTATTTTTTAAATTTATTAAAACATACTTGAGGGTTAAAAAAGGTTTTATCTAATTTTTATTTGATATTTACTCATAGAATTGACAATACAGTTCTGTGTAAGAATGGGTGTCAATACATAGTCAATCTAAAGGTTTGTAAAAGGAGTGTAATAGAGTGTCAAAGGTGGTAGATGAATATTGGGATAAGTGTCTCAAGATTTTATTAAGGTTATTCAACACTAAAATTAGTTTTGAACCCCTTTGAAAATGAAATAAGTAAAGAAAGCTTTCACTAGTTAGTGCAAACCTGTAATTATATGTAGGATTCTTTCCAAACATGAATATAATGATCTATATGAGACACTAAGTGAAATTATTGATTTGGAAAGGTGTATATCAGGGAAAAAAACCATAAATACTACCTAAATTTATTTTAATAAATTGGTGGTTTTTAAGTCCAATAAAACCCTTCTTGGGTATACCATGTTCTGGGTTACTACACATAGTTAAGTAATCTCTAGTTGGAAAGGTAAAACATGGGACTACAAAGACTAATAAATGGTTGTAAAATATTAATGAGGTTTAAATAGAGATAATTCAATATCCATAAGTGATTTAAAGTCTATTTGAAACTCAAAACCCAATTATATCCACTCTTGGGTAGTGACTGTTTGTGTAAACCTCGATTTAGGGTTTGTAAACAAAAATATAGC
The DNA here is from genome assembly GCA_037957365.1 of Torreya grandis. Classification (NCBI taxonomy): domain Eukaryota; kingdom Viridiplantae; phylum Streptophyta; class Pinopsida; order Cupressales; family Taxaceae; genus Torreya; species Torreya grandis. The sequence goes on along the minus strand of JARHVA010003329.1, from coordinate 1,037,364 downwards.
TTCTGAGCATTTTAACTAGCCAATATTCATGAAATTTGGTTTATATATATGTAATGACATTGGTAAAGATATTAAATAAGTTTTGGGTCATTATCGTATGTTTTCATACAACTAGACAAGACTGTGTATTAGACATGGTAATAAATGACCTAGAGACCTAATCAGAGAGCAAAAAGTGCCCAAAAGAGGAATCAAAACTTTGAGATAAAACATAAAAATTTATCAAGAGTAAAAATATCATAAAGTGTATCTCCAAAAGTGATTATTTTATTGATTTTTGTCTAAACTATGCCATGCAAAGAATTTTAGCCTAAAAAAAGGCTACTAGAAAGAGCTTGTGAAATAAAAAGGAGTAAGGTGTGTAAGAGATGGTTGTTTGAAAGGTTTTTAGATTAAATGAAGGACTGATATAACCTATTTGAACATAATATGACATAAATAAACATCCTGAGGATAGATTAAACCTATATTATGCATGCTTGGAGTCATGTTGTAGAGTGATCTAATGACCATTATGTATTGAGTGAGGTATATGGTTTGAAGAGTTTGATGAGACCATCATGATCATGGTAGATAAAAAATGACATGAATGGTATGTAGATGTGAGATGTATGTAGGGTTCCTAGGAAGAGAAACAAGTTTACAAAACAAAGAGTCAAAAACAAGATAAAACCAGATAAATTGTTGTAGGTAGAGGTAATGAATATGTTTTCTTGTTTTTTTCAATAGATGATGACTGATTAGAGGTGACCTTTACATCATGTGGTATCAAAGCCTAAAGTTTTTGTGGAAAGGTATGTATTAAGTTTTATTGAAAGTATTGAATCAGTTTTTACTAAACATTGTCCTTAGTACATGTTGAAGGATGTAGAGAATGTAAGGAAATGGTTGTTATGAGATGTTGATGATTAATGAAAGTTGCAGGTAAGATTAAAGAGGCTATAGGTAGATGAAAGAGAGCAAATCATAGTTTAAAGAAAGAAAATAAAGATGAGTGTCATAGACCTTAGCCAATAAGGCTTAGATAAGGAAGAGAGCTATTGAAGAGCTCAAGAGAAGAGCTCATAGGTGAGCTTGAGAGAGTCCTAGAGAAAGGACAAGAGAAGAGAAGTCCCAAGTGAGGACAAGAGAGATTAAATCCAAGAGAGAGAGAGAGTCAAGTGAGATAGACCAAGTGAATGGTTAAGATGACAATATGGAAGGCTTGTCAAGAAGAAAAGAGATAATAAGGATGATGAAGGGCTTGATGTGTGAAGAGTGCCATAAGAAGAAGATGGAAGAAAAGAAAATATGGTTAGAGAGAGAGAAGGAGATTGCTGAGATGAAAGAGGTAATGATAAGGATAAAGAAAATATTGGAAGAATTGAGACCAAGATTTAGTGTATGCATAAATAAGAAGGTGAGATGGCCTCTCAAATAGTTGATGGAGAAGAGAAGAAGACAAGTGATGCAAATGAAAACAAGGCAACCTAGAGAAAGATGTCAGGAGGCAAAAAAGCTTCAAAATATTTTGACTAATGATTTATTTAAATGTTTGTATACAAGTGAAGAATTGAAGCATGAGAAACATGCTAGTGAAGAAGAAATTGATTGGATGGCTGAATATGGGGACACAATCTTGTGTTACCATGAATAAGGTGATCTATTGGAGGGAGAAGAATAGAAAGAGATTGTAGTAGTACCATGCCCCATGACAAGCGAGGTGGTAAGTTTTAGTCAAGTCAACATTGAGGAGAACTCAGAAGCACAAGGTAATAGTTTTCATGTTGTGTTTGATGAGTATTATAATTTGAAAATTGCTAAAAATGCATTGTATGAGAGGACAATGAAACCTATGAACATGTTGAAATAAAAATAAGGTACAAAAACATATGATGAAGTGGTTGACACACATGAGGTAGCAGTAATAGAGAATGAAGAGGAAGCACATGATGAAGTGTTTATATAGATTAAATTACATTAGGTTGAGGTGTTTTGTTTGACACCAATGGAAAGAAAAGGTGATGAGGATGAGTATACAATAAAAAAAGATAAGACATGGAAATTTATCATGGATGATTTAGATGATTTGGATCTCATAAGATACCAAGAGAGCATCATGGTAGATGAGTTGGCATTGGATAAAATTTTTAGCCAAGAGGAAGAAGAGTTATCAACCATGAAACAAAGAGGATTCCAAGAGATAAAAAAAAAATTTGTTTTAGTTGACATGTTTTTTTCATGTGTAGGTCATTGGAGGAAAGAGAATGAACAATAGTTGCTTATGGTCACTTGGAAGATGTAAAACAAGAGGAAAAGTAAGAGGAAGAATAAGAGAAAGAACAATAAAGGAGGAGAAATCATGAGAAAACATCACAAAGGCCTATATGTTTCAAATAGACCTTGTGATCTAAGTGGATATGAGATTTGAAGAAAGATGTTGCAAAGAACATCAAAATCAAATCATTTAAACTTTCATGGGAAAGTTTCTTTGCTCCTTGATAGTATGATGTAAGAACATCATCTAAAAATTGTACATATGGTTTATTTTTACATTATTGAGTCTTTAGTTAGCATTTTTGGTCATTTTAAGATGTTAAGAGTCACTTACAAGCATTGAGAAGTAGAAAAATTCAAATTTTACATGGTTTGGTATTTTCCCACCAAAACTTTGATATGAATTTTTAAATTAAGTGAGAAGTTTAGATATATCCATTTTTTTTATCATGAGGTCTCAACATTGAAGTTTTGTGTTTAGGGTATACTAAAGGATCAAGGATGTTTAATCCCCACATGACTCACATAATGAGTCATCATGGTGAATAGGTTGGTTGTTAGGCAGTTCTCAAAGTACAAAAGGAGTTAAAAAGTTAGTTATGATGTTTTTTTTAGTCTTTTTGAATGGATAGGTGTTGGTGTATATCCATTAATACAATGTATGAGATAATGGGGTTTGGTTATGAGGATAGAATGTAAAATAACCCCAAATAAAATAAATATATAGTTTGTTTATTTGAAGAGGAAACTGTGTTAGGTTTTAAATTTCCTATGAATGGATAATGAAGGGAGTAATTATGCAAAAAAAAATTTGTAAAATATATTGTATAAAGATAAGTATTGTAAAAATTTCATTATTTATTTCATTTAAAATTTGGAGTTTCTTGATATGTCCTAAGGTTTCTTTCTTATTGGTGAGTAAGGAGATTCAAAATAGTCTTGTTTCCTTTTTTTAGGTAATGATCCTTAACTGGGTATAACAAATAAATAAACCATAATATTAATGTGTTATTGAGGTTTATGGTGTAGTTTGTAAATTTATTACAACATCCTTGAGAGTTCAAAATGGTTTCATTCAATGTGTCTTTGATATGTACTCATAGAATTGATAATACAATTTTGTGTAAAAATGGGTGTCAATACACAATCAATTTGAAGGTTTTTAAAAGGAGTGTAAAAAAGTATCAAAGGTGGTAGATGAATATTAGGACAAGTGTGTTAATATTTTTTTAAGGTTATTCAACCTTTAAATTAGTTTGGAACCCCTTTAAAACTGAAATAAGCAGAGGAAGCTTTCACTGGTCAATGCAGACCTGTAATTATATGCAAGATTCTTTCTAAATGTGAATATAAGGATATGTAGTAGAATCTAAGTGAAAATATTGATTGGGAAATGTGTTTATAAATGACACAAACCATAAAGGATACCCATAGTTTTTTGAAAACAAACTGGTGGTTTTGAAGTCCAATTAAACCCTTATAGGTTATACCATGTTCAAGGTTACTACACACAGTTAAGCAATCTCTAGTTGGAAAGGTACAACAAAGGAGATACAAGGACTAAAAAATTATTGGAAAAAATGCATGAGTTTTAGATATAGATAATTCAATATCCATAAGTGATTGAAATTCTATTTGAAACTCAAAACCCAATTATATCCACTCTCAAGTAGTGACTATTTGTGTAAACCTTGATTTAGGGTTTGTAAACAAAAATGTAGATTTTGAGTGTTACAACTGGATAATATTCATGATTTTTTTTTGATATTTGTGTTATGAAATTGGTAAATATATAAAATAAGTTTAGGGTCATTGACATACATTTTCATATAACTAGACTGGACTATGTATTAGATAGGGTAATAAGTGACCTATAGTCATAATTAAAGAGAAAAGGTGCCCAAAAAAGGGATCAAAACTTTGAGATAAATCTTAAAAATTTATCAAGAGTAATAAGATTATAACGGGTATCTCTAAAAGTGACTAGTTTATTGATTTGGGTTTGTACTGTGCCGTATAAAGCATTTTAGCCTTAAAAAAGGCAACTAGAAAGAGCCTATGAAATAACAAGGAGTAAGGTGTGTAATAGTGGTTGTTTGAAAGGTTTTTAGACTAAATGGAGGAATAATAGAACTTGTTTGAATATAATATGATGTAAATAAACATCCTAAGGATAGAGGAAACCTTTATTATACATTCTTAAAGTCATGTTTTAGAGTGATCTAAAGACCATTATGCATTGAGTGAGGTATATATTGAATAGTTTGGTGAGACCATCATGATCATGGTAGATAAAAAATGACATGAATGGTATGCATATGTGAGTTGTATGTAGGGTTACCAGGTAGATAAATAAGTTTTTAAACCAAAGAGTTAAAAACCCCTCTGAATCAAATATTCACCCCTCTCATGGTGAATAGGTTGGTTGTTAGGCAGTTCTCAAAGTACAAAAGGAGTTAAAAAGTTAGTTATGATGTTTTTTTGAGTCTTTTTGAATAGATAGGTGTTGGTGTATATCAATTAATCCAATGTATGAGATAATGGGGTTTGGTTATGAGGATAGAATGTAAAATAACCCCAAATAAAATAAATATATAGTTTGTTTATTTGAAGAGGAAACTGTGTTAGGTTTTAAATTTCCTATGAATGGATAATGAAGGGAGTAATTATGCAAAAAAAAAATTGTAAAATATATTGTATAAAGATAAGTATTGTAAAAATTTCATTATTTATTTCATTTAAAATTTGGAGTTTCTTGATATGTCCTAAGGTTTCTTTCTTATTGGTGAGTAAGGAGATTCAAAATAGTCTTGTTTCCTTTGTTTAGGTAATGATCCTTAACTGGGTATAACAAATAAATAAACCATAATATTAATGTGGTATTGAGGTTTATGGTGTATTTGGTAAATTTATTACAACATCCTTGAGAGTTCAAAATGGTTTCATTCAATGTGTCTTTGATATGTACTCATAGAATTGATAATACAATTTTGTGTAAAAATGGGTGTCAATACACAATCAATTTGAAGGTTTTTAAAAGGAGTGTAAAAAAGTATCAAAGGTGGTAGATGAATATTAGGACAAGTGTGTTAATATTTTTTTAAGGTTATTCAACCTTTAAATTAGTTTGGAACCCCTTTAAAACTGAAATAAGCAGAGGAAGCTTTCACTGGTCAATGCATACCTGTAATTATATGCAAGATTCTTTCTAAATGTGAATATAAGGATATGTAGTAGAATCTAAGTGAAAATATTGATTGGGAAATGTGTTTATAAATGACACAAACCATAAAGGATACCCATAGTTTTTTGAAAACAAACTGGTGGTTTTGAAGTCCAATTAAACCCTTATAGGTTATACCATGTTCAAGGTTACTACACACAATTAAGCAATCTCTAGTTGGAAAGGTACAACAAAGGAGATACAAGGACTAAAAAATTATTGGAAAACATGCATGAGTTTTAGATATAGATAATTCAATATCCATAAGTGATTGAAATTCTATTTGAAACTCAAAACCCAATTATATCCACTCTCAAGTAGTGACTATTTGTGTAAACCTTGATTTAGGGTTTGTAAACGAAAATGTAGATTTTGAGTGTTACAACTGGATAATATTCATGATTTTTTTTTGATATTTGTGTTATGAAATTGGTAAAGATATAAAATAAGTTTAGGGTCATTGACATACATTTTTGTATAACTAGACTGGACTATGTATTAGATAGGGTAATAAGTGACCTATAGTCATAATTAAAGAGAAAAGGTGCCCAAAAAAGGGATCAAAACTTTGAGATAAATCTTAAAAATTTATCAAGAGTAATAAGATTATAACGGGTATCTCTAAAAGTGACTATTTTATTGATTTGGGTTTGTACTGTGACGTATAAAGCATTTTAGCCTTAAAAAAGGCAACTAGAAAGAGCCTATGAAATAGCAAGGAGTAAGGTGTGTAATAGGTGGTTGTTTGAAAGGTTTGTAGACTGAATAGAGGAATAATAGAACTTGTTTGAATATAATATGATGTAAATAAACATCCTAAGGATAGAGGAAACCTTTATTATACATTCTTAAAGTCATGTTTTAGACTGATCTAAAGACCATTATGCATCGAGTGAGGCATATGTTAAATAGTTTGGTGAGACCATCATGATCATGGTAGATAACAAATGACATGAATGGTATGCATATGTGAGATGTATGCAGGGTTACCAGGTAGATAAATAAGTTTTTAAACCAAAGAGTTAAAAACAAGATAAAATAAGACAAATTAGTGTAGGTAGATGTACTAAATATGTTTTCTTGTTTTTTTAAATAGATGATGACTAATTAGAGGTGACCTATGAATCAAATATTCACCCCTCTCATTGATGTAGATTCCTAACACCTCTGTGTGGAACTTAGAACTCATTTTGAGGTTATATATTGTGCACATTTAGGTTTGTGTAAACATTATCTATAGATCATTTGTCATCCCTCTCTATTTTTTTCTGAATTTTCATGCCTCTATGTGAAATACTTATGCACTTAGAGTGGTCTTGGTAGAGTCTATGTGATAACATCTTGTTATTAAATATTTTTAGTGTGTTCATGATAGTAGAAGTGCTCACTCTATTCTCAGTGTGTCACCTTTTTATTTTCCAGCACTCTCTTACCTTCTCCCTCCATTTTCCCTCAAAATCTTAGGTTTAAATTAGTGGTATATTTACCTTTTTGCTCTTTATGTCTGCACACTAGTCTTAAACTAGGTGCACTTAGAATAGAAGTAATCTAGCCTACTCTAGAGTCCCATCCTAAGGAGTACAAGGGTCTCACACCTTGGGAATGTTCCCATAATTATGAAGAGAAAATTGATGCTCTACACATGCAGGTGAGAGACAACACTTTTTCCCCCAACACCAAACACCTCTTTTCCCTACATAAGACATTCATGCTCTGTGCCCTAATGTAAAACATTCTTACACCACTGACCATCAATAGGTACACATTTTGAATTACAACAATGACATTTCATGATGTTCTATGTGTTCCCTTTTTATCCACCAATCTCCTATCTATTTACCAAATCACTCACATCAGTTTAGGCAAGAGAGTTGAGTTCACACCTAGTTTTGTGGTTATTAGGGAAGCTAATAGTGACTCCATTATTGCATTTATGAAAGTATATCACCAATCTAAGTTTTAATTTTTCTCACATTTTTATCTTGATCAACCCTTTATTGCATTACTCACTCATTCGATGAGGTGAGTAAATTATGGTATGAGCAGTTAGGCTATCTAAAATATCACTACTTAGAGTAACTTAGTCATTAAGACATGGTTTTAGGGTTGCCACAAGTCAAGTTTTTTGATGGATTTTTATAGGGTTGCATTCTTGGTAAACATCCTGAGGAGAAGTATGACGAGGCCAAATCATAGAGAGATAATAATATATTGGATATTGTTCATAGTAAAATTGTTGGCCTATTTCTAAAAACTTCATTCAATAAGACTAAATACATGCTTACTTTCATCGATGACTTTTAAAGATATACTAGGGTGTATTTTATTAAGTAGAAATTAGAGGTCTTTGACCATTTTTAGGACTTCAAAATGTTTGTAGAAAAATAATCAGGTAAAGCCATCAATATTTTATGCACCATAATGGTGGTGAATATGTAAGTAACCATTTTGAGTAATTTTGTATATCAGAGAGGATTGAACTGCAATGTACAGTTCCATATATTCTTCATAGAATGGTGTTATAGAGCGCAATAATAGGTCCTAATAGGAAATGGCCAATTATATGCTACACTCCAAGTCTCTTTCACCTTAGTATTATACCAAAGCCATCAACTATGATTATTACATCCATAATTGAGTTCCTCATAAAACATTTTAATGGAGTCACTCCTTTTGAAACTTGGAGTAGTCAAAAACCCATAGTATAACACTTCTAAGTGTTTGGTTCAACTCTTATGGCTCACATTCTCAATAATAAATGTAAGGAATTAGAACCATAGAGTTAGTCTTGCATCCTCATTAGATATCTTGAGGGTGTTAAGGGATTTTTAATGATCTTTATTATCAATATATGCATAAATACCCTTAAGATAGGGAAACACCATATAATACTCCTTTAGGAAGGAATAACTCCACAATGTCTCTTCGAGGGGACAACCTCCAATAGCCTCTTGCAATAGAAGACTCTATGCTTACTTCATATCCTTACCATGATAATCATCTCCTATATATATACATCTATCTAACCCATGGATGGGTAACCTCCTAATCCAATGTAGGCCGACCATTACCCAATGTATTACTTCCACAAGTTACTCTATTATCCTAATATATTGTACCCATATAACTAAGGGGATGTGTGCCATATGTCAGCATCTCCATCAACCCATATACCTCAATATATCATATCCCTAGGTACATAGCATTCCTTCCCTCCTTGACATGTTTCGTCCTCGAAACATAGGAAGAAACCAAATAATGAGTGTGCTTCAAATCATTGCACACTTGTCTCCAATCTCAATCATCTAGCCATCTATATGTGATCTTGGCAGGTGATAGCTCTCCAAGCTTGTTTCCAAATTTTATTGTGCTCCTCTGATTTTGTTCATGATCTTAATTATACTACTTTGGTGTCCAAGCATAATTATTACTCTTTTTATTCCATGTACCATATTCCACTACACTACTCTGATTCCAACCATGACCATAGTAGCTATTCTTCCATGCATAGTCATAGTGATTCCCCCATTCATTCCACGTGCCATAGTATTTTTTATTTGGATTCCATGCATATCCATAATAATTGGAAATTTTATTTCCTGTATAGACAAAATGATTATTATTATGACACTTCCTCACCTGGTTCCATGATTGTTTCCTCTCATGATGATGTGGGTGTCTATATACCTCAACCTTTTCCAATACTTTGACCTTATCCACCTTTGCTTCTACCTCTTCCACCTTTTGCTTCTTTGTCTCTTGAGTAGATGAAGTGCTCATTTGTAGTGTGTCTTTATCTATATCATCTAAATCTTCATCATGTTCTTCATCACCTATTTCCATCTCATCCTCATGATCTACCTGGATTATTATTGGTGCCTTTTTCACTATGATATCTTGTAAAGTGATCTTCTTTTTCTTGTACCAAAACTTCATGAACTTTTTTTGAATATTAATATTCATTGTTCCCAAAGTCTCTAACCATGAATATCCAAGAACTATATCCATATCCTCCATATCCAAAGTATAAAAATATGAATGCAAAACATATTTTTCCATAATGAGCTTCAGATCTTCAAACATTGAAATATTCTTACCATCTACTTGAACCTCTTTGATATCCTTTGCTTGAACATGTAGATGCTTGGCCACATTCATGTTAATGAAGTTATACTTGCTAGTAGGGTTTATGGACACAACCACCTTCTTCTTTTGAATGCATCCATGAAATTGAAAAATTGACTCAGATTTCTTTGGAGCCAAATTATTTGAACCCTTCTTTTCTTCTTCTTCTTCTTCTTCTTCTTCTTCTTCCTCTTCTTCTTCATCTGCTTCTTCTATTGCTTCTTCTAATTCTTCTTCTTCTTCTTGTTCTTCTGATGATTCTTCTATTTCTTCTTCTTCTTTTTCATTTGCTTCTTCTTTTCTATCCCATCGATCTAAAAATATATGTTCCAATTCTTGCCATGAAGAAAACCTTTCTGTATAACTCAACTGATCAAACCAATCTAGTGTAGGCCCAGACAAAAAAGGAGTTAATTGTCTTTGCCTAAAAGTTTTTCTAAAATAATTATCCAAAAGGAGCCACCATTCTCTAACATCAATATCATCTTCCCCTGAAAATATTTTCAACTCCATGATCCACAAAAAAATTAAGGTTCATGAAACCCTAAAATGTCAAAATTGATCCATAAAATCACAAAAAATCACTCAAAATAGTTCCCAAAATTCTGAAATTTTGACTTCACTTTTCTTAAATTTGCTTACATCTCCAGTAAAAATTTCAAATAAAAATTCCCTATATTTCAAAAGATACAGTGAAATTATTATAAACCCTAAAATAGAAATAACTCCCTCAAAACAAATAAAAAAATTCTAAAATTTTTATACGCTTCTCTAAAATTTTCTTACATCTCCAGTAAAAATTTTGAGTAAAAATTCCCTATATTTCAGAAGATATAGTGAAATTAGGGTTTCGCTCCACATAAATTGCCCAAATCAAAGCTCTGATACCACTTGTAATGATCTTGATATACAATATATGAAGAAATACCCTTAAGGTAGGGAAACACCATATAATACTCCTTTAGGAAGGAATAACTCCACAATGTCTCTTCGAGGGGACAACCTCCAATATCCTCTTACAATAGAAGACTCAATGCTTACTTTATATCCTTACCATGATAATCATCTCCTATATATATACATCTACCTAACCCATGGATGGGTAACCTCCTAATCCCATGTAGGCCGACCATTACCCAATGTATTACTTCCACAAGTTACTCTATTATCCTAATATATTGTACCCATATAACTAAGGGGATGTGTGCCACATGTTAGCATCTCCATCAACCCATATACCTCAATATATCATATCCCTAGGCACATAGTAGATATAATGTTCTCCATCCCACCACTCATGAATTATTGATTGAGAGGATTATTCATTTTATATAGGGTCTTTCAAACTCTAAACTAGATACTTCTCATGCTTCCATAGATGCACTTAGATTTGATGATAGTTTTAATAATTTAGATCTACCTAATCAATCTCCTAATGATCTTGATTCTTATTCTAGTTTTAAAGATGAGATTAGTGATGAGGATTCCCCTCCTCCTTTTCCCATATTATCTTTAGATGATGATGAATCCCTTCCTAAATCTTTGAGCACTAGTCATATTTGGGCTAGATAGATACTACAAAGTGTTGGAAATTGGGTTGGAGATCCATTAGATAAAAAAGAAACCCATCTATAATTCTAGGATGTTCCACATGCTTTCATTGTATCTACTTCTAATCCACAATCATTTCATGAGGCATAAGGCACTCCTGAATGGGATATTATTATGGAAAAGAGTATATTTCTTTGTAAAGTAACACTACTTGGGATTTACTCCCACTTCCTAAAGGAATAAAACTTGTTCAATGTAGGTGGATATGTTCAATAAAATTTATAGTAAATGGGTTAGTAGACAAGTTTAAAGCATGTTTAGTAGCAAAGGGTTTTTCTTAGGTACCTGGCATTGACTATACCAAGATGTTTGCCCCATTTATTGAAATTAACTCAATCTGACTCACTCTAACCATTGTCATAGCACATCATTGGGATTTTCATCAAATGGATGTGAAGAGTGACTTTCTTCAAGGTGACCTTGAAGAGGAAATTGTTGACATAGAAAAATGCACCCAGTGGCAGGAAAATAGGTTCCTGCCTTCTCCTCGCAACATGGAAACTCCTCTCACCTATGGGATGGCGAAGCAGGAGAGGAGAGTCTCTAGATAAGGGCTAGCTCCCTTTGATGTATCATGTTTGTTCCATCAAATGCAAAATATAGGTATAAATAGATAGATATAAAGGGGGGATGAAAAGAGAGAGAGATTGCAGGAAAAACAAACCTACTCTAAAGAGGTGATGCACCAAAATAGGTCAACCTTCACACATCCACTCTCAGAATCAGATAAATACACACATACTCTACACACTTGGCAGAAGGACCAGGCTACAAAAGACTAGTAGGGAGGCTTTCATAAAAACACAAGAAACAGAAAATCACTGAGGCACTATGAAATGCACACTATGAGTAACTCCTTCTGTTCTGGTCTTCTCAAATGTCAGCTCTTCTCCTTTCAACTGAAAAAATGGTGCCTTGTAGATGACAGGTCTGTTGGTGTTGAACTTTTGAGAGCATCAAGAAACAATGACTGGACACAGACAAACACTCAAGGCATACTCTGAAACATCTATCCAAATGGAGGTAACAGACTGCATTTTATTTGATTCAGGCAAAAATTTTAGTAGGGCTGCGCCTGGTAAAACTGTGAGAAGATGAATTACAAAATGACCAATTCACAATGTTATATGGAAAAAGACAAGGAGACTCCTTTGGCACTTTGCTTTCAAGTGGCCTATCGCGTCTTCATTGGGAAGAAGAAAAACATTGTTGGTGCGTCATCCTTCTAGAAGAGGCTTGCTGGAACCATGCTGGTCGCTTGTCTTTTTTAATTTTTGTCTTATCTACTTACTCAGCCCCTAGGTCAAACATTCTTGGCGGGTCGCTTCAATTTGGCTCTTTTTTGATCAACGCTCCCTTTGTTAAAAAATAAAATGGCCATCTTCTTTATCAAACTTGATGTCCTCCTAGGATGTCCTCATACTTTGCTGGCTTTTGGATGCCTACTAATTTCTTTGCGGCCTACCTTTTCCCCTTTGTGGGCACCCTTCCCCTGCTATTCAAGTCCATGCTGGCTTGTTGACTGCTGATGAGCCTTCATGTTTTGCGTTAGGCTTTATACATTTTCCACAGACTTGCTTTAACTCTTTGGACTGCTCCTTGGCTTTTAATGTCTTTGCAAACTTTTCCCTGGGTCTTTACATGCTTCCCACAAACTTTTGTCTACGGACATTTCCTAAAGACAAAAAGTCAACATAAATTCTTTTTTTGCTTCTTGCCTTAGTGCGACCCAGCTTCCTTTTGCTTTTGTGAACGCCTGCCCACCCCTTTGCCTTTTACCCAGGTTTAAACTTTGACTAGATCTTTCCATGCAAATATTTGAAATGCCTACCCTCTAGAAGGGCACCCCTGACCATTGACTATCCTTCGGCTTGGGGCAGTCCTTTGAATTGAACCCATTGAACCAAATTTTGGTTCAACAGTTTAAGGTTCAAAGGAGTGTGCCGATGAACCAAAGGCTGATGAACTTCTCCAAGTTCTGAATCGCCACATACTTTGAACCAAGGCCAAGCCCGATGAACTATTGAACCAAGCCTGATGAACCAATGATTGAACCACCATGCTTGAACTTTAGCCGTTGAACCAAGTACGTTGAACCTAGCCCGTTGAACCAAAAAATTGGTTCAATGGTTCAACGGTACGAAGGTTCAATGCTATTGCATTGAGGTGTTTAAACTGAATAATGAACTCTTTGAACTTGAACCAAGCCTGTTGAACCAAAAAAATTTGTTCAATGATTTGGTTCAACCATGCTTCAATCGAGATGCTGAATCGAGATGAACCAAGCTAAACCAATGAACCAAGCCCGAACTGAGCATGAACTTGAAGATGGACTTGCAACCCAAAAATGACTGGCTTCGAAAATACAGAGAAGAAGTTGACCACAATTTTGTCAGGTGGCAAAAATTGGTCAGTAGATTGGCGACTCACAAGGGAAGCATGCCTGCTATGCTTAGAACTCAGTTGCCTTAAAATACATTAGGCACAAAGTCAGATGCAGCTTTGAAAGAATTAACAACAGCCTGAAAGATTTGAGAATCAAACATGAAGCTTTACCCCACACGCAAAGGGAAACACACAAGGCTAAAAAACACTACCTATGTAACTGCACTTAGGGAAAGAAGGAAAGAAATTGAAAACAAATTATTATCTACAGCTAACTAGGAATGTTTGCCTCCCTCCTAGATCAAAAGGAAAACTTCTTAGGTCCCCTTCTTGGTGAGAAGACTTATGGTGCCAGGCAAATAACTGAATGGAAAAAAGAGATGGCGACTTGCTCTTCTTGCCTGTCACTTGAGTTGGCTAGAATCTGAGTGGATCAGAATTGAACATGCCTCTAACATATATGTAATCTATTTGTCCTTGGAAGCTTGATGAATGCTAGTTCTTTATATAGGTGCTCCTCACCAAGAAATCAATGGCTGCTGGCTCATCGCCATAAGCCCCTTGATCTGCACAATTCTTTTGCAATATATCATGGTCCGATTTGTTTCCTTTTGTCTCACTGAAAACTCTATCAGACTCATCCTCTACTTCTTTTTGGCCTTTTTGAAGAAGGGTGAATGTGGTGATGTCTGAAATGGACTCACAAAATGACTACTCGTCCCACAGAACTTTACTTCTCTATTTAAAACTTTCTTCTTCAAGGCATTCCTCCTGGAAGACCGATCTCTCCTTTTCCTCCTAAAAAATTAGGACCTCTAGATGTTCAGGGGTATCCACTTGATTTTCCTCTAACTCAGGCTCTTCAATGTGGTTGACCTCATCATCAAAATAGCAAAGAAGTTGATCAAATAGAGGGGAAGAGAGCTTAACATGCATTTGTTCCTCTTCAAATTACTAGAACATCTGCATATATGCAAGACCTGCATCTTCTCCACTACTGATAAGGTCTTCACAAGGAGCATCAATGATGATTTCTTTTTCATTGTTGCTCATGATAGCCTCTTGGATGTCATGGGAATCATGGGTAGGAGCAGCTTTAACTTTTTTAAGGTTTTGAGCAAAACCTTTTTTCTCCTCTTTCCTGCCCCATGATTCCACTATTTCCCCCCAGGTCAAGAGGTTGTCATTAGGATCAGTGACCTGAGGGGGTTGAGGAAGACTAGGAAAGCTACTTGGGGAAATTTTTTGAATATTTTGAGTCTAATCGAAATTGTATGAAGGAAAAAAACCCATGATTTTGAGCAAAGGAAGTATACATACAAGAAAATGATTTCTAATGGCACCAGGTTGCTTAACCATCTGATTAACTTAGAGTCACTAGATGTTGGAAAGATTTGATTTGCTATAATAGGACCAACATCAATCCTGAAACTTTACTTCGTTGAAAACTTGGGTCCCACCGGGCGTGCCAAAACTATTGATGCAGAAAAATGCACCCTGTGGCAGGAAAATAGGTTCCTACCTTCTCCTCGCAACATGGAAACTCCTCTCTCACCTATGGGATGGTGAAGCAGGAGAGGAGAGTCTCTAGATAAGGGCTAGCTCCCTTTGATGTATCATGTTTGTTCTATAAAATGCAAAATATAGGTATAGATAGATAGATATAAAGGGGGGGATGAAAATAGAGAGAGATTGCAGGAAAAACAAACCTAATCTAAAGAGGTGATGCACCAAAATAGGTCAACCTTCACACATCCACTCTCAAAATCAGACAAATACACACATACTCTACACACTTGGTAGAAGGACCAGGTTACAAAAGACTGGCAGGGAGGCTTTCATAAAAACACAAGAAATAGAAAATCACTGAGGCGCTGTAAAATGCACACTATGAGTAACTCCTTCTATTCTGGTCTTCTCAAATGTCAGCTCTTCTTCTTTTAGCTGTAAAAATTGTGCCTTGTAGATGATAGGTCTGCTAGTGTTGAACCTGTGAGAGCATCAAGAAATAATGACTGGACACAGATAAACACTCAAGGCATACTCTAAAACATCTATCCAAATGGAGGTAACAGACTGCATTTTATTTGATTTAGGCAGAAATTTTAGCAGGGTTGTGCCTGGTAAAACTATGAGAAGATGAGTTACAAAATGACCAAT
This sequence comes from Torreya grandis, assembly GCA_037957365.1. NCBI lineage: Eukaryota > Viridiplantae > Streptophyta > Pinopsida > Cupressales > Taxaceae > Torreya > Torreya grandis. The sequence continues at coordinate 1,021,604 of JARHVA010003329.1, read as the reverse complement.
TCATAATGTTATATGGAAAAAGACAAGGAGACTCCTTTGGCACTTTGCTTTCAAGTGGCCTATCGTGTCTTCATTGGGAAGAAGAAAAACACTGTTGGTGTGTCATCCTTCTAGAAGAGGCCTGCTGGAACCATGCTAATCGCTTGTCTTTTTTCATTTTTGTCTTATCTACTTACTCGGTCCCTGGGGCAAACTTTCTTGGTGAGTCTCTTCAATTTGGCTCTTTTCTTATCAATGCTCCCTTTGTTAAAAAACAAAATGACCATCTTCTTTATCAAACCATCCTCCTAAGACGTCCTCATGCTTTGTTGGCTTCTGGCTGCCTGCTAATTTCTTTGCGGCTTGCCTTTTTTCCTTCGCAGGCACCCTTCCCCCTTCTAATCAAGTCCATGCTGGCTTGTTGATTGCTGACAGGCCTTCATGTTTTGCATCAATATTTATACATTTTCTGCAGACTTGCTTTAACTCTTCAGACTACTCCCTGGGTTTTAATGTCTCTGCAGACTTTTCCCTAGGTCTTTACATGCTTCTTGCAGACAAAAAGTCTACAGAAATTCTTTTTTTGCTTCTTGCCTTAGTGTGACCTAGCTTCCTTTTGCTTTTGTGAATGCCTGCCTACCCCTTTGCCTTTTACCCAGGTTTAAACTTTGACTAGATCCTTCCATGCAAATATTTGAAATGCCTGCCCTCTGAAAGGGCACCCCTGACCATTGACTATCCTTCAGCTTGGGGCAGTCCCTTGAACTGAACCCGTTGAACCAAATTTTGGTTCAACAGTTCAAGGTTCAAAGGATCACACTGATGAACCAAAGGCTGATGAACTTCTCCAAGCTATGAACTGCCATGTACGTTGAACCAAGGCCAAGCCTGATGAACTATTGAACCAAGCCCGACGAACCAACGATTGAACCACCACGCTTGAACTTTAGCCATTAAACCAAGTACGTTGAACTTAGCCCGTTGAACCAAAAAATTAGTTCAACGGTATGAAGGTTCAATGCTATTGCATTGAGGTGTTTAAACTGAACAATGAACTCCTTGAACTTGAACCAAGCCCGTTGAACCAAAATTTTTGGTTCAACGGTTTGGTTCAACCATGCTTGAACTGAGATGAACCAGGCCAAACCAATGAACCAGGCCTAAACTGAGCATGAACTTGAAGATGGACTTGCAACCCGAAAATGACTGGCTTGGAAAAGCCAGAGAAGAAGTTAACCACAATTTTGCCAGGGGGAAAAAATTGGTCAACAGAAATATACATGGAGAAACCACAAAGATTTGTGGAAGATTCCTCCTTAGTTTTTAAAACTTCAAAAATATATTTATGGCTTCAAACAAGCTCCTCAAGCTTGGTATGATAAGATGGAATCCTTTTTTATTTTAGTTGGGTTCAACAAATGTCATTCAGATCTAAATGACTACATTTTATAGTAAGATGATTCACTATTGATTCTAGTTCTCTATGTGGATGACATATTGATCGTAGGGAGTTTTCCATCCACCTTCATAGTAGTGAAAACTAATTTGTCTAATAGGTTCTCAATGACCAAGTTGAGCTTGCTGCATTAATTCCTTGGGATTGAAATTTCTTAGTCTAACTCTGGTATCACTATTGCACAATCTGAGTATTGTCTTGACTTGATTACATAATTTATCATGGATGACTGCAAGCCAAATATAACTTTTTTTCTATTTGGTGTGAAGTTTGAGGTTGATTTCCCATTTATTTTGGTTGATGCTTCCTCATATTGATAACTTCTAATCAATATCATCTATCTTACATACACTAGACCTGACCTTTCATATGTAATGGGCATGGTCTCCAGATTCACGTAGGAACCACATGAGTTGCACTAGAAAGTAGCTAAGTGGATCTTCCACTACATTCAAGGTACTCATAGTTTTGTGATTCATTATGGAATGGGTGTTAACATCAACTTGATTAGATATACAGATTCAAATTGAGCTGGTGACATTAAGAATCACAAGTATACTTTAGGCTATAGTTTTTCCCTTAGTTCAGGTCCAATTAGTTGGTCAAGTAAGAAGTACAATGCTTTTGCTTTATATTATATAAAAATAGAATACATAGTAGCTATTAATGCTACCACTAAGGCTATTTAGCTTCATGGAATTCTCACCAAGTTTGGTATCTAGTTTTGATGACCAACACTCATCTTTTATGATAACCAAAGTATAATACAAATCTACAAGACTCTAGTCCTCCATCAACAGACCAAGCATATCAAGATTCACATGCATTTCATTCAAGAGGTCATCCATGAACAAGTCATTGATCTGAAGTACATCTAAATAATAGATCAAGTTTCTGATATATTCACCAAAACTTTCACTGAGATCAAGTATCTTCATTTGCATACCCTTCTTAAGGTTTAGGTAGCTACATCTTCTTCCTCCTCTAGGGGATCATATCTATTTACTTGGGTACCTCATCATGCCTTTGTGCTAGGACCCAATTATTCTACCCACCTAAATGATGTTTAAGAGGGGTGTTGGTGTAGAATTTTGTCCTACTGGGTTTTATCTACATGGTGTAGTCAAGCTTGCTTAGGTTTAATAATGGTACTTAAGGGAGAATAATCCCACATCAATGAGGATGTTGGGACTTGTCTATTTTCCACCTATATAAGGAACCTTCCTATGTACTTTTTGGCTAATGCTTCTTAGTACAATCTATTTATTGTGAAGACAAGTTTCTTCCTCTTTCGAGTTGTTCTTTTTAGGTTTCACTACTCCATTTAGGTTTTCTCTATGTGTTCGATCCTATCCAGTAGATTTGATTGTGGCCCACTCTGACAATTACCCATTCCATAGATACCATGGGAATATATCAATGTGGATTTTTTATGATTGCCTAGAACATAATGAGTTCATGATTCCAAAATTATGATTGTAGATATATTTTCAAATATATAACCTTTTTTGCATGAAATAAGAATAGTGGTATGTCACACATTATTAAATTATTTTAAAATACATTTAAAGGTTGCTTGAATTATCGTGCAACATTGTATTAGATAGGGATGTGAAAATTTTTGGACATTTATAGAGGACATTATGGAAGAAGCTATATACCAAGTTATAATTAATTTAAATAGATAAAGCTTAAAGGGATTGATAGAAAGATGTAATCAATATAAGTATTGGTAATTTGTTGAGATGTTTGATTGGAGGGAATCTAGAAACATGGGATTCAATATTATAATAAGATAAGTTTGATTATTAAATTTTAGTTAATAGAAGTAATGGAAGGACACCATTTCAGATTTTGTATAGAATGAGTCCAAGGGGTGTTCATAATTACACAACACTAGAGATGAGAAAAAGAAGAGTGCTGAATAAAAATATTTTTACTGAGTATATGCATGATTTATATCAACAAGTCTGTGAACAGTTGGAAATAAGCATTAAATAGTAGAAACACCATTTAAACATGAAAATAAGACAAGTGGAGTATCAGGTGGGAGACATGGATTTAACACATTTAAGGAAATAAATGTTTTTAAAAGGATTGAATGATAAAGCCAAAGTGGAAAAAATATAGCCATGCTGACTGTTGAAAACATTTGTGATAAACACATATGAAATTGATTTTCCTAAAGGGATAAATAGATCACTTATTTTAATGTGGCATATTTTTATCCTTATCATAAAAGATAGAGTAGTAAAATCAAAAGAAAACATTTTGAAGAAGTTGATTTTAGAGCACAGATGCCTGAGAAAGCACACAAGGAAGTAGATATGTTGATAGATTCTAAAGTCAACAAACAAACATGTAACATAGAGTACAAAGAATGCATGGTAAATGGGATGGGATAAGAAATTGAAGATGTGATATAGTCACATGGACAAACATATTATAATTTGAAAAATAAGGAATACCAATAATATATCTCTTAATAGGTGTATGAAAAAGAGCTCATGTTTCTTCTGTTACCTAGGGTGTATGATGTATAATCATATGCATTCACTTGTAATATTATATAAACCAAAAATAATTAGTCTATAATTTTTTTTTTAAAGGATAGGTCTTATTGTGTGAAAGTATTTTTTATGTTTTATGTAGCCTTGAGGCATGCATGCTATTTTACTACATAGGTGTATTGGTGCACATAACTTGTAATCACTTATGAAACATTGTGTAATATTTATCTAGTTCCATGAAAAGTTGAAAGCTTAGAATACTATAATTCCAAAGAGTTCTACTATGTATATTTGTTTAAAAATATTTTAATATCTCATGAATGAGGTTTCCATGTAGAATTTAAAGTAGGTGGATCATGTGCATCATTTGTGAATGGATTCATTTGCATCAATATTATTTGTGAATTACTGTGACTTGGGTTTCAAAGTTGTGTCCTCTGTGCATGTTATTAGGCATACAAATGTTCTTATGATGTATTATGGATAAATAGTTTATTCAAACCCTAACCATATTTTTTAAATTCATTTAATAATGAAAGCTTGATGTGATTTAATTTAATGTCATTTTATGATCTGATTTTCCATGATGCATTAGACTACATTGTGTTAGGGTGCCTTGGGATTGCATTGTGCATTTAAAGTTTGTGGCACATGGTGATGATTTACAAGTATTTTGTGATTGTAATGTATTTTTGAGTGCATTAATATATTTAGTGGGGCCTTGTGTCTATATAAACATGCCCATAAACTTGTGCTAGCTAGCTAGGATGATCATAAATCATAGTGAATAATTTAAGAGATAAATATACTTGCAAAGAATGTGCTTTAGTAAGAAGAGATTTGAAGGTATGATGTTGTAACACAACTCATTTGATATTGAATTTTTTTATTGTGTGTGATATATATATATATATATATATATATATATATATATATATATATATTTATATTATTAAAATCAAATAAAAATGTTTTATTTATCACATTTTATTGCATTATGTTTTCTACTATGTAATTATGAATATTGTGTGGTCCAAGGCATCTCGCCATTGACACCACTAACCACGACTGCACCATAAGGGATGGGAGTATGATGTACAAAGATTAAATATTGACATGAATGAGTTTTGATATCCAACCTTGAAAAAAAAACTTTCCATAATGTAGGTAGGGGCTAACTGAGGTAGACCGCTTAGACAAAAATCAAAATTTTAATGCCCTAAAAAGTGTGGATTTGAGGTCAAGTGAAGGAGAAATAAAATTTACATTTTCAAAAAATAATTGACAAATTTGAGTGTGGTTTATAGGAATAATATTTTTGGAGGTTTGTTAATGATGTCTCCAAGGTGACCAAGGATGTTGATGAGGTGTCATGTGTGCTAGAATGATAATGACAAAGTGTGCTTCAATATGCTTCAGTGTTCCTACATGGTTCTTCAATGTTTGACTTAGTGAGGAAATTGATGGATGATATTTATGGTATGGAAATATTTAAGAGAACATATGGGGTGTTATGATTTCTTGGAGTTCTTATGGAAGTTAAAGGAATTTATTAGAGCAATCATATGAAGATCTAGATTCAAGTAGTCATCTTGATAGATAAGATAAAGTGATCAGATTGATAGTTTGAAGAGTATATGGCATATGTAAAAATTAGTAAGGAAAAAGAAGAGGTTGTGAGACATAAATATATGTCTTGGTGAAGTTATGGTGTGTATTTTTATCATTTACAAATAGAAACATACATCTTTTAACCTAAGAGAAAATAGACTATCATTGCATGTCATGCAGATATGAATGAACCAAAAAGTTTGTGCATTTAGTGTAGGTACTAAAAAAGTCAATATTGGTCAAATATTTTTATGGAGATGTTGTGTATAGTTCTAAGAAGGTACCTTAAAGATTTGAAGTGTTGACATGTTTTCTAGTTCAAGATATAAACCTTCAAAGTTGCTCTAGCAGACTGTGATGGACCAAAGATTGTTAAGTTTAACTATGCTGAAGTTTGGGGTCAAATAGTCAAGATAGATCTATGGTGAGAATTAAAAATATATAATGGTGCACATTAAATCATATATATATATATATTGTGGTTAAAATTCAAATAGTCAAGATTGTACGCACTAGTGACATGTGTTACAATCATGGAGTTTGAGCAGTAGATCTAATGATGAGCATGAAACTTGTCAGATAGAGATCAATGGTGAGTACATGATCATGAAGATTATGATAAAATGGTGAATATTGAGTCAATAAATCAATAAGATGATTATAAGGCGCATAGGGATTCCAAGTGGTAGAAGTTCATTAGAAGACTGACTGTAGGGTACATAGAGGGCATGTAGGGCTGCCAAGTGGCTTAATCATGGAAGCAAGGATCTAAGATCAACAGTGAAAATTGAAAGGTAAATACAAAGATACTATCAAAGAGATAAATTTAGTCAGTTTGATCAAGATTTTAAGGATCACAAGATTAAGATAATTTGTTAGATGTTTAACCAATGACCGTTGGCATTTGAATTAGCAAATGGAAAAACTAGTCTGCAGTATTTTTCTAATATATTTTGATCTAATAAAAATTTGAAGGTAATGTAAAAGGAAAATTTGGAAAGGAATACAAGGAACATCCAAAAAATATTTTTATAATGTTTTAATGTCTATACAATCAAATATATTAAGCTCTAAAGTTGACTGTGTTTGACCATGTTCTGCAAGTGACCTGAGAAGGATAATTGAGTTGTTCTTGATAGTATTTTAATGTTTAAATATGAAATAAATATTGGAGAGTCTTTAAAACTCCATGAATAATATATATGTGGATTTTTGAGGTTTAAAAATTCATATTCTATATAAACAAAGGTTTATAAGTTGACTATGTTTGTTGAATGCACTGACAGATTGAGTAACCATCTTGCATAGGTAAGTTGAAGGTGTTATAAGTAAAGTTGAGGAAAAAAATGATTATGAATATGTAAAGAAAGTATCAAATATTTATTAGAAGGTATTGGATGCCATAGTATGCCCATAATTAGATGTGGATAGTCAAAATAACTTGACTATTTTTAATTGTATATGACCAATCTGAGTGGTCACATTGGAGGAAATTTTAATTAAAAATAGTCCTCAAAATGAAATTCTTAAGAAATGAAATAAGACATATGAAAAAAATACAAATAAATTAAAATATGACATCATCCCTTAAGGTGATGTCACCTAAAATAAAAATATAATAATTTTTATTTATTAAAAAATAATAATAAATCATATAAACTAACTCACCTTGGTTAATATAACCTTAATTTTTTTATCCCATCTCTTTTTTTTAATGAAAAGTACAAAGATTTTTTGTTTTATCATATTAAATCAAAATAGAAAGTAATACGTTTTTTTTTTGGAAATTAAATGACAATAGAAAAAAACTATTTTTTCTAACAATTTTAAAAATGATTTAATATGTTTTAGTAAAAAACCAGGTAAGTATGATTGTAGATTACTAACATAGGAGAAAAAGAGTCAGCATAGCAATGGTGTCAATTCACAATTATACATCATTACATACCTTAAACACCACCTGTGTTAGTGTTTATCAAATCTGATTCACATATAAAGTCTTCACTCAATGATAATTATTTTGCCCATATATTGTGTAAACATGTATACTCAAAATACAATTTCCTTGTTGAGGGAATCCTAAGGTCCTTTGATGGAGTGTAATTTCCATTAAAATGGTTATATCAATATATTTTATGACTAGTCTTATTAAATATAAAATAGGGGGAATGTGGAGGGCCCCATGTAAATATTAAGTAGCATAACTGAGGCTGAGATGCCATGCCAGTGGTTGATGAAGAGGCCAAAACTAGCAATGCAGGTGATCATGGATGCATCTAATAAGTGCGAGAGAATTAGGATGGTGAGGTAGGATGTGAGGGACATGGCTAGGGTGTATATAAGAGATATGGAGCTACTAGATTTTTTTCTCAAGTCTTTGGGGAATAGGGTGGTGGGTGGTTACATGGTGCATAGGGCCGTTACTATGGATTCTGAAGTGCTCAAGTATAGGATTGAGGATGTCAAATATGCCTTCCTCACTTAAAATGATGATACCCCCAACCTATCAATGACAATAAGTGACACAAACACTTTTTGTGATATCACTAGATCTCAGGTAACAATATAGATAGTCTACCTATACATGCACATCCTCAAAAACTTCAAACTAGCTAGAGAAAGTTTGAATCATGGGAGAACTATGATTCACATAGTGTCCTACATAATTTTAGACACAAATCACTTCATTAAAGACCACAAAGGTGAAACCACACTATTTTTCCAATATTCCATAGTGTTATTGTGTATAATACAAAATAGTCAAAAAAGGATACAAGGATATACCAAGGAGAGTAGAGTTACTTAGAAGGTTTAGAGATAGAATAGGGCTTTAAACCAAGATTAAGATAGTGGAATATGATCCAATCAACCTATATAATCTTAAAGGTGTGTTGAGGAAATATATATAGAGAAAGAAGTGTTAGTTGAAAGCAACAAGAAGTGTGATGGAATGAATCACAAGGAGAAGATAATTACAAAGTGTATAAGTGGTAGAGGTGAAAATAATGAGGTGTCTACAAGAATGTGGAGACTATATAAGATTTAAAGTAGAATAATAAAAACCAAGAATCCTTATAGCTTAAAAAAAGTAGGACATGAAATCTTGTGAATGAAGAAAATTGACATATAAGCCAAAGAAGATGAATTTTATTTGTAAGTGTTGATGCATGAAGGTATCAAAACTTGGACTAGAGAAAATAATCTATAGAGTTATACATCATAGGGTTATCTCATTGTAGATAAGGAAATCATAAAATATAGGGAATGTTGAGGTACTTATTCAATCATTTCTTGAATACCAAATGTTCCTGACCATTGGCTATTGCATGTTCTACCAAATGTGACATCGAGAATAGTTAGTTGTATCTATTTAATTCCTATAAGAAGTGGGAATTGATAAGACATAATCATTTTGGATTTAGGAGATTATAAAAACACTAAAATCCTTATATAATTAGAGAGCACACTATAGGGTTTGAACTCAATATCTTCACACCTATAGGATTTCAACTTCAACATCCTCTAGTCTAGCTCAAGGTGCATAACATTTACACTATATATGATTTTTTATACCTAGGACACCTCATTCCTCTCACCATAATCATATGTGAGAGTGAATTTAACACAATTTTTTCATGAAAAAAATCAAATTCACACCACTATAATTGGTTTATATTAAATGAAAAGTTGCAGTCATGAAGACGGACTCACTTGAGTTTTAATTCACTTATTAGATTATATTTAGTTGTAAAAAAATATCATGATTCATAGAGAAAAGGTTATTACTCTACCTCCATGAAAATTTTACAGTGGGCTAATTTCTCCACTCCAAGAAATAATTCTACATCTAAGGCAAATATAACATCAAATTTGCATTTTTTGGTCAATAAAATGTTAATGAAATGGCATCAGATTTTAACCCTGGGATTTATCAAAACACCTCCCATGAAGATGCAATATATGTGTCTACAAAATTATAATCCCAATACTTTTAATTTGTGCAACTCTTTTTTTGACCAATTAGTTTCATGTAATTCCCATGAAGGCATAATGATAGGGGTTGGGGTTAATGAGATGCCCACATCGATGGGATCAAGGATGTTTGTGTTTCAATAAATTTATGCTTAATATTTCAAAAAGGGGAAAAGAAGAAACTAAGTATGGGTATGGTTGAAAAAATTATTTGATTGTGCATGCATTGAAATTAGAAGACTGTGAAGAGCTCCTCTTTAGCTTGGGAGGATGACTTGTAGATAAGAAAGCACTAAAGCAAACTTATTCATTAGACAGATAGTTGAGTGGATTACCTAGTGATAGATCCCAGAAGTAAGAGCTTCCTTAGGGGATATCAATCCACACATTTTAAACAATTAAGTTTATAAAACATAATAGAAAGTACTTGCATCAATAATCAAAGGTACTAAAATTGAACACAAGAATGCTTTCTTAAGAAATAGACTAGAAATGACTAATATATCGATAAGATAATTAATATTAGTTCTATATGGTTGGGGTATGCTTCAAAAAATTATAAAGGGGTCTATGAATAGACAAGAACATAGAATCAAGTTTAGTTGGGGGTAGGTGGGTGAAGATAGCTTGATATAATTTACTATCATAGTGATCATTGATAGTTGGGCTAACCTTTGGTGATCAAAGTGACTATCGACAGTCAAGGTGATAATTGATGGTTGGACAGACTGCCAATGGTTGAGTCAATTATTGACAATTACTATGTATAGATTTAGGTTGGTAAAAATAATGATTGATGGGATCACAAAGTGAGATTTTGGGAGTTGGGTAGGTGCTGGGCTAGATATGAAAAGAAAATAAAGTAATGGAGTACTAGAAAACAAGTACATATCTTATATAAAGTTGATTGGGTGGATGATTGAGGTGGTTAAATTGTTGATGGAGTCTGGTATGATTATGATAAAGTAATGGTACTTAGATCTTTTGTGGAGCTATGGAAACAAGTTGACTTTCTGATGTGGTAGCTATTTTGCTGATAATGATTGACCTGCAAACAAGAATTTTGGATGCACAAGATTTTGATAAAAATTATATATGTTTTCAAATCTTTGATCCTCTCTTATTATATGCAAGACAAGATAGTTTCAACAAGATGTGAATTGGGCTTCCTAATTTTAACTTGCATATGCAATAGATCATAAATAGATTTAGATGAGTTATTTTTAGAAAAGCAAGGTGGGTGAGCTGTATGTTAGTGGTTGAGGAGGTGCATCTAGACCATTGATGGTTAGGGTAATCATCAATGGTTAACCAACCATCAATGGTCAAGGGTGAAGGGTCATTATAGGTAAAATCTAGGGTTAAGCTAGGTTAGTCAAATTAACTATAGTTTGGTTTGGCTAGGGGTTGTAGGGTTAGAGTGGTTTCGAGAGGGTCCTAGGGTGGTCAAGGGGTTTTTAAAATTTAAGAATCATAGTGTGTGGATTTATGGTGTCTAAATTTTTCCCCTTTTTTTATATGACTTGAATCAATAAGCTGTAAAACAAAAACCAATGTTGGTCAAAGGTTTGGTTTCCCCAAGTATGGGAGGAGGTATTCCCCCTCAAACTAGGATTTGATGAGGTAAAGTAGAATTAGGTGTGGGTTTGATAAGGTGGGTGTAGGTGATGATGAAGGTGAATGATAGGTTGGGAACTAAAGCAAAAATATGCACACAAAGTGTGACAAAAAGTGTGATAGCTAAGATCGAGCATAGACAAGGTTTCCATAGTAAAAATAAAGGTTGATGCTAGAAAGACAAGTAACTAGTGTATCACGTGACCATATTCAGGCAAGGTGGCTGAGTACACCTGTTAGTCTCCCAGACAAGGTTAGTGTTTTCATGGGTATCTGAGGTAGGAATTGCTCTTGTGGAAAATACAAATAGGTTGAATGTCATAGGTATCTGAGGTAATAAGTGCTCCCAAAAAGACACAAGCAAGTTAGGTAAGCATGAGGTGGCATAACTTAAAAAAGGGTCAACATGGAAATGTTATGATTGCAATCAAATGACCAAGAAAAAAGTGTCAAAAAATGTGCATGAGTTGGGCTTGAATGGACCAATGATGAGGTGACAAGGTGGTTAGGGTGGGTGGAGAAGGTAGTCTCCATGGGTGGGTCAGAAAAATGGGTTGTTGTCACTAAGGAGGTTTTTGCTAGGGGTAATGCAACAAGGTGTGCATCTTGACTATTGATGGTCAGGGTGCTCAAGGGTGACTATTGATAGTCACCCTAATCATTGATGGTCAAGGTGAAAACCCTATATGCTTGATGGTCAAAATTAAAAATAAAATCACTTTTACCTCATTTTCACTTTGGTGATTTGTTGACATTGAGCTCTAGGTTTTTGGTACTTAGTGGTAAAAGGGATTGCTGAGGGTATTTGCTTAAGTGGATAGTGATTTCTAGCTAAGGTAGAGGGTAGATCGAGGGGACCAATAAGGATATAGGGAACCTACAAGCATAGATGAGAATGGGTAGGCCTACAACTGACTCCATGATGGCAGTTGTAAAATAAGGTAGGGGTGTCTTTAATTTGGTAGATAGGTGTGATTTTATGCATTTGCATTGGTTTGGGAGGTTAGGGTAAGTTAAAATGGGTGGTTTTGAACAAGTATGCCTTAAGTAGGGTTTTTGGGGGAAATCAAGTAAATTGGTGGGTAAAATTAGAAATTACTAGGGGGTAGGTTTTTTGGGTTGGGTAGAGGTTAGGTTAGTAAATTAGGTTTTTTAGTTTGAAATTTGGGTGGTTTATGGGTTAGATAGGGTTAGGGTGTTCCAAATTTGGAATACCTACAGTGACTATCAATGATTAGGGTTGACCATCAATAGTTGACATCCTTAAAAAAAAGGATGCCTAACTGTCAATGGTTGTCATGACTATCGGTGGTCGACTAGGGTATAATATAGGCTTGAAATGTATTTTAAATGCTATGGAAAATTTACATGGTCATTACTAGGTGTAGGCTGGTGTGGTAGTTTTAGAGGAAAACCTAACAGGTATTAGGTAGATAGGTAGGATGGGTAAGGAAATAGGTAAATTGATTTAAGGGTAGGGTTGATAATAATGATGTAAGTGACTAAGCTATGCTTTTGACCTGGTGTAGGATAGAGAATATATATATATATATATATATATATATATATATATATATATATATATATATATATATATATATATATATATATATATATATACATGATTGAGTGCCACATATCTTTGCAAAAATTTAGTAGGGCATGACCCCCATCAATTGGGCCCATATAAAGGAGGTAGGGTTGGGAGCAATGAGGCACTATCAACATGTGCCTCAGGATGCATCTATGGTCATAGTGATCATAAAAAAATGGGATAATACTATGAACACATTTCTATTGTCGATTGGGGAGATGACTATCTTGCCCAAGGATATACATAAGATCACTTGACTTTTGATTTAAGGTGATCTGATCTACCATATAAAGTATGAGGAGTGGGATGATCATATTGAGCTTTTGTATGGGGATGATAGTGATCAGGTTAGATGAAATGTTAGGGGGTTTAGGTATAGTACTTTGTATGAGATGGATCTAGGTGAGAGGAGACTCATGACAATGCTCATGATTGTTGTTACTTGCTTTATGCTTGCCTACTTGAGCAGTGGGAGGTTCCCTTAATTACTGTTAGGGGTACTTGTCAAGCTATTACTAGGTCAAATTATATTTGGCTAGGTGCCTATTATAATTGTATAGATATACAAGGATATATGGGAGTTTAGGGCCCATAGGAGGTATAACATTAGTGTCAGCTTGGTTCTAAATTATTGGGCCTACAAGCATATTAGGGTGCTAAGGCTAGCAAGATTACCATGGGTAGGGTTTACATAGATAGAGTTCCTCATTGGTTTCATGCGGTGGAGGGGTGATTTTTCTACATTAGGTACAATAGGTAGTACACACAATGTGGAGTGGTTTAGGGGTGCACTAGGTGCACTAGTGATAGGAGACATCACTTGGAGGCCATATGTCTAGTTTCCAATATGGCTAAGTTATATGAGGTAAACACTCTCCATTTAGAGATAAGAATGGATATTTGATAAGTGAGATGGGGAGGTGGATCTCATCCCATTTAAGAGGATGAGGATTTAGTTTGGCCTAGTATAAGGTATTCCAAGTCCATTCCCTAGGTATAGGCGAGAGGATTGAGAGATCTTATTGTTAGACCCATATCCTGTGTCAACTTTGATAGAATATGAAGAACTACTCGCTAGGGCTCAGATAGATGATACTGGGTTTATATATGGGTACATGGCATGTTACCAACATATATATGTAGCTACAAACATTGGTGGGGATAATAGAGGTGTGAGGCCAATGGTTGTGGATTCAACTAGCCATGATGGATAGGCAGGAGTAGCTTTAGCCACTACATAGGGTCAAGTTATAGTGTTATAGGGGTAGGTGGCCACATTACAAGGTCATATTGTGACACTACAAGGTTAGGTTGTTACCTTATAGGGTCAGGTTGCTACCATGATAGGTGAGAGGGATCAAGCTAGGACCTCACTAGGCTTGGTGACCTAGAAAAGGGACTCTCTGAGGTAGAGAGGAGGAAGAGAAATAACAACACAAATAGGGACACTGAGCACCATACCCATAGTATGAAACCTAGATAAAATGGAGGAGTTAGGGTACTATGAGGCCATAGTTTTGACATAGTATCCACAAGATACCTAATGGGGAAATTATAGGGATAGCTTGGCAGGTAGTGCCAATGTGACAACACCAGGGTAATGGGAAATGTCTATATTTAGATAGATAGGGAAAATTGGGGGATTGACAAACATAGAAGGTGGATATGCACCAAGATCTAATGGTGCTCTAGGAAGTAGTGGTGCCCCTAAGGCATATATATAGCTAGATTATGACATTTGTATATCATTTTGATTCTAGCCTACAAGTTGATATGGTGAGATGTACATTTTGAGAGAGAGAGACATGTCTATCTTCTTTTACATGTTTATGATATTTGAATCATGAGTTATACATATGATCATTATTTATGCTCATGTTCATGGTTTATGGTTTGATGTTGAAGTTTAATGCTTATGGTGTAATATCTATATTGCTTATGGATGATGATTATATTATGGATGCTAGACATTGATATAGGTTAGCTAGGCATGAGATGGTTTTGATTTATGGTTATGCTTATAACATGATACATTTTAATGAGTATATATTACATTATTGATATTTTAGACATATGGTGAAAAATGGTTGGTTGATTTAATTGCTCATATATGTTATGATATTATCATGCTTAGTATAGCTATGCATGTTGTAAAGTCTTAGGATAAAACACATGAGGTACTTTAATTAACAACACTAGATGGGAGATCAAATAATATAATCAAGATAAAAAATTCATAATGAAAACATCAACTAGTCAAGATAGGATAAGAAGATGGCATGATGTTTCTTTGTTGACAAAGACTAGAACAAAGTCAAAATTGGATAGGCTTAAGGAACATAACACCCCTTGATTAATTTGCATTAACATTAATTAGTTGGTTAAAAAGGTGTCTTGACCACATAATGTCAAGTAAGCTCAAAAATACCTCACATATATTGTAAAAGGGAGATGGGTGAAAATGGAACCTTCTTGCAAGACTAGCATGCCCCTTCTGTAAGTCTTCAAAGAGCTAGTATAAGTAAGTCTATGCCGAATTGTTTAGACTGATCAATACAAGAAGTCTACTTGTGTAAACCAATTATAGATTTCACCTTATTTTTCTATTTGAGAGCCAATTTAAAATTTCAAAATTATTTTGTTTTTGTTGTGGTTATGATAATGGGTCTTTTGTTGATTGCTATTAATGGGAAGTTGATCGATGTGGGAAGCTTCCATGAAATTGCTATACTTTTAACAAAATTATTTACTTAGCCATCCTTCAAGGGAGTGGTCTTAGTTTATTTCCTTTGTGTAATGATTTTTGATAGTTGTCCTTCAAAGCAGTAATCCACCTTATATTTGGGCAATTTCAAATAAATTTTCAATAGATATCCTTTAAGGGAGCAGTTTGTGAATGCTAGGAATGACCCATGAATGATAATGATAGGGGTTTTTACTTATTATTGCTTTTATCTTTCTTGAAATAGACTTGTTTAGGCCAAATTTGTGGTTCACCTTTATGAAGGCAAAACTAAGAGCACAAGAAGGTTTACTAGGTGTAAAGAGGTTTAGGTGACAAAAACCATGGGAATCCATCCTATGAAGGTGTGGAAAGCACCATGAGAACCATGCCATAGGTAGAGACATGATACCCATTATTTAAGATAAGGCTATGCCAGTGATAGATGATCACATGATTCATTTATAATTGGTTACCCCTTAATATAGGGAGATGGAATGTAGGTAGATAACAAGGGATGATCTTAAGTTAGATAAAAGGTGAGCTTGATCACTCTTATAAAAATAATGGATGTAGATGCAAAGCATTGAGGGGCTCAAGTTATGGGTGGCCTTTGAGAGAAGAAATCTTGTAAGCTCCTAATCCATATTTGTGGGTTATGATATAAGGTCCAAGCTAATTGAAATCAAACTTGCCCTACTTGCTTTTCTCCATATTGGTGACATGTTGGTTTTCCTTTAGGATGAGATCTATGATATTGAACTATTGCACTTTAAGGTGTTTGTTATAGACATGCTTGATGTGATCTTGATAGACATGAAGATGGGTTAGGGATTTTAATTAGTGCTCATCAAGTAGCTCAAGATGAGCTAAATGGTGCTGATGATAATCATCCTAAAAAATGAGCTCTTGTAAAGATATGCAAAGAGAAAGGATTTGGACTTTAAGAGGCAAAATGGCCTCTAATCCAAACATAAGATAGAAAAGGGTAGCACCCATAGGGGTTATAATGTTAGTATGATATGCCCATAAGATGAATGGGATGTGCAAATGCTAATCCTAACCAGATATGTTGACCATTTTAGTTAGCATGTTATTAAGAGTTTTATTAAAGGCCTTTATCTATCCATTCGATTGAGGGTGATATGGAGAGGAGAAAATTAATGTAATGTTGAATGCATCATATAGACCCTAGACTTGCTTGTTCTTAAAGGATTTACAAATGTCAGTGATGATCTTATGAGGAACACCAAAATGATAGATATTGTGATGATTGATAAATTTGACAATCTTTTCTACTTTGGTTGAGACTAAAGGAATAACCTCTACCCACTTGGTAAAATACTTGATTGCGGTGATGATAGAATAGTGTCACTATAAAGAATGGGGGTTAATTTCACCAATAAGGTCTAGACCCCATTATGAGAAGGGATTTAAATCGGTGGAAACTTGAAGACTATGGCTAGGTGCATGATGCAAATTGGAATGTTGTTGACATTTAATACACTTTTTCACATAGTCATAATAGTCTTGGTTAAGATTAGGCTAGTAATATCCCAGGTGAAGGATATACTTATCTATAACAAGGCCACTAAAGCGTCCCCCATAGATTCCATCATGTATTTCCCTAATAGCATGAGAGGCTTTATGATTACATAGGTAGTGGAAGAGGAAACCATCAAATATGTGTTTATAAAGAATCCTTTCCATAATGGTGTAGCATGAGGTACTCTAGATAGATGTGCTTTGATAATTCCTAGAGAGGCCAAAAGGAACTATGGTAAGGCTAAGATAATTGAAGGTCTATTGATACCAAAGGTCAGTTTGGGTCTCCTCCACATTGAAAATGGTAGGAGAGCCTAGTTTGATATAGGAAGGCTAGGTGAGTCTATGAATAATGATAGAAAAATTAGAATCTAAGGGTGTGGATGGTATTTGAGAGGCAAGGGAAGACATGGTGTTGACAAACTTGTTAGTAGATCATAGGGTTGATTGGATGTAGTTTTATTCAAAGAATGGTAAGAGTTCATCAACTAGTTACTTGTACTATTGTAAAACATCATTCTTACACTCGTAGGAGCTATTGATTTGATTGACCACAAGTTAGGAATCACCAAATATATTGATTATTTGACTCCTAGGGTTAAAGTAGTTTGAAGGCCTATCACTAGGGCTTCATACTCAGCCATATTGTTTGTACATTCAAAATAAAGCTTGAAGGACAAAGGGAGAGGTTCACCTTCAAAGGAGATAAGGATTATACCTACTCCCACACCATGTTGACACTTTTATCCATCAAATAACATGGTGAATTGATAGGTGAAATCCATTTGAGAGAGGGTCACACTGGACTCATTAGGGAACACAAGAGGAGGAGGTTAGTTGTCTACTAAAAGTGATTCAACTAGTTGGTTGGAAATGACTTGTCCTTTAATTAACTTTTGATGAAATAACTCAAGGTCAACCTTTTCTAAGAGCATGAGCTATTAGGATTGTGGAGCTAAAAGCTTCACTGATGCAGACACGGAGGAGGTTGCAGGAGAGTTGCTAAGTGTCAGAGACACCGGCGTCGGTCAGGCCAACCGACGTCGGCAGGATAGGGCAGGAAGGCAACCGACGTCGGTCATAGATCGGCCGGCGTCGGCGACCCCCAGGCGGACAGGGACCGGCGTCGGTCGCCTGTGTGGTTCGGACTGCGTTTATTACGGGCAATTAGCTAACGAACCAAGTGTTTGCATGATCAGGGCTAATTATAGACTGAGAGCTGCAGATCTAATTATTGTAATTAGATGTCTAATTATTGTTTAGATGAGATCTATATAATAGACTCATGGTTGTATTGGAAAAGTGTGCTAGGGAGTAAGAGAGCATAATTATAAGCTCCTTCTGTGTGTGAGGTAGAGCAATGGTGCGTTCCTCCTAGTGCCTCAGTACCAGGTGTGTTGGTGCTGGATTGGAGAGCCAGATGGGTTCTTCAAGAGTGTAGGATCTTGGTCACAGTGGCATGGCCTATATAGGAGATCTACATGGTAAGTAAGATCGTTGATCTGCAGGTGTATGTGTGTGCAAGGTCGAGGTTCACAGGTGAGCAGAACCGTTGTTTGATTTGTAGGTGTGTAAGGTCATATAGACAGCAACACAATAGGGAGCAGTATCAGGCAGGATCTACTTGGAGTACATGTGTGTACTCGGATAGAGCAAGAGGAAGGCAAGGGAGTTCCTTCCATAAGAATGGTCTGTTGAATTGCAGGTTGTTGCAGATTCATGGGAGATCTACTTGAAGTACCTTGAGTACTTGTGGAGCACGTGGAGTGCTTGTGGAGTGCGTGGAGCACTTGTGGTGTGCGTGGAGCACGGGAGGTGAACACCAACTCTGTATTTGAGTTGGGTGTTGGGACCTGTGAGAGGGAGAGCTTTGGGGAGGAGAATTACTGTTCACTTGAGGTGTGGGAAACCTCTGTAAGGTGGTGGAGAAGAAGTGGCATCTTCTTTATTGTATTCTTTTCTGTATAAAGTGTTAATACAAGTTGTGTATTGTCTCTCATATCTTGTGTTATTCTGAATTCTAGTTACTTGGTGAATCTGGTTAATTTTCGCATATTAAGTTGCTTGGTTTGGTAATCAAATTGTGTGCTTCCAGTTTATCTCCCAACAAGTGGTATCAGAGCAAGGTTGTTGGCTCATAGCTTGATACCAACAAGTGGTATCAGAGCTAAGGTTGGAGGAAGCAGGTTTTGTGTTTGGTTACAGGGCACTCTCAGGGGTTTCTGATCGAGTGGGAGTAGAGCAACAGCAGATCAAAGTAAGCTAAGAATGGAGGAGTTGAAAAGCACAGATGGTCACTCACGGTCCTATGGAAAGAAAGAGCAGGTAAAAGATTATTGTTGGTTGGTAGCAGATCAGCATGAAGAAACTGAAGAAGCAGATGTTGCAGGTGTTATTGCACAGGATGTTCTTGGAGGTTTCTTGGATAAAGTTGAATCTTGGATAAAAGATTCGGTTGCCTCTTTCCATGTAGTTCCAGGTAGAGGAGCTGGTGAGCCTTGCCAAAGAATTGGCAAAGGGGAAGTGAAGCTGAAATTGCAGGCGGCCAACACACAGGTGTTGATGAAGGTCATGCAGGTCCCAGATTTGGAGATATGGCTAATTTCTTCAGAAAGATTGGGTGATGAGAGATGCACAAGAACTCTCACAGCGGATGCACTTGAATTAGCTGGTGGTAAGAAAATAGGTATCCTTTATCTACTTGTTTATATTAATGATTCTTCTTTTGTTGCGGAGACATGGCTTCGTAGGCTTGGTCACATGAGCAGGAAGGAGATGCATGTTCTTAAGCAGAAGACAGATATATTTGACAGGCTTAAGAACTGGAAAGCCTTGGTGTTTATGGAGGAGATGGCAGACAGAACCCAGTGGATGTGGCTGGATACTTTTGAGCAGGGCAGTTTGGACATGGGTTTTGATTCAAAGAAGCTCGCGGGTAAAAAGTCATCACTCACAGGCGAACACAGGTACCGATGTCGGTCAGGAGGAACCGGCATCGAACAGATAGGTGCCGATGTCGGTCATGTGCAGACCGAAGCCGGCGATGTCAGGCAGGGTAAGACCGACGTCGGTCAGGAGACTGACGTCGGCAGTATGTAAGACCGATGTCGGTCAGTGGACCGACGTCGGCAGTAGGGACACCAGCGCTGGCAGGTTGGTAGTCAGGTATAGACGCATGGAACCGACGTCGGTCGGATGCAGACTGTGGAGTGATCGAGGTCAGTCACTGTAACGAATTTTGGGTGGATAGCATGTTGTCAAGGAGTCTCAAACACCCATACGAAGGACTGAAGGCGTAAGTAGGCCCTCAAATTCGTTGTTCCTCTTCTTTATACATGTTGCTGATTGTAGAGAAGGAAGGATCCAGGAAACAGGTGTGAGCTTGGCATGGATGAGGATGTGATTCCTTGGAGGAGAACCAGACAGGGGTGTTTTGGTAGAGATGCCAGCAGGTATGAAAGCATAGAGACGAACGGATACCTTAGTAGAAGAATAGAGAGAACGGATACGTGAGACGGAAGACCAGGTATATGGTCTTGTGGAGCTGCAGGACAGTGGTACAGGTTTTGACAGGTGGAGGACGAAGCATGGCTTCAGTCAGTGTCAGGGTAACTACTGTGGTTTGCCTTACCAGGTGGATGATGAGTTGCGACATCATTCTGTTGCTGTATGTGGATAGTATATTTGCTAGCAGGGTTAGTACATACAGGGTTTTGCTGAGCTAAGGGTAAGATTAGTTCAGTGGCATGTCAGGAGGAGTTTGGAGCAGCGGAATTCTTTGACATGGGAGGCATGGAGATCACAGGTTGATTTTGTCTCGAGTAGGAGCTGATGTGAATCAGGTGTTGGCGAGGTTCAGGATGCAGAGCCAGAGCACACTAAGGGCTGGATAGGTACAGTGTCCAAAATCACATGAGGTCTGGTATAGACCTGAGTATTCCCATGCAGTGGGAGCTGTCAGAGAGTTAGAAGCCAATTCAGGGAAGTGGGTTCTCAGGTACTTGAGAGGGACCGGCAGCAGGGATTCATGCTATGCAGGGTCAGGACTTCACTACAGGTGTTGTAGGTTCGGATGTGGCAGGTTACTCGGATGACAGGTGGTACACCACGGGATGTGTGGTGGGTTGTCTTCAGGTGGGAGCTTGAAGAGGGATACAAACCAAGAAACAGATTAGACGGAGTACAGGTACAGGTATAGTGCAGCTGTTTATCTCCAAGTGGGAGATTGTTAGGATTGTGGAGCTAAAAGCTTCACTGATGCAGACACGGAGGAGGTTGCAGGAGAGTTGCTAAGTGTCAGAGACACCGGCGTCGGTCAAGCCAACCGACGTCGGCAGGATAGGGCAGGAAGGCAACCGACGTCGGTCATAGATCGGCCGGCGTCGGCAACCCCCAGGCAGACAGGGACCAGCGTCGGTCACCTGTGTGGTTTGGACTGCGTTTATTACGGGAAGTTAGCTAATGAACCAAGTGTTTGCATGATCAGGGCTAATTATAGACTGAGAGCTGTGGATCTAATTATTGTAATTAGATGTCTAATTATTGTTTGGATGAGATCTATATAATAGAATCATGGTTGTATTGGAAAAGTGTGCTAGGGAGTAAGAGAGCATAATTATAAGCTCCTTCTGTGTGTGAGGTAGAGCAATGGTGCGTTCCTCCTAGTGCCTCAGTACCAGGTGTGTTGGTGCTGGATTGGAGAGCCAACTGGGTTCTTCAAGAGTGTAGGATCTTGGTCACAGTTGCATGGCCTATATAGGAGATCTACATGGTAAGTAAGATCGTTGATCTGTAGGTGTATGTGTGTGCAAGGTCGAGGTTCACAGGTGAGTAGAACTATTTTTTGATTTGCAGGTGTGCAAGGTCATATAGACAGCAACACAACAGGGAGCAGTATCAGGCAGGATCTACTTGGAGTACAGGTGTGTACTCGGATAGAGTAAGAGGAAGGCAAGGGAGTTCCTTCCATAAGTATGGTCTGTTGAATTGCAGGTTGTTGTAGATTCATGGGAGATCTACTTGAAGTACCTTGAGTACTTGTGGAGCACGTAGAGTGCTTGTGGAGTGCGTGGAGCACTTGTGGTGTGCGTGGAGCACGGGAGGTGAACACCAACTCTGTATTTGAGTTGGGTGTTGGGACCTGTGAGAGGGAGAGCTTTGGGGAGGAGAATTACTATTCACTTGAGGTGTGGGAAACCTCTGTAAGGTGGTGGAGAAGAAGTGGCATCTTCTTTATTTTATTCTTTTCTGTATAAAGTGTTAATACAAGTTGTGTATTGTCTCTCATATCTTGTGTTATTCTGAATTCTAGTTACTTGGTGAATCTGGTTAATTTCCGCATATTAAGTTGCTTGGTTTGGTAATCAAATTGTGTGCTTCCGGTTTATCTCCCAACATGAGCCACTTGGCCATACACTAGTTTTGATATAGCTTAGAGTGCACGTACTTTAGTAGTTCGGTGTTGGTTATGACATAGGTTTTATGGTTAAGAAGGTAGTGGTAAATTTAGTAGCCACGAAGACTAAAGCAAAGTAAATTTTATTAGTATGGGTATACTAAGTCTCATATTCTACAAGTGTGTAACTAATTTAGTATACGGCTTGCTCTTTATGTTATTTATCTTGATGAACTAGCATTGCCCTTAGGGAATGGTTGGTGGAAGAGATATATAGGTAGAAAGGTTGATCATCCTTGGGAGGTGTAAGGATAGTTAGAGACAATAGGTACATTTTGAATGAATCAAAGGCCTTTTGGTAGTCATTATTCCACTTGAAAGATACATCCTTCTTTAGAAGGTGGTGGAAGGGTTGACATCAATCTAAAAGCTGGGTGATAGTGACAAATGAACTGAAGCTTTCCCTATAAACTACAAATTTGTTTGAGGTCAGTTGGAGGGAGTATGTCGAGGATGGATTTGATTTTGATGGGATAAAATTCAATTCCATTAAGGGAGACAATGAAGCCAAGAAGCTTTCCCAATAAGACCCCAAAAATACACTTCTTGGGGTTAAGGTAGACATGGTAATGGATAAGTCACTCAAAAATGATCTTGAGAATGGATAAATGATCCTTTCTGAGTTTGGATTTTATGAGAAGGTCATCCACATAGTCCTCTACAATCTTATGGATAAGGTCATAGAAGATATAATTCATTACACATTGGCAAGTGGCACCAGTATTATTTAGCCTAGAAGGCATGAATCTATAACAAAAGGTTCCCTAAGGGGTGGTAAAGGTAGTCTTGTGTTGATCTTCAAGAGTAATTAAGATATAATTTTATCCTAAGAATCTATCCATGAGAGATAACGTCTCATGGATAGATATAATATCAAATAGCTAATTGATGCTTGATAGAGGAAATTCATCTTTGGGGCAAGCAATGTTGAGGTCATGAAAGTCCACATAAATACATAGTACCCCTATGGCTTTAGTGACAGGTATAACATTTAGACCCATTGGGGGTAGTCAATGGTTTGAATGAAATTGATAAATAAGAGACATTGAATCTATTTTTTTATGAGAAGGGATATGTGAGGGTGCATGCATAAAAGGTTATACTTGATGGGCATGCCACTATAAGACTAAGTAAAAGCTATGCTGTGCTCTTGGAGGAAAGAAAGGAAGTCCTAAAGTTCCTTAGTATTTAGAGATTGTCTAATTTTGATAATGCCAGGGTTGTTTGAAGTGCCCAAGTTGATATCTATGGTGGATTAATTTAGCATGGCCAAGGTCTTAAGAGGAAGGGATTTATGGATGGAAAAATCTAGGGCACCAAGGCAGGTGAGAATAGAATCATCATCCTAGCATTGAAAAGTGTTAATGGTAGGAGAGTCTTCTCCTATCATATAAAGATGGGCCAAAGGGATGGTTATGGTTTCCCTTCTTTTTGATATTTCAAGGGTCCTAGGCTTGTCATGTTGACAAAAAAAAGTTAGGTGGGATGATGTCATCATATTCACACATTGGCAGAGGAGAGGTCAGTGAGGAAGGGGTATCTTCCATAATAATAGTGGTGTTAAGTGGTTTCAGTTGCTTATTATTAGGTAGGATAAAACCAAGGCCATGATTCTCATGTAGATTCTTAGTTTCAATGGTGATTAATTCATATGGACCATGCTCATATCATCTAAGACCAAATCCTTTCCAAGCACATCGATGGAGGTATGTCTTAGTGAAGCTTGATTTATCTAGGTAGGAGAAACTAATGGTAAATGGTCTAGGTAAAAGAGAGGTGGTAAAATCACCAAGGGGTTTTTTGAGTCCCCTATAGACAAAATGGATCTAATGGTGGGGAGGTCTAAAGGGAATGATAATTCTGACATTGGGTTCATATCCCAACTAGTTGGTGAGTTGCCCATACTCATGATGAGTAGGGAAAGCATCCAGGGCTAAAAGGTGATACTCCTCAATGAAAGGCAATGGAATGTTGATTCCAAAGGGTCCATGGTGAGTATTTGGTCTAAAGGGATAAAGGCACTAGTCGATGCCTCATCGGTAGAATGGGATATGATATCTATTTTGATGGTTAAAGGTTGGGTTTTAGTTGATGAGGGTGTGATAGATGGGGGTATGAGGATATTATTGGGGTGATAGGTCATGTTTCATGTTGAGAAAGGACTTGGGTCAGCTTGGATGGTGATGACCTAGCCTTCATGTTCAAACTTAATACAATGGTGAAGGGTGGAGGGGACATAACCCATGGAGTGGATCCTTGGTTATCCTAACAAAATATTATATTAGAATTTTTCTTTTACTACATATAAAATTTTAGGGAGTGTGCAAGGTCCTAAATAGATATGGAGGATGAAAATTCCCAAGGTAGTGGCCTAAGGACCTAAGGATAGTCAAGGTTTTAGACATGACATTGTTTGATAGGTTAAGTTGGTTATAGACATGGGAGGATATGACGTTAATACTAGCTCAACCATCAATCATGACCCTTTTGATATGGGTTTGGTTGATTTAGGCCATGATAAAGAGAGGGGGATTTAGGTCCTCAAGATGGATAGAAGGTATTTCTGAATCCTTGAAGGTAATAAGGTTAGAAATTGAAGGGCACTAATAAAGGCTGCTAAAGATTGAGGGTATTCAGGTTAGACTTAAATGGATTACAAAGCCTCTATTAGTGCTTGGTGGTGATGGAGAGAGGTAGAGATCAACTCATACAAGTTCATCTTCATCAAAGTCTAGTGAATTTTATTGAGTATAACTCTCTTGATGGATTTTGAGGCATTAGATTGGGAGGCACCTAAAAAAGACACCTTGGGTTTGGTCAAAGATAGAGACAGATGGGTATCGGTTGGTTGGGAGGTTGAAGATGGATACATCTATGGAATGTACACCTTAGCCTTCCCTTTGTCATTCTACTATGATCTCATGACCACATTGATAGTATGGATAGAAGGAGAGGTTAAAGTAGTAGACTGGTTAAACTCATTTTCACTCTTAGGTGAGAGTGGAGGAGTAGGTAAGTGTTGGGTAGGTATGGTTGTTGGTTAGGTTGGGATGGGGCCCATAGGAGGTTCATCTATTAATAGATCATCGTCATCATAAATGTGGTGGATAATGGTTTGGAGATATTTTTAGTTATTCATATCATGGTAAAGTGTCTTATGATGAGAACACACTTGGTGGTCATTGTACCAGATGGGTTTTGAAGTAAGAGGGTCAAAGGGTCTGATGGGAGGTGAGGCTAAGCAAGAGGTTTGTAATAACCTATGGAATATAGTTGAGTAGGACTCAACTAAAGGTGGTAAAGGTTTATTGGTCTTGGCTTTGGTTGTTGAGATAGAAGGTTGTTTGGAAGTAGGTTTGGTGATAGGTACCTTGGGTAAGGTGGTGTGCTTGGTTGATGGTTTTGGTTTAGATAAGGACACTGATGAGCTAGAGGTGGAAGATTACAAGGTAGGTAGCTTTGGTATTGCTAGTGCAGTGAAGAGAGGTGCATATGAAAGAAAATATGAAGGTGTAACCAAAAGAGGTGGTGGAGTTTTGGTAGAGATAATGGGCTTACTTATCAAGGTAGAGGGATGAGGTCCAAAAATGGAGGGAAAAGTTGAGGGAAGTAAAATTTAGGCCTTCAGGATTTTAGGTGGTTTTGCCTCTTTGGTTGCTTTGGTTTGGTGCTTGGTTGTTGGTTTCAGTGAGGCAAGATCCACCTTTATAGATGCATGACTAAGGCTTGGTGTAGGGAAGGTGCCAAGGTCCTTGATCAGTTTAGTCGATTTGGTTTGAGAAGTTGATTTGGTCACTTGGGGTTTAGGTGCCTTAGATGGTTGAGGAATTATTGGATTGGTAAAAGTTATTATTAGTTTGGTTAATAGGGTAGGAGTTTAAATAGACGAATTGGTGGGTTGGTTTTCTAAAGGTATGGTTGGAGGTTCTTTCTTGGTGATATAAGGTAGCCCTAATTTATACTAGAAAGTGGCTCGATTCATGTCAGGGTTGGAGACAAATTCCAATTTTTACATTAGCCTATAGAATGTTTTATAGGTTGGTTTGATTCCTTGAATAGTGGACCTAAAAGATAAGCCCCTATGTGGAGACATAGGTATGGTAACCTCATCCTCTTCCTCAATCAAAGAATGCAAGGTTGAGATAGGCGGCTTCTCTATGGGAGGAGTGCACATGGGGATTTCTTCCTCAAGAACATTCTCTAAAGAAGGAGTGGTTTGATTGGTAGTTAAAGGTGAAGACAAGGTAACGATGGTTGATTGTTCTGATATGTTAGTTGAAAGGGATTATAGTGGATCCATTATCTCAATAAGTAGAGGGAAACAGGATGGTGCTTCCTTGATTCGAGTGTCCAAAGGAAGGGAAGGTAAGTCCACTATCTCAATAGATGATTGAGGTTAAGGAATGAAAGACTAGGTACTAGGTGGTTTGGTAATGAGTGCATCAAGGATCATATTAATTGTATGGGTATCATGAAAACACTCAACATTATTGCTCTCAATATTGGTAGGAGCATGGTTTATGGAAGGTTACCTAAATATATCAAGGGCTTGGTTCGATGGTGCATTAGGGTTGTACAATGTAAGCTCCCCCTTGTCAATGAGGGATTGGATAAGGCTCTTGAAGGTGTTGCACCTACTGATGTCATGTCTCATTACTCAATGAAAGGCACACAGATAATTCTCATTGAACCAACTAGGTGTAGGATGAGATGCATCAAACCACTAAGGAGGTTTGACAAGAGGAAGTTGAATGATGTTGGATTTCAATAAATTCTCCAAGAAGGAAGCATAGGATTCTCCAAGTGGAGTGAATTACTTCTAGTTGTTTTGGTTTTGGTTCCTCATGTCTTCCTTTGAGGAACTAGAGGAATTTGGTTGGTTGACAGAAGGTGGAGGAGCAAATTTAAGGGAAACCATATTTGTGGTTCCTTTGAACTTGGTATTAGTATTGGGATAATTTCTTGACTTGTATGAAGAGGCATTATTGGTTTTGTAGCTTGAGTTCTTATTTTTTAGTTTTAGCTTTCTTTCATAAATGGCTTGGTTCTTTAACTTATGTACCATGGTAAAATATTCATCGAAGGTTTGGAAGCTTTGGACACATAGTGTAGAGGAGATATGCTTGGCACATACCTGAGTAAAGATCTCTATGAGTTCAGGTTGAGGTAGGGAGAAGGAAAGTTGGTTAACTAAGTTCCTATAATGAGCTACAAAATTAATAATGGATTCATCCTCAAACTACCAGATAGAGTAGAGGTTGGTGATATAAAATTTCTTGGAGATATTGATTAAAAAGTGGTCTAATAAGGTTTGAGCCAGTTGAGTGAAGGAGAAAAGGGAGTGCTTGGGTATGGTACTATACCAATCCAATGCTAGATAACCGAAGGACATGGGGAAGGTGTGAAGAAGAAAGGCATCATCATAGGTGATAAGATAACAAGCATGCCTAAATTCCCTAAGGTTCTATTGGGGATCCTCCTTACTTTGAAATTTAGAGAACTTGGGAAGTTCCCATTGGGGAGGATACAACCTAATAGGTATGGATAGATGGACTCATTATAGATTTGGTAACTTGACAAGATGTTGTGAGTACCCAAAATGGATGACTCTAAGGTGGTCATCTTATTTATAATCATCTTCATTAGGTCCATTAGGTCCACTTGGGGTTGTGCACTTGGAAGGTTATAAGATGTATACTATTGTGATGGTTGGGGGACATAATAATAATGGGTAAAAGGTTGGGAAGTCACATATTGGTAAGTGGATGTCAATGGCTAGGTGGAAGATACATAAGGATAGGTAGATGTAGGTGGTTGGGTAGTGGGTATCGGTACATACCATTGTAGGTTAGGGATGTAGCCAAAGTTTGGTGTAATGGGTGCTTGTTGGATAGGAGTGGTAGTTAGGTTGGTGACCTTTGTACTAATCGGTGGCAAGGTTGAGGGTATGGACACCACAAGGCTTTGAAGAGGAATAGTGGTTGATGGATTGGGGGTAGCCAAAGAAAGGTTGGTAGTGTAAGAGGTAGGAAATCCTATTATAGAGGAGTGGAAGGTATAAGGGTAGTAATAATATGGGTTGGTTGGTTTTTTATGGTAGTCTCAAAGGGGTTGTTGGTTGATGAGGAAGCTTGGGTAGTCAATGGTTGGTAGTAACTATGAAAATAAATGTACTTCCCATGAGGTGGAGAGGCATGCCATAAGGTAGATCAATGGGTGGGACCAAAGCTGGGGTACATTAAGACATGGTTGTAAGATAATATTGTAAGGCCACATGATTGTTATCTAAGAAAGCAATAAAGTCTACGTCTTCTTGAGAAACCTCTCGAGGGAAGGTAGGACTTCTTGAGGGATGAGGAGAGTTTATTGGTTCAAAAATGTAATCCATAGACAAATAGGTAGGAGTGGTAGGTTAGTTTAGTGATGGGTTTTACTCTACAAGGTCTCTTCGCTGCTAGTGAGTGAGAACTATATGAGATAGGGGAGATATAAAGCACAAACAACATCACTACTCAAAAAAAGAGAAGATAAGAAAATGATCAAAGAAATCAAATCACACTCTAAAAGAGAAATTAAACCTTAGAGTTTTAATTAATCTCACTTTTGGCTTATGCTTTAAGAAGTTGAATGACTGAAATTGGTTTGTAGAGCAGGTACTAGAGAGGAAGTCTAAGTTTGGTTTTAGGTTGTGTTTAGGCACTAAAAAATAATATGTATTGGAATCAATACATGGATTGGTATTGGGGTCTACCCCCTCACTTCACACATCACAACGATAAATGTATCAAGTGCTTGGGTAATATATATTGATATCTAGAGATTATACTCAACTATAGATCTAAGTTGGTTCTCCTCTTAGTAATGACCTCTAAGTGGGATTACCAAGAAAAGGTAAGGTTATCACTAGGTGATGAAATCCTAATCAGGCCTTGTCTTAAGTTTGTTTGATGTTTAATTGATGAAAGTGGTTTGGCTAAGTGTGTACAATAAAGAGTGAAGCTACGATAGATTACTTTGCTTTTGAGTTAAGCTATGTGAGCTAAACATTCAAGCAGTCGATGTATGCACTTAATTTTAAGCCCAAAAGAAACTTTTGATTTTGTTAATGAGCATAGAATAGAGAGAGAATGCAAGTAAACAAGAACCCAAGTAAAGACACAAGGGTACCACTGGGTATTCTAAAAAGTTTCAATAAATTTTTGCTTATTATTTTGGAAAGGGGAAAAGAAGAAACAAAGTACGTCTATGGTTGAAAAACCTATTTGACTATGCACACGTTGAAATAAAAAGACTGTGAAGAGCCCCTTTTTGGCTTGGGAAGATGACCTGCAGATAAGAAAACACTAAAGTAAACTTGTTTGTTACATAGATAGTTGAGTGGATTCCCTAGCAATAGCTAGATCTTAGAAGTAGGAACTTCTTTAGGGGCTATCAATCGACATATTTTAAATAATTAAGTTTATAAAATAGAATAGAAATTACTTACATCAATAATCAAAGGTACTAAAATTGAACACAAGAATGATTGCTTAAGAAATAGAATAGAAATGATTAAAATAATGATAAGCTAATTAATATTAGTGATATATGGTTGGGGTATGCTTCAAAAAATCAGAAAGGGGTTTATGAATAGGAATGAACATAGAGAATCATGTTTGGTTGGGGGTAGGTGGGTGAATATAGCTTATTAGAATTTACTACCACAATGCCTGTTAGTAGTTGGGCTGATCATTAGTGGTCAAGGTGACCATTAGTGGTCAAAGTGACCATCAATGGCTAGATAGACCATCATTGGTTAAGTCAACCATTGATGGTTACTATGTATGGATCTGGGTTGGTAAAAATACTGATTGATGAGATCATAAAGTGAGATTCTAGAAGTTGGGTAGGTGTTGGGATAGATGTGAAAAGCAAATAAAATAATGAAATACTAAAAACCAAGTAATTATCTTGTAGAAAAATGATTAGGTGGATGATTAAATTAGTTCATTCATTGGAGTCTGGCATGATTCCAATAGAATAATGGTACTTGGTGTTTTGGCAGAGCTATGGTAGCAAGTTGGCTCTTTGATGTGGTAGCTAAGTTGCTAGATTATTGATAATGATTAACTTACAAAAGAGAATTTCGGATACACAAGATCTTGATAATAATTGCAGCTAAATTCACCTCTTTTCTCATCTCTTATAGGCAAGGTAAGAGAATTGCAACAAGATATGAACTAGGCTTCCTAATTTTAACTCACACATGCAATAGATTGCAACTAGATTTAGATGAGTTATTTTTAGAAATTCAAGGTGGGTGAGATACATGTTAGTGGTTGAGGAGGTGCATCTTCATCATCGATGATCAGGGTGACTGTCGACAGTCATCCTGACCATTGGTAGTCAAGGGCGAAGGGTCAAAATAGGTAAAAGCTAGGGTTAAGCTAGTTTAGTTAAACTAACTATGATTAGGTTTGGTTAGGGGTCAAAGGGTCAGATTGGTCTTGAGAGGGTCCCAAGGTGGTCAAGGGGTTTTTTGACATTTGGAATCGTAGTGTGCATATTTTTAATGTCTACAGTCAACACCTTTAAATCACAAAACAATTACAAATATTCCACTAATTATGTTATGAATTGTTCAACCATAAAATAATGCATAGATGGTGGAGGGTTAACTGAAGCTATAACAACTACATGTACTATAATTCAAAATAGATTTTATCAAAGCTTTTCTTTTCATTGATTGATGAACTCTTAAGAGAATTTGTGTTTATTATTTGGTAACTTCAATTTTTAGATGTAATTTTATTCTAAAATATAATGTTGTTAAATATTTATTATTGAAATTTAAAAAAAAATATTTTATATTTAGAAACATAAATTATATTATAAAAATGTGAGTTACACACACACACACACACACACACACACACACACACACACACACACACACACACACACACACACACACACACACACACACACACACACACACACACACACACACACACATTTGACTTGTGTAAGTTTTGTTGGTGGTTAAAATTGTGCTTGTTTCTAACACCAACAATGGGAATTTTCAAGAATGTGGGACTTGTAACTTGAAATGACCTCCAAGTTTTTAAGAAGCTGGCCTCTTTAAATCAAGCGTATACTGGGAAAAGGGATAGGAATTTAAACAAAAACACAAATGCAAAGAAATAAAATCTAACTATGGCGATGTGCTTGAATGTAATTTGACCCTTAATTCTAAGCACAATGAAACTATATGTAAGATTCAATTACATTAAAGAGCAAACAAGGCATGATCAATGTAAAAGATGAAAACAATAGAAACAGAGGCTCATAGCTTAGACTACTTTTGCAATGACACAAAAAATATCAACAAAGGCACATAACTCAGTCTTCTTATTAATTCTCTAGTCACATAAAAGGAACTAAAACATGCATAGTTACATAAGCTTTTCAACTCAATAAAATAGAACAAAGCCAAATGATATTCCTGATCATAGCTCTAAAAGTCTAAAAACTCTTGACAATAATTTCTCTCAAAAAATTCTCTCTAGATTTTGATTCCTTTTTTACCAGTGATCTCTGCACCCATCTTTATAGCATTGGATTCCTTCTAGATTGTCTACATGTTCCCAATCTAATGGCCCAACTGAACTCTAACTAAACTGGAAGTGTCTAACACAAGATATTTCTTGGATTTGAAACATTCTGTCTTTCTGCAAGTTCATTGGCTGAAGTAGATACCCAAGACACTTCCTACTTTCAAATGGGAGAGGACATTTGGCTGATTCCAATACTTTTACTTGAAAACCTTCTTATTATTTAGGATGCACCAAAAAATGACACTTGTCATGTTCCATAGCATTTACTGAATACACGCGACACTTTCCATGTAACCTATACTCTTACTGTGTCTTCACTTAGAAGTGTTCCATCCTTGACATCTGTCACCATCTGCTTCTTCAAAACTTAAACAAATTCTATAGAAAATGGGACCCATAACACTTCTCACTCGAGCAACTTCAAGAAGGGATCAGGTACAAGTGGTGCTTTCCACACATTCTTGCCAAGGGACATGTGGTGATCTCCACTATCTTTAGCTACCTTTTGAGAAACCTGTGGAAGGTGACACATGATAGTCTATGCATTTCTATATCTATTATATAGAAACATTCAGGCCTTATTCATATTTACATAGATGGCGACACTGGTGGTTTCTGCTTGCCTTAGAAACAAAACCTGACCCACCATAGTCTTTACTTATCAGTGAAGCAAAATGAAGATATTTTAGATGTTGACACATGGTGGCTTCCACTTTATTTATTTGGGGATACGTGGCTTCTTCCTTTGATTTTAAAAAAGCATATTGAAGCCTTCCATAGTTGCCACTTGGCACCTTCCACTTGATACTAATTTCTAGCTTGTTGAAACCTTCTGCTTAAAAGAAATTTTAAACGTGGATGCCAACATGAAATGCAGATGCTGACACTTGTCACACTCCATTGAATTACTATGAGATACGTGGCACATTTCGAGTAGTACTTACTAAAAATATGAAAAGTGCCTTGACCGATGATTCTTGGCAGCTTTTGCTTGATTTTGACACGTGACAAAATTGAGGCAAAAAGAAATTCAAGCTCATGCTCTGAGTCAAAAACTTCACTGTCTCAAACCAAAGTGTTCAGGGACAGTGATTTGGATTGTGCTACTAAAAATCAAAATGAAACATAGAGTATTTTTTACTCTATAGTTATTAGTGACCCCAAGGACTTTTGAGCCTGCTCAAAAAAGAATCTACAACTCCCGCATGATCAAAAAATCACAGCTTAACTAAAATGTTTCAAATAGATCCCATTCATAAGAATCTCTTCAGGTTCACCTTCCATCGTTTCTAGCTCGAATG
Organism: Torreya grandis; assembly: GCA_037957365.1. Taxonomy (NCBI): domain Eukaryota; kingdom Viridiplantae; phylum Streptophyta; class Pinopsida; order Cupressales; family Taxaceae; genus Torreya; species Torreya grandis. Next base: position 988,246 of record JARHVA010003329.1, on the reverse strand, counting down.
AATTTTTTTGTTTACATACATGAATTTTATAAGGGCCAATCCATAATGCTTCAAATTTAGTGTGTTGACCTGGCTTGGCGGCTCTTGCATCCCATTTCAAAACAATTGAGCCTATTTTGAAATGGGGATTTGAAGTTATTTTATCAAAACAATCTTTAATTATTTTATGATGCTTTACCAATGAATCATGGGCTGCATCCCTCTTTTCTTGAACTTCCAAAAGTTCCATGAGTCTGACCTGTATGGGGCCATTTTTCTCAATTTCAATTTGTTTGATTAGCTAGAGAGCAGGAATTTCCAAGCTTAGGGGTATTAGAACAGGCTTTTCATAGACCAATTCATATTGGGACATTTTAATCACCTGTTTAGGCATGATTCTATCAACCCACAATGCTAAATTAAGCACTTTATGCCACTCTTTGTGATGATCAACCCCTATTCTTTTGATGAGTCTAATCAGGTTCTTGTTAGTTGATTCTGCCAAACCATTACCCTGAGGGTAATAATTGGAGTAAGTTTTTAGATATATTCCATGATTTAATGCAAAGTTGGATACTTTAGACCATAAAAATGCTTTAGCATTATCTAAAATTATAGTGTGAGGAGCCCCAAAGTGAGTAGTGATACTCCCTATAAAATCTAGGATCACATTTTTTGTTGCTTCTTTGAGTGGCACTACCTCGGTCTATCTAGTGAAATAATCTATGGCAGTTAAGATCCATTTATGATCCATACTAGACACTGTATTTATCATTCCAATGAAGTCAAGACCCCATTGAGCAAAAGGTTCATCCACAATTATAGGACTAAGGGGCATTGCTGCATTCCTTCTCATCCCCACATAATATTGACAAGATTGATATTTTTTAACCAGTAGATAACAGTCTGTAAATAAAGTAGGCTAGAAATAACCTACCTCACTTATCTTTATAGTTGTGGTCTTTGCAAAAAAATGTCCACCTGATATGCCATGATGCATTTCATGTAGTATTTTCTTAGCCTCAACCTTTTCTACACATCTTAACAATTTGCCATCAAAATTTCTTCTGAAAAGAACTTGTTCAATTAAAATAAAATGAACTCCTTACATCCTATAGTATCTCCTCTTATTTTGAGGGAGTTTTGTTGGGTAAATCCCATATTTCATAAAATGAATCCTGTTTGTGACCCAAGAGTCCTGATCAACCTCTTGTATCCTCAATACAATTTCCTTTTTTGTTTCTGAATCTGTCTCTTTAGGTATCATCTTTTCAAGCTCTTGAGTCATATATTGGCACAAACCCCTACCTCTGACTAACTTAGTGGGTTTGAATTCTACATCATATTTTAGGATCTTTGTTATCCACTCTACTCTTTTTTTTGTAATTTCACATTCCATGATGTATTCTCTGACACTTGGGTGATCCACAAGTATCAAAATTTTGCTTCTTGATACCATATGCCTAAATTTCTTGAGGGATTTTACCATAGCATATGCTTGTTTCTATAAAAAGTTGTATATGGTTTCATACTCCCTAAGAGTCCTTGAGAAAAAGGCTATTGGGTGCTCTCCCTCTTGTCTATCATCTTTTTGGGTTAAGACAACAACAATACTAAGCTCACCTCCATAGACATACATTACAAAAAGCTTAGAAAAGTCTGGGCTTCTAAGTACTGGGGCTGTAAAGATAGCTTTCTTGACATTTTCAAAGGCTTGCCTTCCTTCTATAGTCCACATGAAAATCAGGTCTTTCTTTAACAAGAGTGTCATTGGTCTTACTAAGCCTGTAAAATCAGATATGAACCTATTGACAAAATTAATGTTCCCCAAAAAAGACTGAACTACTTTTTTATTTACTATAAGAGGTAGGTTCATTATAGCTACCACTCTTTCAAGATCTATGGAGACTCCTTTAGATACTATATGTCCCAATAATTTGCCTTGAGGTACATCAAAGATACTTTTCTTGGGATTTAGTGATATTCCAAATTCCTGACATTTCTTAAAAATAGATTCTAAATGATCAAAATGATCAACAACATTTTTAAAAAAATAGTAAGATCATCAAGATAAATTAGGATGATTTTATTTATAAGTTCCCCAAATGCTACATCCATAGCTCTTTGAAAAGTGGCCCCAGCATTTGACAGGCCAAATGGCATCTTAGCATACGCAAATGTTCCTCGTTTGGTAGTAAAAGCAGTGTTGTATTGGTCTACATCAGCCAACCAAATTTGATTGTATCTAGAGAAACCATCTAGTAAAGAAAACTTCTTGGATCCAGCCACAGTCTGTAAAATTTGTTCCATGGAGGGCAAGGGATAGTGATCTTTCAAAGATGCTCTATTTAGGTCTCTGAAATCTACACAATGTCTTATATCACCATTGTTCTTTCTAACTGGTACTAGATTTGATACCCAGGTTGAGTGTTTGATTGGAAAAATTATTTTAGAATCTAAAAGTTTTTGCAACTCATCCACCATTAGAGGCTCAATCCTTGGATTCACTGGCCTCTATTTCTGTCTGATGGGCTTAGATCCTTCAGTCAGTTCTATTGTGTGCTGAATAATGTCTCTATTATATCCATGAAGGTCTTCATAGCTCCAGGCTATGACTCTATCATATTTTTTGCACAATTCAATTAGCCTTACCTTTTCTTCTTGAGTTACAGAATTTCCAAGTTTTAATTTTTTCCCTTCACTCACCTCTATTTCAGAATAATCTACTTTGTTTACTTGGAACTTTTTCTTCTCCAGGCTTACATCTTCTAGATCAAATAGGTTTTCTAAAGTGATCAAGCCTTTAGGAAGCTTATTAGTCTTCAATTGTATAACTTGGTCTCCATATGCTTCTTCAATTTTGGTTTGTAATGGATCTACCAACTCCTCTAATTGTTGTAAGAATGAGAGTACCTAAGAATCATTTTCAAAAACTTGCCAATTCTCATCATTGTCTGGAATAGTTGGCCTTACTATAACCTTTACTGACTCATTATTAATTAATAGGCTAGTTACTGGATCAAACTGTGAGCCAATCTGTGCCATCCTATCATCTTCAGCATTTTGAATCCTAGGGACTACTTCAATATTGAAAGCTTCAAAATCTTCTATAATGTCCCAAATTCTATGCTTATAGGATCTCATCCTTACATTCTTTGCTATTGCCTTTTCTCTAATTTGCTTTACTACTAGTTCTGAATCTCCTTTTACTATTAGATTCTTTATCCTCTTTTTCTTGGCTAATAGGAGCCCATGTACCAAGAATTCATACTCAACATCATTATTAGTACAAGCAAATTGAAAACGGATATCCCTTAAATTTTTTTCACCATTTGGAGCAGTAAGACAAATTCCTGCTCCAACACCATTTTTACTTCTAGCCCCATCAAAATTTAAGGTCCAAATTTTTGAATCTTTTTTAGATTCTTGAGTAGTTGTCATTTATTCCCTTAAAACATTTGGGATTTCATGGTCTTCATAAAAAATAACATAAGTGCCCAGACTAGTAGAGTCATAATTTCCATTAACAACTGGTTATTTTCTTCTTCTTGATCATGCTTAGTCTAGTCACCTAACTCTTCAACAAAAACCTTTTCTTCCTTATTTATCATAGCATGATCTACCTCTAATTTTGATGTTGGTTCATTGGTGATGTGATCCTTTGATAGTGGTTCAGATAGAATTTTCATTTTTGAACCATATTTAGTTCTTAGAATTAAGTGAGACCAATCAAGAGACATATCTCCTCCTATCTTGGCTGTAAAGTCTCTTGATAAACTTAGGCCAAATACAAGAGATATATCTATAAATAATACATCTTGATTTACAATTATATTTTGACAAGTATATAATTGCAATGGGAGTTGTTTAATTCTCCCTATTGTTTGCACTAATTTGCCATATAGCTGCATAACTCCTTTAGTGAGTGGCTCATATTTTATCTTTAAAGCATCTGTTATTTGCTTTGGCATTACTGTAGTACTAGCCCCTAAATCTATCATTGCATTATGCAGTAGTTTTTTGCCAACTATCAAAGTTAAATAAAAGGTATCTGGTTTGGATTTACTTACCTCTGGTGCATTATTCACTAGGGCTGTTGTCTGCAGATGACTATGTCTTTGAGCTTTTCTTTTTGAGCAGGTCCTTCTTTGATACTAGTACATTTGGGCACTGCTTAGCCTTGTAGAGCTTCTTGTAGTAGTGTCCTTTACTCAGGAATAGCTAATATGTCCCAAATCGATACTTATGCTAGAGTCTTCTTTCGCTGTTCCACCACATTCATTTGTCCTAATGCTTGGGTTTTTGGAAAATAAGAATACCTTTCTTTTTTTTTAACTTGTACAGGAATCAATTGATTCTACACTGGCTGAGGCACTTCTTGTCTAACAACTATGTTTTTATTATCTTGAAATGGAGGATTCTCCATAACTTCATTGTTTACAACTTCAGGCTGTTCCATCATTCTTCTCTTTGATCTAGTATAGTAGTATGATTGCACCACTGGTTTCTTGGAAGTAGAAAATTCATTCAAGAATACTGATTCTTCATCTTCAACCCATGAGAAAAAAGCATATTCCAAGGCTATTTCTTCTTCTTGTTATAAAGACATCCCTTGCATCTGAGCCATTAGGACTGAATTTTGCATACCAGAGGATTGGTAGGCTTGATTTTCACTAGTACTTGCATATTGTCCATCCATCCTTCTTTGCTCTACTACCTTTTGTTATAGATTACCCATGGGACAATCTCTAGGTGTATGAGCATTATTTCAAGGGAAACACCAGGCATTAGTGCCATCTACATAATTATTTTGCCCTTGAACAATCTCTCTATTCAAATTGGGAGGAATAGTTTGTGAGGGTGTAGGGACTGCAACTAATTGATTTGTTGGCTGAGGGTTATTTTGCCTTTGAGAACCCTGATATTGGTTTGGCTATCATGAAAATCTATTTCCTTGATAGCCTTGATATTGGGGTCTAGGGTAAGGATTCTGTTGTCTCTTTATATTAATTAGCTCATTCAAAAATGTCCTTAAGATGTTTTTGATATCATCCAGCTCAGATGACTAGGTAGGGACAAGTTCTTTAGCAGGTGGTTGAAGATATTTATACATAGACATAGGTGGGGATATGGATTTAGAGGCCTCTTGAGGCAATGGTAAGGTAATCTCTGGAAACATGGGCATGGGAGGCCTTGGGGGCAACTTTCTAGCATCTATTAAATTATTTTCAGCTCTGACTGCATAGTCATAAGCCTCTCACAGAGTCTGACCTCCAAGTGACTAAATCATGACTGATATATCTAAATTTAAAGCCTTAAGATAAAGCACTATAGCCATACCTGGTAATGGTCTTGCTATAGCAAGAATCTTTTCCCAAGTCTTTTGAAATCTTGAGTTGAAATCAATCATTGCTTCTTGTGGTGCTCTTTGGATAGTAATCAATTATTGTAACAAAGAAGACTTATCATGCTTTTCTTCAAATCTTTTAAAGAAAAGATCTCCAAGCTAATTCCATGTAGATATTGTATTTGGAGTCAAGGATCAATACCATTCCAAAGCCTTCCCTTTAAAAGAAGCTGTTAATAATCTTATGGCCACATTTTGTTGTGTGACTACATGTATAACATAGACATCAGACACATCCTGCAGATGTTCTTTAGGTGTTTTGAAATCTTGCCCACTAAATTTGGGTAAAGCTTTCAGAGTATTCACTGGGATAGGGTCCCAAGTGGCTGGTGGTATTGGGAGAATCAAAGGACTACCAATGTTCTAACTTGCATAATTTATTGGGGCTATAGGAGCTCCCATATTTACTCTTGGTATTGGTATAAATTGATTGACTCTTCTTCTAGGACTAGTTACCAATGGTAGTAAAAGAATACCTAGATTTATAGCCAATTGAGATCTGGTTACTGGTCCACAACTCTGACTCCTTGTAGCTCTTTGGTTCATATGGTCTTGAAAGAAACTTCAAGATGGTGTCCCACTGGGCATGCCAAAAATTGTTGATGGTTAAAATTGCACTTGTTTCTAACACCAACAATGGGAAGTTTCAAGAATGTGGGATTTGCAACTTGAAATGACCTCCAAATTTTTAAGAAGCTGGTCTCTTCTTTAAATCAAGCATATACTAGGAAAAGGGATAGGAATTTAAATAAAAACACAAATGCAAAGAAAGAAAATCTAACTATGGTGATGCGCCTGAATGTAATTCAATCCTTAATTCTGAGCACAGTGAAACTATATGTAAGATTCAATTACATTAAAGAGCAAACAAGGCATGATCAATGTAAAAGATGAAAATAATAGAAACAGAGGCTCATCGCTTAGACTAATTTTGCAATGACACAAAAAATATCAACAAAGGCACAAAACTCAGTCTTCTTATTAATTCTCCAGTCACATAAAAGGCACAGAAACATACACAATTACATAAACTTTCTAACTCAACAAAATAGAACAAAGGCAAATGATATTCCTGATCACAGCTCTAAAAGTTTAAAAACTCTTGACAATAATTTCTCTCAAAAAATTCTCTCTAAATTTTGATTCATTTTTTACTGGTGATCTCTGAACCCCTCTTCATAGCATTGGATTCCTTCCAGATTGTTTGCATGTTCCCAATCTAACTACCCAACTGAACTCTAACTGAACTGGAAGTGTCTAACACAAGATATTTCCTAGATTTGAAACATTCTATCTTTCTGCAAGTTCATTGGCTGAAGTAGATACCCAAGATGCTTCCTAATTTCAAATGGGAGAGGAAACTTTTCTGATTCCCCTACTTTTACTTCAAAACCTTCTTATTATTTAGGATGCACCAGAAATGACACTTGTCGTGTTTCACAAAATTTATTAAATACATGCGGCACTTTTTGCATAACCTATACTCTTACTGTGTCTTCACTTAGAAGTGTTCCATCCTTGACATATGTCACCATCCACTTCTTCAAAACTTAAACAACTTCTATAGAAAATGGGACCCACAACACTTCTCACCTGAGTAACTTCAAGAAGGATCAGGGACAGGTGGCACTTTTTGCACATTCTTGCCAAGGGACACGTGGTGATCTCTGCTACCTTTAGCTACCTTTTGAGAAACTTGTGGAAGGTGACACGTGTCTGTCTCTACATTTGTCTGTCTATTCTATAGAAACATTTGGGCCTTATTTCATATTTACATGGACAGTGACACTTGACGGCTTCTGCTTGGCTCAAAAACAAAACCCGACCCACCACAGTCTTTACTTATCGATGAAGCAAAATGAAGATATTTCAGATGTTGACACATGGCAACTTCTACTTTCTTTAGATAGGGATATGTGGCTTCTTCTGTTGCTTTTAGAAAATCATATTGAAGCCTTGCATAGTTTCCACTTGGCACCTTCCGCTTGATACTGATACTTAGCTTGTTGAAACCTTCTGCTTAAAAGAAATTTTAAATGCAGAGGCCAACATGAAACATGGATGTTGACACTTGTCATGTTCTACTGAATTACTATGAGATATGTGGCATGTTATGAGTAGTACTTACTAAAAATATGAAAAGTGCCTCAGCCAATGACACTTGGCAGCTTTCGCTCGATTTTGACACATGACAAAATTGAGGCAAAAAGAAATTTGAACCCGTGCTCTAAGTCCAAAACTTCACTGTCTCAAACCAAAGTGTTTAGGGACAATGATTTGGATCATGCAACTAAAAATCAAAATGAAATGTAGAGTATTTTTTACTCTACAGGTTTTATAAACTTAATATTGAATTTGAGGTTTGAAAGATACAAAAGATTAAAGAGTATGTAAAAAAAATATAAAGTACAATGAAAAAAATATATTTATGAGTTATTATATAAATATGTGGCCCCACTTAACTCATGTGGTTAAGATATTTATTATTATTTATATTCAATTAATTTGTGAAATAAAAACATTTTTTAGAATTTCTTAGGAGGCCCATTTTACATCTAAATTTCCCCTAATATTTTGAGAGAGTTGAATTAAGTGCTTAGAGCCTATGTTGAAGTGTCTAAAGCACATAAAGGTGTAGTTAATGTCTTGAAGGTTTCACCCATGTGATCTAATCATATGGCTATGTGACATACTTGAGTGCTTGCTTCAAAATTTTGAGACTATGTTTTCTATGTATGAAGACCTGAAGAGCAAGGAGACCTAATTAGTAGGTTCAAGTGTTGATTTGGTGTTCCAGGTATCATGGACCCATATGTGAGTGAACAAGGGTCTATTGGAGGTAGGTTTGATATGTTTGAAGCATTGTTGGAAGCTGAAGGTGGTCCAAGAGTTTGCAAGTGTAATGTGTGGATGTGAAAGCTTAATTATTTTAGGTCTCATTAAGGCCTAATGTAATTATTGAGTCTTAAGGACTATTTCTGACCTATATAATAGAGTGTGTCACCCATGTAATGTGTATGGAGACCTATTTCAAAGGTAAAATAAGTATGGTAAGCATCTAGGCCAACCAAGATGGGTTAGATGAATGTATGATATAAATACTAGGTATAATTGGCCTATTTGTGTATGTAGTTAGTATGTTAAGCCAAACGAAGGAGAGAACCTTTGAGAGAGAAGGTATAGGTCATTAAGGAACAATAAAGAGTGAAGAATATTAGTCATGCTTATTTGATTAAGGTGATGAAGGTGAACACAGGTCATTGGACTTAATGAGCCTATAAGAGGTAGATTGAGTGAGTAAGCCTTAGAGGCTGATTGAGTGAGTGTGCTTAGTGGATAGATTGAAGAGTAGAGTAGGTTAAAAATTATGTGCATGACCTATAGGCCATGTTGCTGATGTTGTGATAGAGTTGTTGTAGGTTTTTGCATCGTGTATATGTTAAGAAGTGAAGAGTGATCCAAAAGGGTATTTTGGATGCATGGCTTGAGTGTGCAAGTTTATGAAAGTGTAAAGGGGAAAGAATGAAAGTAAGAGAAGTCCATCATCAGGTGTAGAAGACATCAGATTATAAGTGGATATTAGATAAAGGTAGTTAGGTTGGTGCTTGGTTTTCTAGGGTATTGGTTCCTCCTTATGGGATGGGTGTCTCACTAAACTAAGGGATGGGTTTTCCTTGATCAGTCGATGCTAGTATAAATTTAGATCTTGTTATTATAAGAATGTAGTCCATCTTTCATGGTTCAGTGGGTTTTATCCACAAGAGGGTTTCTCAAATATATCATGTGTTATGTGCTTGATCTTGTTATATCTTCCTTGTTCATTTTATTGGTTAATTTATGTGCATCATGATTGTATGTGTTAAATGTTTGAGAGTTGGGAATTGAATTAGATTATCTTGCATCATTGATTCACCCCCCTCTCAATGATTGTACCTCTAAAAAAATGGTGAAGGATGAAGCTATGTGTGCAGGATTTGTAGGCAAGAAATGAAGATCTCCAAGTGTCTAATCAAGGATGGTGAGTTGTCAAAATATTCTATTGTATAGAAAGGTATGTTGATCCCGTTATAGTGTGCTCAATGTGTGTTCAGGGTTTTTGGTATTGAAGATAAGAACTTGTCAATTTCTGTTGCTTAAATTGATTGATCAAATGTTGGAGAATGAAGGCAAGGTTATTATGGAGTATGAATAAGATTGGCACAAGTTTAATCCATGAGGTTTCATGTATTTTTTGGTCAAAAGAATCAGTTATGGTTATTTATGGATTTTGACCATTTTTGTAAGTGCTCACTACCTAGTGAGTGTCAATATTTCAAATTTGATAATTTTTGGGTCTTGGAAGATAAAAGAGAGTTGATATCAATTGAGTTTGGTTTGTCAAAGTGGATGAGGTGGCTTGGTGATGTTAGAATGTTTTCATTATTGGTTTTTGGTGTTTTGGCATGTTGACTACTATATGTGCAAGGTCTACAGGCTGGTTATGGAGATTTCTAGGTGTCATTTGAAGAATTACAATTTATCAAGGTGTTTTAATGGGATAAAAAGGTATGTTAACCTCATTCAAGTGTGTTGCTGGAAGTATGGGTTAAAAAAATATTCTGAGCTCAAAATTTGGTCTAGAAGTGTGTATTGATGACCTCTAGGTGTGATAAAACTTTTAGAGATGGGCATTGACCAAAAGGTGGTGTGTTGACCAAGTTTCTCTTATAAACGTAGTGATTTTGATCATGTTGTAAAAATGGTTTTCCTAATGATTTTAGTTTTAAGTTTGATTAATAAATTGAAATGGCTAAATGGGTGCTCAAAAAGTCTTATAGAAGTGCATGGTTGGCTTAATGGAGGAGGATCTGTGCAAATGGAAGGCTAATTGGAAAATAGGTTTGTGAAGGAAGTATGTTGTAGATAATGATATAAGTGTTTATTTTTTACATGCATGAGGGTACATATGATAATGATCTAGATATTAATTTTCAATTCATGAAAGTTCATACACAAAAAGTTATGGGCTCTGCAAGGTCCAAGTAGGGCTACAAGGCCTCTAAGCAAGGCTAGTATGAAGAAGTGGAATTTTTGGTCATTTTATTTAAAAAAACAAGGTGATAAATGTGTTCCTAAGATAAAGTGACTTAGGGGGAGTCCATATTAATGTTTTAAAGGCAAGTTCATGCAGTTTTTGATGTTCATGTATGTTTTGTCTTCAAATAAGCTATGTATACTCAAAGAAGACTGTAGTCATGGAGCATGTTTGAGAAGCTCAAGGTAATAATAAGTATGAAAATTTTTAGGGGGAGTTTTTATCATCTCTCATAGGTGGTAATTTACTATTGTTGGTTCTTGAAGACTTTTGAGGTCCTCAGGATCAGAAGTTGAGCCCACTTTGTCATTATATCAAAGGGGGAGAATGTTCTTGAAGAGAGAGACAAAGTCTAAGAATAAGATTTGTATTGGTGTTTAACATAAATTAAAATTGGTGATATTTTTTGAGGTTTGTAAATGATATCTCCAAGGTGAACATGGATGTTGATGAGGTGTCATGTGTGCTAGAATGACAATGACAAAGTGTGCTTCAATATGCTTCAGTGTTCTTTCATGGTTCTTTAGTGTTTGACTTAGTGAGGTAATTGATGGTTGATATTGATGGTATGTAAATATTAAAGAGAGATTATGGGGTGTTATGAGTTATTTGAGTGCTTATGGAAGTGAATGGAATTCATCAGAGCAGTCATATGAAGATCTAGATTCAAGTAGTCATCTTGAAAGATAAGATAAAGTGATTAAATTGATATCTTAGAGAGTATATGGCATATGTGTAGATTAATAAGGATAAAAAATAGGTTTTGAGGCATCCATATATGTATTGGTGAAGTTATGATTTATAATTTGATCATTTGGAAAGAGAAACATGCATCTTTTAGCTTAAGAGAAACCAGACCATCACTGCATGTCATGTATATATTAATGAACCAACAACTTTGTGCATTTAGTATAGGTAATATAAAAGTCAATAGTGGTAAAATATTTTTATTAAAATTTTGTATATATTTCCAAGAAGTTACCCTAAATATTTTGAGTCTTGAAGTGTTTTCTAGTTTAAGATATAAACCTTCAAAGTTGATCTAGTAGATTATGATGGACCAGAGACTGCCAAGTTTAACTACGCTGAAGTTTGGGGTCAAATAGTCAAGATAGATCTATGATGAGAATTAAAAAGATATAAATGTGTGAATTAAATCATGTATATATAGATAAATAGTGTGGTTCAAAGTCAAATAGTCAAGATTTCATGTGCTAGTGACATGTGTCACAATCATGGAGTTTGAGTAGTAGATCTAATGACAAGCATGAAACCTATCAGATAAAGATCAAAAGTGAGCACGTGATCATGAAAATTATGATAAAATGGAGTTTATTGATTTAATAAGTTAACAATATTCTAAGAATTCATGTGGGGATATCAAGGGGTGGAAGTTCATTGGAACACTAATTGCAGTTTACATAGAGGGCATGTGGGGCTATCAAGTGGCTTGATCACAGAAGCAAGGATCTAAGATCAATGGTAAGTGATGAAAGGTTAATAATAGGATAATAATACGGATATAAATGGAGTGAATTTTATCATTCTTTAAAGGATCATGAGATTAAGACAATTGGTTGGATGTTTAACTAGTGACTGTTGGCATTTGAATTAGCAAAGGGAAAAACTAGTCTGCAGTATTTTGATAATATCTTTTGATCTAAGATGAATTTGAAGGTAATGTAAAAGGAAAATTATTAAAGGAATCCAATATTAAAATATATAATCTGGTTAAAATGTTTGAATTTCTATATAGTCAAGTATATTAAGGTCCAAAGTTGACTATGTGTTTGATCATGTTCTGCAAGTGACCCGAGAAGGATAATTGAGCTATTCTTTATATTATTTTAATGTTTCAAGATGAAATAAATATTTTAGAGTGTTTTATAATCCATTAATACTATTTATGTGTATTTTATATGTTTTAAAAATCCACATTAAATATAAACAAAGGCTTATAAGTTGACTGACTTTGTTGAATGCACTAACAGATTGAGTAACCATCTTCTAGAGGTAAGTTGAAGGTGTTTTGAGTATATTTGAGGAAAAATTGATTATTAATAAGTAAAGGAAGTCTAAAATATTTATGATAAGGTATTATATTTCATATTATTCCCTTGATTAGACATGGAGAGTCAAAATAACTTGACTATATTTTGAGTGTATATGACTAGTTTGAGTGGTCATTTTGAGAGAGTTAAATTAAGTGTTTAGAACTCATTTTATAGTGTTTAAATAACATGAAGGTGTAGATAAGGTCATTAATGGTTTACCAATGTGATATAATCATATGTTTATGTGAAATAATTGATGTTTGCTTCAGAAGTTTGAGACTGTGTTTTCTGTGTATGAAGGCCTAAAGAGCAAGGAAAACTAATTGGTAGGTTCAAGTGTTGAGTTAGTGTTATAGGTGGAATGTAATCATAAGAGAGTGATAAAGGGCCTATTATAGGTAGGTTTAATATTTTTTAAGTTTTTTTGGAATCTGAAGTTGGTCCAAGATTTTGCAAGTGTAATGTGTGGATGTGAAGGCCTAATTGTTTTAAGTCTCATTAAGGCCTAATGGAAGTTTTGAGTCTTAAGGAATATGACCGACCTATGGATTGGAGTGACTCACCCATGTAACATGTATATATACCTATTAAAAAGGTATAAAAAGTATGGTAATAATCTTGGCTTACCAAGATGGGTTAGATGAATGTATGGTATAAATACTAGGCATAATTGGCCTATTTATGTATGTGGTTAGTGTGTTGAGGCAAGAAAAGGAGAGAACCTTTGAAAAAGAAGGTAAAAGTAATTAAGAACTAACATAGAGTGAAGAGTATCATTAATTATTATTTTATCAAGGTTATTAAGGTGAACACATAGGTCATTAGACCTAATGAGCTTAGAAGAGGTAGATTGAGCGAGTAAGCCCTAGAGGTTGATTGAGTGAGTGTGTTAGTGGATGGATTAAAGGGTAGAGTAGGTTGAGGATTGTGTGTATGACCTATAGGTCATGTTTCTAATGTTTTTATATAGTTTTTTAGGTTTTATTATTGTGAATATGCTAAGAAGTGAAGAGTGATTTAAAATGTTGTTTTTGTTGCATGGCTTGAGTGTGGAAGTTTATGAAACTATAAAGGGGAAAGAGTGAAAGTAAGAGAAGTACATCATTAGGTGTATAATACATTAGATTATAAGTGTAGATAAAATCAAGGTAGATGGGTTGGTGCTTGGTTTCCTAGGGGGATTGGTTCCTTCTTGTGGGATGGGTGTCTCACTAAACTAAGGGATGGGTGTTCTTTGATCAATTGGTGTTGGTCTAAATTTATATCTTGTTATTATAGGATTGTAGTCCATCTTGAAAGGTTTAGTGGATTTTATCCCCCAAGAGGGTTTCCCACATTTATCATGTGTTATGTGCTTGATATTTTTTATCTTCATTTTTCATTGCATTGTTTAATTTGTATACATCATGATTGTATGTGTTGAATGGTTAAGAGTTGGGAATTGAATTGGATTATATTACATCACTGATTCACATCCCCCAATGATTGTACCTCTAACACATCTACTAAAAATGGGTTTCATGAAATTTTAAATTGATTAATGTCACACAACCACTATCACAAGGGACATATCACTACTAGAGGATATCACTATTAGAAGGGTTTGATACTAGTCCTATCACTATCAGAGGGTTATGATTATGGTCACTATCTCAAATTATTTTATTATTTATATATTTTATTTTTCACTATTCTAGTACCCTATTATAAATTTCTCTAGGTAATTTCATTCAACTTCATTCCTTTAACATAAGAATTTATTTATTTGTTTTATCTTTTGTGTTTATATCATATTTTCATGTGTGTCATTTTATTATGGTTGGTGTATTTTTTTGAACACTTATTCCACCTCAACATAATAAATTACCATAATGAAATTGATCTTTTGGATAGGCATGGAGGAATTGAACTTCAATTATGTTGGTAAAACAAAGGGATGACACAAAAACAAGTATGATTTCACAAAGCTTATTTTTTTTTCAAATCGAGTTGGTCATAGTGGTTTCTAATTTATTATACATTTCTAACAATAAAACTTAAAAACTAGAAGAAATTGGTTACAAAATATTTGAAAATTTTGTTAAAAATATAAAGATGATGAAGTTTCTAAAACATTTAAACTTTCTTTTTTCTTACTATTTATAGTATTTATGGAAAATTATAAGAATGTGATTAGATTTATGTTGATTTATTTTATAAGTATCATTGGGTTGCATGGTTGAGCTAATCTCAACTACCAAGTGGTAACTCACTTTTGATCCAAAGTTAGGGGCATGCATCTCTTTCTATATATACTATTTATCTTCTTAGATATATGAACTTTATATATATATCTCAATTTTAGAGCCTTACAATTATACATCTTTTTCAAATTAACTTGCCAATAGTCAAGGTGATTACATCGACACACAAGTGTACTCCTAAACTTTAATCTTTAAATTTCAATTTATTTAAAGTAATTTCAACCCAAATTTTATGCTCTAATTTTATACTACAACATTCTCTTGGTTGCAGGTTAGTCACTAGCAAAGCAATCAAGTTGGGCACACACAAAGATAAGGTATGCATACACACCCAAGTACGCATACTTTTCCTTTAAACTAGCAATTTCATTACTATATTAAAGTGGGGTAAATGTAGATGATATTTTATGACTATAACACCTCAATATTTTATACTTGGAAAAATAAAACCTTGGTTATTATTATTAGTTATTTACCTTTCTCACTTCCACAAGTCTCACATTTTCTCTATCTTTTTACCCCTTGGCCTATATTTCTTAGTCTGACTAGTCTTATGTTAATGACCCATGTCTTCTATCTTTCCCAAAATGTTTAAAATGTACATATCTTCCATCTCTATAAATTCTAAACTAGTACCTACTTTCCTGCTCCCTAGACACTCATTTTTGGGACACACAATAACATCGATGCTACTATCCTATCCCAAAACAAGTGTCTAATGCCCTATAGTCATCCAATTTGTAATGAAACTGTAGACACTAATATTGTGTCGACCCCCCCTTGGTCCACTTCTAAACATTTACACACTTTATTAATTTAAAATAAATTACTTATTTTAAATTAATGACATCACCCTAGACACCTCACCTTGGACACCTCGCCCTTAGACCATTTCTCAACCCTAACTACCCATGACCTATTTTCACTCCATTCCAACCTCCTAACTAACTCTCGTGCCTAATAAAATTGTATTTTGACCATTCTCCAATGGTAGAAGCACTTGGCAGATGGAGAAATGAGCCAAATAGCCCTTTTACCCATTCTCTATTTGTCGACGTCGGTCAACTGTGGGCTGACACCAGTGGGATTACCGACGTCGATTACATAAACTGAGTTCTAACATTGAGTTAGCCCCCTAGACTCTCTCTCTCTCTCTCTCTCTTCTCTGGCCCCAGACTCTTGGCACATCGACGCACACGCTTTGAGACTAATCATCAAAATTTGACTAACGCTCCTTTGGCTACAAAAACTCTACGCAAGTCACTCCAGATTGAATTGGAACATTGCACGAGGACCTCAACATCAGCCACAATAGAAATGAGCATTCTACCACCACTGGTTTTTCATCAAGCAGAGCTAAGTATTCTTCTGCCTCTCATTTCAATAATTTAGAATTCATTAGTAATTAGTTTCTATTTACTATTTCTAAATACTATCAACCCAACCCGACTTTCTTCCTGGAGAGGCTGAAAAGCCTTCCCCTTATCCTTACTCTCTTTTCATACCTATCCTCTATCTTTGCCCTTCCTTATACCCTATTCACTTCCTTGTAACCCTGCATAAACATTCAAACTCTCAGACCCTTCTGTCGACCATAGACATAACCCTGAAACCCATCCAAGGCCCATTGCCCCTACTGACATCAGCAGCATAACCGATGTCGGCATCATTAACCAACTGACCTCGACAGGACTACCGAGGTCAACGACTATGACAGACTGATTACAGAGAATAGGTACCCATTGTCTACTTTCTCTTTCTTATTCTTTCATCATTTCTTTTTATTACAACACTCTTTTTCATAAATAGTGGACTATCATCCCTCATGGAGCTTTACACTTCCAAGACCAAGTGCATAGCTTGGAAGTCCACCTTATCTTATTCTAACATTTTCTTTGTTTAAGTCTTATATTCATCTACAGGTGTCATCTTCCATAGCTAAAGAGGAGCTCCTACAATGCTTGGATATGGTGTGCAACTTAATCTGGGTAACGTACAAACCCCTAACCCTTAACTTTAGTTTCTTCTTTCTTCTGAATATAATTGTCAAAAATGTAGAGAAACATTCTGGCACGCCTGGTGGGACCCTGGGGTTTTCCTTGGGTTCATTTTTTCTAAAGATCAAATTTTCATATAGTTGCATTAGGGAAAAATTTTCTTCTTACATCCTTTCCTTCTATCTTTTTATTTCGAAAAGAAACCATTAGCACAAGTTGAAAAGGATATCTTTCTTTTTCTTCTTGTCACTTCTTGCCTACATCTTAGAGTAGTAAAAATTCATACTCTTAACCTCTTCTCCCATTGTTTGCATTTGAACAAAACATTTCAATTTGGGTTAAAAACACTATTGCATTTCATACTTGCTTGAATGCATACTTAGCCTACTCACTTAGTAATTAAAAACACATTATGAATAAATCGTAGCACACAAATGTTACACAACCAGATCACAAGCACATCAAATTAAACATTTAAACATACTTGAGACAAGGCCCATCTAGGATTTCATCACCTAGTAGATACCTTACCCCACCTGGCGATTCTACTTGGATTTCACCACCAAGAGGAGGACCCACTCTATTCTCTGGCAGAGTATAAACTATAGGCAAAGTATATATTGGCTAAGCGGCCCAACTCAGCTTTGGGTTCATGAAGTGAAGGGAGCAAGCCCCTAGCACTAGGCCACATACGGAACCTAACACATATTTTTGAGCACCAAAACATAACCCGAAACCAACCATAGACTTCCTCTTTAGGACCTGTTCTAAAAGCCCAATTCCCAAACATATTCTTCTAAGGCATAAGTCAACACAACTCTAAAACTTATTCTTAGGAATTTAACGTTTAGAGGTTGCTTGCCATCATCTATTTTGCTCTTTTTATCTAATTTTTTGAGCTGGTAAGGTCACATTCTGAGGTCCAAAAACAACTCAAAATTTCTCTTTCTTTCAAAAAAATATCAACTTTCTATTTTTATAGAAATACACAAAAACCAACATCAGTTTTTCCATCGGTGTCGGCAGCTTATCTTCACCAACATTGGTTATCCCACCAACCTCGGCAACATTCCATAACCGACATCGATCAGTAAACCAACGTCGATCACTGTCAATAAATTTTCTTTCCAAATAGCAAGCTTAAAACCTAACTTTTTTGCTATTAAACATAAAATTTGGGTTTTCTAAAACTAAAACACACAATTTTTAGAACCTAAACCCCTTTTACTTTGGATGGTTTTGACATGTAGTCAAGCCAAATCTCTTGTTGACCATGTAAGGCAACAACCACTTCCACCTTCACCCTTCATAACAAGTCCTCTAATGGAGTATACTTTAGACACTAAGCATACTCCTATCCAACCTACCCCAAATCAACTGCCTATTGTTCCCACAGGGGATCAAGACTTTGAGAGATTCCTTGAACTCAACATCAAGGCTCTCCAACACTATCTCGCAAGAAGCCAAACATGAGACCCTTTAGGTAATCCTATTTTTGGGATGCCAACTTCCTCAATTGAAATGATAATGATATCAACAGCCTCCATTACCCAACCCATGGTCACTCAGGCCATTGCCTCAACCATTAACCCAACCATGGCCAATGTTCAAGATTTGGCCTCTCATTCTATTTTTGGACCTACCTTCATTGGGGTTTCTGTACCCCCTCAACCACAAACAATTTAACCAAGTTCTACACCTTTCCAGAACTTGATTGTCTCTATCCCACCCACTCTTGCACCCATAAATACAAGAGTGACTACCTATCCTCTAACTAGTGTTACCACCACTCAACCACCTTTGGCAGCATCTAGTCAAGTTGTGCCTTCCAAATTCATGGCACAAGCCCCCTTGACCTCAATATCAATCCCTATGATGAATTACCAATATGTTGCACCTACACAAATGCAACCAAGTATGTCATACGCCCCTCCCAATGCCTTCCAAGTACCCTACAACTTAGGGGGTGCCCCTCATGCCAATCCATCAGCCGATCTAATCAAGATGCTGATGGATAAGATGTCCAATCTTGAGACATTTATTTTAGGTTCAAGGAGCGTTCTTTCATATGAACAAATCTGTAATGAACCTATTCACCCTTCGATCCTTATTCGACCATATCCTAGCCAGTGGGAACTCCCAAAATTTACTCATTTTCAGAGTAAAGAGGACCCACAACAACATTTACGAGCATTTAGACATGCTTGCTACCTTATAACACACGATGATGCATTATTACTTCGTACATTTCCCATGTCACTTTCTGGTGCCACCCTTGATTGGTATAGCTCTATTACCAGTCACTCTCTCTTCACCTTCACTCAACTAGCTCAATTATTCCTTGACCACTTTTCAATCAACATCACTAAAAGGTCTCTATCATAGACTTATATTCTATTAGACAATTCGACGATGAATCAATAGATGACTTCATTGCTCGTTGGAGAGGTTTAATCAACCAACTCTCCTTTTCACTACCTCAACCTGAGCTCTTTGAGCTCTTTTCAAGAGCATGTGCCAAGCACATCTCATCCACTTTGTGGGTCCAAACATTCCGCACATTTGATGAAGCTTTCACCATGGCCTGAAAGCTTGAACTCTGTACGATTGAAGAAGATAAGGTCAAATTGCATAGTAAAAATACTAATGCAAAATCTAATGACTCTTCTTCCAAATCTTCTTCCTCCCACTCCAAGTCCAAGGGACCAACAAACACTGTGGTCCTTAGGTCATCATCTTCAACCACAACTAGCCAATCTGAGCCCTCCACATCACAAAGCATCACAAGACAATTCCAACAATGATACGTACAACATCAATACACTCCAATAGAAGAATCATATGCTTCTGTGTTGTATAAACTAGTCAAGTAAGATGTCCTCAATCTCCCTCAAATCTGACCTGTCCAATTTAATCCCTCATAAGCCATCCCTACATGGTATAGGGAAAATGACTTTTGTAACTATCACCATGTCAACGGCCATAACACGGACAATTGTAAAACCTTCAAAAACATTGTTCAAGACATGTTGGACAAAGGGGACCTTGTTTTGGATAATCCTAATGCACCGACTAACCAAAACATGGATGTCTTTAAGAAACTAGTTCCTAATCATCCCCCGAGTCAAAACAATGTTCAGACCATGGCCAATGACCTTCAAGAGTGCAATATACACACGGTCGACATGGTTTGTCATTTCATTCCTAACCAACCTCTCCCACAGTCTGAAGAGGTTAGTTAACCTACTTCTCTACCATGGGTAGAAGAGCCTATTCTACCTATATCACCCCCACAACATCAAACACCTCCTCCACACATACTTTTACCTCGTGAGGAACCCATATTACCTGTTCCTCTTGCCCCGACCTTCCCTCTTCTTCTACCATTGGAAGAAATTACCATTCATAACCCACACCCTCATGAAGAAGGGGCCATAATCCCTTTGCTTCACACTTTAGAGGAGCCTTCCTCTCCTATTTGTCCTCCATCGATGGAGGATAGTCCTCCATCAACACCCCTTTCACACGTTGGAGAGTCTACTTTGACCTCTCCCATATTGGAGGATGCATTGATGGTACCAACACCGGTGGCCTTGCCCTCATCCTTCCTATTACCAATGGAGGATCATACTTTTCCCACTCCTCGACCACACGTAAAAGCCATGATCATCCCTGCACTCTATCCTCTCGAAGAGCCACATTCTCTAATCCCTTCTCCACCGAGAGAAGAACTTGTCACCTCACCCACTTTGGCCGAGGAAGATCCGGTGACAGTTTTCTCTCACCTTTGGCTCGACACGTGATCACCCAAATCATCCAAATCACTAATTGCAAGACCTCGTGTGATGTCACCTAAACCCTTCTCTCGATTGGTAGAAAACTTAGGATTTCTCCATTCTAAGAACCTAAAACATGAGACATTATGGGAGTGACTTAAGACTCCTTATCTTACACATCCTGCTCCACCTTATACTGCCAATCTTTCCATGACAATTCACCCTAAAGTTTTTGATGAGGATTAGGCTTCCACCTCTAAATCATCAGAAGCTTAGCATTCCATGTCTGAATTTAAACCCTCTTAGGCATCCACCATGTTGAAACAGATTAAATCTATCAGTGTTCACCCCGTATCAAACCTCACTCACCCACAAGTGAAGGTAGACTTGAGCCTCGCCCCACACAATAGTGGTCCTCACACCAAACTAAAGAAGGCTGCTAAACCATGTCAAAGAACTCCTCCCCCACCTTCACCATTTCCCTCTATTTTGGGTCCACACCCTTCTACCTTAATAGGAGTGCTCCCTACTCAAACACCTAACAAAAACAAACTACCTCCATTACTCCCTCTACCCATCAAACATATATTTTATCCAAAAAATTTGACACCTCACACCAAGAAAGTGTCATCTATGCATGTGGCCACACCACCAACCAAAAAGATGGTGCAAAAAACTCTCCCTACAACTCCTCAATAGAAGTTGTTAACCCCTACTACAACAATGAGTGTAAACCCATTAGTGGGGTCTTATGCTTCATTGTTATGCCAATTGTTGCAGTCTTATAGCATCATTCTCCTGCCTCTTAAACCATTCCAACCTCTTGGACCAAAACCATCTTGGTTCGATGACACTCAAATCTGTGTATATCATCGCACACCTAGACATGACATTGAGTGTTGCTATGCTCTTAAGGTTGTCATTCGTCAACACCTAAAAAAAGATACCCTTTTCATCAAGGATCCTTTTGACCATCCTTTCAACAAACTACCGACACCATCCCATACCTCTCAAACCTCCTCACCTTCATCAAGATCTCATCATCAAACTATGGTCCCTCTACCACTTTCTCCCCCTTTATTTGAAATCAACACCATTAATGTGGCCACCAGGTCACAAACCATGAAGGATAAAGGGAAAGAGAAGGTTTCTATCCCTTAGACATATCCATTTGTCAAGCCTTCTCAACCACCAAAACCCAAGATTTCTATCTTGGGCACATCCCAACCAACATCTTCAAGGTCAATTCGTGACTCCATGGTGAAACAACTTCACCAAACCCTTGTGAAGATATCTTTGTATGACCTAAGACAAAGCTCTCCACAACATCACCAAACCTTAATCAAAGATTTATAGGTAGTGGAGGTCTAACCTGAAGACCCCCAACCATTGGCTGCTTTAGTCAAATCATTACCAATCGTTGCCTCCATCACCTTTAGTGATTCTGAGATTCTAGACTACAACCTGGAAGATCAAGATCTTGCCCTCTTAAATTTAGCCTATCAAGCAAAAGCTTCACAAGATGCATCTTCGTGTCACACTCCTTGTCAAAGAGGAGCTTCATCATCTTCTCTCCATCTCATTTATCCAACTCATTGATTATCTGTAATGGGTGTCAAACATTATCCCTGTCACAAAAGCAATTGGCAGAATTTGAACTTATACTGATTATCGCAACCTCAACTTAACTGGCCCAAAGGATGACTTTCCTTTGCCAAGCATTGACCAAACCATGCCCACAACAAACATCTGAAAGAGTGAGATTTCAAAATTGGTGATCTCATCCTTAAAGAAAACCAACACGTGACCAATATGGAAAGAAGCAAATGAGGCAAGTTTGCTCCTAATTGGCTCAGACCTTACATAATAATGCAAAAGTATGGATCAAGGACTTATCATCTATCTTCTCTTGAAGGCCAGCCAGAACTTGAGCCCCTTAATGCCTTACATCTGTGACCATTCTACTGTTAATCAAGTAATCATTCACTTGATGTTTAACTTGAGCTCGTCCCTTGAGCAACCCCCATCATCCTCATTCCTATTCCTATCAACCCTTTTTCCCTAAAAACATTAGTTAACCTTTTTTTTAAGCATTTATGCTTTGTCTTACTAAAAGGGAAACCCTTAAACCTCTATAGTCTTATCCATGACTAAAAGTTTAGTCAACAAAAAAAAGCAAATATAAAACTGGGCTGCCTAATAAAAAGTCATAAACTATAAGTGTAGACTACTCCCTCAAAGAACAGTTGCATCATTGCTATAATTACTAGACTGCTCCCTTGAAGGAAAGCTATGCAAAGACATTCAAAACATACAAAGCATAATATAGACCATTCCCTCGAAGGATGGCTATGCCCAAATTTTGCTATAAACACAACACCCGCTCAGAAGCTTCTTGCATTGATCAGCTTCACTATGACCACAAAACAAAACAAAACATCCCCAAGTAGGCTTCCTGCATTGATCAGTCTCCCGAAAAAAAAGAAAAAAAAATGACTGAAAAACTATTAAGTCATGGACTTGTCTATAGTCGTTCTCTGGGTCACCTATAAAAGGGGCAAAGTTATCCCTACTAAAAAGGGTTACGCTATCCTCACATATCACATAATCATACCTATTACCCCAACATACCCAAGGGACTTTGAGCTCACTTAATGTCAAGTGATTAGAATACTTATCTAACACAAATCAATGGTCAACGACGTAATGCATAAATGGGGCTTTTGTTTCCAACAACCCTATCTATGCTATCATTATGGTCCTTGTCAATAAAAGAGCAATGCACCTTTCACTTCTTATACACCTTCGTCACATAAAACCAAACAAAACCAAACCAAACTAAATCAAAATATTTTATAACCAATAACATAACCTCATGATTTATTTAATGCAAATATCAATTTGTGTTATATAAATTATCATAACCCATTCACACTAGTTTCTATGGAAAATAATACACATGGAAACTATCAACCAAACACAACCTATGTTACAGCATACACCATCACACAATATGGAAAAGGCTGTAACATCATAAATACACTCATTTCATTCTTAGTATACACCATCACGAATATGGAAAATCACTAAGGATGAAAAACCACATAACCTATATTACAGCATACACCATCTCACAATATGGAAAAGGCTGTAACATCATCATACACTCATCATTTCTAACATAACCAACAAAACTATCAACTAAACACAATTTATGTCAAGCATATACCATCACCAATATGGAAACTTGCTGAAGCATAAATCAACTCATTTTATTTTTAGCATACACCATCACTAATATGGAAAATTGCTAAGGGTGAAAAACCACATAACCTATGTTACAGCATACACCATCACACAATATGGAAAATTATATAACATCATCATATACTCATCATTTCAAACATAACCAAAACAACTAACAACCTCTTTGACTCTTCCTCCCTTTTTGGGGAGAACTACATTGGCCTGAGGCCCTTCCTAGGGGCTATGTAGGTATCACTCAGTTGACATGGTGTCTTTTGAGGTTAGCTCAGCCATTCATTCATTCTTCTACCTGATGGACCAACCATATAACCTTTAACCATGACTTGACCATATCAAACTCAATCCATAACCTACTCTATTCTTCTCTTTTGGGGAGAACTACATTGGCTTGAGGCCCTTAAAATAGGGGCTATGTAGGCAGCACTTAGTTGAATGGAGTCTTCTGAGGTTAGCTCAGCCATTCATTCATTCATCTACCTAATGGACCAACCATATAACCTTTAACCATGACCTAATCTAGTCAAACCCAATCCATAACCTACTCTCTTCTTCCCTTTTGGGGAGAACTACATTGGCTTGAGGCCCTTAAAATAGGGGCTATGTAGGCAGCACTCAGTTGACATAGAGTCTTCAGAGGTTAGCTCGGCCATTCATTGGTTCATTTACCTAATGAACCAACTATCTAAACCAGTCCAACATCATGACCAAACAACCAGCTCTAACACTATAGGAGTCACCTTAGACTTCTCATGGGGCACATTGGAGATCACATACATCTCCTTAACCACAACACACGCCACTTGAGATCACTTATATCTCAACCTGACTCGACCAATAACCTTGGAGATCACAACTATCTCCTCAGACCATGACCACTTTCAAGACAACTTTGCCTTGGTTGTTTTGATTGCATATATGCTACCTCACGAATAGTTAGCAAATTGTATGCACCCCACATTATGCCCTTCACACCTATTTTCAGATTGCAACCAAGTTGATCCCCAATATTTGTGAGATTTTCATGTTTTCCAAGAGCACTTCTTAGCCCAGATACTTGGAACACGATGACCATTAGAGCTATAACTTTGATCATTTAACCCAATCAGCTATGACCAAAAAGTTGGGGACTGGTTACTTAGATTTTAGTGCTCCTTAACCTTACCTGCAACAATTTAACCTACCTATCATGTGAAGTGGTATACGTGTAATCTCAACTATTGCAGCATTCACACTCCAACTTCACCATACCCATCCACTACCTATCAAATTGGCACCCAATTTCAGGTTACCCTCTCTTGATTCCCACTTTGAGGGGGAATACCTCATCCCATACTTGGGGCAATCTACACCTTATCCCATACCTGGGGAAACTTACTCCTATTTTTGTCTTGCAGTTCGTCAGAACAACTAATAAGACAAAAAGGGGAAAATGTAGACACCAATTTTGTGTCGACCCCCCCTTGGTCCACTTATAAACATTTACACACTTTATTAATTTAAAATAAATTACTTATTTTAAATTAATGACATCACCCTAGACACCTCACCTTGGACACCTCACCCTTAGACCATTTCTCAACCCTAACTACCCATGACCTATTCTCACTCCATTCCAACCTCCTAACTAACTCTTGTGCCAAATAAACCCATCTTTTGACCATTCTCCAATGGTAGAAGCACTTGGCAGATGGAGAAATAGGCCAAAGAGCCCTTTTACCCATTCTCTATCCATTGACATCGGTTAACTATCAGCCTAGGCCAGTGGGATCACCAACATCAGTTATATAAATTGAGTTCTAATGTTGAGTTAGCCCCCCAGACTCTCTCTCTCTCTCTCTCTTCTCTGGCCCCAGAATCATGGCATATTGATGTGCATGCTCTGAGACTAATCATCAAAATTTGACTAATGCTCCCTTGGCTACAAAAACTCTACACAAGTCACTCTAGATTGAATTGGAATATTGCACGAGGAGCTTGACATCAACCACAACAAGAATAAGTATTCTAACACCACTGGTTCTTCATCAAGCAGATTTAAGTATTCTTCTACCTCTCATTTCAATAATTTAAAATTCATTAGTAATTAGTTTCTATTTACTATTTCTAAATACTATCAACCCGACCTGACTTTCTTCTTGGAGAGGCTGAAAAGCCTTCCCCTTATCCTTACTCTCTTTTCATACCTATCCTCTATCTTTGCCCTTCCTTAGACCCTATTCACTTCCCTGTAACCCTGCACAAACATTCAAACTCTCAAACCCTTCTGCCGACCATAGACATAACCCTAAAACCCATCCAAGGCCCATTGCCTCTACCAACATCGACAACATAACTGACTTTAGCATCATTAACCAACTGACCTTGGCAAGACTACCGATGTCGGCGACTGTGACAGACTGATTGCAGAGAATAGGAACGTGTTGTCTACTTTCTCTTTCTTAGTCTTTCATCATTTATTTTTATTATAACACTCTTTTTCATAAATAGTAGACTGTCATCCCTCATAGAGCTTTACACTTTCGAGACTAAGCACGTAGTTTGGCAGTCCATCTTATCTTATTCTAACATTTTCTTTGTTTAAGTCTTATATTCATCTGCAGGTGTCATCCTCCACAGCCAAAGAGGAGCTCCTATAATGCTTGGATATAGTGTACAACTTAATCTGGGTAATGTACAAACCCATGACCCTTAACTTTAGTTTCTTCTTTCTTCTGAATATAATTGTCAAAAACGTAGAGAAATAGAAACATATATCAATGGTTGGCATAACTGATTTAATGTGAGTTAATAATCCAAAGGAAATCATGTAAATACAATATCAACCCTCATTCATTCCTTAGCTAGCATTCAACCAAAAGAGAATTAAATTGAATAAAGATTCCCTATTTATTCTTATTTATATAATAGTCATAGGTACTACACATCTATAGGTCTAAATTACTAAAAGAATATTGTAAGAGCCTAATTTTTGAAGTTAAAAGATAGGTCATTGTTATAATTGGTTTGCATATATTTTATGATTCACACATAAACCAACACATAAGGGAGAGCTACATGAGTCTAAGGCCCTCTTTTATATTATAATCTATGTAGGCAACACTCTCTAACAATGGGGTATTTGGGGTCATCTTGATACTATGTTCCCACTAGCCCAATTTTTCCCAAGGTCACTATGAAGATGGAGAACTAGTGTTTTGCCATTTGACAAGGATAAATAATCCATGACCCAATTCTAAATACACCAAAGTGAAGGTGAAGCAAAACCCAAAAACATCTAGGTGGTTGCATCTTATTTTAGCAGGTATTTTATATAGTACACTACTGTCGAACCCAGATAATAACATTGATATAACTATCCCAAGATGATTTTCTAGAGTGCCAAAAATATCATATCCAGAATCTGACAATTATTCTAGAACCTCCTTCCTATTGTTTTCTACCTTTTCTAGATCTAAAATTGAGTTAGCATCAGAACAAGCTAATTACATCACTTCTTTATCATTTTTATATCTATCATAGTTTTACTTTCCATATTTAGACTATCAGAGCATAATAAATTTAGTTTATACTTATATTTGAGTTTAACATCTAATTGGCCTACTATAAATCTAATTATCACCCTTGTGCCATTTCATTTATATATACCCTTTTAATTAAAATTTAGGTTTAACAATAAGGTCACCTTGGATCAAAATTTTCTCCTTGGATAAAAATTTTAGGGTTAAACACTATCCTAGTGGAAAATGACTTTGTTTTCCCTTTAGTAGTGAGATAATTTTCTCTTAAAGAAGTTTTACTTCTATGGTAGTAGTAACTAGTCGAGTGGGTTGTTTATGAATGTTGATAACATTCATTAAATATAAGTTTATTTTAGGGCTAGAGGTAGTATTAACCCTTAGTGGTTAAACATTCTCATTGTTAAACATGTTCATTCTAGGAGTATGCTTTTTAATTTTACAATTTGCATACTAGTAGCCTTTAGAAGTAATTTATCCTTTTTAATATTATTAAGTGCCCTTAAACATTTATAAACTTGGAATCATAGTAAATGTGAATATCTATATTGAAATCCTTAATTGATATAAAATTGTGTTTTTTATAGATAAATATTATAACAAGGCATATTTAGGGTAACTTAAAGTGCTTTGGTGTATGAGTTTAGTTTAATTGCATATAAAATATGTATGGTATATGTTTGGAGTTATTTAATGCATTATTTGGTGGTAATCATGATTTTCATATTGAATATGTTATGCTCCTATATCCTTTGTTGATGACCTTCATTAAGTATGCTATGGTTATTTAAATTATTTAGGATCTATTCCTATGTATAGTTAATTTATGTTGTAAGATCAATTCATGAGTCATCCTCCAAATTATAGGATAATGAGTAATGAAAGGTATGAGGCCTTTGCACAAAGTAATCATTATTGGTTAACATGTAGGATGATGAATTTAGAAGAGTGTATGAATGTGTGTGTATTTTGTCTTAATAAAAAATATAATGAAAACTTTGGCCAAAGTAATCTTATAGATGTATACATTTTCTATCCAATGTACCTTCTTGTTCACATGCATGTGTGTGATGTCATAGTAGATAGAGGACATATTCCAAGTTATATATGACTATTATGTGTGATATTGATTTTAAAACACACTATTGATGTCTACATTTTACCATTGACGAAGGAAAGAATCACTCCTAGTGGTGAGATGTGTGGTAAACCATTAGTATGTGGTTCGAGGAAAATGTCCAAATAATGTTTTCCATCCTTAAAACTTATCACAACTAAAAATATTTAAATACTCATGGTTATTTTAGAAATGATTGTTCATTGTACTATTAAACATTTTACATAACAATTTATCATACTAATTCAACATTGGTTGATGACATTGTTATATTACTTAACAATGGTTGATCATAATTATTGTAGCATTCAATAGTATTTGATAATAATATAGTATGAAAGCTTTGTCATACTATTAAATTTATAAAAATTGACATTATTATTTTATCTAATAAAGTAGCAATGGTTGTAACTTAAATAAACATTCATTATACATTAGATGGAATCATAGTTGTGGTTATATTTATTAATTATGGATGTCATATTGTAAATTTTTATATTTTAAGGTTGAAATACTATACTATTTTACTGTTAAAAAATACATTTATGTGTTGACTTATACTATACTTACATCTTGATGAGCAATTAATGTTTAACTAGTCTAATACTGTAATGATGTGACCATTGTCCATGAAATGTTTGTAATACGTTGAACCATGTGCACTTTTTAAAAATAAGCATGTATATTGAGGAGTGTTTATTCCCTTAAAATTTGGAAATAATTTTCTTAATTTCCTAGAGATATGTGGAATAGCAACAATATTGACTTATTAACATTGTCCTTTGTAAGTTCTCTAACACCTAACTCATGAAAGAGGAAAACACTCTCTTGATAAAAGAGATGTATAGGAAAACTGAGAGAATTTATGGAGATCTCCCTATCCACCATTTGGATTTTTTGATAATATCCTATCTATGTTTGATGCTTATATCAAGGGGTAAACTAGCTAAGCATGTGCATTTTTTTATTAAAAAAAATGAAAATCAATCAATTATTGCATTGGAAGGATAAGAATTTTAGCTAAATAGACTATAAGTAAGATTGTTATCTTTAAGACAAATAATGAACCTTGTTGGTTTTAATTAATAGGTAGTCAAAGAAAAAGAATGTAATTTTTTATAAGACTTGTGATTCCAAAATTAATGCTTGATCAACAATACAGTTAGAAATTTTTGAGAAAATCCCTTAAAACTTTTCATTTTCTTTATAATCAATCCTAAGTCGACTAAGCTATCAAGATGATGTATTTTTCAAGGGGGAAGTTTGTAACATCTCATTTTTCCTAAGTTATTATTTAGGGCACTTGTTAGTGATCAACACCGTAAAACATAACTACTAATGTTTAGTTTCTATGCGATCAAGTATCGAGTCACAATGTTAATATTATATCCTGAGAGGATTTGATTCAATCCTATGGGATTCCATGAAACATACTACCTTGAGTATATGCTTTGAATGATTTTTATTGTGACCATTTATGTTATGTACATGGTTTATAATTGTTGAGACCATGGACCTAATTCATTCGACACTAACTTTATTTGATTTTTCTCAAGATATAAATGATTTTTTAAATTCATTAGGTAAATTTATCACAAAATGTTTGTAGAGTTTGTTATTATAATAAGGTCATCATTAAATACTTGTAATTATGAATTCTTCACTTTAATCACCATGTTAGCTTGGTTAATCACTTACTATGTTTTATTTCATAAACCATGGTCTTATTATGTTAATTTAAATGCTAGTTTTATTATTTTGTGTTGAATGGGTGTCCTTAGGACTTTACCATTTTAAATTATTATTTTTGAAGCTTGGAATTATAATAGTATTCAACACATGCTTGGACATATTAGGTCTTTAACCATGACTATGGTGAATCATATCTTGATTTGAAGTTGTTATGATTTCATTTTTTTACATAATGGAAAACATTGGTTCATTTCGCTAACCATGGTTGAAAGACCTGGTAGGTTTTGGTATGTGCTTGGTTTTGGCTATGGAGGCATCATGATTACTAGAATATGCTCATTTTGACCTCAAATTACCTGTTAGAAGATAGAATTAGCTATGGGAATATGGGGAGAGGTCATGGAGGTCATTATTGAGATTAGTATATCAAGAAAAGTAAGCAAGACATGGAGAAGGGACAAGGAAGTGATGTAATTTTGATAAAAAAACATATTGTTTCTCTTGTGGTTGATATTCTAAGTTCTAAATTTGGGAATTCATATTGAGGGTTTTCTATAAATCTTAGCTAAGCCATAAGTCCATATTGGTATGTTATGTCATACCCATAGGAGATTATGTCATGGCATAGGACACATTCAAGAAGAGTTTATTGATGACATTACATGAATATATATTATTCAAAAAAGTTTCCATCATTCATAGATCTATGTCATATAGTGAAATAATGGGAAGTTAAGCTTCTTTTCATGGGAAAATTAAAGTACACAAATGGATTAGATTTAGCTAATAAGAGATCTAATAATCCACTATATAAGGTGAGGCCCATTAAAAATAATAATGATCAAAAGACAAAAGTTAATATAGCCTCATAGCTAGCTCCTCACATTATTTTATGAACTCCTCTAAGGATACCTTTCAAAAATCTTCTTGAATCACTAGCACGTGTTCTCCAACAAACTTTTGAGTGAAATGCCATATCTCCCCTCCAATAAAAGAGGTTGATATGGCTAGGCCTCTTCTAAATAATTAAGATTCAAATGCATTTTGAGATTATTTTGAACTAGGAATTTGATGATGAAGGGGAGACTAGTATTGTGTTAGTGGATAAATCAAATCAAAAGCACACTAAACTAACACTTTCATGCCTAGTTACTAGGGTGAGCTTAATTAAAAAAAAAAATGAAAAGCAAAACTAAAAAGTAAGGAAAAAAAATAATCCTTCACCTTCCTTGGATGCTCCAAATGCTTTGTTGTAGTGGCTTGCTCGGTTTGTGCTCATGAAGTCTGCATCAATGGAAGCTTGACTACCTCCATCTATCCTTGGCACCTTTCTTGGCTTTGGCTTCAATATTTTGGCATCATAACTTTGGCATGTGAGAAATTTTTGGAATCAATTTGATATGGTAACTTTGCACAAGTTAAGATTTTTGAAGATATTTGAGCATAATAACTTTGCATCAAAATAGCTTAGAAATGATGTTCATAGCTTCTCTATTTATAGATTTTGGAAAATGGCTAGAATCAACCTAAATCATCCATCTCAAGATTGAGATGTGTGGATAAGGATTAATCCAATTATGTAATTAAAAATCTTTAAAATAAACTCATCAATATTTGGGATAGAGGGGCATTTAAGTGGCATGGGAGGCATTGATGAGGAATGGAAGGTGTTAACCTTGATATTTTATGCATTTATGTCCTAAGGATGTCTTCCCAAGAAATGATGTCACCTAATGATGCATATATTAAATATTCATTTCTAAAAATAAGTATTCAACAAGTTTCCATGGAATTATTAATTAGGATATGATTTGGTTTAATTATATCTTAAGCATGATTAAGCACTTTATGCATAAATTACTCAAATTGATCAGAATGCCTCATTATTGGTCCAACATTTGACTGGATTGAAATTAGAAGTTAATGTCAAATATATATGATTTGTTATCCCATTTAAGTTGTTACCAAAACCAAATAACAAATGCACGTGTCTTATGCAAGAGATTTGATAGAAAATAGTAATCCATAACGCTTAGGTGCAAAATTGGCATTTTGATTCAAAATGATTTGATCAAAGTTAGCTATCCCATAAATTGCATTGTCCCATTTAGTGATACCCTATCCAAAATCGAAACTTGAATATATCAATTTAAACTTATTTAATGTGTTTTAGTGTTTTTAAGCCAAATTATATAGTTTGGTGGAAATTAGTCAAAAGCTTGGTTAGAGGTTATCAATGGCCAAATTTAGGTGTCTACAGTTTTCCCCTATTTGGGAAGATGTTGAAAACTTTAGGCAAAGTAATGTATTCTCAAATAATAAAAAAGGTCTGTATGCCAAAAATAAGATGATGGTTGAAGAACAAAGATCCAAATGATGTTTGGGAAGCCTAGGATGATGCCACCTTGAGGGAGTGGATGTCACATTTATTGATGGATGGTCCCTCAAAAAGAAACAATAAGAAAGGTGGAATTAACCCATGGTTGAGATTAATCCAAACAAAAAAATGCTTTCATTCATTGATTTAAAAAGGATGCTGATTTACCCAAAGGTGGTTATAATCAAGAATAAAAGTCAAAATAATGATTTGCTCATAGGCAGTTATAATAATTAAGAGGACCTGGATTGGCTAAAGATGATGGTGCCCTAGTTAGGGCTGATTAGTAAGCATAACTCAAGGATATAACCTAGAATATAGATTCAAGATGAGCAGGTGCAAAGTGAGGAAAGAAATGAAAAGAAGAATAAGATTGATCATTAGAAATGATTTAGTTGTACCTGCCAATGAGGAAATGCTCATCCTTATTATCAATGATACAACTAGAATGGGTAATAAGTTGAACCGATCAATATGGGTGGAAGGATTTACTAAGGTGCCAAGGAGAAACTTCTGTGGCTCTATTGATTCTATACCTTTTTGAAGTTGATTTTTTCTATAACATATTATGGTAGGCATCATGATAGAACATCATAAATACTTGGCTGAAATATGCATAAGGATTGACTCCTAAAATCCAATAATCACTCAAAAATAATGCACCAATGATAAAAACCATGATGATAATGTTGACGTATGAATATGGATGGACTCAAGAATAATGTGTGCAAGGAATCACCCAATGAACACATATAAACTGATTCAAGGCAACAATACTAAAAGCAAACAAATAAGAAAGTGAACAAATAAACAAAAAACTTAAAATAAACAAATAAATAGAAATCTTGAAAACAAAATCAAAAGAAAGCATCCTAATAATGACCATGCCCCAATAAGGCAGATCGAGGATAACTGACTAGGCTTAGACAAGACACTTTTTTTTTGGATTTTGAAATATTTTAATGCTTTTGTAATTTTGAGGTATCTTAACTCATGAGATAATGACAAGATA
Organism: Torreya grandis; assembly: GCA_037957365.1. NCBI lineage: Eukaryota > Viridiplantae > Streptophyta > Pinopsida > Cupressales > Taxaceae > Torreya > Torreya grandis. The sequence continues at coordinate 954,736 of JARHVA010003329.1, read as the reverse complement.
CCTAATCATAAAATGATGAGAGCATTTGGCATAGGTTGCTCACAAAATGATGAGACTATTTGGCTTAAATTACTCATAAAATGGTGAAAACATATGGAAAGGGGGATTGAGGTGACCTCAAAATTAATTGAGCATGACCTAAATAGCCTCAAAATGACCTCAAGTCATATTAATTCCATCCACATAAAATGTGGGGAAAAACCAACTAGGTCCCAACAAGTTATCAAATCTGACAAATGGCCAGTCAAATGAAAACAATAATACAAAGTGATGTGGAAATGCATGACAAAAAAAGTGTGGCCCCTAGTTTTCCCATAGGTAGTTATAACTAGGATACAATGGATTAGATCAATGCTACTAATTTTCCCATAGGTAGTTATAATTAGTATCAAGACTAGTGAGACACTGATTTGCCCATAGGCGGTTATAATCAGTTTCACATAAACAAACTTGATATAGAATGGAAAATGAAAGATATATTACCAGATCAACTATCACACTACCTTTATAGACTATCATTTAAACATAGATTAGATTGATTGTTGAAACTTGATTAGAATCCCCCCATAAGAGGTATACATAGGCGGTTATAATTAGGCTCACATAAACAAACTTGATATAGAATGGAAAATGAAAGATATCTTACCAGATAAACTATCACACTACCTTCATAGACTATCATTTAAACATAGATTGGATTTATTATTGAAACTTAATTATAATCCCCCCACAAGAGGTGTAGGAAGAACCAAAGTAAGCAAGATCAAAATAAGATTGGATAAGATGACTAAAAATAGTTTTTGGTCTAGATAAGAATGGAATGATAGGATGAAATGGAATTTATTTAAGATAATGATGGTTTTTGATAGGTTAGATAAAAATGGTAAGAGGGATGCCCCAAAGTGAGGGGGTAAATGGAAGGATACATGACAATGACAAAAGGATATTTAACAAGGGCAATGGCATGGCAATGTGAAACAGGATGGTACATGTTTTTGGCTTGGGTATGGTTTTTGATTCTATTGTTCCTACTCATGGGAAGATACATGTCTTAATAAAAAAATGATACACATAGAATACTTGATCATGTTAATTGCTAGCCCACACCTCATCTAAATAGCTGCTATGTCAAGAACTACCTATAGATTTGGATGCTAAGAATTCTTTTGTGATCTTCATTGGTCATTGATTATGATTCCTTCAAGCATTGAGACAAGGTATATTTGTAGCCTCTATAAAGGAAAGTGTGGCCATGGATGGTAAAAAAGGACAAATAATAGATGGTAGGTTTGATTGTGAAATAGAATGGCAGATGATAATGGAATGTAGAATGGTTGGGAAATAAATGAATATTGAGACTTTCAATTACACGTAATATTGTTGATGCTAGATTTGACATGACTTTGGTTATGATAGGGCCAAAGATTTATTCTCTTAATAGGACCATCAAATTTTTCTATTATTTGGGCTTGAAAGTAACTACCATTTGATTAGGCTGTAGATAGTAAGCTATTTTGATTTGATCTTTGATTTTGTCTTCATCAAGAAGTGAAGAGATTTTGTGCTCAAATATTGGTGCCTCAATGAGGTTTTCACCAATAAATTTGTCTTGATTATCTCATAGCACCTCTGAGAATGTTTCACTAATGAACATTGGCTATTGACTTTGATTGTCTTCTAGCGCTTCTAAAAAAGTTTCACTAGAAGATGATGAGTTGAAACTTTGATTATATCCTAGCACCTCTGAAAATGTTTCACTAGGAGAGTGTTCTTCTACTACATGAATTTGGTCTTGGCCTCCTTGCTCTTTTTCAACTGCTATGTCACCATGGATGTAGTTCAAGAAATTATGATTATATCGATCTCCATTGACACTTGTGGGAGATAAAATGTCAATAATATGGATATGTTGGTTTATGGTAATGGTATGTGGCATGGTAATAGAATGGGGATATGCTGCACAATCCTTGTAGAAGATACTAGGATAACTCATGTCAAAGCTAAAGTACTCATTTTCAAAAACTATAAAAGGATCACAAATGTATTCAAATTGATTTGTAAGGTATGCATAACCAATGTTGTAACAACCATGAACATATTCTTATTCAAAATTTGATTCTAAATCAAGGGACTCTAAATCTATTATTAAGACTAATGTTGATTTTGATTCTGATGCTAAATCTAATGTCAGTATAAAAATAGAAATTAACTCTATCTCTAATTCTTCATCTGATATGTGCTATGTTACAATGATGTCTTGTTGAATGTTTGATATTAGACAAGTAACAACCTATAATGACATGATGGGCTCCACCAAGATTGGGTTGTCAAAGTGAGACTCCTCTATAATGCAAAAAAGGTCAAGAGACAACTCAACAAATATTGGATTATTAATAGGAGGCTCTTGAAATATAAGCATATGGTCAAGGTAATGATTTGACCAAAGGTAGTTATAATCATTAAGAAGTGACCCAATAAAGACTAGCTCATCAAAGTGAGACTCCTAAACAACTGGTATAGGATCATAGGTGATTCAACATAGGTTGACTTATCACAAGTGGTTGGTTCAACAAAAACATCTTAGATTAGTTGGTTCTCTTGGACTTAGTTTCCAATGAGTTGGAAAATATTAGTTTTGATCACAGCTTGGTCCTCAAATGATTAGATTGGTTGAGGTTTAGATGGGATTGGTACTAGATGAGGAATGACTTGTGGTTGGATAATTGTAGGGCCTTGGGGAGCATTATTTATCATATGAACCAAAGGATGAAGTCTTGAAATGGTAACAATAGGGTAGTGTGGAGCTTGATTGCTCGTGTAAGTCAAAGGACTAGGTCCTATAATGATGAAAGGGTGTTATGGAGCCTAGTTTATCACATAAGCCAAAGGACTACGTCTTGATATGGAAATGGTATGATGTTGTGGTCTTGAAATAGAAATGGTATGACATGGTGGATCCTAATTACTCATACAAGCCCAAGCATCTAAGTCTCAAAAAGCATATCATCCTAGTCAGGGTTTTGAGTTGGGTTGTAAGCTAGTCTTTGACTTTGTTCCCCATATAAAGTATTGTAGGGAGAATAATAAAACTCCCTAAAAAACCTATCTCTATAAGGGTTTCTAGTGGGATTTTATGTGGCCATTCTATCATAAGTTGGATTGTATGTGACTACACCATAAGTGTATCTAGACATATATACATAAATGATAAAAGCTCTAAAATAAAAAGGCTTAGAGTTATACAAACTCTAAAAAACTATGTCCAAAGGAAAATTGGTTCAAACTTGGTCCAACATGGTTGAAGGTGGAGTTGTATCTCCAAAATGGTTTGTGATAAGACTTGGCATAAAATAGTCTAACGTCAAATATCTAAAATAAAATGTCATACACATAAAAGGTCAAGTGTCTGAATAAAAATTGGCATGTTAAAAGTCTAGGTCAAAGTGTTCCAAACAAGGTCTAAACTAGAAAAAGGGAAAAGAGTCACTAAATCTTTTGTCCAAACATGGAGTTAAAATTTAGGCTCAAACAGGCTCTATTAGGACTTTAAGACAAATCATGTCAAAAGCTAGACTTTGAAATAAAGGATGATGTGATTTGATTTAATCTAACAAGTTTGGAAACAACTTTGACATAGACTCAACACATGAAATCAAACATAAACATGATCAGTTGGCATAAAACATAAGGAAAAAGAATCTTGGAGAAAGGTTGTGTTCTCCCAAACAAAGGCATAAACAATGATGAGGATAGGCATTGATCAAACAAATCATCAATAGTTTTCAAATTTTGGTAATCGATTAACCAAAGTTATACAACCTAAAAGAGAAAGATCTGTGTATTATCCCCATAAATTGAGGCCTAAATAGAAATCAATCAATGTTTGAATCCAAAATTAACAAGGTTAGTTGAAAACTCAATGTTGAAAACAAGTATTTGACCAAACAAGCTAGACAAGATTGGACAACATGATGACACATAAACAAGGTCCAAATGACTGATGCGACATGGTTTGAAACAAATGGTTTTTGGTGTAATGGTAAACAAGTCTTGAAATAAATTGAATAGCCTAATGACATAAGCATACTTGAATGAAGTGACCAATGCTATGTTTTATAGATTCAAAGGTAAAATGTTTTGACAAGATTTGTGCATCATAACGCTATGCACCGCAACTCAAATTGATACACACACAATCAAGTTTAACAAAAATTTTAAGGCATAAGTGTGGTGTAAAACAACTAACATAATGCCTCTTTAGACAAAAGAGTGACATATAAACAAATTGATTTTGGCATGGTTTATAAATAAACAATGACATTTTAGTCTCAAAAAACATCAAGCAAAAATGACCAAAATACTCTAAGTATAATCATCCAAATCCTAGCAAGGGTATGGAAATATGGGGTTGACTAAAACTAATTGGTTTTTGAACATCTCTAGGGGAATCAATTTCAAAATGAATTTCATATCAAATGATGCAAAATAAAATCATGAAAATTAGGTGTCTGTGGCACTTGGATTGTTGCAAAAAGGTCTAGTCTTTTTTTCAACCACTACATCCTACTATTCACGCAGTGTAGTGTAATGTCCAAAGTGTAGATACATCCTATGTGTAACTCCATCATTAGAAGGTGGTTTAACTACTTAAACCTTTTATCCTAGTGAGAGTGGGTAAATTCAATGCTGGGAGATGAAACCTTGGGTCAAAGCTTCCCTAAAAAACATATGGGAGGTAATGACATCCCCATCGCATGCCAAGATGAAATGAAATGAAAGACATAAAAAGAAAGACTTTAGGGTCATTTTCAAGGTCACCCAAACTATGACAAGTTTTTGGGGAGTTATTTATATGAAATTATTTCTAAGCCTTAGACTAGGCTTTTTGCAATAAGGATGGCACTTTTGATTCCAAGGGTTCCCTAAAGGGAACAAATGGAAGAGCATACATGTGTAAAACTTCTTTTTTCCAAACAAGTTATAATTTAAACAACTAATTGAACATAAAAAGCTTGGAAATGTGAGTTCATTTTTAAGCACCAAGTTGAATGATTGGGTGGTGTTCTTTTGACCCCTTGGTCTTAAGTTGTAACTTTGAAAGCATAGTTATTAAAGCATTCACTTAAGCATATAAATTTTTCATTAAGCCCAAAAAGAAAGTTCCTAATTCATTTTAAAACACTTAAATAAAGTGTGAAAGGCACTAATTTAGTTTTCTTAGATGACTTTCCATGTAGATCCTGTAAGAAAAATGTTAGCAAGTTCCTTAACTTTGAAGCACTTTTGAGGATAAAATAAGAACTTTTGAAAAATGAGCTCTCGAGTTGATAGTCTAGTTGGGTTGATAGGTGAGTTGGGTTGGTAGTCGAGTCAGGTTGACAGATGAGTTGGGTTAGATGGGTGAGTTGGGTTGACAAGTGAGTCGGGTTGATAGGCGAGTTGGGTTGATAGGCGAGTTGGGTTGATAGGCAAGTTAGGTTGATAGGTGAGTTGGGTTGAGAGGTGAGTTGGGTTGGATAGGCGAGTTGGTTTAAACTAGAGTTAAGTTAGGATGAACCAAAGCTGAGTCAGGTTAAACTAGAGCTGAGTTAGGATGAACTAGAGCTGAGTTAAGATGATCTCTAGCTAAGTTGGGTCAAACTAGAATCAAGTTGGGGCAAGCCAGAGCTGAGTCGAGCTAAACTAGAGTTGAGTTAGGACAAACCAAAGCTGAGTCAAGCTAAATTAGAGCTAATTTGGGTCAAACTAGAGTCGAGTTGGGGAAAGTTAGAGCTGATTTAAGCTAAACTAGAGCTGAGTTAAGATGAACTAGAGCTGAGTTGGGATGAACTAGATCTAAGTTGGGCTATCTCGAGAACAAAACCATGGTTTATAAAAATAGACTTTTTTGCTCAATTTTTTTATTTATTTTCTTCCATACTCCAAGATCCTACATGACAATAGTTTGTAGGTTTCTTGTAGAGGCTTTGTGACCATATTTATGGGTTGTGGTCTCACCAAACATGCCACTATGTGAACTAAGAATTTGATGATGAAGGGCAAATGAGTATTGTGTTAGTGGATAAATCAAATCAAAAGCAAACTAAACTAACACTTTCATGCCTAGTTACTAGGGTGAGCTCAATAACGAAAAAAAAAAAAAAAAAACTAAAAGGTAAGGAAAAACAAGAATCCTTCACCTTCCTTGGATGCTCCAAATGCTTTGTTGTAGTGGCATGCTTGGTTTGTGCTCCTGAAGTCTACATCAATGGAAGCTTGACTACTTCCATCTCTCCTTGGCACCTTGATTGGATTTGGCTTCAATATTTTGGAATCATAACTTTGGCACGTGAGATATTTTTGGAATCAATTTGACATGGTAACTTTGAATAAGTTAATATTTTTTAATATATTTGAGCATAATAACTTTTGACCAAAATAGCTTAGAAATGATGTTCATGGCCTCTGTATTTATAGATTTTAGAAAATGGTTAGAGTCAACCTGAACCATCCATCTCAAGATTGAGATGTGTGGTTAAAGATTAATCCAATTATGTAATTAAAAATACATAAATAGACTCATCAATATTTCGGATAGAGGGGCATTTAAGAGGTATGGGAGGCATTGATGAGGCATGGGAGGGATTAACCTTGATATTTTATACATTTATAGCCTAGAGATGTCTTCCCAAGAAATGATATCACCTGATGATGCATATATTCAATATTCATTTCTAAAAATAAGTATTCAACAAGTTTCCATGGAATTATTAATTAGGCTCTAATTTGGTTTAATTAGCTCTTAAGTATGATTAATCACTTTGTGCACAAATTACTCAAATTGATCATAATGCCTTGTTATTGATCCAAAATTTGACTAGATTGGAATTGAAAGTCAATGTTAGATGCAGTGGATCCATTATCCCATTTATTATGTTACCAACATAAAATAACAAAGGCACATGTCTCATGAAAGATATTTGAAAAAAAAGAGAAATCCATAACACCCAAGTGCAAAATTGGCATTTTGGGTCAAAATGATTTGATCAAAGTTAGCTAGCCCATAAATTGCATTATCGTATTTAGTGATACCTTGGCTAAAAGCAGCACTTAAATATACCAATTTCAGCTTATTGAATGTGTTTTAGTATTTTTAAGCCAAATTATGCATTTTGATGGAAATTGGTCAAAATCTTGATTGGAGGTTATCGGTGGCTAGATTTAGGTATCTACAATTATCACAGGGAACTAAGCCGTACTAAAAATAGATACATCAACTTATGACATAAGATAAAATATTTGATAGATGATAATATCATTAATATGAGCCTCCTATAGAGGCACCTAGAGTACAACCAATGGAAGTAAAATCAATGAAAATATTTTTTGATCTATTTGCAAAACATATAGATAATGAGACCATAGGCACTTCAGGTGTTCATTATACTTATCAGGCACATCCACCACAAACATTTAATCATACCCATGTGATGGACACGCACCCTCTAAATAATATCATTTGTGTGTATCATACTACTGTCCCATCTAAACCTCTCATCAATTTATCAGAGCAAGAGATTATCGATGATGAATCATATTTATGTGAAATTTTTATATGATCTTACATTGATCATTATCCTATTCAGAGTGTAATGGTTGACAATGGGTCAAGCTTTAATATGTGTAATATTACATTTTGATATCACTTGGGTTATTTAGAGTAAGATATTTATCTAATAGATAGTTATCTATGGCTTTAGTAACCATGTTCAAATCTTCATTTAAGATATAATACTTATATTATAGGTTGGTACCACATATGTGGCCACCAAATTCTTAGTTGTACCTAGTACCACCATTTTGATATGTTATTATGTAGGATTTGGATATAGCAATTATGATACAATCCATCTACTATACATAGATGTCTTAAGTTTATACATGATAATCAAGTGGTTACAATTGAGGGCCTTCCATGTGAGTATATTTTACCTATTCCATAGTTGATTACATAATAACCACCAATCACATCTCAACACAAATCTTCTACTAGCACACCTCCGATATCAGTTGAGCCATCAGTGCAGGTGAGGTATACTTATATAACATTACCACATACACATACTTTCCCATAGAGAACATTATTAGAGAGAAACCTATGTCAAAGACATGTTTTGGATTACATATAATCTCTCTCTACCCCATTATCATCCAAATTAGTGTTATAACATAGAGGACCCACACTAGTCACAACTTCTTCTATTAGATGGGTCCCCAAGATCCCCAAAGTTCAAAAACCTATTCAGTCAGCTACACAGATTCATATCACCACTCCATATAAAGTTTTAGATATATATTACTCACTACATTTGACCCATATATCTTAGATACCACCTCACATAACATGTGCAGTCACTCTTAATTTATTTAATATAGGATACCTTGATAATGAGTATCTTACAAGACTCATCAGTTAGCATGTTCTTATTTAATTTTACATAGTTCATTTTCATATTACTTGTACATAGCTTATAATCAAATAATGCAAACACAATATATGTTTTAAAATATAAAAACATTAAAATATTACTTAGAAAATATAAATTTTAGATTGTATGCATTTTTATGTTTACATTCCTTTTATTTTTCAAGTACTACATATTCTATCTATGTTAGTGTAGTTGATTTTATCATATATACATGCTTCACTTATTCTCTAAGTGTTTGCATATCACTATAGGACACAAATCCATCATACATATCTAGATTTTGCTACTATTCACCCACTAGGGGCACACACACAGATACACAGATACAACATTGATACATTCACCCATTAAGGGCATTATACTACACAACATATAATTTTCCAAGTTATATCATTCTATACTACATTGATTTTTTACTAATTACCACTACTATAGACTCAACTTATGTACATCTTTGCTCTTGTATAGATTTATACCACATGTTCATGCATACTTTCATTTTTATATTTCCTAGTTTAGATTTGATTGTCTCTTTGATTATACATCTATTCAAGGGAATTTTAATATGCCATTATTATATGGATCTAAGACACTTCCTTCATTATAGTATGTTTTGGACATGTGCCTATGTCCTTTTGTGTGTTTTCTTGATTGTGCATGTGAACATTTAAACATTTACTTCCATGTGGAATTAGGCCAACCTTATTTAATATTTGTATATGTGGACATTTGAACATGTCCTTGTATGTTTAATTTTTCTTATACTTAAATACATGTGCCTATGTCCATTGTATTATGTCCCCTTTGTCTACTTTGTGTGCCTCATGTGTTAGCATGTATGCTTTTATGTATGTGTCATGGCCATAACACTTATATCTTGTTTGTTACATTCACATCTAGTTGCAATGCCATGAGGGACCTCATGCATCTCACTTTCCTCCTTGGGTACTCTAATGGACATCACACCCATTCACCCTAGGTAGTTACTTAGATTATATCTATATTTGTTATTCATATACATGCTTAAATTATTTTATCTATCTTGATAACCATGTGCATGCTAGATATAACATACATTACACATAACAAACTTATGCTCAGACTATTTTACATTCTGATGTAATGTATACACATGATATTGGTTTATCACATATATATCATATGTTTTCAGTCTAACACACATGATGCATAATTTTTTTTTAATATAGTTATTTTATAGGTTTAACAACTCCCCTCAAAAGAGGGGGTATTCATAAGGGTTTGTCATAGAAATTAGGCTATCCTAGTGCACTTAGAACATAGTTTTCATCATGCAAACATAGATTATAGAGCTCAAATTTGAGAAAATACAGGGATAAATAGTCACACCCAGATCAATCTCAGTTTTGCATAGAAAAACCAATTTTGGTCAATATCATGAGATAGAGAACACTATCATAGTGTATTATTAACTAGGGGACCACACTACTATCTAATAGCCCCAAAAATATAAAATTATAAATTTTTAAAAAAGGTACAATAGTTAGAGTTCAGATTTACATAGTCTTAGTCATATATTATCAGACAAGTTCAATATATACTTAGTTTTGACATAGATTACATAAGTTTTCTTAAATTAGTGGCATCATGCATTACATGCTCAATCCCATTTTAGTTTCATATACTTAGACATAGATTATTATGACTTAGTCTAGAATCCATTTACACAAATATCAGAGCAGGGGCATGTGCATGACACATTGATCCCATATGTTTAATTTGGCACTAGTAATCTCAGATGGAATGATAGCTCCATGTCATTCTCTACATTGTTACTCTAGGCACCATTTATACCAAGTTTACATTATATTAATGCATTATTCTATCTATAGTGGTTGGCATTCTCGAGTGGCCCCTGAGCCATTTTACATTTTGGATTTCCCGAGTGGCCCCTAAACTATTTTACATTTTAGACTTCTAGAGTGGTCATTTAGCCATTTTACATTTTAGAATTTATGAGTGGCCTTAGATCCATCTTACACAATTTTAGTTACATCACACATTTTCATCTTTAGATGCATCTATTACACATGGGTAGGTAATGATAGAGTCATAACTTACTTGAGTTCTTGATCCACCTACATGAGAAAGTTAGAAAATCCATCAATCCAATCTAAGTTATTCACAAATTATGATCCACTAAGTTGGGGTGGTCAATGATGTAGTTAAGGAAAGCTTGAGTTATTATGACACCCACACATGAGGATTGAGCAATCTATCATCTCATTCCAATTTATTCATCATTTAATCACCATCTACATGTGCACACAGGATATCACTAGGTTTTAGCATTAGTTTACATACCTAACAAGGTGTATTCAGTCCTTTCTTCTTTCTCTCATCTCTTTACTTAATTTTGTCTTTGATATTGATATTTCTTAAGTAAGGAGTGATTCATTCATGTTTCATTCATAAGACACACAATAGATCACTCTCATAGACTCAGACCTAGATTCATGGGATTTGCCTCATGGGTAAGTCCAGATAAATATCTTTTTTCCTTTATCCTATTCTTTTCAATTTGTTACATTTCTAGAATATAAGGGTGGAAAATTTAGTCATCTAAAATGTCATTTTAGTTTAATGAATGTCAATTGAGACCACCTTATCTTTAATTTATCTTTAGACCTATCTTAGGGCCTCTCTTGATCAATTTACATCTTTTGTGTGATCCAACTCATTCCCATATATACAAAAATCAACACTATGCCTTCACTTTGACACCTAGGTCCTTTTTTACCCTATTCTTACCACTTAAAAATTAGTGTGGCCCTTTAGACAATAGTGCACTATGTTATTGTCAAATGGGAAGCACTAATGTCCCATATCTCTTTTCTCCCCCAACAGATATATTTCCATTTCTCTAAGCACCTTAGCATCACCTTAGACCCATTTGATGTCTTGATAAGCACCATAACACTATATATAGACCACTTTCATTCATTTATCCCTTATATGGAAATAAGATGCAAATACTCATAAATAAACTCAAAAATAGTTGTGAAAATCAAGGTCATTAATCACTATTCTTCCCTAATTATGAATTCACCCATCTAAAATAACACAAAACTCAAATTACTAATATTTTTAGTCTTAAGTCACATTCAAAGCACTAAAATTTCCACTCATACTAGCATTCACTTGCACTTATACCAGCACTTAGATTTGGAGAACTATATTGGGCTTTATCCCTTTTCAAGGTATTGGTATGTAGGCAATGCTTAATACATGGGATGTTGAGGTCGTGTCCAACCTACCCTACTAGTGCCACTCTCTTTTACTTATGATCCTAAAATACCCTAACAACTATGGAGGCTTATGGTTTTATATTAAAATCAATCAAACCAAGGGGTAGACAATGATCCATCATTTAGTCACATGGGCACAGGCTTCTTAGAACTATGTGAAGGTCCACCCAAAAATTCATTGTCTTTGTTGCACAATGACATTAGTGTAGCATAGGGGATACTAGCATAATACAATATTAACCAAATAACCACACTACTACCCAAGAGGGTTTCTAACACCTATTTCCTATTAGTGACACCTTTAATTATCCCTAGATTAGTATTTAACCCTCCAATTATATGTCTCTATCAATTTTCTAGCTAAGTATCTCTATTTTAATTTATTACTATTTATAAGATAAACAAAGAAATAAATTTTTGTATAAATTAGTGGTTATTGATACTATTATATTTATTCCCTAATTTATTATTTTATTAGTTTAATAACCTAGGGTTTTACAATCCATAACCCCCATAAAAGTTAAATCATTTGCTGAACTTGACTTTGAGTAACGTCCAAACCCTAGCCTTAGATACTCTTAAGGATTATATCATTTTGTTTTTTATGATAAATAATTAATTTCAAAATCTTAGATCTAATTCAATATTATATTTATATAATCTTTCATAGATTTAATTTCTTAAAAGTTTCAAAATATATACCTTTTTATTTTTCTACTTCCCAACCTACAATGGTAGAATTCAATAACTAATTTGATGAAACCAATAAGACACAAATGAAATATTTTTATTCTAAACATTTTGATATGCAAGATGACCTTATCCATATTGTTCAAGAAGAGCTCCTAAAATCCACTATAGGTCAATCCTCCAACCCCATAGATCCTAATATTATTACATCTACTATTGGTGTAACTCGGATTTTGTACTAACATGCTACAACTAGCCAACTCTCACTAGTGGAAACACATCTTATGACTAGTACACTTTCCTCCTCCACAAATGTACAATCCCTTAGGCAAGAGATACATTCTATGTATTCCAAGGTGTTACATATTCATCAAGATGAGATTGGACCATATTATGCCTTGGACTCTCATATGCTCCTATATACACCTCTAGAAAAGCATATAGCAGTAACTCTTTTACCCTCTAGATTTTTGGCACACAAGATTACTTTGCATGATGGTAAGGGTGACCCAGAGCATCATTTGTGCAATTTTTACACAACACGATTGGACTACATGTCCAATGATTGGATCTTGACCAAGATGTTCCCATGTAATTTAAAAGATTATATATTATAATGGTTCTTGTTGGGTGAATATTTTGTTACCAATAGAAAGGTAGAAAAATGGTTATTTCAGCCATAGTGTGATGAGATAGAATGTCTCCTCAAGTAAGGGGATGCTCCCTTCTTATTGTTAACTAACACAACAAGTAACTATTTACACTATTCTTCTCAAATTGGGTGTTACCATATCATGTAATTGTCATTTTTTAGAATTTATGTACAATTTCAATCTAATTCTTACGAAGACTTTTATTTCTTACAATATAGTATGGAAATATAGAATTACTTGTTGGATCAATAATAATTTATTTCAAATTAGTTAGCCAAAAGAATAACTATAAAAATACCAGTGAATGTATTGTAAAATAATGAAAAAAAATGTAACCCAAAGTCTCCACCTTGTTTCTCAATAATGAACGTAAACCTAGTAACAATATTGTAGCTCAAAGATTTTAAAATAACCTTCCTAGCACCTTTAGATTTATAGAAATTCACATCGTAATTCAATAAATTATACAAGAAAATTTAATATAAAAGACATAAGAATATATCCAATACACCACAAATTTATTTCAATTCAAAGATTGAAAGGTCACTTGCTTTCTAATATATTGATTGATAAAAGATTCACAATTTGAATTCAAAGTTTCAATATTGCTTCTCAATTTTGACAACACTTCACTTCTATATAAATTGGTGGTATTTTAAAAAGAGCATCCTCTTATTTATAGAGAGGAGCTAAGAACAAAAATAAGAAATACATAAATACAATGACTTATTCATTGAAAAAGTCCTTTTTGACTTAGGACTGTGTACTTTTCCTATGTGTAAATTACACCGAACAAAACTACATAAGCAAATTTACTAAAACAAACTAAGTGTCGTTAGACACAAGAATTTCTTCCTTTTTATTCTTTTCTAAGAATTCCTCATATCTCTTTAATGTTCCCTAGACCTCATCATTGTTTGGTCCTAATGTATTTTCAGAAATGGCATGGACTCTGGTGATAGAATTTGCTAGATTGATTGACATATCTTTACCCTTCTCCAAGATCCTTTGTAGCTTATCTAATATGAATTGAAACTCAATCAATTTTTCAATTGAATTTAGAGTGAACATTTATATTTAAATCTCAGTTTGGAGAAAATATGTGAACTCTTGAATCATAGTATCCTCAGGAAGAACCTTTTGAGAGTCATCTCTAACTTGGCAAGGAAGCTCTCCAATTTTATCTATAAGATCTGACATCTTATTATCACACATATATTCATCTTATTTGATATCTTTAACTAGATTCTCAAGAACATATCTTTTATTATTCATGGCTTCCCTTTACACAATGAACATTTTTCTATTTGGAATGACTTTTTGCTCAACCAGGAGATCCAACTTGAATTGACATAACCAAGTCCATGTATCAATGTCTTTCTCAGTCAATCCCAAATTTTGAGTGAGTGTTTTAATTTTTTGTTGAATTTATATCTCCACTTCACTTAGGTTCCTTAAAAATTCAATGACAAAACACAACCACTGAGTACCTTATGTTATCAATCTCTTAATTTAGGCATTGATCACTTGACCTTGATATCCAATTTTCTCAACCTACTGAATTGGATTTTTAGTATTCTCATTCTTAATAGGTGCAATAGACATAGAATATTATGTGATATTTAGTAAAATATAGGTTAGATGTTCTAATTATACTTCGATATTATCTTTGATCTTCTTGTTTTTATCATATCTTTCTAACAAAGATTCCATAACTACTTGTAAATCTTATTTTGCACCATCATGCATTTGCTTCCCTAAGTCTATCCATGTAGCTGCATCATCTGACACTTGAATATCTTCAATTTTTCTATCTTTGGGAGGCACTGAAACCTTGGCATACTTGTGTCCAAACTCAAAAATTATTCTTGACATGGTTTTAGCTTTCTTTATTATTTTGGGTTTTATTGGCACAAGTTGACCAAAATCAAATCCATCAGGAGACACAACCTACTTCTTCCTTTTGGGGTTTTGGGACATGAGTCAAGGAGGAAGAGGAGATGAATCTTCAAGTCCAAAGGAAACTAAGGATTATGATGTTTGAGGAGGAACAATGGTTTTTGAAGTAATAGGGATGGAAAGTGAAATGGTGGAAGTATCTAGTAGTGGAGTTGACATTAATGGGATAGTGGTTATAATTAGTGGAGTTTGGGTTAGCATGAATGATACTTTGGGGTTTGATGGTATTTTGGACACTAGGGTGATAGTGTCTTGGGTTTTTATTTTGGAGGAAGATGTAAAAATGAATTTATCCATATCTTGTTGAGTGAAATAAAGATTAGTTGGGACCCCAACAACTTTGAATGACTAGGTAAATTTGATAATGAATAAAAAACTTGATCAAACGTGCCTTGTGAGGTAACTTGAAAGAGTATGACATTAGGACATGAAGGTGGATTTGAAAGAACAACTTTAAGAACAAAATCAATTGATATAGTTGTATCTATAGGAGGAATTATGGAAAATGTTACCTATGAAATTGTGGTTTGAGAAAACTCAACCAAAGGAACCTATAATTATATAGAATTTGATTATGTAATTTTTTGAATCATTGGTTGAGACATTTGTGAAGTTGTTGATTGAGATGGTGCTTTGATTGTAGCTAGATTTTCCTCCTTTTTTGATCGAGTACTTTCTTTAGCACTAGCTTCTCTGTCTTTATTTTTACCTTTACTTACAATCAAACCTTGGTTTTTGAGTGGATGTAGAGGCTTCTTCTTTATTTTTTGTCCTCAATTCATCTCATTTCCTTCTGGTATCTTCATCATATTCTTCTTTTGACCCTATCTTGAAATGTTTTACTCTGATACCTTTGGATTCCAATGAAGCATTAGTTTTCACAAGAATGGGTTGGAATCTCTCTCTAATAGATGTGCATTCCTTTACATACCATTAGATTGGAGGGACAGGAGTAGAATCAACTTGATTACCATCATATAAAGGATCTAATATATTTTCATCATCAAAGAGATCAACTAGAATATTAGCCAATTTCAAATCTTCAATCTAATTGGTAGTGATATGGTTGTAATCAAGTCTCCTTATATATTCTTTAGTCCTACATTTGGCCTAGATTTCTTTAACCTTATGTTCAAGGGAATAATTTCCTTTCAACTTTTCCTTCATCAATTTATAATGAAAACATTTCCTACCCTTGTACTTTTTAAGGGTGATCCATTACATTTTAGTTTCCATTGTCTTAGCTCTGGGAGTAGTTGATACGGTGTATTGGCCAATGATTATTGGAAACTTAAATCCTCTTTTATGTGAATATGACTGCTTTTTTTGCATAGTCATCATTTATCTACACATCTCCATCAAAAATAATTTATCACTTGGATACCTTGGTAGCATGTATGGTTGTTCATTGAATCCTCCCACCCTGATGTAAGTAAAACTTGGGAGTTGAAGGAAGATGCAACCAATCTTATTCATTATTTCCCATGCTTGATCTAAAACTCTTTTCTTTTCTAGTTCTTATTCAAAATACAAATGAACTTATAGAAGAAAGCATCATTAACTCTTATAAAATGTTTAATTATTTCTTTGAGAGTTAGTTGTGGATAGTACTCATGAACAAAAAACTTCTTCCTCTCACCAACATTGGTCAATCCAAGTTGCAGCATACACCAAATAAGAAGTCATATAAAATTTGAGGGAATAATTTACTTTAGAAAGTTGGGGGAATAGAGCATCACTGATTTGGATTCCCCAATAAATTATTTGTTTATCTTTTTTAATGATGAATATATAATGATACATCCATTATTGAAATATATTTGATATGGGGAGGCCTTTGACCCTACTTAAGAGAGTGATTAAATATCCTATCTCCAAAAATTCACTCAAGTATAGATTTTTAGGCCATCTTACAATTGAGTGCCTTGGTGTCTTTAGCCAATGTGTATTGATGTGCCTTTTGTATTTTTTAAAATTCTTGTCATAATATTCTTGGGTTGAGATCATGCTAGTATCAAAAAATTCTTCAATGTCTGCGAGATGATTTTTTTTGTTAAAGTACTCAAAATCTAGATGAATAACTATTTTTCCCATTATCATCTTTGATTGACTTGGTTTCTTTGTCAAAATGGGTAGCAACTACTAGGACAAACTCTAGATCTTGAGCTGATACAAGAAATGTAGCTGCCAAGTGTATTTCATTGTTTAGAATAGGTTGCATATGTAGAGCAATAGGATCCCTACCTAACATTTATAGTAATTCGACCATGTCAACATGTCCAATATTTGTATCTCCAATTTGATCTACATCGAAGTCCACTATAGATTCTAAAAACACACCCTAAAATTTATACTTCATTATTGTTTTAGTTAGGGAGCCTTCTGACATTGATTTAGTATTTGCAAAAGAGAGTTTTCATTTGCCATAGTTAGTATTATCCATAATTTTTGTGAAAAGTGTAAGAGTAGAGAAAATTTGTGCTTCTACATAGGATATAAAATGAAATGTGTAATCTAAAGAAAATTCTCTGAACTACACAGTGGGTTGATAACTATGGTGCAATTTGGAGAAAATTTTCTAGACTACACGAGAAAAGGTTGGGATTCTTAGTGCACATTGGATAAAATTATCTGATATGCACCAAAAAGTGCACCATGCACTTCAAATAATTTTCTATAAAATACATCAAGTTCTATGCACTTCAGAGAAAATTCTCTGAATTATACTAGATGGGTTACATGCACTTCAGAGAATTTTCTCTAAAGTGCACCTGATGGTGAACTAGTTTATGGTGTACTTTAGATAAAATTATTTGAAGTGCACCTTAGGGTTGATTTTTTGGGTGAGTAAATAGGGTGTTATTAAGATAAAAATCTTTGAATAACATGAGAAAAATTTAAAATTAAAACCCTAGGTTGAATAAAAATGAAACAAACTTAAGCCTAAAGAAATAAATGAAAATAAAAACCCTACCTAAGATAGAAAGAGGAAAATGAAAATGGGATGTGATCATGTGAGCATGGAATCAAAAAATCTAGGAAGCTCAAACTAATCACATAAATGATGAAGTGAGCATGCACGTGGGCTCAAAAATGGTGGCTAGGGGGTGCACTAGAGCTTGAAAATGGTGAAGAAAGAGAAAAAACAATGGTAAACATAAAAATTAACCAGGTTATATATAGTTATATATATATATATATATATAAGGTAATTAATTTGAATTAATTATTGATGTGATGGTGGGCCTAGGTGCAGGGGTAGAGAAATGATCTAACCTTGCACATGCATTAGCAGAGAATTTCTTCACTATTACATGCTTGGTGCAGTCTAGAGAAAATTATCTAGATTGCATGTGTAGTGGTGGATAAATTCTCTGCCTTTACACATTTTTGGTGTAGTTTATATAAATTTCTATGGACTACACCAATTTGAACTTAGGTATAGGTCAAAGAACATTCTCTGAATTGAACTGGTAGTTAAAAACTCCCTCAAAAAGATAACTTTTTGATGAAAAATAAATGCAAAAAGGTAGTGATTGGCATAATTTTGCATTCTTAGAGCTTATGGCATAGGACACAAACAAGTTTTATAAGGGTTATCTCATGAATTGATCCTATTAAACTCAAGGATAAAAACTAGCTCTGATTGGGGAATTTCCTTCATGCATTCTTTGAAATGCTTGAAGGAAAGAGAATCCAAACACTCTAAGTGCCTTTCTCCATTAGGCCATGGAGTTAGGTGACTGACTAGACTAAAAAAAACAAAGAGTATATAGATATTTACAATATGTACAAACTTATCTAGAACCTCACTAAGTGAACAACTTTAGATGTTACCCACTGTAGGGCAGGGGTAACGATATTCCATCCATATATGCCAAGAGAAAACTTTGTTATCCACTAAGTTGGTGAATGATAAATGAACCTCTCCATAAAGAATCAAATTTCCCATGCATTCCTTTTGGTTCCTTCTCTTATCCCACAAGAGAACTAGATCTCTAACTCAAAAATCTCATGACTTGGCTTTCTTATCTAAAAGTTCCTTGACATGACTTTGATGTTTGACAATGTGGTCCACTATCTTTGTATGTTTCTCCTCTATCTCAACAAGGTACATAATATGCTTATTTAGAGAACTTTCAAATGTTTCATCTTCAATTACCTTATCCAATCTAAGAGTAGGCAACTCTAATGTGATAGGTATTTCTGCATTTAATCCATATAAAAGTTGGAAAGGAGATTTACCAATTAATTCACTTAGGAGTGATATGATCAACCCACAATGCTTCATACAATGCCTTATGCTAGGTTCTTTGGTTGTCCTCTACCGACTTTCTAATGATAGTAACCAAATTCTTGTTACTCAACTTATCCTGTCCATTTCCTTGAGGAAAGTAGTCTAAAATGTGAGAAATAATGATTCCATATTCAAAATAGAACTAAGTCATCTCTTGGGATGTGAAATAGGTAGCCTTATCAATTATAATTTTATTGGGAACACCAAATATTGTGATGATTATTTCTTTGAGGAAGTTGCAAATAACTTATGAAGTGGCGTGTTTGGTCAACATTACCTCCACCAACTTTGTGAAGTAATCTATAGCCATAAGAACATAAATATGACCTACAATTGAAAATGGATTCACCATGCCAATAAAATCAATACCCCATTGTTGAAAAGGTTTTTCAATAACTACTAGCTTGAGAGGTAAGGTTGTTAACTTGGGTTTCCCCATAAACTACTGACACTTCTTGCATTTACACACTTAAGAATATGCATCTTGAAAAAGTGTTGGCCAGTAATATCTTGCTACAAAATCTTATGAGTTATAATCAGGGCTGAAAAATGTCCTCCACAAGCCAAATCATGAAAATATTCCAACAACATGCCTTTTTGTGTTTTTTCTATGCATCGTGTAAAAATTCCATCAATGTTTTGCTTATACAAACCATTGTCCCAAAGGATGAAGTATTTATCCTTGAGCTTGATTGTCCTCTTCTCTTTATGAGATAAATGTTTTAGACACTCTCCATATATGAGGAAATAAGTGATGTTGGAATACCATTCATTCATTGTGCTTATAATTAAGACCATGGGAGGTTCTTCTATATCTCTGTCATTACTGGGTATCTTTTCTAATTTGGTGTCTGTCATGAGTTGACACAAACTTTTTCCATGCAAAAGTTTTTTAGGCTTGATCTCCATATCCTACTCATAGATTTTGACAATCCAATTTCCTTTTTTACCTCCAACTCTTGTTGAGTCAAAGTAGACTTAACTATAGAATCTGGTACTAGTGTAATGGTGTGATAGTTGAGGATGTAGTATCTAAAATGCTTAACTACTTTCACCATAGTGTAAGCATGTTTTTCCATGGATGAATAATTGAGATCATGAGCCTTCAAATGGAAACTCATGAAATCTATGGGAAATTAAATCCCCTCTTCATGTGGTTGTACCAAGATTGTAGATAAGGTATGCTTTGAAGCATAACTATACATGATGAAATTTTTGGTATAGTCAGGGCAAACTAGGAAAAGAGCAAGTGAAATTTCTTCCTTAATATCATGAAAGGACTCTCTTCCTTTGAATTCCAATGGAATATTGATTTCCCTTTCATCATGTAAACAATATGATGTGTCCTTTTAGTAAAATTTGGAGTAAATATTTATAAGAAATTAACTTTCCCAAAGAAATAATGAACTCTTTTCTTACTTGATGATAACATAAGATTTTGAATTGACTTGACCCATTCAGGATCAATCTCGATTCCTTCGTTAGACATAATGTGTCTAAGGAGCATACCTTTAGTAACCCTAAAAATGGATTTTTTGGGGTTAAGAGATATCCCATATTCATGACATCTTTCAAGTACTTGTTTTAAATGGTCATAAAGATATTAGAACTATTTTGATAAAATAATTAGATCATATAGATAAACTAAAATAAACTTATCGATTATATCTCAAAAATCTAAATCCACAGCCCTCTGAAAGGTAGCACCAACATTGATCAATCCAAAAGGCATCCTACAATAGGTAAAAGTGCCCCATGGAGTAGGGAAGGCTATCTTGTGTTGATATTCATCATGGAACTCCACTTGATTTTATCTCGAGAGCCATCTAGCATGGATAACATTTCTAAACCTATCACCATTTGTAGTACTTGATCCATTACTAGCAATGAGTAATTATCCTTAAGTGACAATTGGTTCAAATTGTGAAAATAAATACAGATGTGGATTTTTCCATTCTTTTTCCTCATGGGAACAATATTAGCTATCCATGTGGAATGATGTATAGGAAAGATGATCTGAGCATTCAACATCTTTTGAATTTTTGTGAGGGTAGTACCTAAGATTTTGGGATTATACTGTCACTATTTCCACTTATGAAGCTAAGATCTTGGCTTGAGAAGAATATCATGTTGTACTTCTTTTGATTGAAAATATTTCATATCAGCATATGAATATGCTAATACATCAATGCACCAGCATAGGAGTCTCACCAAATTCTCCCTTTCTTGCAATGAACAACATTTCCCAATATTTATCATATTGGGATGATCTTTTATCCCTATATTGATTTGTTCAATTTTTACAAATGAATTTGATTCTGATTATTGATGTTTAATGAATTTATCATTCTTATCAAAAAGTCTCTCCAAATATATCAACCCTTTGAAAATTTTATTCCCTTTTAGCTATAAAATTTCTTCACTAATTCCCTCATTAACTTTAAAAATTGATTCTTGAGGGGTGAAATCACTTCCTTCAAAATACAACTCACTAAAATTTTCCACCTTCTCCAATAACTAGATGAGCTGCTCATCATTATTAAAAACTTACTAATGATTAACATTGTCAAGAGCACTGAGAGGGAAAACACAGTTCAGGCCGACAACCAAGAAACGAACTTGGGAGTTCAAGCTAAAACTAAGGAACAGAATCAAAGGGGAAGAGAGGACCACATTGAAGAAGGCGGGAACAGTCCTAATAAGAACACAGAAGAGTGGAGTGATAAAAGGCAGAACAATGGAAGGCACACACCTACGAGATGGGTTAATTTCAAAATAGAGGCTATCCTCCAACTTGATTCATGGATGTTTAAGGAGATAATGGATCTCAAAAGGAAAATGGAAAAAATGGAAGACAACCAGAAGGTAGTTTGGAATAAAATCAATAACATGGAAAAATAGATGAGAGACATCCCCATCAAGCTCAAAGACTATGAGAACAACCTAAGGGAACTCATCAAGGAGAGCAGAATGAAAATGGAGGAAGTTACATCTAACATATGTGCTACAGCTGTTAATATTGGAAAAAGAGCTAATGAGGAGATCAAATCCTTGGAGGGGCCTAGCAAGAGGATGAGACAGAGCTCAAGAAAGAAAGCTATGCAAGAGGGAGCCATGTTGGCGGCTACTGTCATTTAGGATACTACTGTGAAAGGTAAGGAAGTAGTGAAAATGATTTTGGAACTGGAAGAATAGCTTGGTTCTTCTAGTTGGTTGTGTTATCTGGTCCTGTTTCCTGGTTTTTTGTAATCTTTTGACTATGGTGTAGCCAGGTCTATGTAAAACCTGGGTTATGACTTGTGGTCTTTTAGGTGGTTTCAGGTCCATATAAAACCTATTTTTGTTACTTCCTTGTAGTAGGTTTTAGGTTTTGCCTGTGGTTGTAAATGCTTCATCTTTCTATCTTTGTTTCAGGGTTTCGGGGTCCCTTCAAAACCTATTTTTACCTTAATCTAAAACATTGTCAAGAGCACTAGGCTAGAAAACCAACTCAATGGTGTGTTTGTTTCCTTGGAAATCTTTGTGAGGAATCATGAGAGTGCCCAAAACAAACAATAAATTATATCTATCATTATATTCTCTTGAAACTACCGATATATTGAATGCATCAAAACTTTTCATGCAATCCTAAACTCGATTGCAGTAATGCCTTAGTCTTTCATTCTTTGTTTGATATAGATTCTTGACTTGATAAATGACTAACTCGGCATCACCTTGAGTGTGAAGGTTTATAACTCCTTTCTTTTGTGAAAACTCCATTCATAATAATAAGGTTTCATATTTATTAGTATTTTTAGTGTTATCAAACTACAACTTGAAAGAAAAAGGGAAGATTTTTCCTTTAAGGGACATGAGAACTATCCCAACTATAGAACTAGTTGAAGAACAACTACCATCGAATTCCAAATTCCAAACATCATTTAAGTTTTAAACCTTGATAGTTTCAAAATCCAAAATTTATTCATCTAAAGTGGGTGGTTCATCTATTTCCTAATTCTTTTCTAAAATATAATTTGAAGATATTATATCTTGATTAGTGGTCGAGAAATACGTACCCATTTCAAAAGTTTCAAAAAGAATTTGGGCTTTTGGGTCCTTAGTCTTTGTCATAGTATACTTCACTTGTTTTTATGGATGAAACTTCCACATCATGATTTTGATGAGTATTATGGCCTTGAACCAATCCATGTTGATTTCTCCACCAACATCTTTATAAAAGTTACATCCTAATATAACTCCATAAGAGGCTAGAATGTCAGCTAATAGAACTGTCATCTTGATCTTTTTCTCTAAAAATGTAGTAAATGAAAATTGTGCATCCTTGATTTGGATTATGAGAGGTACTTGTTTAGTTTCCATTGAGAAGTAATGGCCAAAATTATTTATCAAGGTTAAGCCCAAGGCATGAGCCACCTTGGCCCGCTTCATATTATCGAAAGCACCCAAATTAATAACACCATTACTGAGCTTGCAACCATTAAAAAAATGAAATATAGAAAGGTTCTATTTTTCTAGAGCTAGATGCATAAGTTATGATCAAGTTATTTTTCTTTGGACTTGACTTAGGGTCGATCAACACACTCTTAGATAAGGTTCAATCAGGATTAATCCCTTTGCTTTTTATAAAATTTTCCAATATTAAAAATGGTTGGGATTAGATTGGAGGTATTCAACGTTTGACATTTGGATTTTTTGTCTTTTTGGGATTGTATATGATATCAAAAGATGGATATAGGGAAGCTGAGAAATATAAGGTATTTTCATTTTTAGGTTTCAAGTATTGGGTACTAGGTCTATACGTAAAAGGAGAAAAAGTAGAATGGGAAGGAGCACTTATTTATCCATCACCATGCCCTTTGGTTAAACTGGAAAAGGAGTTCCTCTTTTTTCAATAGTAACCTCATTGTATGGTTCATCCTTAGTCTTAGCTTTATCAACCTTTTGTTGATTTGTTTGACTTTGTGAATGGATAAAGATGACATAAGACTCACCTTGTATGCCTTCTTATTGTTCAATTTCTTCTTCAAAGTTTAGAAACCTGATGTCAGAGTCACCATATTTTGCTTCTTCATCTCCTATGAAAATATTATCATCTTCTTCTAGAATATATTCCAATTCTAGAATATCATCAATTTTTAGTTCCAACCAATTAACTGTTGCATTATCCAACATTACTTCCAATGCAAGCCTTGCTTGTGATGGAGGAAGCTTATTCTAATTTTGATTTCCTGTAGCATTGTTGGAATAATTACAAACATTTTGGTATGTCCTCTTTGAAACATCCTTATATGGAGAAAATGACATACCTTGAGACATTTGCTTCTTGAGTGTTAATAATTCATTTTCTAGGTTTTTAACCATGGGATCTGTGGTGCTAGTAGAAGGTGAAATTGTAAAGGGTTGCCATCTAGGCTTGATAGAATTATTTCTCACCTTCCCTACTAGTATTAAATCTTATTATACTTTGATGGCCAAACTTTGAGCAGCATCAAGATTAGCTGGGGCTACTCTTTACAAAAGAAAACTTACTTCTGGCAGTTAAAAATTGATGAAGAAACACTTTAAGTTATCAAGCATAGGTTGAACAACTGATGGAATCCTATTCCTCAACTTGTTAAACTTTTACACAAACTCACACATGGGTTTATGTGTTTCTTTCTTCATTTGTGTACGTTGAGCCAATAAGGCATGAACATCTTCTATTGACGTGAACCTTGCCTCAAACTTGGCCTTAAGAGTTGCCCAACTAGTGATGGTTCTAGTGGTAAGATGATAAAACCAATAAAAAACAACACCTTGGAGTGTTTCTACAAAAAATATTATAGAAACATCCTCATGATCCACTCCAATAACTCTTCATGAAATGTAGAATGCATCAATATGTTGCTTGGCATCACCATAGAACTTTGGGAAATTTATCTGTGCACCATGAGGAAGTTCATGAGATGGATGTGTCAAGTTCAACAGACTAAAATTAGTCCCCCATGGACCTTGAGAAGCCATTTTATGTGGATTATAGGGAGGAATAACAAATCCCTACAAAGGCAAAATAGGCAAGACCCTATAAATGCTAGAAGTTTCCCCAGGTATAGGATATCTTGTATTGGTAGGTGGGAAAATTCTTGTATGTTGAAGAGGAAACCTTATTTATGCTAGAAAAAGATAAAATTTATGATATTTAAATTACTCAAATGTTGGATCAATGTGTCCCACTTCCCTTCTGTTATGAGTGTAGCTTATTCTACCAGATCATGAAAGTATCCAAAAAGAAAAGAAAAGAAGTACAACAAAACAATAGAAAATAATAAGGTGCTAGTCATATGTCAACCAAATGAGTGTATAACTTAGTTGTGTGTTCATTTCCCTAGTGGAGTCACCAAAACTTATTGGGTGAATATTTTATTACCATTAGAAAAGTAGCAAAATGGTTATTTCAGCCATAGTGTGATGAGATAGAATCTCTCATCAAGTATGGGGAGGCTCCCTTCTTATTGATAACTAACATAATAAGTAACTATTTACACTTATTTAAACTATTCTTACCAAACTGGGTGTTACCATATCATATAATTCTCTTTTTTTAGAATTGATGTACACTTGCAATCTATTGCTTATGAAGACTTTTGTTTCTTACAATGTATTATGGAATTACTTGTTGGAGTAATAATAACCTATATTCAAATTATTTAGCAAAAAGAATAACTAGAAAAATACTAGTGAATGTATCATAAAAAAATGAAAAAAAATGTAGCCCAAAGTCTTGACCTTGTTTCTCAATAATGAACATAAACCTAGTGATGATATTGCAGCTCAAAGACTTCAAAATGACCTTCCTAACACCTTTTGATTTATATAAATTCACACCATAATTAAATCAATTACACAAGAAAATGTAATGAAAAAGACATAAGAATATCTCTAATACACCACAAATTTATTTCAACTCAAAGAATGAAAGGTCACTTGATTTTTAATATATTGATTGATAAAAGATTCACAATTTGAATTCATAGTTTCAATATCACTTCTCAATTTTGACAAAAATTTATTTTTATAGAAATTTGTGGTATTTTACAAAGATAATCCTCTTATTTATAGAGAGGAATTATGAACAAAAATATAAAATACATAAATAAAATGACTTATTCATTGACAAAGTCCTTTTTGACTTAGGACTGTGTATTTTTCCAAGGTGTAAATTACACCAAACAAAACTACATAAGCAAATTTACAAAAAAAAACTGTCCTTAGACATATGAATTTATTCCTTATTAGTCTTTTCTATAAAATTCCTCATATCTCTTTAATGTTCCTTGGACCTCATCATTGTTTGGTCTTGATGTATTTTTAGTAATGGCATGGACTCTGGTGATAGAATCTGCTAGATTGATTGGCATATCTTTACCATTCTCCAAGATCCTTTGTATCTTATCTAATATGAGTTGAAATTCGACAAATTTATCAATTGAATTTAGCATGAAAATTCTTATTTCAAACTTAGTTTGGATCGAAGATGTGAACTCTTGAATCATAGTCTCCTCAGGAAGAACTTTTTGAGAGTCATCTCTAACTTGGCAAGGAAGCTTTCCAATTTTATCTATAAGATCTAACATATTATTATCACACATGTCTTTAGCTTCTTTGAGATCTTTAACTAGATTCTCAAGAACTTCTCTTTTATTCTTCATATATTCCCTATAATCAATGAACATTTTTCTATTTGGTATGACTTTATTCTCAACTAGGAGATCTAGCTTAAATTGACATAATCGAGTCCATGTATCAATGTATTTCTTAGTCAATTCCAAATTTTGAGTGAGTGTTTTAATTATTTGTTAAATTTCCATTTTCACTTCACTCAGGTTCTTAAAAAAATCAATGGTAGAACACAATCACTGAGTATCTTATGTTGTCAATCTCTCAATCCAGGCATTGACCACTTGACCTTGAGATTTAATTTTCCTAGCTTATTGAATTGCCTTTTTAGTGTTCTCATGCTCAATAGGTACAACAAAATTAAAATATTATGTGATCTTTAGTAAAATAGAGGTTAGATATTCTACTTGTACTTTGATCTGATCATTAATCTTCTTGTCTTTATCATATCTTTCTAATAAAGATGTCATAGTTTCTTGCAAAACTTCTTTTGCACTATCATGAATTTTCTTCCCTAAGTTTATCTGTGCAACTACATAATCTGGCACTTGAATATCTTCAATGTTTCTATCTTGAAGAGGCACTACAACCTTGACATACTTGTGTCTAGACTCAAAAATTGCTCTTGACATGGTTTTAGCTTTCTTTGTTATTTTGGGTTTTATTGGCACAAGTTGACCAAAATCAAAGTCATCAAGAGACACAACCTGATTCTTCCTTTTGTGGGTTTGGGACATGAGCCAAAGAAGAAGATGAGATGAATCTTTAGGTCTAGAAGAAACCAAGGATTGTGATGTTTAAGGAGGAACAATGGTTTGTGAAGTAAGTGGGATGGAAAGTGAAATGGTGGAAGTATATGGTAGTGGAGTTGACACTAATGGGATAATGGTTATAATTGGTGGAGTTTGGGTTAGCGTGAATGATACCTTGGGGTCTGATGGTATTTTGGACATTGGGGTGATATGGGATTGAGTTGTTATTTTAGAGGAAGATGCAGACATGAATTTATCCATATCTTTTTTAATGAAATATAGATTAGTTGGGGACCCCAATGACTTCAAAGGACTGGGTAAATTTGATAATAAATCAAAAACTTGATCCAATGTGCCTTGTGAGGGAACTTGAAAGAGCGTGGCACTAAGAGGTGAAGGTGGAGTTAAAATAATAAATTGAAGAGGAACATAATCAGTTGGTACAGTTGTATTTATAGGGGGAATTATGGAAAATGTTACCTATAAAACTGTGGTTTGAGAAAACTCAACCAAAGGAACCTCTGATTGTATAGCCTTTGATTGTGTAGTTTATTGAATCACTAGATGAGGCACTTGTGAAGTTATTGATTGAGATGGTGCTTTTCTTGTAGTTAGATTTTTGTCCTTTTTTGATAAGGTACTTTCTTTGGCACTAACTCCTTTGTCTTTATTTTTACCTTTAATTACAAATACAAACCTTGGTTTTTAAGTGGATGTAGAGGCCTCTTCTTTATTTTTTCCCCTCAATTTCTCTCATTTCCTTTTGGTATCTTCATCATATTCTTCTTTTGACCCTGTATTGAAATGTTTTAGTTTGATACCTTTGGATTCCAACCAAGCATTAGTTTTTGAAAGAATGGGTTAGAATATCTCTCTAATATATGTGCATTCCTTTATAGACCATTAGATTGGAGGGATAAGAGTAGAATCAACTTGATTACCTTCATATAAAGGATCCAATATATTTTCATCATTAGAGAGATCAACTAGAATATTAGCTAATTTCAAATCTTTAATCTAATTGGTAGTGAGCTTGTTGTAATCAAGTCTCCTTATATCTTCTTGAGTCTTACATTCGGCCTAGATGTACTCAACCTTGTATTCATGGGCATAATTGCCTTTCAACTTTTCCTTCATCATTCTATTAAAAAAATCTTTCCTACCCTTGTACTTTTTAAGGGTGATCTATTGCATTTCAGTTTCCATTATCTTAGCTCTGAGAGTAGTTGATACAGTGTATCAGCCAATACTTATCATAAACTTGAATCCTCTTTTATGTGCATTTGACTGCTTTTTGTGCATAGTCATCATTTATCTACACATCTCCATCAAAATGATTTTATCACTTAGATACCTTGGTAGCATGTATGTTTGTTCATCAAATCCTCCTACCCTAAAGTAAGTAAAAGATGGGAACTAAAGGAAGATGTAACAAAGCTTATTCATTGTTGCCCATGCTTGATCGAAAACTCTTTTATTTTCTAGTTCCTATTAAAAAATACAAATGAACTTATAAAAGAAAGCATCATTAACTCATAAATTGTTTAATGCTTTTTTTGAGAGTCAACTGTGGATAGTAATCATGAATAGGAACCTTATTTATTTTGCCAACATTGGTCAATCTTAGAAAGGTCCTCATACAGGCTACAACATACACTAGGTAAGAAGTCATAAAATTTGATGGAAGAATTTACTTTAGAAATTTGGTGGCATATAGCATCACTGATTTGACTTTCCTAATAAATTATCTATATATCTTTCTTAATGATGAAGATATAATGATACATCCATTCTTGAAAGATATTTGATGTGGGGAGACCTTTGAACCTATTTAGGAGAGTGATTAAATCTCTTATCTCCTCCATAAATTCACTTCGATATTTTTTAGGCCATCTTGTAGTTGAGTGCCTTGGTGTCTTCAACCACTGTGTATTGATCTGCCTCTTACATTTTTTTAAATTCCTATCATAATATTCCTAGGCTGAGATCATGCTAATATAAAAAAATTACTCAATGTCTGAAATATGGAATTTTTTTTCAAAGTACTCAGCATCCATATGAATAACTATTTTCCCATTATCATCCTTGACTGACTTGGTTTCTTTATCAAAATGGGTAGTAGCTACTAGGATGCACTCCAGATCTTGAGCTGATATAGGAAATGTAGCTGCCAGGTGTATTTCACTATTTAGAATAGGTTGCATATGTAGAGCAATAAGCTCCTTGCCTAACCTTTATAGGAACTTGACCATGTCAACATGTCCAATCTTTGTATTTCCAATCTGATCTACATTGGAGTCCACTATATATTCCAAAAACACACCCTAAAACTTATAATTCATTATTGTTTTAGCTGGGGAACCTTTTCACATTGATTTAGTATCTGTAAAAGAGAGTTTTCATTTCCCATAGTATTATCCATCATTTTTGTGAAAAGTGTAAGAGTAGAGAAAATCCATGCTTCTACATAAGATATAAAATGAAATGTGTAATCCAAATAAAATTCTCTGAACTACATAGTGGGTTGATAAATATAGTGCAATTTGGAGAATTTTCTCCAGACTACATGGGAAAAGGTTGGGAGTCTCAGTGCACATTGGATAAAATTCTCTAATATGCTTCGAAAAGTGGACCATGCACTTCAAAAAAATTTCTTTAAAATATATCAAGTTCTATGCACTTCAGAGAAAATTCTCCAAAGTGCACTGAATGGGTTACATGCACTTCAGAGAATTTTATTCGAAGTGCACCCGACGGTGAACTAGTTTATGATGTACTTTAGAAAAAAATATTTGAAGTACATTTTGGGGTTGACTTTTTGGGTGAGTAGATAGGGTATTATTCAGAGAAAAGTCTTTGAAGAACATGAGATTTTTAAAAAAAATAAAAACCCGAGGTTGAATAAAAATGAAAAAAACTTAAGCCTAAAGAAAGAAATGAAAATAAAAACCCTACCTGAGATATGAAGAGGAACATGAAATGGGATGTGATGATGTGAGCATAGAATCCATGAATAGTAGAATATCTAACTAATCAAATGAATTATGAAGTGAGGGTGTATGTGGGCTCAAAAATGGTGGCTAGGGGGTGCACTAGAACTCAAAAATAGTGAAGAAATATAAAAAACAATGGTAAAAATAAAAACTACCTTAATTATATATATATATATATATATATATATATATATATATAATGTAATTAATATGAATTAATTAATGATGTGATAGTAAACCTAGGTTTAGGGTCAGAGAAATTCTCTAACCTTGCATTTGCATTAGGAGAGAATTTCTGTGCTACTACATGTTTGGTGTAGTTTGAAGAAAATTCTCTGGATTGCATGTGTAGTGGTGGAGAAATTCTCTACCATTGCATCTTTTTGGTGTAGTTTAGAGAAAATTATTTGGACTACACCAATTTGAACTTAGGTGTAGTTTGGAGAAAATTCTTTAAACTACATCGATAGTTAAAAAATCCCTTAAAAAGCTAACTTTTTGAGGAAAAACAAACACAAAAAGGTAGTGATTGGCCTAATTTTGCATGCCTAGAGTTTATGGGCTATGAAATGGACAAGTTTTGTAGGGTTATCCCATGAATTGAGCCTATTAAATTCAAATATAATAGTTCTAAGATATTTTTAATTAGTCCATCATAGATGTAATCCACTAGCAGATATTTTTTTGGCACACTTTTTAATCAACATCATTGACAAGGTTTCATACACTGAAGTTGCATAACTCAAGCAAAAATCCAATGAGCCAATAACTGAATGTCTTATGATATAAAAATATATTATTAAAGATGACTAGCCCCATGGCAGATAGAGAACTTTGAGACATATTCAAGTAGAGTTTATTATTATCATTACATGACACTATACTATTGAAAAAAAAATCTTCATTTAAAAATTTATGCCATATAGTGATAGAATCGGAAGTCAAGCTTCTCTCCATGGGAAAATTAAAGTATAAAATTAAATTAGATTCAACTAATAAGATTTCCAATAATCCCCCATATAAGGTGAGGCCCATTGAAAATAAGAATGATAAAAATACAATAGTTAATGCATCCTTAGAGCCAAATCCTTGCATGGTTTTATCATCTCTTCCAAGGAGACCTTTCAAAAATCTTCCTAAATCACCAACACGTGTTCTCCAACAACTCTTAGAATGTAACATCATATATCTCCCTCCCATTAGATAGGTTGATATGACTAGGCCTCTTCTAAAGAAGTATGTTTCCAATGTATTTTGTAATTATCACAAGGCACTAGGACATACTATAAACATATGCATTAAATTATGACATGAGATACAACATTTTTAGATGCTAATATCAATGATGTGGGCACTCCTATAGAGGCACCCAAAACACAACCAATGAAAGCAAAATAAATGAAAATATCTCTTTATCCATTTACAAAGTAAACAATTATTTAGACTATAGGTACTTTAGGTGTTTATTATACTTATTAGGCACATCCACTACTAGCATCTTGTCATACTCATATGATGGACACACATTCTAAATAATATCATTGGTGTGTATCATACTATAGTGCCATCTAGACCTTTCATCAATTTATCAAAGTAGGAGATCATTGATGATGACTTAGATTTATATGCACTAATTATACAAGCTTAAATTGATCATCACCCTATTTAGAGTGTCATGGTTGACAATGGGTCAAGCATTAATATGTGTACTATTACACTTGTACATCACTTAGGTTATTCAGAGTAGGATATTTCTTAAACAAACATAATTATTCATGGATTTAGTGGCCATGTTCAGAGCTCCATTGGGGAGAACATACTTGTATTATAGGTTGGTCCCATACATACGGCCATTATATTCTTAGTTGTACCTAGTGTTAACACATTTGTTATGTTATTGGATAGGCCTTAGATACAATAGTTACAAGCCATTCCATCCACTATACATAGATGTCTTAAGTATATACATGATGATCATGTGGTTATATTCAAGGGCCTTTCATAAGAGTAACCTTTACCTTTTCCATAGCCAATTACATATCAACCACTAGTCATAGCTTTCATTAGGAAACCTCTGATATCAATTGAGCCACTAGTGTAAATGAGTTATACTTCTACAACATTAACACATAATCTCCCATGGATACCTTTATTAGAGTTACCCTTGTGTTAGGGACATGGTGTGGATTCTAGAGAGCCTCTCTCTACCCCATTATCATCTAGATCAATGTTACATCATATAACATCCATGCCAATCATAACTTATTCTATTATATGGGTCCCCAAGAACCCCAAAGTTAATAGGTCTATTCAGTCAGTTCCATAGTTCATAGCCTCACCCCATAAGAAGTTCTCACTACATATTACTCAATACATCTGATTCACATATTTTAGATACCACCTCACATAACATGTGTGGTCACTCTTCCTTTATTTGATATAATATAACTTGGTCGTGATTCTATTTTGAGAATTATCGATTAGTATGTTCCTCTCTAATTGTACATAATTTATTTCTTATTACTTGTACATATCTTATATTTAAAAAATACAAAAACATTCAAATATTACTCAAAAAATACAAATTTTGGATTGTATGCATTTCTATGTTTACATTATGTATATTTTCTAGGTACTACATATGTTATCTATGTTAGTGTAGTCAGTTTTATCATATATTCATGTTTTACTTGTTCTCTTCAAGTGTTCATAGATCATTAGATCATGCAAGTCCTTCATATAGATCTATATTTTGTTACTATTCACCCACTGGGGGAACACACACAGATACACAAATGGAACATTGATGCATTCACCCATTGGGGCCATTATAATTCATAGCTTCTCATTTTTTAGGTTATATAATTTTATACTACACTAATTTTTTAATGACTACCACTACTATAGACTCAACTTATGTACATCTTTGCCTTTATATAGATTTATACCACATTTTCATATATACTTTCATTTCTAGCTTTCCTAGTCTAGATTTGATTATGTCTCTTTGATTCTACATATATTCAAGGGCATTTGAATATCCTATTGTTCTATGGGTCTAATCCATTTACTTTATTATATGTATGTTTGGGACATGTGCCCATGTCCTTGTGTGTGTTTTCTTGATTATGTATGTGGACATTTGAACATATCCTTCTATGTCATTTCAGCCCAAACTTGATTGCTTTTTGCATATATGGACATTTGAACATGTCCTTTTATGTTTTATCTTTCTCATACTTACTGACATGTGCTTATGTTCCTTGTATTGTGTCCCCTTGCCCTACTTTACATGCCTCATGTGTTTGTATGTATGCTTTTATGTATACATTGTGTCCATGACACTTGTGTCTTGCCTGTTACATTCACATCTAGTTACAATGCCATGATGGACCTCATGCATCTCCCTTTCCTCCTTGTGTGATTTGATGGACATCATTACCCATCCCCTTAGGTAGTTACTCATATTATATTTATTTTTTGTTCATAAACATGCTTACATTATTTTATCTATCTTGACATCTTTATGAATGCTATATATGACATACATCGTACGTAGCAAACTTATGTTGAGATTATTTTACATTCTAATGTCATATATAAACATTATATTAGTTTATCATTTAGATATCATATGTTTTAAGTATAACACACATGATGAATATATTTTATTTTGAGGACAGTTATTACAAAGGCTCAATAACTCCACTCAAAAGAGGGGGCATTCACAGGGGTTTGTTATAGAGATCAGGCCATCCTAGTACACTCAAAACATAGTTTTCAACATACATACATAGATTACAAAGCTCAAATTTAGGAAAATACATTGAAAAATAGTCACACCTAGATTAGTCTTAGTTTTATAGGAAAACAACACATTTAGTCAATAACATGGCATAGAGGACACTACACAATTCACTATTGACCAAAGGACCATGAAACTATCTAGTAGCCCTAAAAATAAAAAAATATAGAATTGTCTAAAAAGTATAATAGTTACGTTCATATTTTCATAGTCTCAATCATAGAATATTAGATAGGTTCATTATATACTCAATTTTTATATAGATTACAGAGGTTTACTCAGATTGGGGGCATCATGCATGGCATGCTCACTCCCATTTTAGTTTTAGATACTTAGACATAGATTATTATGACTTGATCCAGAATTCATATACATAGATATCAAATTTGGGGGCATGTGGATGAAACATTGTTCCCATAAGTTCAAATGGCACCATTACTCTCATATGGAATGACAGTTCCATATCATTCTCCAGGTTATTACTTTAGACAACATTTTCATTATTTTGCACCATTTTTACACTAGATTTATGCCTCATTATATTTTTAGTAGTTGGCATTCTCAAGTGTCCCTTGACCAATTTTACATTTTAGATTTATCAATTGGACCTTGAGAAATTTTACATTTCAAAGTTCTTGAGTGGCCCCTGAGCTATTTTACATTTCAGAGTTTTCAAGTGGACCTAGAGCCATATTACAAAGTTTTAGTTACATCACACAGTTTTAGCTTTAGATGTATTTACTACAGTAGGCAATGATGGAGTCATAGCCTACTTAAGTTATTGATCCACCTACATGATAATGTTAGATAAGCCATCAATCAAATCTAAGTTATTCATGGATTATGATTTACCGAGCAAGGGTGGGCAACAATGGAATCAAGGCCATCTTGAGTTCTTAATCCAAAGATACATGAGGATTAAAAAATCCATCATCTCAATCTAAGTTAATCACCATTTCATCTCAATCTACATGTACACACATGATGTCACTAGTTTTATCATTGGTTTGTGTACCAAATGAGTTGTATTCATTCCTTAACTCTTTCTCTCATTTCCTTAGTCTTGTCTTTTCTTTTGATATTTATTAAGGAATGATTCATTCATGTTTCATTAGTAAGAAATGTAATGGATCATGATTCACATACTCAAACCTAGAATCATCAGCTTTGCATCATAGGTAAGTCCAAGTACATCTCTTTTTCCTTTATCCTAGTCATTTTGCTCTATTGCATTTTTATAATAAAGGAGGGGGGAAATTTAGTCATATAAAATATTATTTTATTATAATGAGTGTCATTTGTGGCCACCTTATCCTTAGTTTAGACTTAGATCTATCTTAGGTCCTCTCTTAATCACTTTCCAGCTTTTGTGCAAGTCCAACACATTCCTAGATATATAATAAGTAGCATTGAACATTCACTTATGCACCCAGGTCCCTTTTTCACCCATTATTACCAATTCAACATTAGTGCATCTCTTTGGACAATACCACATTATGATATTAGGAAAGGGGTAGTGCTAATGTCCCCTAGTTATTTTCACCCCCAATGAATATATTTTCATTTCTCAAAGCACTTTAGGGTCAGTCTAGACCCATTTCATGTATTGAGAAGCACCAAAATGCTATATATAGACCACTTTGATTCGTTTATCCCCTAGATGGAAATTATATGCAAATACTCATAAAAAAACTAATAAATAGTTATGAAAATCAAGGTCATTGATCCCTATTCTACCAAACTTCTTTATAAAACCATCTACAATAGCCCAAATCTTAGATTACTCATATTTACAAACTCAAGTCACACTCAAAACACTAAAACATTCACTCATACTAGCATTCACTTGAATTTATACCAAGACTTAGATTAGGAGAACTACATCGGGCTTGAACCCCTTTTGAGGTAGTGGTATGTAGTCAATGCTAAACACATGGGGTGTTGAGTTCATGTCCAACCTACCCTACTAATGTCACTCTCTTTTACTTATGATTTTAAATACCCTAACAAACATAGATGTTTAGGGTTTGGCATTGAAATTAGTCAAGATAGGGGATAGCCAATGATCCAAAATTTGGTCACACAGGTGTAAGCTTCTCAAAACTAAGTGAAATTCCACCCAAAAATTCACTATATCTATTACATAAGGACATTAACATGGCATATGGGACACTAACATGGTGTGATATTTACTAGAGGACAATACTAATATCTAGGAGGGTTTTAATGCATGTTTCATGTTGGTGACACCTTGTACTATCACTACACCAATTTTCAACCCTCAACTTATCCATATCAGTCAATTTTCTATCTAAGTATCTCTTTTATAATTTATTATTATTTATAGGCTAAGAAAACAAAACAATCATTATATAATTAGTGGTTGTTGATACTGTTATATTTATTCCCTAGTTTGTTATTCTATATCTTTAACAACCTAGGGTTTTACATTCCATAACTCCCTTAAAAGTTAAATCATTTGATGAACCCAACTTACTTAGAATAACATCAAAACCCTAGCATTAGATGCTTTTAGGGTTTGTATACTTTTTGTTTTCTATGCTCAATAATTAATTTCAAAATATCAGATCTGATTCATTATTCTTTTTCTGCAATCTTTCATAGATTTAATTTCTTAAAAGGTTCAAAATATACAACTTTTTATTTTCCTACTTCCTAACCTACAATGGTAGAATTCAATAACCAATTTGGTGAGACCGATAAGAAACAATTACAAGATTTATTTTCTAAACATTTTGATATGAAAGATGAAATTATCTATATTGTTTAAGAAGAGCTCCTAAAATCCATTATAGGTCAATCCTCCAACCCCATAGATGATAATATTATTACACCTAATATTAGGGAAATTAGATTATATAACAACATGCTAAAACTAGCCAAATCTCACCAATGGAAACACCTCTTGTGATTAGTACACATCCCTCCACTTCAGATGTAAAATCCCTTAGGCAAGAGATCCATTCTCTATCCTTTGAGGTGTTACATCTTTATCAATGTGCTAATAGACCATCTTATGCCTTGGAATCTCATATGCTCCTAAATACACCTTTGGCATAGCATATAGTAGTAACTCATTTTCCCTTCACATTTGTGGCACCCAAGCTTACTCTGTATGATGGTAAAGGTGACCTAGAGCATCATCTATGCACTTTTCAAGTAGAATGTTTGGACTACATGTCTAATGATTGGCTCCTGACTAGGTTATTCCCACATAGTTTAAAAGATTATGCATTATAATGGTTATATGATCTTATTAATCAGTCCATCTCAACATTTAATCCACTAGTAGATATTTTTTTCACACTTTTTAATCAACATCAGTGACAAGGTTTCATACACTCAAGTTGCCCAACTCAAGCAAAAATCCAATGAGTCAATAGTTGAATATGTCTTGTGATATAAAACTATATTAGCAAAGATGACTAGCCCCATGAAAAATATAGAAATATAGGACATATTCAAGTAGATTTTATAACTAGCATTACATGAAACTATACTATTCAGAAAGTTTTCATCATTCACAGATCTATGCCATATAGTGAAAGAATGGGAAGTCAAACTTCTCCCCATGGGTAAATTAAAGTACACAACTGGATCAAATTCAACTAATAAGACTTATAATAAGCCACATATAAGGTAAGACCCATTGAAAACAATAATGAGAAAAATAAAATAGTTAATTTAGCCTCAAATCCATATCCATGCATGGTTTTATCAACTCCTCAAAGGAGACCTTTCACAAATCTTCCTGAATTTCTAACACATTTTCTCTAACAACTCTTAGAATACAATGGTATATCTCTCTCTCCCATCAAATAGGTTGATATGACTAGGCATATTTCAATTATCATAGGGCATTAGGCCATACTACAAACAGATGAATAAAATTACAACATAAGATACAAAATTTGATAGTTGCTAATATCATTGATGTGAGAAATTATATAGAAGATCCTAGAGCACAACCAATAGAATCAAAATCAATGAAAATATATCATGATCCATTTCCAAAGCATACAACTAATGAGACCTTAGGCACGTTAGGTGTTCATTATACTTATCAATAAATTTTATAACCATCATCTTATCATACTCATACAATTGACACATGCCCTTTAAATAATATCATTGGTGTGTATCATATTATAGTGCCATCTAGATCTTTCATCACTTTATTAGAGTAATAGACCATTATTGATGGCTCATATTTATATGCACTCTTTATACAAGTTTACATTGATCATCATCATATTTCAAGTGTCATGTTTGACAATGGGTCAAGAATTAATATGTGTACTATTACACTTCTATATCACTTATGTTATCTAGAGTAGGATGTTTCTCTAATAGATATAGTTATTTATGGATTTAGTGGCCATGTTTAGAGCTCCATTAGGGAGTTTGTACTTACATTATAGGTTGTTCATGCATGTGTGGCCACTAGATTCTTAGTTATACCTAGTTTCAACACATTTGATATGTTATTGGGTAGGTCTTGGAGTAATTCCATCCACCCTACACATATGTCTCAAGTATATACATGATAATTAGGTGGTTATAGTGAGGGCCTTAAATATGAGTATCCTTTACCTATTCTACATATAATTAAATAGTAACCACCATTCACATCTCAACATAAAACTTTTGTTAGCACACCTATGATATCAGTTAAGCCATTAGTGTAGGTGAGGTCTACTTATTAGTATTACTATTGTCATTTAAAACATGTAACCATGGATATTCTATGATGTGGGGTGGCTTGCAGTGGGGTGCTTAGCATGGAGGCCTTGCATGGGGTGCAAGAGTCTATGGCACTAGGTGTGGAAGTATTATCGCTCATCTACATACATGAGTATCAATTATCTCATCAAAATGATGGGAGTATACCCAAGGCATGGGACCCTTGTGCTCCTATACATGAGCCTTTAGAGTAGGTTAGATTCCTTTTATTCTAAGCACACCTAGTTTAAGAATAACATGTAGGAATAAAGAGTATAAAGTTAATCTACTACTAATCTAAACCTAAGATCTTCAAGGAAAAGGGAGGGAGAAGGGAATACATGTTGAAATATAAAGAGGTGATGCATTTAGAATAGAGAGAGCACTCCTACTACCATAAACATAATACAAGATTTTGAGAACAAGATAATATCATGCATATTCCACCAAGGATACTCAAAATACTTAAGTGATTTATATGTATGTGTGGGAATGCAACACAATACTGAGAGGGATGATAAATAATCAACAAACAACATCAACATAGACCCTAATGTGCATAGAATATGACCTGTAGGTGAGTTTCAAGTTCAATTAAGAGGTACTAAAAATGGACAATGGTGAGAGGGGTAAACATTACCCATATTCAAGGATCAATAAACATAAATAACACATAAATCATTATAAGAATGGGAAGAGGTGAAATTAATTCTCATTAGTCAACAAGATTTAGCCAATACAAGTGCTCATGGAGGGAAA
Source organism: Torreya grandis (assembly GCA_037957365.1). NCBI lineage: Eukaryota > Viridiplantae > Streptophyta > Pinopsida > Cupressales > Taxaceae > Torreya > Torreya grandis. The sequence continues at coordinate 914,674 of JARHVA010003329.1, read as the reverse complement.
ATTTTAGCAGTGTGAGGTTGCTAAAATGTGTCAACCCTTTTACAAGTGAAGAACCAATATTTTATAGTGAACAAGCCTATTTTAAAATAAATGTGCCACTTAAGGTGATAGGTTCATCTTTAATTCATTTTTGGCATTGTAACCATGCTTTTTGAAGTTTGTTCAATGATTAGATTTGAAGTTGGTGGCAGGATCATTTTTAGATACATGTATGCATAGGGGAATGAAATATTTACATGACAAGGTCAAAGGGTGGCATGCAATCATGTCTCGATAGCTAGTGGTCGCTTATACATTTAATCATTTTGATAATACCTAAATCTCTTCTCAACCACTTCCAACAACCTTGTTTATATTCTACTTCCACTTAGCATGTAGTGCTTCATGATTGGTTTTGGGTGCCATTTTGAGGGGGTATATACATCATAACTCTATGAAACATACATCATCTTGATGGGTTCTCAGAATATTCTTTTGGCTTGTCAGTCAGGATCACCATGAATATGCCATGTGGGTGCCACTTTTTCATTATGGATGCTTAAACTCTATCGATAAAGGGACCAACCTTGGATGAATACTAGATCACCACATAGAGGGATGACACTTTTCTTAGGCAAACTGAAAACTTCCTTTTATTAAATGGGTATTGGGAAACCACATAGCAATGGTGGAAAGAGGATTGTAATCTACATATTTCAAGGGTACAGATATAGGATCCTACATGTGGGCATATAATTGCATTGGTCAAACATGAGGAGGAATTTAGATAAGGGAGTGCATGAAGATTGGATATCTCAAGTTCACACTTCATAGTTCATAGCTTCTCTTTGTGCTCCACTTTCACTTAACCATTTAGGACCTAGGGTTATGCATCTTGAACCTATGCACCCTCTAAATCATGCACTCAAGAATCTTACATTATAGCATGAATAAAGGACTTATATTAGGTGCAACCCTTCATTATACTATTTCACATACTTGTGCTTGAATACCTCAGGTGTAGGCATGAATAGAGAATGATTGCACACATTTATTTTGAGATCTTGATATCTAGTGTGTAATTCCTCTTATGATCTTGGCAAGTCCTACATCGACTGAGGTGACTTATAAAGCCAATAATTACCATGTAAAAAATATGTCCCATGGATAAATTTATTATATATAACCCTATATTAGATACATGTTATGGATTATAGATATCCTCTCTACCCCATTATCATCTAGATTTGTGTTACAACATAGAGCACCCATACTAGTCATAGCTTCTTCTACTAGATGGGTCCCTAAGAAGCCAAAAGTTCACAAGCATGTTTAGTTTTAGCTATATATTACTTAGTACATTTGATTCACATATTTGAGATACCACCTCACATAGCACATGCAATCACTCTTCATTTATTTGATATAAGACACCTTGATAGTGAGTCTCTTGTGAGACTCATCAATTAGTATGTTCCTTTCTGCTTGTATATAATTCATTTTCATATTGGTTGTATGTAGATTATACTCAAAAAATATAAAAACAATATAAAATGTTTGAAAATACAAAAAAACATTCAAATGTTACTCAAAAAATACAAATTTTAGATTGTATACATTTTCATGTTTACATTCCTTCCATTTTTTAGGTACCACATATGATATCTATGTCAGTGTTATTATTTTTATCATATATACATGATTCACATGTTCTCTTTGAGTGTCTAAAAATCAATATAGGATGCAAGTCCATCATACAGGTCCCCACTAGGAGTGCAGACATAGATACATAGATGTAGAATTGATATATTTGTCCATTAAGAGCATTATTCTACACAACATCTAATTTTCTCGGTTATATAATTCTATACTACACTAATTTTTTTCCAACTAAAACTACTATAGATGCATCTTATGTACATATTATCCCTTATACATATTTATACCACATGTTCATGCATACTTTCATTTCTAACTTTCCTATTTTATTCTATGGCATTTGAATATGCCATTATTTTATATCTATAATCCATTTTCAAAATTATATGTATGATTTGGACATCTACACATGTCCTTGTGTCTACTTTCTTGATTGTTGTACATAAAATTTGAGATCTATATGGATTTAACAATGTAAATTCAAACCCAAATATCAAACTGCTAGTTGAAGTGATAGAGCCATTAGAATTCAATGCAAATAAATGAATAAAACCATTAAAAACAACATTATAATCCTAAAGATAAGTGATCTACATAAAGATCAAATAGAATAAAAGATAAGATGATGATATTGCTTACCTTGACTAAAAAATTTGACATAGTGATGGCATGATTATGGATGTTGGATGCTTAGATGATTGGTTAAACATGGATTCACTATGAATATTATAATTACTTAAAATGGAGGAGTGACCTTGGATAAATAGAGGAAGGAGGGAAAAATAAATGGTTGAGGTTTAAACTTGGTTGAGGGAGATCAAGGGTTCTAGATTATCTAAAGAACTTAAAATTCCTTGGAAACCTCTAGATTTGGAGGCTTTTAGAGAGGAGAGTGAGAATAGAGAAGGTTATAGATTTGGAGGGTTATATAACCATTCTTAGGGACTAAAAATGATTAGAATAATGTTAGATAGGGATTAGGTAGGGATTAGGGACTAGAGTTGTAGGATAGCCTAGGAATAGGCTAGTTTGTGGGCCATCGGGAATTTAATATTACCAAATAATAAGTAAATGGGATTAGATTAGGATAATGGGGATTAATTGATTGGTGGGGATGATTAAGGTTAATAGATGATGAATAATGAATGGGAAATTAGATAAATGATTAGGAAGGGGGATATTAGGATGGGATTGCTTATAATAAATGAGATAAATGGAATTAGTGTTGACTAATAGTAATATTAGTGATGCTAATGTAGGCGAGTGAATTTAGGTGAATATATTTTGACCCTCTTTGAAAGGGAATTATTAGTGAAGTGATTTGGAATGAGTAATGGTATTTCAAATAAAAACCATTTCATGGATTTTAGTAGATGATGTTAGGGGATATGATGCCCCCTCAAGGGGACATGTGGGAAAAAATGAGGTATATGACCACTCAAAAGAAGAAATGATGGTGAGGGGATGGGATGATAGATGTGAGATATATGAGGAATAACATAAAGTCAACTTGAATAAGGAGCTACAAATTGATGATGATGCCCCTGGTAAGGACACATACACATGGAGTAGAGATGACTAGGTCACAGTCATCGACACATCCCAAGAGGGAATCAACCATAAAATGATGATATCAAATTAAAACGCCATAGGCTTTAGATGTATTCCAATAAAGTATGCATGAAAGGGAGAGATTTCTATCCAAGAATTTAATGATGATTAATGATGAGTGTAATTTGAAGCTAACTCAAGAAATATGAGATATGTGATGATAAAGAAGAATCAATATGATCGAGTGACCAAAATATTTGGGGATGAGAATGGATGAGAGAAATAGTGGCTAAGCTATCTTCAGGAACTAAAATGTGGCCAAGTTCTACCTACATATTCTAAAAAGACCTTAGGCCAATGTAGTTCTGACTAGAGGAGAAAGGATAGTTGATGATGATGATAAAGATGAGATGATGAGTGATGAAAGGATATGAATCAAAGGATGAGATGAGAATAAATGATGGGATGTTAGTTGGATAAGAGGATTATTTTAGTGATGGGGATAAGGATGATGAGATGAAGGGGGAGATCAAGACATCATAACTGTCATAAGGCTCATCATAGTCTAAGCAACCTGATAAATATGACACATGGCAATATGCCCCATCATATAAGCATAACCAAGATGACATGGTGATAAAGTGCATGGGAAAATAGATAAATCTACATCCTTAAGGGAATTATAGATTTGGTGACCTCATATCATTCCTGTTCATTTCCCAATAGGTAAAAAAGAGACATGATGTAAATGAAACGTAAGACAAACAAGATATATACATGATAAAAGACATATAAACAAGATTAAAAAAAGAGTAACAAACATAAGTATCTACATGCAATGTCATAATGTCTTGCCTAATGATGGGATGAGTGATTGGATGATGGGTTGGAATAAGATGATTAGGACTTGATGATGGACTGAGGATAGGCTTGGATAGACTAATGATGATGATTAAGATTAGGACTTAGATTTACCCTTAGTTTAGGAATAGGAGGATGATGATAAGGGTCTTTGAATATTTATTCATTCGAGAAATCAAATAAAAAAGTGGCCAAGGAATGTGATTTAGGAAAGTGATGACCAAGGATTACCAATAGATAAGGCTTTATAGATTCCAATCTAGAAAGAGGAGGAAGATTGATGGGATTAAATACCTTCCACACTAGTAAGGAAATGATAGGATAATGATGAGATCAAGTACCTTTCATACTAGAAAAAAGTGATGTGATGGGTGCTAGGTATGAAAAGGAATTGATAGGTAAGTGATGGGTGCTAGATTAAAATCTTTGACAAGGTGATGCATGTTAATAATACCTGGTCAATAGGATGAGATTGAAGAGATGGAGAGATGGGTGACCACTTAGATTTATATTTCAAGATTAAAGGTAGTGTTCAAGGAAAATGGATAAGAGACAAAATATGGAGGATATAATGATGAGGATAGGAGGATGGAAGATAAAAAATGGGCATAAGATAAGACACCATGGACTATTTTTGATTTTTTTTAATTTTTATGATTTTTAGGGTTTTTGAAATATTTCAATTTTTAGGGATTTTTGGGATATGTATGTACCCTATACAAATAGGGTTACTAGAAAAGGAATGCTAAGCCTAGTGACCAAGATAAAGATAAATGGACCAATGGATGGGGTGATAAAAGGATGAAGATGATGCTAAAAATGGGATGGGGATGAAGGAAGAATGGACTAGGGTTTACCAATGACCACATCATGAAGGAATGGGATATTTAATTTCTTGAGTGTCCATTAGAGGATGTACCAAGATGGTCATGTCACAAGACACCTTCTACTTCCTTATAAAGGTTGAGACAGGAAGGAATGAGAGATAGGATTAATGGTATGATGGTAGATGATGGGTTTGACCAAGGGATAATAAATGACATGGATGGATGTTCTAAACAAGGTTGACAAAGGGTATGATGAGTAAGATGGAAAGGATTGATTTTTCCCCTAAGTGTGGAGAGAAAATGCAAATAATAGATTATTTTACCATGACATCAAAAATTGGTTTTCATCATGGTACTTACCCAAGGTGCTAGAAGACTGGTTTTAACCATTGAATGAATGATTTTTATTTCAATTTTTACTCTCTCTTTCTCTCTTATTTTTTGAATTTTGAAATTTTTGGAATGGCATCTCAATTTATTAGATGTGGGTATGAGATTAAAGATGTAGGTATTATTGTGATCTTAAACCAATACCTATTCTAGGGATGTGTGATGTTGTGAACATGCTAATAGATGTATTGGGGTCCTTTTGACCTTAATTTATTCTTGTTGGAGACTCTTCTAGATATATAGACTATGTATCATCATTACCTCCAGGAGAGACAATGCTTCTTGGTGGGGTGATGTGAGGTATGGATTTAAGTAGAGCTTGATTTTAAGGGATGATATGATCAATATAGAATGGTGTGATGGGTGATGGAGGATTAGGAATAATATAAATGATAGGATCATGATAGGATGGGGTGATGTGCAATGGAGGATTATGACTAGTAATCACATACATCATTGGAGATGTTGGACATTCTTCATGTGATTGGTGCCATGCAATAAAATAATTTAATAGGTTTAAGACACTTTAAATTTGAAATTTATCTTTGATCTAATATTTTGATGGATTATCAGCCATAATTTTAACATTATGTGTATTTTTAAATATGATTTGACTTTGACTTCTGCCTAGTGCCTAATTTTGGGCTTCATCAAAGGAGATTGATTATTGTCTTGAAAGATTATTTTGATTTTGATGGTTCTTGAGTGCCTATTTTTGGGCTTCACTAGGGGAAGACATTTTTAGATTAGGTTGATTATTTGAATTTTCTTTTTTTTAAATTATGGGATCAAAGATAATTTGATTATTTTTATTGAATTTTTGACTGTGGTCTTAAACCTTTAGATTTGTGGCACATATTATATTGCTCAAGGAAGGGTCCAATGATGTATGTTCCTATTCATCCTTATGGAGGGAGGTGATTATATGATCATTGATGGGAAAAAAGGGGTCTATGATGGATGAAGGTGGTGGTGAGGGCATGATGAGGTCATTGAGTGGTGATGGGGAAGCATAATCTTCATAGGGGTTCCTATGAGACCCAGTTTTGACATTAAAGAAAATATCCTCAAGATCAAAAAAATGATCACTAGGACTAGATGTAGTATATGCATCTAAAGGAGGATCAAATTCATTTTGACAATCTTCAATAGATAAAGAATGTAATAACTTTTTTATGACTTCATCATCTTGATTGGTATCCAAACCTATGCCTGATGATGGATTGGAGGTACCTAGATTAGAGGCATTTTCAAGAAGACATGAATTATAAACATCAATGAGGGATGATGTTTCAAATGAGGAATCTAAGTCAGATACTAGTGTTTAACATGATCCTGATGTAAATAATACTTTTGATGCTAACTTTGGTGTACAAGATCCAATGTTGCTACTAGAAGACTCATTGTCCATAATTGACATTTTAATAAGGTGTATTTGAGGTGATGGGTGAGAGGGAAATGATGGATGAATGATGGGTTTGACAATGATAGGCCCATGGAAGGACTGATGAAAGATGGGGCAACTAGGATCATGGGGAATAGACTTAACTTTGGAGGATTTGTCAAAAATAGGAGTGGTGTCTTAACCTTGGCTTTGAAGGGGAAGGGATTGACATGGTTAGGAATGAAATCTTGGAATTCCTCTTTTTGTTCACCCAAGGATGTGGATTCATATAGTTTTTACTTGATTACTATGTCACCATGGTTAATGAGGTCTTGGAAAAAGTATTGAAAGTCATGCCATTGATTAATGATATGCCCCTAGGTTCGATGATATATACAAAATTGATCATATTTATACCAAGAGGAATTAGGCATGGTGGGATCAAGATGTTGAATAAGTGGATAGACCAACATTTTAGTAGTGAGTAGTTGTTTAAAAAGGGATTCCAAGGATATGGGAAGGGGAGTATAAGGACCCACTTCATGTTGTGACTTAGATGTGGAAGCATTGGACTTATGATTAGATGGTTGTTGATGTGGTTAGTTGGATGGATTATTGTGGCCAAGGTTGGATTCCCTTTGCTAGTATTAGAAGGGGAAGTTGATGGTTTATGACTAGTGGGTGGAGGATTAGTGCAAGATTCACATGAAGGGGATTAGACAGGAGGTGTAATGAGTTGAAGGGGGTCAAGACCTTTGGGGACTGATACACCCATCATAATGAACTTCAAGAGGATCTCATCCTTATGGAAAGCTATGTATTAGTCTATAAAGAAAGGGTCTAACTCCATGGGGGATGAATGATAAGAGATGGATGATAAAAGTAGGCTAAGGATTAGGGATGGTTTCTTAAACAAAATAGGTTGAAAGGACCAAGTTGGTATGATGGATGAGGATGAGATAGACTAATGGATTGAATACTATAATTAGAATTTAGATTGATAGTACAATAGGTGTTAATGACCTATCAATAATGCCTGGTGTTCAAGTTACTAAAATTATTGAGAGTTTGATGGGTGCCTAGATGTAAACTAGTAAGAAGATGATATGATGGGTGATAGTTATGAATAGGCAAGGATGATAAATACTATATTGATGATGATGGGTTGCTAGATTGAAACCAACAAAGTGATAATATTCTAGTAAGATATTGACTAGGGTATGAGACCTGATTAAATGATGAATGATAATAGATTAGGATAATGTGCATGATAGGACTATCTCAAGACCTTAGACTAATTTGATCAAGATGGGATATGACTATGTAATGAAGATAATTGGGATGATGACGTAAGGATAAGTATGATGATAGATGTTGATAAAATGATAAGGGATGAGATGGGGATGGTTTAGACCTGTATGTGATCCTTAAAGCCAACTAGAATAAGACAAGGTATGGTTAGACTAGATGGGTGATGAGGTGAATAAGATAAGGCAATGACAAGACAAAAAGTTTGATTAGGACAAGATGTGGGCTTAGGATGTGTGAGGGGGTATGACTAATGATGAGTGAGATGAGGTATTACTAAAAAGATGATTAGGATGATGTGGATGATAAGAAATAATATAAGAGTGTAAAAAAGATGTACAAAAGGATAATTATGTACAAAAAGATAAAACAAGGATATACAAGATAAGGATTAGGATATGCAAGTGACGGGGTGATGATCAATGGGGGATATGACTAGACTAGGATAGGTTGAAGACAAGGTGGTGATGGGATAAGGATATACAAAGGCAATAATGAAATAGGAAGGGATGGTGGGGCATGATCAATGATGAGATAGGATAAGATGGGGATGACTATATTAGGATGGGATAAAGACAAAATGGATATACTAGGATAATATAGACAAGAGGATGATGATGATGATGTTGATGAGTAGCAATATTTTGACTAAGAGGGAGTTAGGATAAGATGTGAATTAGGATAAACTAATAAAAATGGTATAATGGGATGATGACATGCAAGTACAAGATGAAAATATATACAAGAGGTTAAAAATGTAAAGATAAGATAAGGATATTCAAAATTATGTGCAAAGACCTAGATAGGTATATAGGTTTGGGGTATAAGGTTGATTCAGATAAAAAATAGCATAGATTTAGCACAACACACACCCAAGCAATAAAATCACAAAACCTATTATTAGTAAACTCAAAGGTATGTAACCTGATGCCTACACCATTTAATGGCTTCATAGGTGAGTTGAGGTCCATGACCCATTATATTATTGACCGAACCCTCTCAACCTTGCTTGTAGTTGATGGCTACTTTATAGTTGATATTGACTCCTATAGTGGTACACCTATTGTGGCTGAAGGATCCTATGATAGGTTTACACAAGGATCTCTAGGTGCATACCTAATACACATGAAGGTATAGTAGGGCCGAAGTCCATATAGGGTATTATCTAATGCTTATTTTAGGGAGTTAAATCCTCCCCTTCATGGATGACCTATATGGAGTCAATCACTTAGCTTAACAATATTTTTTCTTGATATTTATACTTTGTTATAACATGGAGTTTGGATTAGTGCATGATGGTGAAATCCATATTCACTATTCTCCTAAGACTATGGCAAGTGCATGTGTATCAATTCCATGTCACATTGCCACTAAAAAAGAAAATGGGAGGGTTTATAGGTGGTTTTTGATCCCCCAAAAATTATCACAAGGATGAAAGGGGGAGAACATACACCAACCATAGCCCCTAGGATATAGACAAGAAGACCAAAAGATTAATTAACTGACTATGATTAAATATGATATATTTACAAGATGAAAAAATATCGAAAATAATATACAAGGAAAAGATGAAAATGATATATAGAAAGTGATAAAAAATGATATATGTAAGACAAGATGATTAAAATAATTAAAAAATGATTTTCAAAGTTCTAAATGGAGTCTTTGACTGGTGGCCTGAAATCACACAGTTAGTAGTTTAATTGTGGCACTTAAGAGACGGATCTTGTAACACAAAGATTAGTAGTTTGTATGATAATATTGAGGGGTAACTTGAAAGTCAAAATGTTAGACCAAAATATGACCTACAAGAGGTTGATGTTATCAAGATAAAATAACCCCTACAAGAAATAAGATGTTAGTCAAATATGCCTTAATAAAACACCCTAAAAATTTATGATTTAACTCTATAATTTCTTTGGGGTGAGCGGACCATGACGTGGGGGTCTGGGGGTAGTAACCCTTAGTAAGGTCAAGAGGCAGCACCCCTTATAGGTTATGAGGGTCGCACATGTAACCTCCAATGCCAAAGGTAATTTGGGCCTTGTAGGATGCTCAAAATGACTCAAAATTCACTAAAAATGACTCAAAAAATGCACTCAAAAAAGATAATTATGAAGGAAAAAATCACTATGAAATCATAACTACATAGTACAAAGTCACAACCAGAGAGTGTAAAGTTTTAAATCTAATGAAAAATCATAGATTATGAATTATGATTTTACAGTAGTTAGCTAACTGTGATGGTTAATGTGAAAAATGATAAACATTTAGACAAAAATGTGACTGTAAATGACAAAATTGCTATTGACTATAAATTGATAGTTGCAATTTTGTGATAAACTACAAAAGTTTAAGATTTAGATATTTGACATAGATAGAGGCCTATATAGGTACGAAAAATTATTTATGTCTCCAAATATGTTTTAAATATGCTTACTTATAGATGATTAAAAGATGAATTACAATATATCCAAAATTTTATAAACAGAGATATTTATAAAAAATGAATATAATCTAGGACTATGAAAGGAGTGATTTTAATTAGATTGAGTCCTAAATTTGTCTTATAATATTTAAAATATGATAATTAGAAGACAATAGCAAAATTTGATAGAATTAAATGAAAATTTTAAAATCGCTGCTGGGCTTGTTATACCATGATTTCACAAGGCAAAGTCATGACTCCAAAAAATTTATGATCTACAGTTTTGTAGAAATATGAAAAAAGGTCAAGGATTATGTTTGGTTTTTCCTATGGATGGTATTCTTGCCTTGCCTCCCTCCTATTGTCCTTGTAAATCACATGACAAAAACTAATAGAGACCAAATCTGGTTAAAGGATGTGGTTACTCAAAATTTCCCTTTTAAGACCCAAGTAGGCTCAACAAGATGTAAAATAGGGGGTTATGTGATGTTTTACTAACTAATAATCCCTATAAAATATAAAATATAAAATATGAAATTTTAAATATGTAGTTTAGGGGATGATAAATGATAGTGATTTTACCAAAAATGACAAAACTACAACTCTTAGTGTAATTCTGTAGTTACCAAGGCAAAACCGTAATTGTCAAAGTTATGATTTTATGATGAATTTATGATCATGTCAAAATATTAAAAAACCATAAGTTATCAATGAAAAATAACAACTTTCTATACAAAATCATGATTCTAAAAGTCACAATTTCATGATAAACTTGAAAACAAACTGCTAATAGTTAGACAAAATTGGTACTACATATGTAAAATATTAACTCTCTATGCAAAGTCATGATTTCCAAGTTATGGTTTTTTCAAAGGGAAAAAAACTACACATTTAGGTAGACGGTTAGTGGTCAATGTAAATGGTTAGCACAAAACTATGACTTATGCACACAAAACTATGACTATAAGGTCAAGAATACCAGTACAATGTTGCAGATTGCCCCTGTGCACATAAAATTCCAAAAAACTAAGATTTTCCTTGATGTATTAGACCTAAAAGCTAATAACACACCACTAACAATCCCAAATTATTAAATTTCGAAGGGAGGACCCATCATGGTCACCAAAATGTAGGTAAAATTTGAGCTCTATATGGATTTAACAATATAAATTCAAACCTAAATATCAAACTACTAGTTAAAGTGATAGAGACATTAGAATTCAATGCAAATAAATTAATAAAACCATTCAAAAAAACATTAGAATCCTAAATCTAAGTTCTCTAAACCAAAATCAAATGGAGATGATGAGATTACTTACCTTGACTCAAAAAATTGACATAGTGATGGCATGATTATGGATGTTGGATGATTGGATGTTTGATTGGACATGGATTTATTATGAAGATTATAGTTAGTTCCAATGGAGGAGTGGGCTTGGATAAATAGAGGAAGGAGTGAAAGATCAATGGTTGAGGTTTAAACTTCATTGAGGGAGATCAAGGGTTCTAGATTATCCAAGGAATTTAAAATTCTTTGGAAGCCTCTACATTTGAAGGCTTCTAGAGAGGAGGGTGAGAATAGAGAAGATTCTATATTTGGAGGGTTATAGAATCTTTCTTAGGGATTAATAGTGATTAGAATGAGGTTAGGTATGGATTAGGGTTGTAGGATAGCTTAGGAATAGGCTAGTTTGTGGGCCAATGGGAATTTAAAATTCCCAAGTAATAGGTAAATGGGATTAGATTAGGATAATGGGGATTAATTGATTGGTGGGGATGATCTAGATTTATTTGTCATATACATGCTTACATTTTTTATCTATCTTAACATCCTTGTGAATGTTATATCTAACATACATTGTACATAACAAACTTATGCTCAGACTATTTTACATTCTAATGTCATGTATACACATTATATTAGTTTACCATGCATATATCATATGTTTTCAGTCTAACACACATGATGCATCTCTTTTATTTTGAGTATATTTATTACAAAGGTTCAAAAAATTCCATAAAAAGAGGGGGAATTCACAGGAGCTTATCATAAAGATCAAGCCATCCTAGTGCACTTAGAACATAGTTTTCATCATGTAGACATAGATTATAGAGTTCATGTTCAAGAAAATAAAGTGAAAAATAGTCACACCTAAATCAATCTCAATTTTGAATATAAATAACACATTTTGTTAATATCATCATACAAAATACACTATCATAGTGCATATTGACTAGGGGACCGCACTATTGTCAAGTAGCCCTAGATTTTTTTTTAAATTATCAAAAAGGTACAATAGTTATAGTTTAGATTTACATAGTCTTAGTAACAGATTATAAGATAGGTTTAATAAATATTCAATTTTTACACAGATTACATAGGTTTTCTCAAATTGGAGGCATCTTGCATGGCATGATCAATCCTATTTTAGTTTTATATAATCAAACACATTATTATTACTCAGTCCATAATTCATATACACATATATTATAGTTGGGGGCATTTGTGTGGTACATTGTTCCCATATATTTAGTTTGGCACCAGTACTGTTAGATGGAATGGCATCTCCATGTCATTCTCCACATTGTTACTTCATATACCATTTGTACTAGTTTTTTTCTAGGTTTACACCATGTTGATGCCTTATCTATTTATAATGGTTGGCATCCTTGAGTGTCCCATGGGTCACTTTACATTTTAGAGTTCTTGAGTGGCCCCTTAGCTAATTTACATTTTAGAGTTCCTATGTAGCCCCTAAGTCATTTTACATTTTAGAATTTTTGAGTGGCCCTAGATCCATCTTACATAGTTTCAGTTACATCACACAATTTCAACTTTAGATGCATACACTACACATGGGTAAATACTGATGGAGTCATAGCCTACTTAAGTTCTTGAGCCACCTATATAAGAAGGTTATATAAAACATCAATCCAATCTAAGTTATTCATAGATTATGATCCACCAAGTAGGGGTGGGAAATGATGGATTCTAGGCCTAATTAAGTTATTGAGCCACCCACACATGAGAATTGATCAAGCCATTATCTCAGTCTAAATTATTCACCATTTGATCACCATCTATATGCACAAACTAGATGTTACTAGGTTTTAACATTGGTTCACATACCCAAAGAGGTGTATTCATTCCTTTCCTCTTTCTCTTATCACTTTACTTAGTTTTGTCTTTGATTTTGATATTTCTTAAGTAAGAACTGATTCATTCATGTTTCATTCATAATACATGTAATGGAGAAAATTTTGCACATTCAGACCCAAATTTATGAGCTTCATCTCATAGGTAAGTCTAGGTATATCTCTTTTTCCTTTATCTTAGTCATTTCATTTTATTGCATTTTTAGAATAAAAGGGGGAGAAATATAGATATATAAAATGTCATTTTAGTGTATGAGTTTCACTTGAGACCACCTTATCCTTAGCTTAGCCCTAGGCCTATTTGAGGACCTCTCTGTAATACCCTTCTCAGGCTCTATAGTGTTTTCACAATGACATGACATTATTTATACTACTAGTGTGTTGAGTGTGTCCATGGGCATGATGTGTAAGTGAGATATCTTAGAGTTAATTGTTAATCTTGAATTTGGTTACCTTATTATAGTGACTTGGAATCAGGTTCATTAGGACTCATATAGGATCATTCTAGGATGTATGTGTTTAATGCTAATAAAAATTTGTATTATAATTTTGTATGTTGCTTATGCCTTTTAGGGATTTCTATGTTGATGAAACACTCTTATAAAGTTATCCATTGGAAAAAATTTGTGTTAATTCAAAAATGTTTCTTGAATCATCAAATGGCCATGTTATGTTAAGTTGGTCTTGATTATTTGATTTGCAATTTTCTTCGTGTTTTGACAACAAAATCTAGTTTAAAAATAGGAATAATAACATAGTTATGATTTTGATCGAGCCTATGTAATATCTAATAATGAGTGTAAATAAGATTATATATATATATATATATATATATATATATATATATATATATATATATATATATAGATTACATATTAAAACCATATTTTATAGATAAGTAGATTAAATAAGTAAATGTGCTTATTTATTCATAATTTAGAGTAAATAAATATTGTGTTTCAAATATTTCCATTCACATATCTATATGTATTAATATACATATTTTCATGAGCATATTGTTAATATTAGTTAAATAGTATTACTGGTTTGGTAATAAAATTAATATAATCTGCTACTTATTTTCTCAAGGGTAATAATTGATCTAATCAAATAAAAATCAAAATAAATACAAACCTATTAATGAATTAAAATAATGGAGTGAAACCCTAACCCTAAAAATAAAATAAAATAATACAAGCATTGTCTTCCAATAAAAATTTAGCTTAAGAGAGATAGGAGCCATTTTAGAGATTTGCTAAGGAGAATAATAGATGGATGAAGAATGAAAATGGAGGAGGAAGGAGTGGTGAAGGAAAATGAAGCAAGGAACTCAAAAAAACAAGCAAGGGGTTTCTTCTTTTAAATCTCTAAGTTTTTTAAAACTAAATAGTAGATTAGATATTGTGTTTTAATTATGAATTTGTGTAAAAGATTCAGTTGTTTGTTTACCTAGTTGAAGTGTTACTCTGTAATGAGAATGATTTGTTTTCTATGTGTGTGTGTGTGTGTGTGTGTGTGTGTGTGTGTGTGTGTGTGTGTGTGTGCATGCATGTATATGAGTTTACAAAGTACCAAACCCTAGGTACACCATATATATAAAAATTATATATATATATATATATACAATACCTGATGTATTTCTATTTTGCATTTTTAGTTGAAAAATAATAGATTTCTAGATTTTGTATATATATATATATATATTTGTGTGTATACATAATTGTATATATTGCATATTTTTATGATGTTATTAAAAAATTATATAGTTATATGAAAATAAAAACCAAATATATGTATATGATAAAGTCCTATTTTGAAATTTTATTTATTTAAAAGAAATCATTTGATGTAGGGGATGGCAGCCGAACTATCCCATTACCCCTACCCTCCCCTCCCCATGCTCCCATAATAGGCAGGAGAAGGGGATGGCTAGCCATCCAACCCCATTTCTCATCCCCATGCTAAGGAAGGCCTCGATCGTCTACCATGGGCCACCAACCACTAGACAAACCTTAAGTTAGCATTATTTTGTTATATATATATATATATATATATATATATATATATATATATATATATATATATATATATATATATATATATATATATAAAATAAAATGCTTATGTTTATTTTTAAAAAATAAAAAAATAGGGGGTCAATAAACATATAAAACTAAATGTGTGTGTGTGTGTGTGTGTGTGTGTGTGTGTGTGTGTGTGTGTGTGTGTATCTATGTATATATATGTATGTATGTATGTATGTATGTATATGTATATGTATGCATGTGTATATGTATATGTATATGCATGTGTGTGTGTGTGTGTGTGTGTGTGTGTGTGTGTGTGTGTGTGTGTGTGTGTGTGTGTGTGTGTGTGTGTGTGTGTGTGTAGAAGTAAGTAAATAAAGGAATGAATATGTAATTATAAAAATATCAGTGGTTTTCATATATTTTTATATTAAACAAATATTTGAATACCTCAATTCTAAATCATATTTGTCTGCATTATTTAAATTCATATGATATTTATCATATTTTGTGTTAAGTTGTATTATCATAATTGTAACAAAATATTTGTAATTAAAAAATAATTAATTTTAAATTTAAATAAATATTCAAATAAATTCATAAATATAAATGTATATGTTTCCTTTTTGTATTTGTTAAATATATTTTGGTTATGGTGCATGTATATATATCATTATAAATATAAACATGAAGTATATATTTAAACATTAGAATGAAAATTTTATGTTCAAAATAATTTATATGTTGATATATATATATATATATATATATATATATAATAAATAAAAGATGTATATATACATGCGTATAATACGCAAGTAGTAATCCTCCAACTACTACTTCTCTTGGATAGATTTAGATGGGGAATAAATTAGTATGTTTTAATGGATCAGTTTGGAACTTGTATAATTAATAAATAGCCAAGTTTAGAGAATTATTTAAAAATATACAGTGGTAATATGGGATTTTAAGTGAAGCCATTGTGTGAACTAAAAATTTAAAGGGCTTTGATAATGGCATTAATTAGATGTTTCCCCGATGGATGTGATTGGTTAAAATATTTTTTAATGACTATTTCATTAGGAAGTTTAAAAAATTGTTATGTAAATAAATACTTATATTTGTAGTATAGGAGACTTAAATCAAAACCTTGTCAATTAGGTTTGCTTGTGGATACCTTGGGAAAGGTGATAAAACTAGTCCTTGTTTAAATAAGTAGATGATGAGTTAACTCCTATGTCTTGTAATTAGATAAATTTGTAAATGGAAACCAATGAAGAGAATCCATCAGTTTTCATGTTCAAACTTAAAGAGGATCTCAAAAATTTAATGTTTTTGCAATGTTTGTATAATCATTTTGCAATGGTAGTAGTGCTTGGGTAGTGTGATTCATTTTTTAAACATTCATGTTGGAATATTGGGTTGTTATTGTATTAAATTTGTAATTATCTATATTGGTATGTTGATGAACTTGGGTACCAATCAGATAATCTTTATCTTGGTAAGAATAACCCTCCTTGTTGCATAGTATATAAGTTATCAAAATATATTTTATTTTATAGTTTATAAATGTATTTAATTTTATTAATTTTTTAGCTAACCCCTTTGTTGTCTATGTCATGATACATGAATAAGAGAACCAATTCAGTTTTCACAAAGATATTAAATATTGTTATTATAGATGTTTGTAAATAAAGTTATTGTTCGGTATTATTTATCTTGAAATTGTGAGAAAGTTTTTGTAATTTAGATTATAGAGGATATAGGATTGGATAGTTATAGCAAATTTTACTATTTTAGTAGATCATGTTCATGTTGGCCTGATTGGTTAGAACATTAGTATAATCTTGTAATATTCTCATTTTGAGTCATTATAAAAATAAAGCTTCTTGTGTTTCAAAAAATAAATTTAATAATTATTGTAAACTTGAATTGGCATTGAATAGTTCTTGGAACCCTTATAAATTTTGATATACTATAGGAAATCTTTGTTTAATCTTTAATCTGAATTATTAGTCTTTAGAGTCCCATGATTATATGTCTAATATGGGTGATTGGTAAACTAAAAAAAGTAATACAATTAAATTGATATAATCATGGGTTTATAATAAATTATTGTTTGTAAAACATGCTTTTGTAACCAAAAGAATGTAACTTACACAAATAAAACTGGAAGAACCATAGGCTTATACATCTAGATTTTTCATACACTAAAAAAAAGTAATGTAACAATAATGACATAAATATTATACAAGGATTTAAATTGAGCACTAAATCATGAATAAATTCATTGATATTGAAAACATAACAATTAAAACAAGATAATTAAATTAAAAATCAGCTTAGGTCAGCCAATAACTAACTCGAATAAATAATTAATCTAATTATTTTACATAAATGGAAAGTCAAAACCTCTACCTCTATTATAATATAATTTTATTCAATGAATTTTATCAATCTACCTCATACATTATCTCTTTGATTGAACCATTTTTATAGACAACTATCAAAGTTAATCACTTGCTTATTTATTTTAGTTTTTAGAATCCCTTTGGAATCACCTTACCAAAAGAAGCTAGAGTGATAACACTAATATTTGAGGGTTGATAGTATTTTTTTTTTTAAAAAAATAATTATTTTTAATGTTTAAATTAACATAAGTAATTTGAAATAACCAAAAAATGATTGTTTACTATTTTTAATAAATCTTTTTTAAATAATTTTAGACAAAAATTTTTAGTTGTTTAATTTTTTGTTTGCAAAATCACTCTGGAAACGGACTCAAATTAATAGAAGAACATGAGATTTTATAAAAATAAATTTTTTAGGATCTAGAATTATATCATAGAGATTAGTATATTCAACCATTATTTTCATACCTCGTCCCAATGATTTTTTGTGGACCTATTTTTAGAGACTTTTGGTAAATTTTTGCACCTAATTTCTTTTTTAGACTACAAAATTGATTCAAATTTGAGTTTTCAAAATAGCTAGAGGAGTCTTAAAGAGAAACCAAAATTTGTTAGTGATTATTTTTAAATTTAAATTTATATAAGAACTTAGAATTAGTATTTCATAGATGTTTACTATTTTTAATGAATTAATTCCTTACCAAGTTTATTCAAGAAATTGCTTAGCAGAACCATTTTCTACGTTAAAACCCATTTAGAATATTGATTTATTTTATTGTTTAATTTGATGGAAATAATTTTTTTAGGTTCTTAGTGGTACCTTATAGATAATAAAATCTATATTAACTTAAATAATTTTCACCTCAGGGGGGTATTTTATCCATCGCCATTTGATAAGGTATTTAATGAAATTGTAAGTTGATTGTGATGTACGCTAGTCAAATTGGGATGCACTGTGGTTGGATAATTTCTAATTAAACACGAATGGTTAACATTTAATAATATAATCATGGGTAGTCTTGTGATTGTGTTTGAAGTTGAGATAATTAGGATTTTGGTTGCTTGTGTAGTCTTAATGTGCTTACAGTTGTAATGATATAAACAAGGTGTCAACAAACTATTGATGAATCATGTCCCATACCATTTGGGATGAGTTTCAATAATTATATAATTAGTCTAATCTACACCTTATATCCATTGAGTATATATTTAAATGTAGTATTTTCCACTAACTCTAGTGTAGTATACATAGCTTAGTCGCATCTAGCATGTTGAATACCTTTATGTATTTTATTTTATGAAATAGAAGGTGAGTGTATATGTTGCATATAACATAATTTGAGTGTGATTGTATAATTTTAAGGTTACATTTGATTATGTATGTGATTTTATAATATGTGTGTAATCGGGACATGCTTGATTGTGGTTGCATAAATAGTTAGAGTGTTTGATCATGAGGATTTAGTGTTGCACAAGAGAAAAAAACAAAATAGCAGTGTTTTTTATAGAGTTTTTTTGGTGAAAATTTAGGCATTACATTTTGGTTTCATAGAATGGTTAAACTTTGGGAGCTCTAGAGTATTGATGTTCTACTACATGTATTCTACAACTTTACTCACATGTGTACAAGTGAAATGGCATGATGAGAATGAACGTATTTCTATACATGGATTATATTAAGAATCACTAAATTTTAGTTGTAGGATTTATTCTATTGGTGAATGGGAGCATCCTGATATAGAGAACTTGCTTGTTATTTGATCACTATTGTGGTGGAGTATCTAACCACCATGGACCATTGGACCCTAAAGTGAATAAAATAATAAATGATGAAATTTTATGGTTAATTGTATTGCTCTCATGTCTCATAAATAAATGTTTATGTTGGTTAGTTTTATTATTCCTTGATAGAAAATAGTTATATACGGAGAAAATTTGTATGTATGCATGCTTGTGCATGGTAAATACTTAATTTAATCTATTTCCTGTATAGTTCTAATGATTACATAATAGTTCATTGAGTGATTATGACTCTAATAATGAAATTTGTATATAGTTAATAATATAATAAAGTTGATTGTTGCTACACCAAACTATTAGTAGTGGTAGCTCTAAGTTAATATGCTTTAGTAAGTGTTTCATTATTCATCTTGGTTAATCATAAGCCATGAGGTTATAAAGAGGCCTTGTTATATTATGTTGTAGTTATAAAATTTAATTAACCTTAGTGCATTATTAACCTTGAGCATGCTATTTTTTATATAACTAGATAGTACTTAACATGGGTTGGATGCCTTACACTTTGAACAATAGTGTTGTATGTTCTAACCTTATCCTCAAGTTATGTAGTTTGAACTTTTTGTGTAACCACAAGTGATCCAAGAGTAAGTGTGTATATAGGGTATTTATAGATTGCTTTTGTGTCCCCCTCTTCATTATGAAGAATGAATGTACCTTCCTATCTATAAGAGATTTAGCAATCTATTTAGTTTTCTCTTGAGATGACCATTTGTGTTGTGATTACAGTTCACTTGGGTGTTTATTTTAGAATGAAATAATGGTTGTAAGTACATTTTTTTAATACATTGGTTACTCTATTTTGGACATGTTAATTGAGGTTGAACAATGATTTATTCCTTTTGAATCAACTATGATAGTGAAACTACCAAGATCTTTGCATTAGTGATTTTATTTGAGAGTTATCAACACATATTATTGATTTACAAGACAACCAAGATTGAACATGGTATTTTTATATAAAAATATTTGAGACAAGTACAATAATCAAATATGATATATTATTTTATGAGAGACTTATATATTAGGTGATTTAGAGACATTGAGGACAGTTGGTAGATTTTTTGGGGTAC
This sequence comes from Torreya grandis, assembly GCA_037957365.1. Classification (NCBI taxonomy): domain Eukaryota; kingdom Viridiplantae; phylum Streptophyta; class Pinopsida; order Cupressales; family Taxaceae; genus Torreya; species Torreya grandis. Next base: position 893,823 of record JARHVA010003329.1, on the reverse strand, counting down.
TTTTGGCACTAGGTGTCATACATGAAGTCCACACTTGGTCTATTTGTACATAGTTATATCATCACTTATTACCAAGAGGTATAGGTAGGATTACTATTATTATTATTATTTATACTACCTTTGGGAGGTAATCATGTTACTCTTTTGGAAGGTGTATGGAGGATGATGTGATGCTTTATCCTACCTAAAGGAGGTAGTTGATTTTATTTTATTCTCTCATCATTTAGAGGTGGTTGAGTTTTATTGATTCATTCTCCCCTTGGATGATTTTTTATAGTCACATAGTTTGAGTAATATGATGTTTTCAATTTTTTTTGATAACTAGTACTAGTCCTTGAACTTGTATTTAATTATTATTTTGGAATTTTAAACATTTATAACTTATTTTATAGAATTTGAAGTAAATGGAATTGAATTTGAATTGAATTTAATTTATTTTAATGACTTGATAATTTAGACTTAGACTTGTTTTGTTTATTGGAACCAACTTTTTTGAACTTGATTTACAAATTTATAATTTATTTTTTTGATTTCATTGGCTGTTCATGGATTGTGTGTGTGTGTGTGTGTGTGTGTGTGTGTGTGTATTGATTATTTTGACATTTGATTATTCAAAATAATTATGGTATTTTTGTTTCTAATGTATGTTGGTTCATGGATTATATGTGTGTGTGTGTGTGTGTGTGTGTGTGTGTGTGTGTATAATGTATTGATTATTTTGACATTTGATTATTCAAAATAATTATGGTATTTTTGTTTCTAATGTATGTTGGTTCATGGATTATACATATATATCTTTATATGTGTGTGTGTGTGTGTGTGTGTGTGTGTATACAGACACACACACACACACACACACACACACACACACACACACACACACACACACACACACACACACACACACACACACACACACACACACACACACACACACACACACACACACATGTATGTATGTATGTATTGTGTAATGTGTGTACTATGTGGAGGAGAAAAAGTATGTTTTAAAAGATATTGGGTCATGATGGAAACCTTTTTAGAATAGGTTCATGACACCATCCTTCTCAACCACCAAATGTGGTGTTAATTATTCTCTCTCTATATATACATACATACATACATATATTATGGTTATTTATTTGGGAGGTTTAAGGAGGTCATGAGGTCTAAAGAGAGAATAAGGAGGTTTTAGGAGGTATAAGTAGTTGGGAGATCTAAGTAGTTTTGAGAGGTCTAAGGAGGTTTGATGAGATGTTGTTGATGATGCAGTTGATGAAGACTATTATTATTTTCACACTAGATTATTCTTGATCTTGTTCCAACATTATATGCTTTCTTATATGACTTAGTAGTCATATTCATTATTGATTGTTATACAATGGATATGATATTATCTTATGGCGGATCAATGATTTTACTCTTGTTTAGTGATCTTGATAGTTCATAATATCAGTTTGTAGTGTATATGATATATGAAAATTCTTCAAAGTTATGATATTTTGTTTAGTAGAAACAACATGGTAGTATGTTCAGTTAATAGTTAACTCAACTTTGGATAGTTGAATGGTATTAAAATAATTATATTGGTTCCATGTTTTGACACTGTCTTTCTTATTCTTATTGTATCATGGGATGGCACACAGGTTATTTGAAATAGGAACTCATATTTTAGAATATTAGAGAATTGATAGTAGAATTTTAGTGTTATCACTCTTTGTAACCATTATAAAAGTAACTATTTGATTTTGGTAATATCATTAGGATTCACTCAATAATAGATTATTACTATTTGAGAATGTAGTGGATTTCACTACATATTTTTTTTGGAATCATCGAGGATGATGCCTTTTTCAAGGGGTGAATGTAATACCATTCTCAATATCTATAGTTCTTTCATGATGATGTGATATTAATTGGACTATCAATGTGTCAAGTGTGTTTATGTACATGACATGCGAATAAGATGTCTTGCAGTTAGTTGTTAGTCTTGACTTTAGTTACTTTGTTGTGGTGACTTGGAATCAGGTTCATTATAACTCATGTAGGACTATTTTGGGTTGTATGTGTTTAACATTAACAATAATTCATATTATCATTTTTTGTGTCATCTATGCCTTCTAGAGGTTTCTATGTCGATGAGTCACTCTTATCAAGTTATCCAGTGGACCAGATTTGTGTTAATTAAAAAATGTTGCTTTAACTATCAAATGGGCATGTTATGTTAAGTTGGTCCTAATTATTTGACTTGTAATTTTCTTGGTATTTCAATATCAAAATCTAGTTTTAAAAATAGGAATAATAACACAGTTATGATTGTGACCAAGTCTCAGTAATAATTAATAATAGGCATAAATAAGATTATGTAAATATACTTATAATATAACGATATGCATATTAAAATTGTATTTTGTAGATAAATAGATTAAATAATTAAATGTGCTTATTTATTCATAATTTGAAATAAATAAATATTTTGTTTCAAATATTACCATTCTCATTTTTATATGTATTAATATAGTATTTGCATGAGTGTATTTATATGTTAATATTAGTTAAATAGTATTATTGGTTTGGGAATAAATTTCATAGAGTCTATTACTTATTTTCTTAAGGGTAATAATTAATCTAATCAAATAAGAATTAAACTAATGACAAACCCATTAATGATTAAAATAATGGAGTGAAACCTTAGCCCTAAAAATAAAATAAAATAATACAAGCATTGCTTTCCAATAAAAAGTTAACCACAGAGAGAGAGAGAGAGAGAGAGAGAGAGAGAGAGAGAGAGAGAGAGAGAGAGAGAGAGAGAGAGAGAGAGAGAGAGAGAGAGAGAGAGAGAGAGAGAGAGAGAGAGAGAGATTTTATAAATTTGACAAGGAGAAGAATAGATGGATGAATAATGAAGCATGAAGATGGAGGAGGGAGTGGTGAAGGAGAATGAAGCAAGGATCTCAACAAAATAGGCAAGGGGTTTCTTCTTCTTTTAAATTTGTAAGTTTTTTCAAACTAAAGAGCAGATTAAATATTGTGTTTTAGTTATGAATTTGTTTAAGAGATCTAGTTGTTTGTTTAACTAGTTGTAATGTTACTTTGGGATGAAAATGATTTATTTTCTATGTGTATATATTTGAGTTTACAAAATACCAAACCTTGGGTACACCATATATATATATATATATATATATATATACCTGATGTATTTCCATTTTTTATTTTTAATTGAATAATAATAGATTTTTGGATTTTGTAATATATATATATATATATATATAGGCTTACATTTTCATATTCATATATATATATATTTTAATAACATCATAAGAAATATGTAATATATATATGTAAAATATGTTATATATATTACACACACCATTATATTTATTACATATTTTTATTATGTTATTAAAAATATATATTTATATGAAAATGTAAACACACACACACACACACACACACACACAGACACAAATTCTTCCTTTGAAATTTTATTTATTTCATTTTAAAAAAAAAATCATTTGATTTTGGCAGGAGGGTGGGGGGCGAGGGGGATTGCGCAGGGGGGAGGGGGGTGATTGAGGGGGACAACCAGCTAGCCCATGCCCCACTCTCCCAACCCACCCCTCCCCCCCAACCATACCAAAGAAGGCATGGCTAACGACCATGGCTTTAGGCCCCGATTGTCAGCCATAGGCTGTATACCACTTAATAAACCCTAAGTTAGGGCTATATATAAGCAAGTAAATAAAATATTGAATATATAATTATAAAAATATTAGTGGTTTTCATATATATTTATATTAAAAAAATATTTGCATACCTCATTTATAAATCCTATTTGTTTGTATTATTTAAATTCATGTGATGTTTATCATATTTTGTGTTAAGTTGTATTATCATAATTGTAACAAAATATTTTGTAACTAAAAATAATTATTTTTACATTTAAATAAATATTTAAATAAATATTTAAATAAATTCATAAATATAAATGTATATGTTTCTTTTTTGTATTTCTTAAATCTATTTTGGTTATGGTGCATGTATATATATCATTATAAATATAAACATGAAGTATATATTTAAACACTAAAACAAAAATTTTCCATTCAAAAAAATTATATATGTTGATATATATATTTAGATAAACAAAAGTTATATAAATTTAAGATGTATACATCATGCGTATAATAGGCATGTAGTAATCCTCCAACCACTATTGATCTTGGCCGGATTTAGATACGGAAGCAATTAGTTTGTATTAATGGATCAGTTTAGAACTTGTATAATTAATAAATAGCCAAGTTTAGAGAATTATTTGAAAATATACGGTGGTAGTATGGGATTTTAAGTGAAGCCTTTACACGAAGTGGAAATTTAAAGGGATCTGAGAATGGCATTAATTAGATGTTTTCTCAATGGATGTGATTGGTTAAAATCCTTTTTATAACTCTTTCATTTGAAAGTTTTGTAGATTGTTATGTAAATAAATACTTATATTTGTAGTATAGGAAAGTTAAATCAAAACCTTGTCAGTTAGGTTTGCTTGTTGATACTTTGGGAAAGGTGATAAAATTGGTCCTCACTTAAATAATTATGTGATGAATTAACTCTTATGTCTTGTAATTAGAATTTTTTTTGAATGAAAACTAATGAAGAGAATCCATCAATTTTCATGTTTACACTTAGAGAGGAGCTCAAAAATTTAATGCTCTTGTAATATTTGTAAAATCATTTTGTAATGGTTAGTAGTTCTCGGTTAGTGTGATTCAATTGTTTAACATTTATGTTGACATATTGAGTTTTTATTGTATTAAAGCTGTAATTATCTATATTAGTTTATTGATGAACTTGGGTACCAATCAAATAGTCTTTGTCTTGGTAAGATTAACCCTCCTTATTTTTTAGTAAGTTATCGTAATATGTTTTATTTGTAGTTTATACCTATATTTAATTTGTTTATTAATTTTTAAAAATAAAGTATTTCGGAGGAAGGAATCTCATGCTTAGATTTTTAGTTGACCCTTTTGTTGTCTATGTCATAATGTAGAAAAAAGAGAACCAGTTCAGTTTTCACAAAGATATTAAATATTATTTTTATTATATGTGTTTGTAAAAAAAATTATTTTTTGGTATTAGTTTATCCCAAAATTATGATAAAGTTGTAATCTAAATTATAGAGGATATAGGATTAGATAGTTGTAACAAATTGTACTATTTTAGTAGATTGTGCTTGTGTTTCCCTGATTGGTTAGAGCATTAGTATAATCTTGTAATACTTTCATTTTGAGTCATTATAAAAATAAATATTATCATATTTTAATAGATGAATTTTATAATTATTGTAAATCTTAATTGGCATTGAATAGTTCTTAGAAACCTTGTAAATTTTGATATCTACAAGAAATCTTTGTTTAATCTGCTGAATTATTGATCTTTAGAGTCCCATCATTAAAGGTCTAATATGGGTGATTGGTAAACTAGAAAATTAAGTATTCAAGTATTAAAATTGAATTTATATAGTCATGGTTTTATAACAAATTATTGTTTGCAAAACATGCTTTTGTAATCAAAAGAATGCAACTTACACAAATAAAATTGAAAGAACCATAGGCTTTTACATCTAGATTTTTCATACACACAGAACAAGTAATGTAACAATGATGATGTAAAACATCATACAAGTATTTACCTTGAACACTAAATCATTAATTTATTTCATTGATATTGGAAACATAACAATTAAAAAGTTAATTAAATTGAAAATCATCTTAGGTTAGCTGATCACTAACTCAGATAAATAATTGATTTAGTCATTTTACATAAGAAACAATTAAAAACCTCTACCTCTATCCTAATATGATTCAATGACATGTATCAATCTACCTCATTCATTAGTTATTCAGTAGAATTATTTCTAAAGACAATTGTCAAAATTAATCACTTGTTGATTTATTTTAATTATCAGAATCTCTTTGGAATCACCTTGCCAAAAGAAGCTATAATGATAGCATCTCAGATTTAGGGGTTGATAGCATTTTATATTATATTAAATTAACATAGGTAATTTAAAATAACCAAAACATGATTGTTTATTATTTTTAATAACTCTTTTTTAAACTAAATTTAGACATAATTGTTTTTGTTTGATTTGTTGTTTGCAAAGTCACTCTGAAAATGGGCTCAAATTAATAGAAGAATGTGAGATTTTTTGGAATTAAAAATTATAGGATATAGAATTATATCATGGAGATTAGGACATACAACCATTATTTTCATACCCCATCCTGATTATTTCTGGTGGATCTATTTCCAAACGCTTTTGGTAAATTTTTGCACCTAATTCTTTTTTCATCCTATGAAATCAATTCAAAATCGAGTTGCCAAAATAGATGGAGGAGTCCTAAAGAAAAACTAGAGTTTTTAAGTGATTATTTTTAATTTTTAATTTATATAAGAACATAGGATTTTTAAAAAAATATATATATATTTTTACTATTTTTAGTGAATCGATTTCATACCTAGTTTATTCAAGAAATTGCTTAACAAAACAGTTTTTTGTGTTAAAACCCATTTGGAATGTTGAATTATTTTATCAATTTAATTTTTTAGAAATAATTTTTGTAGGTTCCTTTTTTTCACTTATATAATCAAATTTAGAGTAAATTACATAAATATTTTTCACCTCATGGGGGTATTTCATCCATCATCATTCGATAGGTGATTTAAATAAATTGTAAGTTGATCGGGAAGTGAGCTAGTCAAGTCATAATGCACCATGGTTAGATAATTTATAATTTGACACAAATGGTTAAAATTTAATAGTGTAATCATGGGTAGTATGGTTATTGTATTTGAATTTGAGTTAATTAAGAGTTTTATTATTTGCATAGTCTTAATGCACTTATAGTTATAGTGGTAGAAACAAGGCGTCAATAAGTCATTGACAAATCATGTCCCATACCATTTGGGATGAGCTTAAATAATGGTTTCACTGGTCTAATATATACCTAATATCCCTTGAGTATATATTTTAATATAGTCTTGTACACTAACTCTGGTCTAGTCGACATAGCTTAGTCACATCTAGTATGTCAAATACCTTTATGCATTTTATTTTTCAAAATAGAAGGTGATCATATACATTACATATAACATAGCTTGAGTGTGCTTGTATAATTTTAAGGTTACCTTTGATTGTGTATGCGAGTTTATAAGATGTGTGTAATTAGGTCACACTTGAGTGTGGTTGCATAAATAGTTGAGTGTTTGCTTGTGCAAAGTTAGTGTTGCACAAGAAAAGGAAAAAAATAATAGTGTTTTATGGATTTTTTTTGGTAAAAGTTTGGGTGTTACACTATCTTGATCATTTTCCATATTTTGTGTGAGTCCAACCCATTCCCAAATATACCAAAAGTAACACTAAGCCTTCACTTAGGCATCTAGGTCCCTTTTTCATCTATTCCTACCACTTGGACATTAACATGACCTTTTGGATAGTAGTGCGCTATGTTATTGGAAAAGGGATAGTGTTAATGTCCCCTAACTCTTTTCACCCCCAACAAATATATTTTCATTTCTCAAATCACCTTAGGGTTGACCTAGACCTATTTCATGTCTCAACAAGCACCAGAATGCTATATACAGACCACCTTCATTTATTTACTCCTTATATGTAAATCATATGCAAATACTCATAAATAAAATAAAATAAAGTTGTGTGAATCAAGGTCATTGATCCTTATTCTACCCTAATTCTACATACATCCATCTACAATAGCCCAAAATTTAGATTAATCAAATTTTTAGTCTCAATTCACACTCAAAGCACTAAAATTGACACTCAGATTATCATTCACTTTCATTTATACCAAAACTTAGATTGGGATACCTACATTGGGCTTGATCCCATTTTGAGGTATTGGTGTGTAGGCAACTATCAATACATGAGATGTTGATGTTACGTTCAACCTACCCTGCTAATTCCACTCTCTTTTACTTGTGCTTCTTAAATACCCTAAAAAACATGAAGGCTTAGGGTTTGGCATCAAAATTAGTCAAAATAGTGGACAAACAATGATTCAACATTAGATCACACAAACATAGACTTATCATAACCAGGCAAAGGTCCACCCATAAATTCATTGCCTCTGCTTCATAAGGATATTAGCACAACATAGGGGACATTAGCATGGTGTTCTATTGACTAGAGGACTGTGCTATTGTCTAGGATGGTTTTTGATGTCTATTTCCTATTAATGACACTTTTCACCATTTTTCATCCCTCCACTTGTCTGTCTTAGTTTTCTAGCTAAGTATCTCTTTTGTAATTTATTATTATTTATAGGCTAAGAAAACAAATCAATAATTTTACAAATTAGTGGTTGTTTATATTATATATTTATTGCCTGATTCATTATTCCAACACTTTACTAACCTAAGGTTTTACTTTGCATAACTCTCTTAAAATTTAAATCACCTCATCAACTTACCTCTTTCATCCTCACCAGACACTACATGATACACACTTCCTTGTCCACATGAGAAAGTCTCTATGTACCTTAATACCTAAGGATGACCCTCTTATTTTACACATCGAAGCTATCACTACTAAAGAAATATTTTGGTATAAATACATCATAAAATTTATCTAACATACTTATCCTCTCGAGGTTGATTCCTATGAAAATACTAGACTCTATAAGAAAGGATTTCGATTCATCCTTAGACATAATATCCTTTACAAGACAAATGAACCTTACTCCATTATGTTACTAATAAATAAGTTACTTTTCTTCTTGAACAAGTATGTGGGGGAATTTTCATTGGCCATTGTAATGGACATGGTATAGTTCCCATAAATGCCTACATATGGGTTACTATTGGCCTACTCTTGAAAAGGATGCCATAAATTTTAAGAAGAGGTGTAATCATTACCAACTCCATGATGACATTATTAATTCTCCTCCTTCCAATTTTTAGACTATTTAATCTATCTAGCCATTATTTATGTGGGGTTTAAATCTCATCGAAAAGTTACCTTGATCACAAGATGGTCACATCTTCATTATTACTATCATCAAGTACTTTAGAAAATGGGTATAAGTTATACCCCTTGTTAATTTTACTGGTGTCACCATCTTGAAATTCATTCTTAATTATATCCATGTCATTTTTGGATTCTCACACCATTATATCTAACAATGGTGGTAATTTCAAAAAATGACATGAAATATCTTTATGCAAAATTAATAATTACACATGGCCACACATTATCACCCTCATTTTAATGGAAAATATGAATCTATTAAAATATATTATAAAATGGATTGGATGGTGGAGATGGCTGCGAACGAAGGAGGTACCGGTGAGGGAGGAGATGGCGGCCCGTCGACAGGCCCCAGGAAGGAGCTTGACACACCTGGGGCGAATTCTCAAGGCCAAGACAGTGTTTATACCAGTGAGCGCACCAGATTAAGTAAGGTAAATGGATGTTTATTGAGGAGCCAAGTTCGCCCTGTTTTGGTAATCCCGCAGGAAGCTGTTCAAGAGGACGTGGAATACTTGGCATCTCACACTCTGATATGCAAATTTCTGGGCATCAGGATTCTGGTGGCGGCCTTAGAAGCCTAGATTAGGCGCTCTTGGGCCATTGAAGGTGATTTTGATCTAATGTTGGCTGGAAATGGCTATTTCCTGGTAAGTTTTTCTTCTGTATCTGACAAAAATTGCATTTTTGAAGGAGGCCCTTACTTCTATGAAAGGGTGGGCCTGTTTTTAAAACCATGGCATATGGGTTTCAATTCAGTGGATGAACTTCCAGCCTGCGTGCCAGTCTGGGTGCGGCTTCCCCGACTTCCATTAGAGTTTTGGCGGGAGGATATACTCAGGCAAATTGGGGCTTTGTTGGGTAAGCCTATGGCTATTGCACACCAGTCACTGGACAAAAAGATCATTTCGTATGCTCGAATTTGTGTAGACATGGACCTTAATAACCCTCTACCAGACTCCTTAGAAATTTGTATGGGTTCCTTGTCATGGATACAACAGCTGGATTATGAATCAATTCCCTTCAGGTGTAGGATTTGCCATGTATATGGTCATTTACACAGGCAATGTCCTTTGGCTGTCAAAACTAAAAATTCTGAAACAGACTCCCTCGTGGCAAATAATGCTGTTGCTGGAAAGGAAATTGGGCGCAGGGCTTTGTCGGCAAATACCAAAACGCTTCCTGATAAACTTGGCAAAGGGAAAAATGCACTTAACTCTAACTTGATGCAAGGGTCAGGAGACCTTTTTCAGGGGGAGGTGGACGGCTTTGCACCAGTTAAAAAGAGAGCAAGAGGCAGGGCTCCAAGACGTGGAGGTGAGGATAGACAGGCTGCCCTGGGTTTTAATAGATTTGAGGTTTTAGATTGTATGGCTATAGAAGACGGTATCCCGATGGAGGATCAAGTGGGTGAGATGGAGCAACCTGGCCAATCTTCCCTTTTAAATGATAGTATAACATTGCAGGCCTGTGCGCCTTATGTTTGCTCTCAGCTACAGGAGAGCGAAATGCCGGAAGCTCAGGTTGACCTGCCAGAGAAGGATAAGAGATGGATGGACTTGCTTAAGGAAGGAGAAGCCGGGAAAAAAGATAAAGGAATTAGCAGTACTCTCGGTCTTGCGCAGAAACAATTCAAGAAAGGCTCCTCGGCTGCCCCCTCTAAAGCTGGGAGAAGGAAAGACCAAGACCGACTGAAAATTACAGGTGATTTGCTGGTGGAAGCTGGGGTTGTCAAAACCTTGGACGAACATTTCCCCCACCCCACCCAATGATAGTCTTATCATGGAATGTAAGGGGTTTGCATAGCTCCCCCAGACAAAAAGCTATGCGGAACCTGGTGTGGGACAACTCACCAGATATTTTTTGTATACAGGAGACTAAATTAGCGGTTGAAGCTTTTTCTGCTTGTATGGTTAATATCTGGCCTAGAGGCCAATGGCAATGCATTGGTGCTTGCGGTAGTGCTGGGGGATTAGCCTTGGGGTGGGACCCTAGGAAAATCCTTCCGATTCATTGGCTCTCTAGCACCTCAGCTTTAACAGTGATGGCTTCCTCCTTTAAAACAGGAGAACAGCTTTTGATCACCAACGTGTATGCACCTGTGGATATGGCTGGCCAGCTGCAGCTATGGGAACATATCCGCTACATCCGTAAATGCCATCCCTTTCTGCCTTGGATTGTTGCTGGAGATTTTAATGCTGTGATAAGTCTGGAAGAAAAAAGAGGTGGGCTGAACTGGCTTGGCCCTTCCGCTGATTGTCTACGCCATAATGTGGAGGCGCTTCACCTGACGGATGTTAGACCTTCTAATGGCCTTTTCACCTGGAGCAACCGAAGAACAGGTAACGCTGCAATCTCCGAATGCCTTGATAGATTCTTAGTTTCCTGCTTCTGGGAATCTAGTGCTTTTTCTCTAAATTCTGAAATTTTGGACTGGAGGGGCTCTGATCACTGGCCTATCAAGTTGTCCATTGGGCACATTGAGAGGCCCAAAAAGCCCCCATTCAAATTTCAGATGATGTGGCTTAGAGATACTTCGCTTCAGGAGCTCATGGCGCAGTGGTGGAGACAGGGAGGTCCTGCTTTTGGGACAGCCATGTTTTCCTTTCTTAAAAAACTCCAATATGTTAAAAGGAAGTTGCAGGGGTGGAATAGAACTTGTTTTGGTAATCTTCAATGTCAGAAAAAGAAGGCTCAAGTACAGCTTGATGCTATAACCAGACAAATCAGAGATTGGGGGCTTTCGGAGGATCTTCGACTTGAGGAAGCTAGAGCTGCCAACGCTTTAGCAGAGTGGGATCTTCGGGAAGAAATCTACTGGAAACAGAAGTCTCGCAATGATTGGCTCCAAGAGGGAGACAAGAACACGGCTTTTTTTCATAAGTCGATGCAGGCACGGCGCAACGGAAATTTTATAACTTCTCTTGTCACTCAAGATGGCTCGTGCTTAACCTCTTCTCAAGCTATTAGCAAAGAAGTTGTCCGATACTTTTCTAATTTGTTTACTAGTGATCCTATGCCTACTGAAGGGGCAGAAAATACTATTTTATCTTGCATCCCTTCATTAATAAATGAGGGTATGAATGAGCGCCTATTGAAGCCAATTGGAGTAACTGAAGTGGAGGAGGTTGTGTTCAGTATGAAGAGAGGCAAAGCCCCTGGACCTGACGGATTTCCGGCTGAATTCTTCCAAGATTTTTGGGATATTATTAAACAGGATTTAATGGACGTGATATAGGAATCACACTCCAGCAAAGAAATGCTTAGAGCATTGAATGCCACATTCCTGGCTCTTGTTCCTAAGAAAGAACGGGCTAATAAGTTGGAGATGTATAGGCCTATAGCGCTGTGTAATGTCATTTACAAAATCATCTCTAAAATTATAGCGCAAAGATTGAAAGAGCTCCTCCCCAGCCTTATATCGAAAGAGCAAGGAGGCTTTGTGGCAGGAAGACAGATTTTGGATGGAGTGGTGATGGCTGCGGAAGCCATTCACTCTATGAGTTCTTCTCAGGAGAAGGCCATGTTTATCAAGCTTGATCTGGCCAAAGCCTATGATAGAGTTAGCTGGAGGTTCTTGCACAGAATCCTCTTAGCTTTTGGCTTCCATCAGGATTGGATCAGCTGGGTGTTCAGCTGTATCACGACTCCTTCATTCTCGGTCCTGATAAATGGTGCTCCTTCAGAGCTTTTTGGTGCCTCGAGAGGGCTGCGCCAAGGTGATCCGCTTTCCCCCTTTTTGTTCATTATTATGGCGGAAGGGCTTTGGCGGCTGCTCAAATTTCGGGTTTCTCAGAACACCTTACAGGGCTGGAAATGGGGTCATGGCATCAGCCCTCTGACTCATCTCCAATTTGTTGATGATACTATCTTAGCTGGGGAAGCTAGGATTCGTGAAGCGGAAGCCTTTCGGTACACTCTTGACAACTATTTAGAAGCCTCGGGACAGAAGATCAACGATCACAAATCCTCCATCTTCTTCTTCAACACGCCAGAGTCTATTCAAAGACGGATTGCTGCTATCATGAGGTTTCAAATTCAAGCTCTTCCCGTGGTTTATCTTGGCATTCCTATTGTTGTAGGGAGGCAACCCAGACGGTTTTGGCAGAGTATCTTAGACAAGCTGAGAATGAAAATGGGCCATTGGACCCACAGATGGCTCTCCACGGCTGGGCGTGTGACTCTTTTGCAATCTATTATTCAGGCTTTACCCATTTATAGATGCATGATCCAAACAGCTCCTGTCTATTTCCTCAAAGAATATGACGCTCTATCTAGAAGATTTCTGTGGAGTGGGAATCTTCAAGTTACTAAATGGAGCCTTATCAATTGGGAAACGGTCTGCAAACCTAAGCTGAGTGGTGGCCTTGGTTTGCGCTCTGCTATTTTGGGTAGCCAAGCCTTAGCTGCCAAGTTATACTGGAGGTGGTGTTCTAACCAAAATGCTCTTTGGGCCAGGATCTTAGCTGTTAAGTACTTTCCGGACAGTGCGCCTCATGATGTCTCCAGATTTCCTATTGAGGGTAGTGGTTCGATGGTGTGGAGTACCCTTAAGTTGGGAGCTCAGTTAGTGAAACAGAGCCTGTTTTGGGTTTGCAATAGTGGAGTGGAAGCTTTGTTTTGGGAAGACTCTTGGGATGGTGATCCCCCCCTTTTAGTTTCTCATCCTCACCTGCAGCTACTTGCTGAGAGCCTTATCTCCGCCGGGTGGAATACTGTGGTGCATTATAAGGAGGCTGTCAGTTTGGGCCTGGCTATAGGGTACAGATGGAAGAACTCTTCTGATTGGCCCCCGGGAGGCTCAGCTGCGCACAGAAGTGAGCTTGACCATATCCTTGAGTCCAGGAGGTGCAATTCCATCCAAGGCAGTGATGTTCTTGCCTGGGGAGGAGATACTACAGGTCAATATTCTGTTTCGTCTGGATATTCTATATTGATCAAGCAAATTGACAATGATGACCAGGTTGGCTGGGGGAAAAAAGTTTGGAGCCGGATTTCTTGGCCCAAATGCAATTTTTTTTTGTGGCTGCTCACTCACAACAAATGTCTCACCTGGGACAATTTAGTTAAGCGCGGCTTTCAGGGGCCTTTTATTTGTGTTTTTTGCCATAAGAGTGAAGAGACAGGGGCGCATTTGTTCTTTCAATGCCCCTTTGCTAAACAGGTTTGGCATCTGTGGTGGGATGCCTGGGGTGCCCCCTGCCGCCATGTTCATTCTTTGTGTGAATTCTGGAATAATCACAGACCTGCTGTTGTGAGTAGCTCTTTGCTCCAAAATGCTTGGCTGGCCGGCCCTTCCTTTATACTTTGGAATTTGTGGTTAGAAAGAAACAGGAGAATCTTCAGGGGAGCGCACCTTGCATTGGGTCAGCTGTGGTCTTCCATATTAAATTCACTGCAAGAGACGTTGGCTGCCAAGTGTATGAAGGGCGCGGCCTTGGATGCTGAGGAGGACGGTATGCTTCAACGTTTGGGTCTTGCTCTAAGTCCTGGGTGTGACTTGGCGGCTGGTGGAGGAGTGCTGCGTAGGAATTCCCAAAGGGCGCAGCCTGTCAATAGAGCTGGCCGTTGGACTCTGCCAGAACCCGGTTTTGTCAAGGTGAATACGGATGGGTCCTCTCGGGGGAACCCAGGGGAGGCCGGCATTGCTGGTATTGGACGGGATTCTGCTGGGAATATCAAATTTCTGTTTTCAATCTACAAAGGCTGTCATACCAACAATCTCATGGAAGCCATGGCAATTCTAGAGGCTGTTAATTTTTGTTGTCAACTTGGTTGCAGTAAGATCATCTGCGAATCGGACTCGCAAGTTGTGATTAATCTGTTGAATTCCGAGGAGACAGATAAAGTGGATTGGCATCTTAATCTCATTGTTCATCAGATTAGGCATTTAAGTACTTCGTTGAATTCTATTTCTTTCAAACACATTCCACGTGAGTGGAATGGTGTTGCTGACCGTCTTGCCAAATGGGCGTCGGAGAATGGATCCGCGTGGAAGATTACTGATCTGGAAATGCTCCCTACTAAGATGTATCAGGATTTGCTTTCCCTGATTAGCCAGGAGAATGTTTTGTAATTCTGGTCTTTTCGTTTACTTAATAAATTTTTACCCCTTTTAGTCCAAAATATATTATAAAATAATATTATTAATTCTCATTTTTATGTTCATCTTTAGTTTTATCTTGCACTTTAGGCCTATCATACTAGTATTCATAGTGTCATTGGTGGAAATTCATTCTCTTTGGTCTACAGTTTTGAGGTGATCTTACCAATATAGGTAGAGTTACCTCATTTTTACATTTATATTCATGACATCATCCATAGTGAATATCTCCATGAATCCTACCTTCATGATTTATACTTGAAAAATTATACATGAATTTTTTTTAAAAATAATTTTCACTAGACAAAGTCGCATTATGGAGAAACATAAGAAAGTCAATATTTGTACTTTTGATATCATAGATTTAGTGTTGAAAGTGAACTACACCCCAAAAAAGAGGTAAATTCAGTCCAAAAGTAGTGGGATCCTTACCTCGTCAATAACATCCTTGGACCTAACATTTATATATTGCAAATGAGTGACAACCATATCTTTAAGGACCATACCAAAATTTAGTCCTTAAATAATTATTTTGATTGACCTATGTTCTTCTTAGTTTCCTTTTATTTATATTTTTCCATTTTATATAAATATTACTTACATGCTTATAGTTAGTTTATATTATTTTAATCTAACACTTTTTGTAGGTTCTACTTTGACTCTCTTGTATTGCAACTTAGCCTTGCTTTATCTACTCACCTCTAGGTTTACTTTGCAGTATTTCTAGTACATATGCTTGGTATTTAGATATTATTACCCCTCTTTGTTTTTCAAATTGTGAGTTGCCTATTAAGACCTAGGGAATTAATTAAGCCCTCCTCATAAATACATATCCTCTATATCTTTATTTCTATATTCATTTGTTTTCTTCCATCAACCCTTATTTCTTTTACAATTATTTGGTATATTTGATCATTATGTATACCCTTAGGGTTTTTCATATCTTTTATATGCTTCATAGTTTTATCTTATTTATGTCATTTGGCCTTTTTTTAGTTATTGAGATACATGATAAGCCCTAGGGAGTCAACCAACCCCTCCTCACAAACACTCTTCATTATTCATTTTACTACATAGATTGATTTTGGTCACAATCTTAGCTAGGTGTATTCTAAAAAGGATAAGGCAATGGTTGAGAGTACCATTTTATAACTTAAAGACAATCATATTATCTTATGGTAAAACTATATCAATATATCTATAGGTTGTCATCCACATTTTTACTCTCTCTTATGATGATTTCTCAACCTATATGTCATTGTACCATCTTCCCTTATACATTTTTTATGATTGGGGAAACCCAATCAATGTTATCTTCCATTATCTCCCTGTTTTTCATTTCCTTTTTGATTCATCAAGTTTAATTTCAAGATCATAATCTTTTTTACGGTGAAATTATTACAGTCTTTAGGCACCACAGTCTCTAGTTCTCATCTTTAGTGGCTAGGTGCTATCTTGTAGTAGTCATATTTATCACCCATTATTGGTTATTTTAAATCCATAATGTAGGAGAAAAATAGAAAAATCCAAAAGAGTTAAAATCCATATCATAAAAAAATGTAATGTTAAAAGGTAAATTATATCTTTAAAATTGTATCACACCAATATACATGAATTTATGGAACATATCCTATTTTATTTGAAGAAAAAATTATAAACTTGGCCTTGTAGACACCTAAATCTAGCCACCAATAACCTCCAACTAGGATTTTGACCAATTTCCACCTAAAGTGCATAATTTGGCCTAAAAATACTAAAACACACTAAATGATGTGAAACTAACATATTCAAGTGTCTATTTTAGCTAGGGTATCCATAAATGGGGCAATGCAATTTATGGGCCAACTAACTTTGATTAGATCATTTTGAGTCAAAATGTCAATTTTGACCTGGGTGCTCTGGATTGCTCTTTCCTATCAAATCTCTTACACAAGACATGTGCCTTTGTTATTTTCTATTGATAATATCTTAAATGGGATAATGGATCCAACACATCTGATGTTGCTTTTCAATTCTAATCCAGTCAACTTTTGGACCAATAACAAGGCATTTTGATCAATTTGAGTAATTTGTGCACAAAGTGCTTAATCATGCTTAAGAGATAATTAAACCAAATTAAGGCCTAATTAATAATTCCATGGAAACTTGTTAAAAAATTTGTTTTGGAAATGAATATTTAATATCTATATCATTAGGTGACCTCATTTCTTGGGAAGACATCCCTAGGCCATAAATGCCACAAATATTAGGATTCATGACCTCCATGATGCCCTCCATGCCTCTTAATTGCCCCTTTTTCCAATGTCATGATGAGGATAATTATAAACTTAATTCTAAAAATTTAATTAATCCTCAACCACACATCTCAATCTCAAGATGGATAGTTCAGGTTGATTCTAGACATTTGCAAAAATCTATAAATAGGAGGCCTTACCACATGAATTTTAACACATGATTATGCAAAGTTATAATGCATGATTGGTTACAAAAGCTTCATGCAACTAGTGTTACCATGCCAAATTTATTCCAAGCCAAGCCAAAATCCAAATGTGCCAAGGAGAGATGGAGGTAGCCAAGCTTTCATTGCCAATGACTTCATGAGCACAAAGCCGAGTAAGCCACTACTACAAAGGCATTTGGAGCATCCAAGGAAGGTGAAGGAATTATTGTTGTTCTTACTTAATTTTTAGTTGTATTTGTCATTTATTTTTGTTACTAAGCTCACCTTAGTAACTAGGCATGAAAATGTTAGCTTAGTGTGTTTTTTATTTGGTTTCATTCACTACCACAATACTGATCTCCTCTTCTTAGTCAATTTAGTTTCATTCACATAATGGCATGCCTAATGGGACCAAATGCATCCCACACATGAATAATATCAATTTACAAATTTAAAATCTTCATTTAGATCATTAAAAATTTCATAATTTGATTTTCTAACTTTGTTTTTCCATTTTTCTTTGTCATGGGTTTACATAGTAATAATCGTCAATTAGTAAAACCATCATCGATTGGCATAACCATCATCAGTCACTATTTGTATAATTATTGTTGGTTAGATAACTATAATCAGTTAGTAAGTGTAACCATCATCAGTTATAGAACTGACATCAGTCATTGTGTTTTTTTTAAAAACACAAAACCCAAGAGCTAATAGGCCATTTTAAAATGCTTGGTTTGGGGTCATATGGACTCTATTTTGGATAATTTTTTAAAACCATGTGTTTTTTCATAAATTTTCAGAATTTTACATTAGTTTGGCTTCAATTTTCATATAGTTTTCACAAAATTTTGAGAATCTATTTAAAATGTTTCTAATCTAACATATTTGCTTTTGGGCTGATGCCTTAGGGTAGACAGATAACTAGCAGACTTGGAACTTGTTAAAACATGCTATTAAGACATCTTTGACATGATTTTAAAATGAATTATGAATCTTTTTTTATTCTTAATGAAAAATTTAGATTCTTAAATGAATGTTTTCAAAGTTTAAAATCTTAAGACCAAGGGGTCAAATGAACACCACCAAATCTTTCATTTTGGCTTAAAATTGAATTCACTTGTCATTTTTGTATTTAATAGTTATTTGATCTAATTTTGTTTATCAAAGAGAGGGGTTTTACGTGTATGCTCTTCTATTTGTCCCCTTTAGGGAACCCTTCGAATCAAAATTAGCATTCTTATTATAAATTACCTAGTCCAAGGCTTAGAAAGAATGTCATCTAAAGCACCCCCTAAAAACTTGTCAAAGTTTGGGTGACCTTGAAAATGACCCTAAAGTCTTTATATTTTAGTCTTTTATTTCATGCAAACTTAGCTTACGAGGGTGACATCATTACCTCCCATGAGTTCTTTAAGGAAGCTTTGACCCAGGGTTTCATCTCTCAGCATTGACTTCATTTGGCTCCATATTGGAGTTACACATGGGACGTATCTGCATTTAGACATCACACTACATTGAGCAAATAACATGATGTAGTGGTTGTAAAAAAGACTAGACCTGTTTACAACTAGCCAATACTGCAACCACCCAATTTATGTGCTTGTCTTTTGCATTTTTTGATGTGAAATTCATTGTGAAATTGATTCCCCTAGAAATGTTTGAAAGTTTGATAGTTTAGTCAACCCCACATTGCCATACCCTTGCTAGGATTTGGATGATTATACTTGGTGTATTTTGGTCATTTTTGCTTGGTATGTTTTGAGACTAAATTTGTTTGTTTATTCATAAGCCATGACAAAATCAATTTGTCTATACGTCACTCTTTTTTCTAAAGAGGCATTATGCTAGCCATTTTACATCACACTTGTGCCTTGAAATTTTTTCTAAACTTTTTTGTGTGTGTCATTTGAGTTACGAAGGGTAGTGTTATGCTGCCCAAAACATGTTAAAACCATTTTGCCTTTTGAATCTTTTGAAACATAACATAAATCACTCATTCAAACATACTTACAAAATTAGGCTAATCATTTTGTTTTAAGAATATTTTACCTTGTATCAAAAACCATTGTTTCAAACCATTTTATATATATCATTTATACCTTTATCTTGTGATGTCATTCTGTCCAATCTTGTTTAGCTTGTTTAGTCAAATCCTAGTTTTCAACATTGAGTTTTCAATTAGCCTTGTTAAGTTTGGATCCAAACATTGATTTATTTTTATTTAAGCCTCAATTCATGGGGCTAATACACAGATCTTTCTCTTTTGGGTTGCATAACTTTGGTTCATTGATTAACCAAATTTGAAAACTATTGATGGTTTGTTTGTTCAGTACTTATCCTTATCATTGCTTGTTCTTTTATTTGAAAAAACACAGTCTTTCTTTAAATATCCTTTTATCTTATTCCTTATGCCATATGATCATGTTTATGTTTGATTCTGTGTACTAGGTCTATGTTAAAGTTATTTCCAAACTTGTTAGATTAAATCAAATCACATCAACCTTTGTTTCAAGTCTAGCTTCTGATGCTGTTTGGATAAAAGTCCTAGCATATGCCTATTTATTTGAGCCTATATTTTGACTCTATGTTTGGACAAAAGACCTAGTAATTCAACTTTTCCCTTTCTTAGTTTAGACCTTGTTTGGAACACTTTGACCTAGACCTTTGACATGTCAGTTTTTATTAAGAAACTTGACCTTTTATGCATATGACATTTGACATTAGATATTTGATGTTAGGTTGTTTTATGCCAAGTCTTAGCACAAACCATTTTAGAGATATAGCTCCATTTTTAGACCATATTAGAGATACATCTCCACCCCTTCAACTAAGTTATACCAAGTTTGAACCATTTTTCCTTTGGATATAGTTTTTTTTGTTGGAGTTTGTAGAACTCTAAGCCTTTTTATTTTTGGAGCTTTCATCATTTATGCAGATATGTCTAGCTACACCTATGGTAGAGTCACATACATTCTAACTTATGATATAATGGTTGCACAAAATAACTTTTATGGCTTTAGTCAAGACCCCAAAGATGCTAGTATGGTCTGTGAGACAGATTTGTATCCACCTCATATTAATCATTCATGGCAACAAAATCATGAAATAGTTTATGATCCAATTCAAGACTTTGATTGGTATGAAGAGGAATTTGAAGACCCAGCTATAGATAGTATTGTTTAGGATGCAGATCCATACCCTCTTTATAATAATCAATACATGGAACACAATCAAGAACCAACTTATGAACCAACTCACAATTGGGATGTTATAGTTTATGAGGAAGACTTGGATGCTTTATCTTATGTGAGTAATCAAGATCCACCACATCATACCAATTATATTTAAGGACCATAATGTCATACCATTCCTATACCAAGACCTCATCCTCTAGTTTGTGTGAGAAATCAAGCTCCATAATGCCCCTTCATCATTTTAGGACCTAGTCCATTGGCTTGTGTGAGCAATCAAGCCCCACAATGCCCTATCATTACCATTTTAGGACTTCATCCTTTGGATCATGTGAGAAATCATGCTCCAAAATTCCCTACCATTATCCAACCATAAGTCATTCCTCATCCAATACCAATCCCATCCAAACCTCAACCCATCCAATCATTCAAAGACCAAGCTATGTTCAAAACTACTATTTTCCAACTCATTGGAAACCAAGGCCAAGAGAACCAACCAATTTGATATATTTCTATTGAATCAACCATTTGTGATAAGTCAACCTATGATAAATTTCCTATTGATCTTATACCAATTATCGAGGAGTCTCACTCTGATGAGCTGGTCTTTGTTGAGTAACTTCTTAATGATTATAACCACCTTTGGGAAAATCATTACCTCAACTATGTGCTTATTTTTCAAGAGCCTTCTATTGATAAGCCAGTCTCTAAGGAGTTGTCTCTTGACCTATTTCCCATATTAGAGGAGTCTCACTTTGAAAAACTAGTTTTTGTGGAGCCCATTAATGCCATCATAGGCTATTAATTATTTATTACCACATATTTAACAAGACATCATTATAACAGAGTAATATTTAGATGCAAATTCAAGTTAGAGTTAAGCTATATTCTTGAACTAACATCATATTTACCATCAAAATCTGCATCAACATTAGTCTCAACATCAGATTTAGGGTCCCTTGAGTTAGAATTAGATTCAAATGAAGAATATGTTCACGGTTGTTATAACATTGGTTACACATGCCTTGTAGATCAATTTGAATACATTTGTGATCTTTCTATGGTTTTTGAGGATGAGTAATTTAGCTTTGACATAAGTTATCCTAGTATCTTCTACAAAAATTGTGTAGCTTCTTCCCATTCCATTACCATTCCATATGCCATTACCATAAACCAAAATAACCATATCATTGAAATTCCATATCCCATAAGTGTCGATTGGGATCGATAGAATCACACTTTTTTAAACTACATCCATGGTGACATAGCAATTGAATAAGAAAAAAGAGGCCAAGACCATATTCATATAGTAGAACACTCTCCTAGTGAAACTTTTTTGGAAGTGCTAGAAGATAATCAAAGTCAAAAGTCAATATTCCTTAGTGAAACATTCTTGAAGGTGATATAGGACAATCAAGACAACCTCATTGGTAAAAACCTCTTTGAGGTACCAATACTTGAGCATAAAATTTCTTCACTACTTGATGAAGATCAAATCAAAATATCTTCCAATTTATAGCCTAATCAGATGGTAGTTACTCTTAAGATCAAACAATAGAAAAATATGGTGGTCCTATCGAGAAAAAAAGTCTTTGGCCCCACCACAAACAAAGTCATGTTGAATCCAGTATCAACAACATTATATGTGACTGGACATCCTCTTCTTCATTTATTTCCCAACTATTCCACATTCTATTATCGCCTACCATTCATTTCACAATCAAGATACCATCCATTATTTTTCCTTATTTACCATCCATGGCCACACTTTCCTTTGTATAGGCTACAAAGATACCTTATCTTGACACTTGAAGGAATCATAATCAATGACCAACAAAGATCACAAAAGCATTCTTAGCAACCAAATCTGTAGGCCATTCTTGATAGAGTAGTTATTCAGAAAAGGTATGGGATAGTAATTAACATGATCGATTATTATTTTTGTATCATTTTTTGATTAGGAAATGCATCTCCCCATCAACAAGAACAATATAATAATATGCCATTTTACCATACCTAGGCCAACAACATGTACCATACCATTTCACATTGCCATGCCATTGCCATTGTTACATATGCCTATTTGCCATTATCATAGATCTTACCATTCACCCCATCACTTGGGGGAAACCCTCTTACCATTTTATCTAATCTATCTATACCATCATTATTTATACTAATACTATATCATCCTATCATTCCATTCCTATTTAGACAAAGCCTATTTTTATTCATCCTACCCAATCTTATTTTGATCTTGGTTCATTTAGTTCTTCTCA
Organism: Torreya grandis; assembly: GCA_037957365.1. Taxonomy (NCBI): domain Eukaryota; kingdom Viridiplantae; phylum Streptophyta; class Pinopsida; order Cupressales; family Taxaceae; genus Torreya; species Torreya grandis. The sequence goes on along the minus strand of JARHVA010003329.1, from coordinate 870,758 downwards.
CACCTTTTGTGGGGGGATTCCAATCAAGTTTCAAAAATCAATCCAATCCATGCTTATAATGATAGTCTATGAAAGTAGTGTGATAGTTGATTTGAAAATATATCTTTCATCCTATATCTACATTTATTTATGTGAGCTTGATTATAAATGCCTATGGGTAAATCAATGTCTCACTAGTCTTGCTACTAATTATAACTACCTATGGGAAAATTAGTATCATTGACATATGTCATTGTATCCTAGTTATAACCACCTATGGGAAAACTAGGGGAAACACTTGTTTATCATGCATTACCGCATCACCTGGTCATTACTATTTTCATTTGACTAGCCATTTACTAGATTTGAAAACTTCTTGGGACCTAGTTGGTTTTTCCTTGCCTTTTGTGTGGATGGAACTACTATGACTTGAAGTCATTTTAGGACTATGTGGGTCATGCTCAATTCATGTTGAGGTCACCTTAGTCCCCCTTTCCATATGCTCTCACCATTTTTTGAACAACCTATGCCAAACACTCTTGCTATTTTGTGAGCAGGTATCTTGTCATTCTCTAACGAGTTAAGATACCTCAAAAAATGACAAAAATATTCATAAAATTTCAAAAATCCAAAAATATTTGTCCTATCTAAGTCTAGTTATTTATCCTTGATCTACTTTATTGGGGCACAATCATTGTTGGGATGCTTTCTTTTACTTTTGTTTTTAGGCTTTCTATTTGTTTGTTTATTTTAGGTTGTTTGTTTGTTTTTTGTTTGCTTGCCTATTTGTTTGCTTTCATCACTGTTGCCTCAACTTGGTCTATATGCATTCATGGGTGATTCCTCATGCACATTATTCTTGAGTCCATCCATATTCATACGTTAATATTATCATTATGGTTTTTATCATTGGTGCATTATCTTTAAATGTTTATTGGATCAAGAGTTAGTCTTTATGCATTTTTTGGTGAAGTCTTCATGGTTTTCTATCATAAAGCCTACCATCACATGCTATAAAAAAATTAGATTTATAAAAGTATACAATCAATGGAGTTGTAGAAGTTTCTCCTTGGCACCTTAGCAAATCCTTCCATCCCACCCTTGATCAAATTAACCCATTGGTCATTCTAGTTATATTATTGCTAATCAGGATGATCATCTCTTCATTAGCAGGTATAACTAAATCTTTTCTATTGATCAATCTTATTCTTCTATTCATCTATTTCATCACTATGTACCTGCTCATCTTTAATCTATATTCTAGGGTATATCCTTGAGTTATGCTTACTAATCATCCCTAACTGGGGCACAATCATCTTTAGCCAATCTAGGTCCTCTTCATTATTATAACTGCCTATGGGCAAATCATTATTTTGACTTTTATTCCTGATTATAACCACCTTTGAGAAAATTAGTATCTTTTTTACATCAATACATATAAGTAATTTCTCATTTAATTAATCTCAACCATAGGTTAATTCCACCTTTCTTTTTATTTCTTTTTGAGGGACCATCCATCAATAAATGTAATAACCACTCCCTTGAGGGGGCATCATCATAGGCTTCCCAAAACCATTTGGAGATTTGTTCTTAGACCATAGTCTTATTTTTGGCATAGAAGCCATCTCTCATTATTTAACAAGACATTGTTATGCTTATAGCTTGCAATGCCTTCCTAAATAGGGGCAAACTATAGACACCTAAATCTAGCCACCAATAACCTTCAACCAGGCTTTTGACTAATTTCCACTTAAAGTGTAAAATTTGGCCTAAAAACATTAAAACATGTTAAATGATGTGAAACTAACATATTCAAGTACCAATTTTAGTTAGGGTACCCCTAAATGGGGCAATGCAATTTATAGACTAGCTAACTTTGATTAGATCATTTTGAGTCAAAATGCTAATTTTGTACTTGGGTGCTTTGGATTTCTCTTTCCTATCAAATCTCTTGAACAAGACACATGTCCTTGTTATTTTCTATTGATAATATCCTAAATGGGATAATGGATCCAATACATCTGACATTGCCTTTCAATTCTAATCCAGTTAACTTTTGGACTAATAACAAGGCATTCCGATAAATTTGAGTAATTTGTGCATAAAGTGCTTAATCATGCTTAAGAGATAATTAAACCAAATTAAGGCCTAATTAATAATTCCTTATAAAATTGTTAAAACCTTTGTTTTAGAAATGAATATTTAATATCTACATCATCAGGTGACCTCATTTCTTGAGAAGACATCTCTAGGCCATAAATATGAAGATTCATGCCCTCCATACCTCATCAATACGTTCCATGATGCCCTCCGTGCCTCTTAATTACCCCTTCTTCTAATGTCATGATGATGATAATTATAAAATTAATTCCAAAAATTGAATTAATCCTCAACCACACATCTCAATCTTAGGATGGATGGTTCAAATTGATTCTAGACATTTATAAAAATCTATAAATAGGAGGCCTTGCCACATGAATTTTAACACATGATTATGAAAATTTATAATGCAAGATTGGTTATAAAAGCTTCATGCAACTAATGTTACCATGCCAAATTGATTCCAAGCCAAGCCAGTCCATAATCCAAAGGTGCCAAGGAGAGATGGAGGTAGCCAAGCTTTTATTGTCAAGGACTTCATGAGCACAAAGCCGAGAAAGCCAATACTACAAAGGCATCTGGAGAATCCAAGGAAGGTGAAGGAATTATTTTTATTTTTCCTTACTTTTTAGTTTTTTTTGTCATTTATTTTTGTTACTAAGCTCACCCTAGTAACTAATAATGAAGATGTTAGCTTAGTGTGTTTTTGATTTGGTTTCATTCACTAACACAATACTAATCTCCTCTTCTTAGTCAAATTCTTAGTTCAAAGACCTCATGCTAGAGCCAAGTTACATTGGGGTGAAATAGGCATGTAGATTGTGGTAGGATATTTCATTACATCATTACTCATATGTATCCTACATTCTTGTGTCACATACTTTCTCACATAATTAATCAATATTTACATTAGACCAATGGCTCTATAAGGGGTCATCAGGAGTAGGGAACACATTTTGGAAAGGTATGATCCTTTTATTTTAATACATGATAGCATTCATGACATGATATTTATACTTAAATAATTAGCCTAAGCTTATGTTTTCTAGGTAGGGTTCTCTAGGGCCATGGTTGTTGAAATCTCTTAGTCTTTCTAATTTGATTTGAGTGTATTATTTCTGGTAAATACTATGTTTTTATCTTGGTAATGACCTATTTTAACTCCATATTCTTAGTCCCCTTGTTATTTTCTTTTAAAATCTCCCTCATCTTTAATTTCTATTCTTTACTCACTTTCATACGTGCTAGCATTATGACAATTTAATATTTCCCATATTTATAATTGAAGATGCATCTTTGAGTTGTTTTGAAATGTTAGTTTAGTCATTAACCTATATTTATAGGATTTATCTTAGTTATTTTTTGGAACTTGAGTTTTATATTCACTTTTTGCGAGTCATTTATCCTTGTTTTTCCCTTTCATGCTTTCATATTTCACCCTTTTTTCAAACCATTCGGTTCTATTTTTACTTTTTCACATCTTTGTTGGAGTTTTATTTCCATTAAAATTATATTTTTACTTGAATTTGAAAATTATTTGTGTACTTTAATTAATTTTAGTTTTCACACATCTTACTCTGGATGAATTTTTTGGGCTTTTTGGTCGTGTAGTATCCCTAACTTGATGGCCACTAATTTTCCATTTTTACTTATCTACTTCCTAGGATATTTTGGTTCTAAATTAGTATTTTCAATCTAAAATTGACCATTTTTTCCTACCTTTTCAATCATTTATGAGTCTTTCATTTTACATCCATTTATTGACTAGTCTTGTATGTGTATATTGATTTTATTTTTATTTAAACTTGTATCCTTAGTATTTCTCATATGTAGTTATTATGACCTCCAAGGTTGATACAATGGTATTTTCATGCATCATTTATGTGAAAATATTAATGCAAAGTATGTCTATGGTACTTTACCTTATTCATTTATCATAAGTTATTTCATCATTTATTTTTAGTTATGCTCTTTTGTGTTAGTATGTATCTATCCCAAAGCACCATCCCATATTACACTATTATGACATGTGATGAGATTCAAGTATGGCATATGTATACACTTTATATTTTCACTTTATAACTTTACTAACAATTTATCTTATAGAGGCTTGTCAATTAATTAATTTCCCTAAGTGCACACCTTAAAGGGTATACCAGGAGTTGGGTGGGATTATCTTGTATTAATTTATAAGATATTTTTTCATACTATTCTTTTATGCCTTCATTACTTTAAATTTGACTTCTTATGAGTCTCTTTTTTTCATACCTCTTTGACTACTTTACATTCAGTCTTTCAAGCCACCCTATATTCTTACTATATCATCCAGGTTGATATAGTTTGTTTCATATTTATCTATTCATGTATTGTATTAGCCTAACCAATATAATTTTTTTATGTCTCTATCAGTTGTAATGTATCAGCCTATCTAATATAGTTTTATATCGACTAACATCCTTTTAACTATATCAGTTTGGTTGATACCATTAGATTAGAGTTTAGGGCTAGTTTTTGGTATTGGAGTAATATATATAGGGGTAATAATTCATTTATAAACCATATAACACACTCATCCTCTCTACTTTCACTTGAATTTTTGATATTAAGTAATAAAAGGAAGAATTATAGGTTTGAGTCTATCTTAGAGGTTTAGTCTTGCTTATGGTATTTGAATTTCAATAGAAAGAGTCATGTTGAGGAGGTGTCCTAGTCTTTGAAGTCCCCATATAAGGATATATAAGTGTTTTTATTTCCATTTGAGATATTCAACCTAATAAATAATTTTCAAAGTGCTACTTGAGCCAAAGGGGGATATTGAGGTGTAGAAAAGTCCATCCAAAGGTAAGTATCTTTATCCCTACTTTCTTTCCTTTACTTATTTATTAGATTATAAATTTATTACTAATTTATATTATAGATGTGTTTTTTATCCTTGTTTATGTTCGTTATTATACTAAATAATTTGGAATAACTATAGGGTTGCTTAGACTTTTTATTATCACCTTGGGTTGCATAGACTGCCCTTTGGTTGACCATTGTACCACTTACCTTATTGTGAGTTTATAAATTTTAGCTATATTAGATCTAATTTATCCTTATTCATGAGTTTTTTTTTTAATCTTAAAATCATGGTAAACTTTTTAATGTGACCGGCGGTGCTGGCTAGACACTCCTAATACCAGTACCACGGGGCGGGGACTAGACCCCAAGACCAACAGAGCCGCAATTGAAGTATTTGGCCGATCGGGCTAGGTTCTACGCACCCTTATTCATGAGTTATTTTCATGTGGTATCATAATTATGTTCTTGATACACCCATTTATAATCACTGTTATAATCATTCATCTATCTTGAGCCCAAGTGAGAGCTATACCCTATGTCATAGGTAAAGGTTTTGTAACCCTATCCTCTTGACATTTGGGTGTGGATTAGCAACTAATAAGTAAAAAATTATTCTAGGTTATTACCCACTCTTCTAAGTATACATAGGTTCTATTTTCATGAACTTGTTTATATCCTAGTCTATTAAGAGAAAGAGGATTGTTAGAAGTCACCCTAGCTTGTGCATATAATATGGTGTACCCTAGATTGAATCCTAAAACTATATCATAAATTAATTTGCATATAAATTGAAACATATAATAGTAAAGAAGCATAAAAAATAATTATTTGGTAAATATTTTTAATTTACTAAGAATATGAACATCCATAACCCATTCAATGCCACCCCAATGTCATGTATATTGTTATCATAAATTTTCACTAGACCCAAGAATAGAAAACATAACAAAAATATTTGGATGTTAAAAAGAGTGGAAGGGATTTCATCCTTCATGTATATATTTATCTCTAAAGGCTTTTCAAGGAGCTGGATCTTTATGAATTCTAAGAGAGACATAGAGACACTATGCCCATTTATTTATTTTTCATTTTACTATTTTATAAAATAATTTATCCCTTTATTTTATTTGTGTTACTGCTTCATAGGTGTCTTTTACATTTAGATTATTATATCAATCCCATACTTTGTTAATCAAAAGGAAAATATTGATAATTTGAATTCTATTGATATTATGTAGACATTTCTTGTGTATTTTTTTTTATGGTAGTTATGTCTTTCCTTATCATAATCAAACTGCCCTTTACACCATCATTAGTTTGAGTTATGCTAGGTTTGGCTCAACTAAAGATTGGTTTTATTGTATTCATTCAACCAAATAGTTTTGAACTTATCTGTGTTTGTAGTAGAAATTTTCTCCATCCATATCTAAATGAAAAATATTAAAATTCTTGTATGGCACAACAAGATAGGGACAACCAACATACCCAATGTAGAAAATATGCCCTTATTAGGGATAGATAATTCAAAAAGAAACTCACATGTAGTGTGCACCCATAAATGCATGGTAAGTGTTATGTCAGCATAGATACAAAAAAGTATACCGTAATATATGTGCATGAGATAGATAATAGAATGAACATAGTATAATAATATGCATGATAAGCATCATAGAATCAAACATAATATGTCACAATTTATCACAACTAGGTTAGTACCACACAAGTTAGTAATTCAACATGCAAGGACATGACTCACAAGACATGAAAACATAAAAAGAGGATCCTCTATAGACAAGGAAAAAATAATATGCATAAACATGCATACACAGAGAGGGAAGTAAGTAAGCATATGCAATACACAATGTATCAACCATATTGTAACAATCACAAGTAACTAATAAATCTAAATATTCATGTAACATATAAGATCTAAGTACTGATAAGATATATCATAATCAATGTAAGTAGATTGATGTGATAAATGGACAATGAGAAAATATATCATTGAACAAATGTGATATTTATGAATTACCCTGAGGTAAGGCATGAAACCAATGTATAATTTCTTCCCATGGTGAAAGATAAATAATACTAGTGTAGCATTTGGAAGTCTAGTATCACATACAACATGTATATCTACATAACACCCAATCAAATAAATGCCATGGGAAGTATGTATGTAAATCATGGATAAGAAAACCTTTAGCATAGGTAGATATGTAACCAATGATAAAGTAATATTTTTTATTATTGCATTTTCTAAAAAAATTTACTTTTCAAAAACTTCTAAAAGAAAATATATGATGATGACAAAAATGCTAGTCTTAAGTTTGAGTGTTATTTTTCCTTGATTTATGTCTTATATGTACAAGTAATAAAATCATGTATACTTTAATATATTGGCATCTGTTAGTTTAACCTCAATGTTGTATAACATATGACAAAGCTCATAAAATCAATTATACATGTTAAACATTAATCTGTCTTTGAGCAAGTTGAACAAACTATTTTAAAATATACTTTGAAGATCACTAACATAGATTTGGTGTGACATTTCTATAAGCATGTTATTAAATTTAAGTACATAGTTAGCAATGTGTTAATTAGGTCCTTGTTTGATTTGGAAAATTTTAGAGAAAATGAAATTTTAACTAATATTTACCTAAAAATGCATTAAGAAGAGGTCAATAAAATCATGTAATCTATACATAGATTCTATAGGCAAGGAATAAAACCAATCTAGGGATATCCAGTGAGACTCCTAAGAAATAAATTGGTCATAAGTTATTGACCATGTTGAGAACCAATATAAGATATAAATAAAGATTTGATAAATTGAGATATATCCCCATTACCACTAAATGTTATAAATATAGACACTTGGAATGATGGAGTCAAAGGGTGAATAAGCCCTTCCTAAGCAAAAGGGCTATGCAATATTTAATAAGATCAAACTATAAGGCCAAGTTTGTTAGATGTTTGAGATAATTTTGAAATTTTCATCCTCATGTCATTAATATTTTGTTACATTATCAGGTCAGTAAATACACCGCTAAGTGTATGATTAACATTGGAATATGTATATATAGTTGCCTTTGAATGATTATCATTAGGATGTGAGGCATGATTGGTGTTGTGACTATGTACAAGATCAATATATTGAATGTATAAATTTGTTATAGAAAAATTAGTCTTTGGATTGGTAGGAGAAACCATAAAATCCTTAGGAGTAGAAGCATCAACTTGAGGGGGTGTTATAGCACTAGGTGGAGGCATAGGAATATTAGTATCAAGAGGAGCACTAGCCTCACCACCTATTATAGAAGGAGTAAAACCATCCAATGGAGGTTTTTCAATAAAGGATCATTCTCAATAGACTTTGAATTAATATAAATTGTTGAGAAATATAATTATCTTACCTTTTGTTATGCTATGAAAGCTAAGCTGATATGTGCATTATATAGTTCTATATGAGTTTTGAAAAAATGGAACATAGGGTTGTTATTCCCAGAGATAATGATCATAAAGTAGCATACATGGATGATGTGGATTTAGATGGGGAAGAGAGTAATCTCTTTAATATTATTTCACAAAGGAAATAGATAAGGATTTTACATAATAAGAAGATTCTTGAGCTATACAAAAGAGAAAGAGGTGTTAGATGCCTCCATCCAAGCATGCACACATTGAGTATGAGATATGTTTAAAGTAAAAGGAAAAAAACATACAAAAGTGAATGGTTATAGTTCATATTCTATTTTTTTTTTAAAGTCACAAGATAAAAGATGATTAATAAAAAGAGTCAAAAATGGTGTTACGATACATGCATTTGAAAATAAATAGATAATAAACCTCACATAATAAAATAATAAGTTAAATAAACACAATTCCAAATGTTTTTTAAGGTAAAGGTTTGTGATCATGAAGATGATGGAGTCAATAATGATATGAAAAATCCTTCAGTGACATCATACACACCAAAGCCAAATATTAATGTATCGAATAAAGTGGACTATGAAACATAAGAGTTACACAAAAAAGGGTGATGAAAAACCATCAAATGTACCATTACAAGGAACATAATTAGACCAAGGGTGTATTTTATAATAATGGAGTGAACAAAGATACTCCCTTGATGAAGTCATAGTGCATATGTAAGGGGAAATAAATGACCAAGGTTGACAAACTCCATAGCAAGGCAAACCTTATCAATGCAAAATGAAATATGACACAAGTATGGTACCCTCGAGAGCTATTTTAGAGAAAAAATGTTGATAATATACTCCAAATATTCTTCAAATTATGCATGGGGAGGGGATATAAATAATGACACTCAAATGACAATAGAATATTGTAAAACAAAAAAAATTGATGCTTTATAGTTATATTTTATTAACAATGTATTTTATTGCTATTAATAAGCACATATGATAATGTAAATCTAGTAGGGTGAGTTAAGTGAAGAACATTTTAGTATTATTATATGATATGTATGTTAGGTTGTGAAGCTAAAAGCTACACTGATGCAGACATGGAGGAGGTTGCTGGAGAAGGTTGTTGAGTGTCAGGCACCGGCGTCGGTCAGGCCAACCGACATCGGCAGGGTACAGACAGAAGGCAACCGACGTCGGTCATGGATCGACCAGTGTTGGCACCCCCCAGGCAGATAGGGACCGACGTCGGTCACCGTGCGGTTTGAGCTACAAATTTTACAGGTAGTTAGCTAATGAACTAAGTGTTTGCATGTCAAGAGCCAAATTTAGACTCAAAGTTGCGGATCTAATTATTGTAATTAGGTGTCTAATTATTGTAATTAGGTGTCTAATTATTGTTTGGATGAGATCTATATAATAGACTCATGGATTGTATTGTAAGTTTTTCTAGTTTGAGTTGAGCAAAGTTTGCTTCTTCTGTGTGTGAGGTGAGTAAGGGTATTCCTCCTAGTTCCATAGCAGTACCAAGGTGGGTGCTAGTTTTGGAGAAACAACAAGATTCTTCAGGGGTGTATGATCTTAGTTAGCAGGTGTGCATGGCTTCTTTAGGAGATCTACATGGTAAGTAAGATCATTGATCTACAGGTGTATGTGTGTGCATGATTTAGGTTTGCAAGTGTGTAGAACCAGATTGATTTGTAGGTGTGCAAGATCAGGGAGGATAGTAACACAACAGGGAGTAGTATCAGGTATGATCTACTTAGAGTACAGGTGTGTACTCAGAGCAAAGAGGAAGGCAAGGCAGTTCCTTCCATAAGTAAGATCAAATTGGGTTGCAGGTTGTTATAGTTCAGGGGAGATCTACTTAAAGTATGTTTGTGTACTTGGGGAGTGCATGGAGCACTTGTGGAGTGTGTGGAGCACAAGTGTACTGGCAGTAGTGGATACTGGCTGGTTGGAGGTGAACACCAACTCTGTGTTTGAGTTGTGTGTTGGGACCTAAGAGAGAGAGATTTGAGGGAAGATTTACTATTTATGCCCTAGAGGTGTGGGAGCCCTAGAGGTGTGTAAGGAAGAAGAACTGTGGCAATCTTCTTTGTTGTATTTCCTTCTGAAGAGTTTTAATACAATTTGTGTATTGTCTCTCATATTCTGTGTTATTTTTGAATTCTAGTTACTTGTGTATTTTGGTTAATTTCTGCATGTTAAGTTGCTTGGTAATCAATTGCGTGCTTCCATTATTTTCCCAACAAGTGGTATCAGAGCTTGGTTGTAGGTTCTTGAGCTTGATACCAACAAGTGGTATCAGAGCTAAGGTTGCAGGGATCAGGTTGTGTTTGGTTACAGGTCACTCTCAAGGGTTTTTAATTGAGTGGGAGTAGAGTAATGGCAGAAGAAAGTAAGCTAAGAATGGAGGAGTTGAAAAGCACAGATGGTCACTTACAGTCCTATGGAAAGAAAGAGTAGGGAAAAGAAAATTGTTGGTTGTTTGAAGATCAGCGTGAAGGAACTGAAGATGCAGACGTTGCAGGTGTTGTTTCACAGGATGCTCTGGGAGGTTTCTTGGATAAAGTTGAATCTTATTTCATAGATTTTGTTGCCTCTTTCCATGCAGCCCCAAGGAGAGGAGCTGGTGAGCCTTGCCAAAGTATTGGCAAAGGAGAAGTGATGCTGAAATTGCAAGCGGCCAACACATGGGTGTTGAAGGAGGTCATGCAGGTCCCAGTCTTGGAGATAAGGCTAATTTCTTCAGGGAAGTTGGGTGATGAGAGATGCACAAGAACTCTCACAGCGGATACACTTGAATTAGCTGGTGGTAAGAAAGCAGGTACCCTTTATCTACTTACTTATATTACTAATTCTTCTTCTGTTATAGAGACATGGATTTGTAGGCTTGGTCACATGAGCAAGAAGGAGATGCATGTTCTTAAGTAGAAGATAGATGTGTTCGATAGGCTTAAGAACTAGAAAGCCTTGGTGTTCTTGGAGGAGATGACGGATAGAGTTCAGTGGATGAGGCTGGATACTTCTAAGCAGGGCAGTTTGGACATGGGTTTTGATTCAAAGGAGCTTGCAGGTAAAAATTCATCACTCACAGGTGAACACAGGTATCAGTGTCAGTCAGGAGGAACTAGCATCGAACAAATAGATGTCGATGTCAGTCATGTGCAGACTGAAGCCAGTGATGTCAAGCAGAGTAAGACTGACGTCAGTCAGGAGGACCGACATCAACAATAGGTAAGATTGATGTCAGTCAGGAGGATCGATGTCAGCAATAGGGACACCGATGTTGGCAAAGTTGGTAGTCAGGACAGGCACATAGAACCGACGTCGGTCGGATGTAGACTATGTAGTGATCGAGGTCGGTCATTGTAACAGATTTTGGGTGGACAACAAGCTGTTAAGGAGTCTCAAATGCCCATATGGAGGACTAAAGGTGGTAAGTAAGCCTCAAATTTGTTGTTCCTCTTCTTTATACTAGTTGCTTACTGTAGAGCAGGAAGGATCCTAGAAATAGTGGGAGCTTGGTAGGAATATGATGTAGAACCAAACGGGAGATTTGGTAGGGTTGCCAGCCGAAAGAAAGCATAGAGACTAATGGATTCCTTAGTTGAAGAATAGAGTGAATGGACACGTGAGACAGAAGACCAGGTCATATGGTCTTGAGGAAGCTGTAGGACAGTGGTATAGGTTTTGACAGGTGGATGACAAAGCATGGCTTTAGTCAATGTCAGGGTAACTACTATGGTTTGTCTTACTAGGGGGATGATGATTGCAACATTATCCTGTTACTGTATGTGGATGGTATGCTAGCTAGCAGGGTTGTACATATAGGGTTTTGCTAAGCTAAGGGTAAGATTAGTTCAGTGGTTTGCTATGAAGAATTTGGAGCAGTGAAATTCTTTGGCATGGGAGACATGGAAGATCACAGGTTGATTTTGTCTCCAGTGGGAGCTGATGTGAATAAGGTGTTGGCAAGGTTTAGGATGCAGAACTGGAGCACACTAAGGGCTAGACAGTTCAGTGTCTGAAATCACATGAGGTTTGGTATAGACCTGAGTTTTCCCAATCAGTGGGTGTTGTTAGAGAGTTAGGAGCCAATTCGGGGAAGTGGGTTCTCAGGTATTTGAGAGGGACCAGCAACAGGGATTCATGCTATACAGGGTCAGGACTTCACTACATGGGTTTGTAGGTTCAGATGTGGTAGGGTACTCAAATGACAGGAGGTGCACCATAGGTTGTGTGGTGGGTGGTCTTCAGGGTTAATCTTGAAGAGGGATACAAGCTAGGAAATAGATTAGATGGGGTATAGGTATAGGTACAGTGCAACTATTTATCTCCAAGTGGGAGATTATTAGGTTGTGGAGCTAAAAGCTTCACTAATGTAGACATGGAGGAGGTTGCTGAGTGCCAGGCACTAGCATCGGTCAGGCCAACTGACATCGGCAGGGTACAGACAGAAGGCAACCGACGTCAGTCATGGATTAGTCGGCATCGGCACCCCCAGGCAGACAGGGACCGACATCGGTCACCTATGTGGTTTGAGCTGCAAATTTTATGGGTAGTTAGCTAATGAACCAAGTGTTTGCATGTCAAGAGCCAAATTTAGACTCAAAGCTATGGATCTAATTATTGTAATTAGGTGTCTAATTATTGTTTGGATGAGATTTATATAATAGACTCATGGATTGTATTGTAAGTTGTTCTAGTTTGAGTTGAGCAAAGTTTGCTTCTTTTGTGTGTGATGTGAGCAAGGGTGTTCCTCCTAGTTCCACAATAGTACCAAGGTGGGTGCTGGTTTTGGAGAATCAACAAGATTATTTAGGGGTGTATGATCTTAGTCAGCAGGTGTGCATGGCTTCTTTAGGAGATCTACATGGTAAGTAAGATCATTGATCTACAGGTGTATGTGTGTGCATGATCTAGGTTTGCAGGTGTGTAGAACCAGATTAATTTGTAGGTGTGCAAGATCAGGGAGGACAGCAACACAATAGGGAGCAGTATCAGGCAGGATCTACTTGGAGTACAGGTGTGTACTCAGAGCAAAGAGGAAGGCAAGGCAGTTCCTTCCATAAGTAAGATCAAATTGGGTTACAGGTTATTTCAGTTCAGGGGAGATCTACTTGAAGTACATTTGTGTACTTGTGGAGTGCGTGGAGCACTTGTGGAGTGCGTGGAGCATAGGTGTACTGGCAGTAGTGGATACTGGCTAGTTGGAGGTGAACACCAACTCTGTGTTTGAGTTGTGTGTTGGGACCTAAGAGAGAGAGCTTTGAGGGAAGATTTATTGTTTATGCCCTAGAGATGTGGGAGCCCTAGAGGTGTGTAAGGAAGAATAACTGTGGCAATCTTCTTTGTTGTATTTCCTTCTGAAAGAGTTTTAATACAATTTGTGTATTGTCTCTCATATTCTGTGTTATTTCTAAATTCTAGTTACTTGTGTATTCTGGTTAATTTCCGCATGTTAAGTTGCTTGGTAATCAATTGTGTGCTTCTGTTATTTTCCCAACAATGTATAATTATATCTATGAGGGACTATTAGGCATGTGTGTAATAAGGGAGATAAAATCCAATTATATAGGAGAGTGTATAAAACATAAAATAGAATAATGAAGTGAAATAGAAAGTTTATCAAATAGATTGATGGAAGCTTGGAAAGATGGTATGGTATGATATTGATATAGGTAATTTGTGTGGGAAAATAATGTTACATATTAAATATTTAAATAAGGCAAGTGAAAAAAATAAATATTGTTTTAAAAAGCAAAGATAACAAAAAAGTATGCAAAATGATGTCAACTTAAGAAGGCTCAAGTGTGTGAAAATGTAGCACATTAAAGATGATGTTTTATGTCTATTAAATGGTGATAAGGATGAATGAATCACAATGTATGATTTTAAAGAGTAGGTGATATATATTAAACATTAAGTGTGGGTATGAAACACAATAATGGAAGGAAGGTACACATGGCCTAGGAACATGTGAGGGAAAAAAGGAGGGTGGTATCACAAAGAGGGGCATGCACACACTTAAAATAGTTGAAGGCATAGGTGAAGTGTTGAAATAACATGAATTATAAAAAGATAACGAGTTCATTTTGAAATGTTCACCTATGAATTAAAGAAGATAATATCCAAAGAAGAAGAATAAAGAGTTGCAAGAGAAGGAGACTCAATATAAAAAGTAAATGAAACTAAGATTTTTAAAGTAATTACATGGTGGTATTTTGGAAAATATTATAGGTTTTATGAAAATTGGATAGTAAATACATACTTGGGTCATTAAATTTGGTAAGAATATTTAGGGAGAGGGAGATATTTGATTGAGGGTTAAAATACAAAAGAAGATATTTTAGGTAGTAAAAGAAGGAAGCGTACAGACCTGTAATGAAATCAAATAAATGAGAAATATTATTGGATGTGAGTTTTGGAGATCTTATATTTAAAATAAAATCAAATAAATAAAGGAGAGACACAATAAAAGATGTAGCGACTGGAAAAACCACCATCAATGAAGAAAAGGATGATGGAAAAAAATATCCATTTATGGTACCAACGATAGCATTCCTAGAGGAAGTATAGAAAGGATAAATACTATTAAAATATTTAAGATCATTTACCATTGAGTATTTAAACCAAATGAGGACTAAGTATCAGTTGTTGATAAGGGGTGAGTTATAATCAAGGATGGGGAAGATGAAAACCTCCAAAAAATTGAGAGAAAGATTGACTCTGACAATAGTATTAGACCTATTTGAGTTACCATTCTTCAATAATCTAAAATAATTTGTAGATTTTTTGTTATCATGCACTTATGAAATAAGACAAAATATTATGGGGTGCATATTAAGATATCACCAACTTGAATTGAGAGAATAACTACTCTCTAGAATGAGAGTGTTGATGTGCACAAAGAGATGAAGAAGAAGACTAAAATAAATATTGTGTACAAGAATGTGAATATAAAAAATTAGCTTGATGGTAAAGTTATATAAGTTTCCTAATATGGATTTTTTTTTTATGAGAGTAAATAGTTCTAAGATGGTCCATCCTAGATGATGATCAAGTGTTACTAAGGAAGTAGTGCATTTGGAATGTCAAGTGGTGAGGTGTAAATTGAAATTCAATTATGCCACATATATATCCAAATAAGTGTAATAGTGAGTGAATATGTGCACATGAGAGATGAAATGTTTTTGGTGCAGCATTGTGATTTTGATGATGATCAAATTAATTATTATACTAGAATGGAAATTTGGGTTTTGCCCAATCATTAGAGAAAGATCGTACATAGATAAGTTTATGGAGCATATCTATAAGAATAATATTACTAATCCCTATCAAAATAAAATGTTGGGATGGTATAAAAATGTACATAAGTGTTCAAATAATAATATAGGATACTACCAATAATGCCTAAGCATTATGAGGGTTTCATAAAATTTTGTGTGATGGCAAACTATAAGTTGGCTACCTTTAAAAATAAAAATAAGTAGTTAAAATACAAGAAGTATTAGATAAGTTGAGATAAATTTATATGTATTCAATTCATTTATAGATAGTTAAATTTAGTATTAGACACATTGGCATGATTAAATTTGGCACACTTTGAAATGCTTAGACTTTGCATACACATTTGAATTTTTTGTACACTTTCCCCTATCTGTTTATCCACCTAATTTACCAAAATCACATATTTTGGATCACCCTTGTCTATGAAATAACCTTCCACAATCCTAAATAGACTATTTAAATATCTCAAACCATTTATTATCTCTCACAAGACATTAATGACAATAATTTTAAAGTTTATAGTTTGCAATGGGCATCTGCTTTAGCTGGTGGCTTCCAAGAACACTCAATGTTATTTTTTAAATTGGTAAGTGTTTTAACTTTTAGTTTCACCCTTTGATGAGGTGATTTATGTCTCCTCACTCAATTGACACAATGGGAACTCTCAAAGTCTATGTGTTGCCTATGAATAAAGATAACCTCTAGAGAGGGCTAGCTCCCTTGATGCTACACCTATACTATTACTAAACTTACTCAAATTGTAATGAAAAGATAAAGACAAAAAAAAAGATAAATTTGAAAGTAAATATAAAAAGGAGTGATTCACCAAATTCTAGGTCTCCTCATCTTGTCTATGAGTTGAAAACAAATCTAAGACAAGATTGAATATAATCACATAACTTCAAACAATTTTTCTAGCATAAGTATTTTAATATGGAGGTTGTAGTTGATACATCAATTAAGAGAGACAACCAAGAGGCCTATAATGAGGCACTAATTAAAGTTTTACACAATCAACATTTGAAAAACCACTTGACACATACCATAACCTATAGAAGATAAGTTACTCATAAAGAGGTAAGAATGAAGAGGACAAATGCAATGAGATATAATATAAACACTAACATTCATCAATAATTCACCATGAGAACATTAAATGTGAGATGGATAAGGTAAAAAATAGTTTTAATTCACCTAAAAAGCAATAAAAAATATCAATTTTAGTAGGGCTTCACCATATTAATACATAGAATCCTTTATAATATCTTTTTCATGAGTATATATATAGAAGAATGGAGAAGATAGAGAGAGGATAGACATGTAGGAAGTCCATTATGAATATCATCTATCATGAAACTAGTTATAATGTCAATATAAGATTGAAATAGTCCTAGGATTCTTCCTCTACATGTGCTAGCTATGCTTGATGATGATCTCATGAGAAGTGTAGAAATGGATTTTGGACTCCTATGATTCATACCTATTCTCTTGAAACTACCCTTACTTGATTAAGAAGTTACAAGTTGATAAATTGACACATAGACTAATTACCTTCATCAACATATTTTTATGCCATTATTGGATCTTTCAATACACCTTTCATCTTAGTGATAATGAGACTTAAGGCCTAACATGTTAATATTGTGATCCCTATCCTTAGAGCTTGAAATTTCATGTCCAAGCTTGTTTGATCCTGAGGAAGGCAATGAAGACAAGTCTATATATTCCTCCAAGATCTATTATTTACTTGAAGACTATCACAATAACTTGTTCACCTCATGTGTGTCTTGTAGAAGGTCATGTAGTTTTTATCCAATATTACATACCATCTTCAAATTAGTCTTCATAGCTTACTAATAAGATATTTGGAGAGGGTTATAAGTATTCATGCTATAGAAGCTCCATATAGAATTGATAAATGTATTGGGACCTTATCCATGTTACATGATCTCAGAAATAATGTTTTAGGGGTTTTAGGTCTCTTAGGAGTCTTCAAGATCATGTTCAACTTGTGGCAATCTTAAAAAGTTAATAGAGGTATGTATGCTTCCTTGAATGTTCTCAACAACATGAGGTTAGTGGAGTATTTGTGAATAATCTCTCAAAACTAACTATATTCATTAGAATTAACTTATATATAAATGTTATAATCTTCCAAGGATGCCACTTATATGTCTACATGGGTGTCATAAAGTTTCTTATTTGCATTTATGACCTTAAGAAGGTCTGTAACCTCATCCTCTCAGTACAAGGAAGGAAAGTTTTCATATTGGCTTAGTTTAGTTGATTTAAACCTATCTTATAATCCTAAAAATATCTATAATGGATGGTTGAGGGCCATTATACCTCTACCCAGGCATTGAAAATCTCTTCAACTAGTTGAGAAGCTTAAACCCATTCAAACACCATGCAAACCAATTTAAATAGTTTAGGCCTCTTTTCTATGTATTTCCTTCCACATGTGGAAATTTTTTTACCCAATATATTCCCATGAGGTTTAAATATGTAATAAATGTGTTTTTAAGGCATTTCAGGTGCATTAGAATCAATTTGGAGACATTCATAGTCATCGACCTCTTTGAGGGTAAAAAAGATAGTTTTTAAGTCTCCAACTTCTTAATGATTATTCATAGAGTATAGGCCCCTAATGGATTGAAAAAATCCATGAAATTAGATTGAATAGGAATTATCAACACACCCTAATGGTATTTTATTCCATGAATTTTCTCAACCTACTTTTCACGTGAAAAAGTTTACCTTCTCGAGCTTGCATGCCTGTAGGTGCCTATTCAAGATGACTGTCTTGAGAAAAATTCTCTTTTCATAATTATTTTTTGGTTTTAAATGTATATTATAGGTTTTATATATTCCCCATTACTTATACATATGGTTTTAAAAATATCTTTACCCTACTAATGGCCTTAAGCCTTGATTTAGCCATGGCGATAGTTTCTTGATAGTTTAGGGATTTTGACCCTAATTGTCTTCTTCTTTTTAATTCATTCCAAGGAATATAATCACTATATAAAATTTCCTTGAGATAATTCACACTCATCATGAACCTTTATACTTAAAACTCAGCACAAAAAATCATATTCTTTCCATATTTCTATGTGAAGTCGTGTAGGTATGCATTCCATACTTAAGACCTATTACAAACATGTTGTTGAATTGACTTCCCTACCTCTTATGAACTTGAATGATCTTGGGGGAAATTTGGAGTTTTTTTAAATTGGTTTAATACCTTTCCAAATGATAAACCATACAGTATTTGTCAAGATCCTTTCCTTCTAGACTTATAGACTTGACATACTCTACTTATGCATGCATGCATGCATCAACTATTTCCTTATCATTTATGATCTTTACATGATTGGAATAAATTTTAGGTTAGATATATTTGGATAATAATAATAAGAGTGAATTGGAGACATAAACTTTATTCATAGGTTTATTACTTTCCTTCCCACACTTAAACCATGTTCATGAACACTATATCAATAGCCTTCATGGCCTACCACCTACAATTTCCTATTAAAGATGATCATGGAGTTTGAAAAATTGTTGAGTGATATTTTAGTGTTGTATAAAATTTCCAATGAGTGTTTCAAGCTCTGTTTCATATCGGTCATCCCTAAAACATTAAATATTCTTGCTTATAGGACCATGTTTCTTCCATTTGAGGCCTATTTATTGAACCAACACAAAAATACCACTTTGGAAATGAATGAAAGCTTGGGGAAACATGAAATGGGGTGTGAGGTATTATTAAGAATTTATATAATGTTATTTTTCTTATATCACAATTCCAAAACCTCTAAAAACTATCAAACAAACCCAAAAATTGCACCTTCTTAAACCCTACAGACGTGTACCTTCACATTTCACTTGTTCATGACTTGGGATTTTTCTTGGAGATGATGTATGAGGACTAATTGTCTTGTTTGAGGTATTATAAATTTTTGACACTTGATTTAAATCACTTTCATGCTAGAAAACACCTCAAAACCCCAAACAACCCTACATGTCATGTCAAAACCAACAAAACTATGAAATTTCTTATTAGTAAAAACATGATCATTGGGAATTTGAGTTGAGTTTGATGTTATATAGGGTATTTAACCTCTAAGAGATAATTTGAAACCATTTACATGCATAAACCAAGATTATACATGACATTATAAGAGCAAAATTGAGATGTTAGGGTTTAGTAGGGCTTAAGAGGCAATTAACTTGTTAATAATGATTCATAAAACTCTGCCCCCTGATCCCAAAACTATTGCCATAGATTTGAAGAACATAGGGGTGGTATCCTTCCATTTATGGCATTTTTCCTAGTAAATCTCCTCTTTTATGAAACAATATTATGAAAATGAACCTTCTTCTCTTGTAAGTGACCTGATGGATACCTTGAATAGTTCTTTGCCATATTTAGACTTGTAACTTTTATATTTATATGGTTTTGAGCTTAATGATCCTGGAGGAGGTTGTGATAGAATTCTATCACCTTGTGCCCATGTCTTCTTTTTTTCACATTCTCTAATTCACTATGAAAACCTACATTAATCTCTTTTCCATCAAGAAACTTACCATCTAGGATAAATTTTCTATTGTACATATGTTCAAGATCGCAAATGGAGTTTTTATGACATGTATAATGATGTTGTAATTTACCAAAAACTCTATTTACCTTTTCTTCTACCATTTACAATGTTATGCTATGCTTGGAGGCTAAAAAAATGAACAAATAAGTTTCAACAATGAATGTAGATTCAAGAAAGAGGCTTTGACACTTCTTGGCTGGGTGTATTGGCAAAAAGATATAAGAAGCTCTTTAACAAGTGTCAAATGACCCAACAATATCTCTTTGAACTTTGTGCATGGTATTAGGTATTCACGCTTGATATTCCTTAATGGAGTTTCATTATAACATTTCAACAACAATATAACAAAATAAGTGAAACCTTAATCTCTTTGAAAATACCTTAAACTCCTAAAAAATATTGTAAAGAAAAGAATTCCATCTCACTAGCTTTGCTCCTAGTCCACTATCCACTATGGAGCACTATGCTATCTTTGGAATATCATCACCTCATTATTTACACCATGAATCAAGTATACTTTAAATTTTATAAAACAACCTCAACATTTACAAAGTTACTATTGTCTCCAAATCTTGCTCCCTAGAAGAGGGTTGTTTAGGCCTCCTCCAGATTTTGGCAACGTTGGGACATTTCTAGGCCTATGGGTGTGCTTATAAGTGGAAATGAACCTCTAGGTTGAAAGGGATAGCTCCCTGTATTATATTTTGTGTAATAAAATTTGTTGAACCAACTTGTTTGGATGAAAAGGTAAGAAATTTGCATAAATGAAAAGCCTAGTCTAAAATGGTGGTACACCAAAAGTTATTATCCACATGTATGCCCTATATTTTTTCACAATACAGTAGAATACAAGCCTATTCTTTGAGATCGATAATATTCCAACATAAATATTTCAATGTAGAGATAAAATGAATGAGATCACATAAAGTAAGTAACTAGAAAAACAACATGTATAGTCTAGAAAAGGGTTACACATATGCAAAATCTCATACAACTAGAATGCACTCTACATGACCTGTTGGATCAAATCTTTGCTTAAAAGCATGAAGGATAGAGAACATAAGGATAAAACATCACTTTCTATCACTCTATGTCTCTTGCATGCCTAGGCAAATATCCAAAACCTAGAAAGAAAACAAACTTATGCTTCTTTGCTCAAAGGCAAGAAAATGGCAAAACATTCTAGTAGGGCTTCACCATACCATCTGTGGATGATAAAACAATATCCCAAGGGTCTTATTTATAAAAAAGAGAGAAATAATGGAGGTAATTTGTGCCAAAGAAAGGAATCAAATCTATTGGAATTCATTGTCCTTAGTTGTAACTAATTTTTGTTAAAGATGCTCATTAGGTCACTCTGAATGATCTGTGTCACCTTCTTGAATGCCATGGGTTTGCCCCCCTGAAGATGCTTCTAAAAAATAGCTTAAAAAAATGGAATACTTTGGGAAGGCAAAAAAATGGTCCTTATCAATGGAGCCACCTGTTAGAAATTTCTTTTAGCCCCGACCACTTCTCCTTAGCTTGTCGATTTATGTAATGGTGTGGAAAAAGTCACTTTCATTCAGTTTGGATTTGTCTTTCCCTTTTGATTGGTCCTCAAAGAATGACTTGGATCATGGTTCTACACTATCGATAAACAATTTAAACAAGCTCATAAGCTATGTAGTTCTAAAAATCTAATTTGCTTTTATCTAGACCCTTTTGGGTTTTTTGAATGACTTCACTTATAAAAATTTATAAGCAAAGCACTTGTTTAACCCCAATTTGCCCCTACAGGCCCATTTGGGTTTTCATGTCTACTTTACTTATAAAAATTTATAAGCAAAGCACCTTGTGAAACTTGATTTACACTACCAAGACCCTTTCAGGTTTTCCAAGCTCTTTTACTTATAAAATTCATAAGTCAAGCATGTTGGGAAACCCAATTTGTATTGTTATCTTTTGGCACATCATGAACCATGGCCCTAATAGCTAGTTATCCACCTTAAACTAAATGTCCTATAACACATCGTGCATTGACCCAATGACTAGTTATCCACCTTAAACTTGATATCCTATGAAACATCATGCATTAACCCAATGGCTACTTATCCACCTTAAACTTGACATCTTGTGGCACATCATTCATGGACCCAATAGCTAGTTATCCACCTTAAACTTGACATATTGTGGTACATCATGGGCAATGGTTTGAAAATTTTCCCAAAGTAAGAAGGAATTCCTTTGAGAATTTCACTTTTGGGCTTTCTAGCATGGAAAAGGGCAACATGTTCCTTTAGGAACTTTTCCTGAAGGACACTTGTAGGAAAGTGTCCTTTGAAAAAGTTATGAAGGATACTTGGGAAGGGATAAAAGACCCCTTCAAAAAATTTCAAAGGGAATTTCGAAAGGAAATGGCACTTTGGAAGTTTTCTAAAGGGAAACCTTTGGGGAAAAAGTGCCATTAAAAAAAGTTTTGAAGGAACACTTGGGCAAAAATTGCCCTTCAAAATTTTTCTGAAGGGGCACTTAGGCAAAAAGCACCCTTCAATTTTTATATGAAGGGTCACTTAGACAAAAAGGTGCCCTTAAAAAAAGTTCTGAAGGGACACTTAGATGAAAAAGTGCCCTTCTAAATTTTTTTGAAGGGTCACTTAGACAAAAATGTGCCCTTCAAAAAAATTCTGAAGGGACACTTGGGGGAAAATAAGGCAAGTGAAGTGCCTTCAAAAAATTCTGAAAGGCACTTCAAAGGTAAGTGGCCCTTCATAACTTTTCTGAAGGGCACTTCAAGGCTAATATAAAAAGGTCTAAGGAAAAATAAAGCAAAGAGAAAAATAATAAGGGAAAAAAAACAAGGATGAAGGGGAAAAAACTATGAACTCTATTCGACAGAAAAGACTAAGAGGAAAAAAAATGAAGGGAAAGAAGAACAAGGAAATACCAAAACAACAAAGGCTTAAACACAAAAAATGAAAGGAAGAATGAAAACCAGCTAAAGAGGAAACACAAACTAGTTATGCAAAAATAGGGTCAACATTCTAGTGATTTTTAGGGAGACATGCCTATTATGTCCAAGACTAGCTACCTACATCCTTTGATTGGGCATGGAGTCAAGCAAGGCAAACAAAAGCCAAAAAGAATAAGCCCATGGATGAGAGTAAATACATGAAAAACACAACAAATCAAACACAAGGAAAGAAGACACCTGAAAGGGAAACACTTGTGCTACAAAGAACTTATACAAAACAAAGATAACAAAGGAAACACACAACAACAATAATTTACAAGACATGACCAACAAGGTCTAGAAGCAAGACTTCAAGTGGATCCCATTAACTAGAATAGGTAGCTCTTCCCCATCCATTTTGGATAGCTAAAAGGAGTTTCTTTGCTTACACTTTCTAATGATGTAAGGACCACTCCACAAAGTATCAAACTTTGTATGTCTACCTAGTTTTGCTCTATCCTCATCCCATGTCAAGACTAAGTCATCTTCTTTGAACTCTCTTGCCCTTGTCCTTTTGTCAAAGTATTTCTTCATGAGAACTTGATGGTGTTCCAAAGCTTTATGTGCATCATATCTTGCCTCTTATAACTGCATTAATTCTATCAATCTGACCTCCATGGGAGTGTTTTCAAGTAATACTAGCTATTCTGTAAGATCCAAGGCAAGGATATCTTGTGATATGGATAGCCTAGTTTCTCTCCCATAAAAAAGAACAAAGGGAGAATTACCAATTGACTTCTTGGGAGTGATTCTATCTTCCCATAAGGCTATATTTAGATTGTTATGCCATGCTCTTTGATTGGTTTCCAACATCCTCTTGATGATTTTGTTGAGCTTCTTGTTGGTAGACTCAACCAATCCATTACCTTGAGGGTAGTAGTTGGATGAAGTACTCAAATGAACCCCACTCTTTACTACCCAATCAAAAAATTTAGCACTTATGAAGGCAAGTGCATTATCTGAGATGATGACATGAGGAGCATCAAACATTATCACAATTCTATTATAGAACTCTAAGATAACATTTCATTTGCCTCCTTCAATGCAATAGCCTCTACCCACCTTGTGATGTAGTCCATAGTAGTCAATATCCACTTGTGTCTAGCACTTGATGGAGGGTTGATCATGCCAATGAATTCAAGGCCCCATTACATGAAAGGCTAGTCCACTTGAATAGGATTCAATGGAAGAGATGCAAGTTTTTTTTTGCCAAAAAATAAAGCACATTGAGGACAAACCTTAACCCAATGATAACATTCCTTAAAAAGACTAGGCCAATAGTAACCAGGTCTCATTATCTTTGCAGTTATTTTTCTAGGAGAGAAGTGACCACCATTTTCTCCATTATGGAACTTTTCTAGTAGCATATCAAATTGATCATAGTTAATGCATCTTAGTAATACATTGTTCACATCCTTTTTAAAGATAATTCCATCTAAAAGACAATAAGGAATATCTTGTAGCCTAAAATACATCCTTTTAGATTTGTTCATGCCATTGGGACACTCACCATTTTGAATAAAACCAATGATGTCTTTTGTCTAACTTTGATTTTGCATTTGATCAACTGGCTGGGCTTGAACTTGATTGACCAAGGCTTGCTCCTTTGGCTCTTGAAAATTAGATGCTAAATGTTCACAAAAACCTCTTCCTCTTACCAAGTTATTTACCTTAATGTCAATGCCATATTCTATCACTTTTATGATCCATCCAACTCTCTTTTCATTGAGATCCTTGATTAGGAGGAACTCCTTGGTGTTAGGATGGGAAACCATGACATGAATCTTGTTATTGGATACCATATGCCTAAAATTTTTCAATCCTTTAATGATGGTTAGGGCTTGCTTCTCCACAAAAGAATATCTTAATTCATACTCCTCTAATCCTTAGCTAAATAAAGTAATTAGTTGCTCAACATCTTCATCATTCTTTTGCATAAGCATGGCTGAGATTATGTCAAGGTTAGTAAAGGTATAGAGTATGAAATGTTTAGCAAAATTCAGATTTAAGAGAGTAGGAGACTTTTCAATTGCTTGCTTTATTTATTTAAAACTATTGTTACCTTCCTTTGTCTAAGTAAAAACTTAGTTCCTTTTGAGAATGGCTGTGATAGGCTTTACCACAGTTATAAAGTTTGGAATAAACCTCCTTACAAAGTTTATTTTCCCCAAGAAGCTTTTTATCCCCTTCTTATTTTTAGGCAAGGAAAAACCTATAATAACTTCAATCCTTTCAGGGTCAATAGATAAGCCTTCTTTTGAAACAACATGACCTAAAAGCTTACCTTCATGGACACCAAAGATGTACTTCTTTGGATTGAGGGGTATGCCATACTCCCTACATTTCTCAAACACTTGCCTTAGATGTCCCATATGATCAACGACATCCTCTAAAAAATTGGTTATATCATTAAGGTATACAAGCAAAAACTTATTGATCAAACCTTTGAAAGCCATGTCCATTGCCCTTTGAAATGTAGCTCCATCATTAGATAAACCAAATGGCATCTTCTTGTAGGTAAAGGTCTCCTAATTGGTGGTGAAGGCTATCTTGAATTGATCCTCTTCATTTACCAATATTTTCTTATAACTTGAATAACCATCAAGAAGTGAGAAATGTTGAGAACTTGAAACATCTTACAGAATTTGTTTCATAGAAGGGAGTGGATAATGATCCTTGAGAGACACTCTATTTAGATCACAAAAATCCACACAAAGTCTGATTTATCCATTATTTTTTTGAACTGGCACAAGTTTGGCTTCCCAAGTTGAGAGCTTGATAGGAAAGATAATCCTAAACTCAATTAACTTGGTCAACTCTTTCTTTATGAGTTCTTCTATCTTGGGATTGATAGGCCTTTTATTTTATCTTATCAGTTTAGCTCTTGGCTCCAACTAAATGGTGTGATGAGATAGAATTGGATCAAACCCTTGCAAGTCCATGTACTACCAAGCAAAGATGCCATGAAACTGTTTGCATAATGTAATAAAAGCTTGCCTTTCTAGCTGAGAACATACCTTGCCAATATTCAAAAGTTTGTCTTTAGAAATTAGAACTCTATCATAGTTTTCCTCCTTTTTTGACATGCTCATTCTTTGATTCTTCTTTTGATCATCCTCATTGAATACACTCTCCAAGGTAATCAACCCCTTGGGTATTTTATTTGTCTTTAGCTATATAATTTGCTCTTCATAATGATCATGTAACCTCTTTTGATTTCTTGATAAGAAGCCTGACTCATTTTTCAAGAAGTGTGAAATGTGTTCATCACTTTCAAACACTTGCCATGACACTTAATTATCTAGAATAAAATGTCTCATAATGATCTTGATATGATATTTATCCTTCTCATTTGCTACATTAGCAACTAACTCAAAATGTGCTCCTATTGTAGCCAATCTATCAGCATGTTTTTTCAAGTCTCTTGGTATGGGTTATATGTTGAAGGCATAAAAGTCTTCAAGTAGATCCCATACCATATACTTGTAGGACTAAAGCAAGGGGTTCTTTGTTTTATCTTGACTTCTTACTTGATGAATGACTAGCTCACTATCTCCATAGACTTTCAAATTCTTGATTCTTCTCCTCTTTACCCATTAGAGACCATGAATTAAGCCTTCATATTCTAGCACATTTCAAGTGTAGCTGAAGTGAAACCTATAAGAGGAGTAGTAACAATTATTTTATGGATAAAATATCATGATGCCAAATCCTACACCTACTTGGTTCCTTGAACCATCAAAGAACATGATCCTCATTGGTTAGTGAAGGAATTGGAATGTTCTCTCCATACATATAATAAACTCCTAAATAAGTATCCTCAATGAAAGTGTAAGGATCAAGGCCATGATTTTTAGTGATGTACTTATTAAGATAATGATTAAAAATACATTTAGGAGTGGAAGATGTTTCGTGACCCATGACCATTTCCTTTTCCTTGTTGATTAGACAATTCTAATTTGACATTGTCTCCAAATATGGCTCAATGTGGAACCTTGCTAAGGGATGAGTCTTTATAGTAACCTTGGTCCCATACCTTGTCCTGAAAGCTAGAAAAGACTAATCAATAGAAAGGTATCCTTATACCTTGGCTGTGTAGTCTCTTGACAAACATATAACAAAGTGTACTGGAAGGTCTACCACTAGATGTCTTACATGATAGGGAAGCTTGGGAAACCATGTAAAAATACTTTTAGACATTTGACCAATCCTACCATATTGGTTGGAGTCCCATATATCTATAACATGACCTTGATATGTGGCTTATAGTTCAAACCTAGCTTATCAACCACTACTTTAGGCATGACAGTAGTACTTGCTCCACTATCCATAATATAATTGTGGACCAACTTGTCTCCCATAATGAGTGTGAGGTATAAAGGTTGAGGATTTTTAGCCTTGGTTGAAGGCTCTAAAAGGTGATTTGGATAATTTTTGAGAGCCACACCATTGTGCTTTGAAACTTGAGCAGTCACGTGAATGCTTACCAACTACTCTTACAAAAGCTATTTTAGATTGGGTATATACAAGACTTCCCAAAGGGATATACTTGCCTTAGTGCTCTTCAATGAATAAATAATGTTTAGAGAGGGAGAATTCACCTTTTATAGAATTTTTGATGGTAATGAGGGAGATTGAGTTTGCTACATTATAATCTGGGTAGCCCCACTTGCATTCTAATTTTGTTTGGGAACATGACTTACAATAGGTGCAACACTTTGATTGACACTTGGTGGCCTTGGAGAGGCATCACTTGGAGCTACTCATGGTTCTTGGTCTTCTCCCAATGCTCTATTCTTAGCTCTTATATTATATGCAACTGGCATGCTTTGAGTCAACAGAAAATCATCTTTTACTTGGAAATTCATAATTCCCACACTTGGGCTACTACCTTTTCCATAACTATCCCTTTTGATGGGACATTCTTCTTCTGTTATCATGTAGGGAGTAGTTTCCTCTCATGTTGTCAAAGCATGGCTGGTTCCTCTATCATCATGTAGAAACTAACCTTGAGGCTTCCCTCATTAGTCTAAATGATCCTCTACTTGCATTAGATTTGCATATACTAAAACAACAAACTTTGTGGGAGGAGTAAATTTGGATTATATGCATTGAGCTGTTTACTATAACCTAGTTGATTTTGTCCTCTCCCTTGATAATTGTATTGGGATGGAGCTTTACATCCTTGTTGATGATAGTATTGTGTATTAGGAGGAGCACTTCCCTGATATTGACCTTGCTTGAGCTGAGTTCTCAATGATCTAATTTCTTCATCCTTGTCCACAACATTATCCACCTTCTTGGGAAAGGTTCTTGGCTTCACATTGGCATTAGGAAATTATGACATGCTTGGAGATTCAACTAAATTTTGGGATAAAAAAGGCATGGAAACTCTTGAAGGAAGTTTTACATCCTAAACTAAGCTATTCTCAGCCTCAATTACTAGCTCATATGCACTTGGAAGAGTGAATCCTCTCATTGACTGCAACATAACAAAAATATCAGTACCAATACCTTTGAGGTATGTTGCGAACATAAAGCTAGGAGGAGGTCTCATGATTGGTGGTAGCCTATACCATGATCTTTAATATCTCTCATTGAAATTTCCCATGGATTCATTTGAACCTCTTCTTATTACATTCAAATGATGTATTAGAGAAACATGATCACTCTTATTTTCAAATCTTATCACCAATAAATCTCCAAATCCATCCCAAATTGTAATGTATCCCCCTTCGAATGTTATATACCAATCAAGTGATTTGCCTTTTAAAGACATAATAAGTAGCCTAATGGCTATGTTGGCCGTAGTAACATTATGTAAATTGCAAAAATTAGAGATGTCTCTAATATGTTTAGATGGGGTAATAGGATCCTCTCCATTGAAACTAGGAAGACTTTTGGAAGCATTTAGAGGGATGGGGTCATATGCAAGAAGTTCTACTGGGTTTTGGGTGTTAAAATTAGGTAAGGGTTGATGCCTATCTATGTCTTCTTGATTGTTTATTTCTTGATTTTTAGTTTCTTCAACTTCTTTGACCTCTTCTTCTTCCTCTTCAAAAACACCCTACCTAGGCTCTCTAAGTGATAGGAATGGTTCAAGATGTTATTCAACAAGAGCTTTAGTTAGAGGGTCTTGGTCAATATCCTAAATGACCTAGTGAGGACTATGAAGTAAACTATGGGAAATTTGGTCTAGAACCAGGGATTCTCACCATTTGGAGTCACCAAATGTTATATTTCAAAATACAAATGATACTTTTCAAGACCATCATTCACCTTGACATGAAAATAACAAAGAATTTGGTCCCATTAGGCATGCCAAAATTATTGCCTCCAAATCTTACACCCTAGAATAGGGTTGTTCAAGCCTCATCTAGATTTGGGCAATGTTGGGACATTTCTAGGCCTATGGGTGTGCCTATAAGTGGAAATTATCCTTTTGGTTGAAAGGGATAGCTCCATGTATTAACTTCTGGGAAATAAAATCTATTGAACTAGCTTGTTTGGATGAAAAGGGTCAAAAATTTGCATAAATAAAAAGCCTAGTCTAAAATGGTGATACACCAAAAGTTATTATCTACTTGTATGACCTATACTTTTACATAATACAATATAATAAAATCCTATTCTTCAAGATCTAGAATATTCCAAAATAAATATTTCAATGTAGAGACAAAATGAGTGAGATCACATAAGGTAAGTAATTGGAAATATAACCTGTATAGTCCATAAAATGGTTACACATATGCAAAATCTCATATAACTAGAATGCACTCTACATGACCTGTTGGATCAAATATTTTTTCAAAATCATGATGGATAGAGAATAGAAGGATAAAACATCACTTACTATCACTCTATGTCTCTTGTATGCCCAAGAAAATATCTAGAACTTAGAAAGAAAATAAACTTATGTTTCTTTCCTCAAAGGCAAGAAAATGGAAAAACATTCTAGCAAGGCTTCATCATACTATCTGTGGATGATTAAAAAATAGCCCAAGGGTCTTATTTATAGCAAATAAAGAGAGAGAAGGGAGCTCCTATGCACCAAAGAGAGGAATCAAATATGTTGGAAGTCATTGTCCTCAGATGCAATTGATTTTTGTCAATAATGCTCATTAAGGAAATCTGATTGATCCATGTCACCTATTGAATGCCATGGGATTTCCCCCATAAATATGTTTCCCAAAATATACTTAATAGAAACATGATACTTGGGAAAGTTGCAAAAAATGGTCCTTGTCAATGGAGCCACCTATTAAAAATCTCTTTCAGCCCCAATCACTTCTCTTTGGCTTGTTGATTTGTGTAATGACATGGAGAAGGTCACTTTCATTCATTTTGGCTTTGTCTTTCCCTTTTGATTGGTCCTTAAGGAATGACTTGGATCATGGTTCTGCACCATCAATCAACTGTTGATCAAGCTCATAAGCTAAGCAATTCTAAAAATCTGATATGCTTCTGTCTAGACCCTTTTGGGTTTTCTAAATGACATCAATTATAAAACTTTATAATCAAAGCACTTGCTTAAAATTGATTTGCACCTACAGACCCATTCAACTTTTCTTGCCTACTTTACTTATAAAATTTTATAAGTAAAGCACCTTGGAAAACCTATTTTGCACTGCCAAGACGCTTTCGAGTTTTCCAAGATCTTTGACTTAAGAAATTCATAAGTCAAGCATGTTGGGAAACCTAATTTGTATTGCCATATTTTATCATGTCATAAACCATTGCCCTAATGTCTATTTATCCACCTTAAACTTGACATCCTATATCATATCATGTATTGAACCAATGGCTAGTTATCTACCTTAAACTTAACATCCTATGGCATGTGATACATTTACCCAAAAACTAGTTATCCACCTTAAATTTGATGTCCTGTGACACATCATGCATTAACCCAATGGCTAGTTGTCCACCTTAAACTTGACAACCTACAGTAGGTCATGGGAAATGGTTTAACAATTTTCTTGAAGTAAGAAGGAATTCCTTCAAGAATTTTACTTTTGGGATTTTTGGCATTGAAAAGGGTAACATGTTCCTTTGATAACTTTTCTCTACGGATACTTGTAGGAAAGTGTCCTTCAAAAAAGTTTTGAAGGACACTTGTAGGAAAGTGTCCTTCGAAAAAGTTCTGAAGGACATCTGGGAAGGGACCAAAGGCCCCTTCAAAAAAATTTGAAGGGCATTTCCAAAATAAATGGCCCTTAAATTTTTTTTTGAAGGGAAACCTTTGGGGAAAAAGTGGGCAAAAAATGCCCTTCAATTTTTTTTTGAAGGGACACTTGGGCAAAAGGTGCCCTACAAATTTTTTTCGGAAGGGTCACTTGGACAAAAATTTACCCTTCAAAAAAGGTTTGAAGGGACACTTAGATGAAAAAGTGCCCTTCAAATTTTTTCTAAAGGGTCACTTGGACAAAAAAGTGCCCTTCAAAAAAATTCCAAAAGGACACTTAAGGGAAAATAGGGAAAGTGAAGTACCTTCAGAAAATTATGAAGGGCATTTCAAAGGGAATTGGTCCTTTGGAACATTTTCAAAGGGCACTTTGGGGATAAGACAAAAAAGGGCTAAGGCAAAATAAAGTAAAGGGAAAAATAACAAGGACAAAGGGAAAACAAACTATGGTCTCTGTTTGAAGGAAAAGACTAGGAGAAAAGAAAACAATGAAGGGAAAGCAGAACAAGGAAAGACCAAAACAACAAAGGCCCAAACATAGAAAATGAGCAAGGAAGAATGAAAACTGCTGAAGAGGAAACACAAACTAGTTTTGCATAAAAAGTATCAATAGTTACTTAAACTTTTCTAAACTACTTGAAAAAGACTTCATGAGTGAAAATGGCACATGACTGATTGGACAAGACACATGTCATGGACCTTAACATCCTAATAAGACATAACCATGACACTAAGACCTAGATCTCAACAATACCATTTATAAGGTTAGATGACTCGGGTACTTATTTTTGAATAGACCTTAGTCAAGGGGGGATGATGAGCTAACATTTTAGGCAACCTCTTGGGATAGTTTGCCTACTAAACATTTAGACTAGTGGCCTTAAACAATCCATTGAGTATGGAGTCACTGAACACTTATTCTCTATGAAACCAAAACTAAACTTGAACATTAATTTAGATTTTGAAACAAATTAAAAACTAAAAATATAACTTCCAAACACACCAACAAAACAAGACACACACAAAAAAGTAAGTGACACACACAACTAAATAAACATGTGTTAAAAGCACTTGGAGGAAGTAAAGACTATTATACTATGTACAAGGGGAAAAAATATTAATAGAGATGCTTAAGGATTATCCCATTAAATTGGATATGTAACTCTTCTCCATTCAACTTTGAGAGCTAAAAATCATCATGTTGCTTGCAATGAGTGATGGCATAGGGCCCACTCCATAAAGTATCAAAATTTATGTGTTTTACAAGCTTAGCCCTATATTCATTTCATTTGAGAACAATATCACCTTATTGGAATGATCTTGGATTAACTCTCTTTTCAAAATACCTCTTAGTTTGAATTTGGTGAGAATCCATAGTATGCATGGCATGATCTCTTATTTCTTCTAATTCCATCAACTTGATTGGTTTAATCTCCATGGCAACATTCTCCATCATCTCAAGCTGATGTGTAAGCTCTATATCTGGTAACTCAAGGGAGATGGGTATCTTTGCTTCTTTCCCATAGAGAAACATGTAGGGTGAGTTTTTAATGGCTCTTTTAAAAGTGATCTTATTAGCCCATAAATTTGTCTTTAGTTTTGTATGCCATGTTTTTTAATTTTCTTCCATAGTACTCTTGATAACTTTGATTAAATTCTTGTTTGTAGACTCTGTTAATCCATTCCCTTGAGGATAGTAGATGGAGGATATACTTAAATGTATCCCATGCTTCACAACCCACTCATTTATCCTAGCATCAAGGAAATCAATTGTATTATCTGAGATAAGTGTAGAAGGTACTCAAAATCTAGTTATGATGCTTTCATATAAGTATAGCACATTAGTTTCATTAGCTTCCTTGAGAAATATAAATTTTTTCAATCTACTAAAGTAGTTAGTTATAGTCAACACCCACTTATGACCAACACTACTCCAAAAATAATAATAATAATGAGATTATAATATGAATCTCATACCTACCAAAATTGGGGCCCAACATTACTCCAAAAAAAATACTATTCCATCCTTGAACTAGGCTATCAAAGTCTTCAGTGTATAGAACTCAGGCACATCCTCATTAAACTTAGTGTTGAAGTATCCAAATCCCTTAATAGTGACCTTGATCTCTTCAATGGTGCTATCTATTTCTATAGAGGTGGCACTAAGCACAAGCATGCCTATATTTTTTAGCTCTTTTATTAAGTCCTATAGATTTACCTTAGCCTTTATCACACCCCCATCCAAGATTATTCCTTGATAACATACCTTAGTCTAAAAAGCATGTAAGATTACTTATAGGTTCTATTTATAGTCCTTTATCTAGGTGCTTAACACATTAACCTTCCCCATTATCTATTCACATTCTAACCTACTTGTAGAGTACACCTAGGCCATCAGCTTCTCCTTTTCCTCTTTTGCCTACTTGAGGCATGCATCTATGACTGATGCTTGGTTGGAATAGATCAAAAATATGGCATTAGATGCATCTGTGCCCTCCTATAGCTTCATGAAGAGGTCCACTACCTCTTCAAGCTTAGAAATAAGCTCCTTTTATATCAAGGTGTAGGGATCTTCTTATTCTTCTTGTGTCAGCTCTAGTTTCATCCTTGGGAGCATCTGCTCCACTAGCACACATATTTTATCAACCTAAAAAAGGTTCAAAGTATCCACATTAACTAAAAAGAATGGTTTAGTCATATTTATATGATTGATTAGCTGTTATAGCTTGAATTTTATGGTATGCACTTCATCTTTGGTATCTTTACATAATTTCTTCCATTTCTTTGACCTACCATTATTGATGATATTTTTGCATGTGACTTTAGTGGCCATTCAAATAAGCACATTCTTAGAATAAACTAGGTTCATGGTGTGAGGGTTGATGATAAAAGATTCATGCCCTTATTTAGGTTCTTGTACACCCAATATGGCCTTTTGAGGTGCCTCAAAGTGAGGTTCATCTATGTAGTGATCAAATACAAATGTAAGTTATTTGTGCATCTTAGCTATGGTAGTCTCAATGGGTATGAAGTCAAACATATAGAATTCTTCATCCATCCACCCCTTCTATACCTTTTCTCTAATGCTTAATTCAACATCATCTTTCTCAATGATGGCTAACTCTATTTTCTCTTCCTCCTCTTCACTATCACCACCACTTTCTTTGATGCTTTCTTCTAAGGACTCATCTTCTTATTCCACAAAGGGTTCTTCCTCTAAATTTTCCCATTTGTCCACTTCCTCTTCTTAGGGTTTCTAAATGCTCACCTCTAGGTATATTCCCTGAATTATAGCTTCATTTTGTTTATATTCATGTTGGGGTTCTTCTTTAGTTTCCTTTTGTTTTTTTAAGGCACTAGTATCACCTTCCTTTTATTCAGGCACCCCTTCACTACTTAGATTTGCTTGTTGTGAAGCTTGATCTACTTTCCTAGTGGGGGTGCTAGGCTCTTTCTTAGCCTTCCCAAAGGTTGGTCTTGCACTTATGAGAACCTTTTTTATCTTATTCTCTCTCTTGGCCTTTTCTTCTTCAACCTTCTCTTCCTCAACCTTAGACTTCTCAATATCTACCTGACTTAGGCCCATTTCCTTCCAACCCCTCATCTTTTTCTCTATAATCAATTCCATCTCAATTTATTCTACAATTTTCTCTTCTCCTCTTCTATTTGTAGATACTATGTGGAGGGTTTTTATCTTGATTAGGTGCTCACCAATTTTTCTACTTCTTCAAGCACTAAAGTTGTACCACTTTTGAGGGCCTTATGTACATCTATAACACAAGGCTCCTCTTCTTATTTGACCTACATGATGTAGGTATTTGTTCCTTCTTCTTCCTCAATCTCTTCCTCTTTTTTTTGAGCAAGGGCCTCTTCCTCCTCCATTTCCACTAGAGTTATTTTAGGGAGCACAATGGGTCCCTTAGACTTCTTATTTTTTTAATTCTTATTATAAGAAGAAGTCTATATCATGAAGGTTACATGCTTCTTGGGACATAGATGTGTTTCTTATTCACCAGAGGCCCCTCAACCTGATGTACTCCTAGATTTCCTCAAGTGTCTCTCCTTGCTTCTTCTAAGGAGACTTTTGTTACATCTTCAACACTAGATTTCCTTCATCTCTGATCAAGAGTAGGTGAACATCAAATTTTCTAGGGTTAACACCATTCTTCCATATTTCATTTTATATAACATATTGAAGATGTGCCCAGTTATAATTTCCCTCTGGAGGGGATGGAGGTTTGTTTGATCAGAGTCATCCTCCTCATCCTTTGTGGATTTTTCTAGGTGCACATACTAGCACCTCAATATTCTCATTTTTTCCCATATCCTTCACTAGGATATCCAACTACTATTCATTAAGGTATCCTCCTTAGCATTTATATGAAATATTTAGCAAAAAATTGATAAGGTAGTTGTTCCTATCTATGAGTGCCAAGTGCACTACATATAAATGTTGTATGATGGCAAAGGTTGCCATGCCTATCATGTGCTAGGGTAGATCTTCCAAGATCTACCATTAAATCTTGAATGTGACATAACAAGTAATAACCACTATAAGGTATTAGACCGTGAAATAATCAATAGATTTATCCATGACAAACATGATTACAAAATTTATTGTAATTTAGAGATTAAACATAAAATTAGACAACCCTAAGTGACCTAAGGTTTTGATGTTGTAAGATCAAGTTCATAAAATGCTTAACCCTAAAATTTTGATCTAAGGTGATATTATCATTAACCCTAAATTTGAATTAAAGGGGCATATATAAATGAAATGGTACAAAGGTGAAAATAAGATTTATAGTAGGTTAACTAGATGCTAAACTTAGACATAAACATACACTAAATTTATTATGCTGAGAGATTTTAAATATGTAAAGTACAAATATACTAGATATAAAAATGATAAATAAATGATGTACTTAGCTTGTTATGATACTAATGCAGTTCTAGATCTAGAACAAATACAAAGTAGGTGGAAAGGAGATTCTAGAACAGTTGTCAGATTTTAGCTTTGACACTTGTAGTGCTTTGAACAATAACATTAGTTTAGGAAAATTATGTCAATGTTAATATTTGGGTTTGATGTTAGTGTCCTATACATAATACTGACCAAAGCATGATGCTTCTAGGTTTTTCTTTGCCTTCACTTTGATTCATTCAAATATGGGTTATGTAATGTCACTCCTCGTGAAATGGAAAAATCCTACTTATCCATCTTCATAGTGACCTTGGGGAAAATGGGTTAGTAGGCACATAGTGTTGAGCTGATCCCAAAGACCCCACTATCAAAGGGCACTACCTACATAACCAATACTCCAAAATATGGCCTCATATGCATTTATTTCTCCCCTACATGTTGGATTGTGTTTGAATCATACAATATGTTTAAAATAAATAAAATAATGACCTATCTTGTAAATTGGAAAATCAAGCTCTTGGAATACTTATTTAGTACTTCAAACCTCTAGATGTGGAGTCCCATGACTAGTATGGAAATAGGAATAAATATGGAAGCTTTATTCAATTGGATAATCTTTTATCTGAATGTTAGGTAAGGAATGAATGATGGTTGATGTTGTATTTATATCAATACCTTTAGATTAATAACTAACATTAAATCACTTAGGCTGATCATTAGGATAAATTTCATTTAAAAATTAAATAACTTTAGGTTACTAGACACTTGCATCAAGATAAGATAGTATCATCAACGCTATTGTCTATCCCTAGATGTTAGTGTCCATGGAACAATAAAGTAAGTACAATTTTATAACTTGTAGAGATGGAAGATAATTTCATTTAAGAATTTTACGCAAGATATAAGACTTAGGTCATCAACATAAGACTAATCAAACTAATATATATATATATATATATATGTATATACATATATATATATATATATACACATACATATATATGTAGATATATATATATATATATATACATACATATATATATATATATCTACATATATATGTATGTGTATATATATATATATGTATGTATGTATATATATATATATATACATACATACATACATATATATATATATATATACATATATATATACATATATACATATATATATATACATATATAAATATATATATATACATATATATACATATATATATATATATATACATATATATATACATACATATATATATATATACATATATATATATATATACATATACATATACATATATATATATATACATATACATATATATATACATATACATATATATATATATATATATATATACATATACATATATATATATACATATATATATATATACATATATATATATACATATATATATATACATATATATATATACATATATATATATACATATATATATATACATATATATATATATATATATATATATATATATATATATATATATATATATATATATATATATATATATATAGGCCAAAGGGTACAAAGATAGAGAAAATGCCAGACTTACAAAAGTGAGAAAGGTAAAGAATAGAGAGGAACAACCAAGCTCTAAGTTTAACAAGTATACAAGATTGAGGTGTTATATAATCATGAAGTATCATCTATAGATAGGTAAAATCAAAGTGACCCACATGGTATCACCAGTCCATTATAAAAAGTGAATACAATACCTACTACATTAGTATGTATGAAGATAGGTTTTTAAGTGCAAACCAATGTACAATACCACAAGGATCTTGGTCCCTCATCCATAGTTAAATCCTTTAAACTAAGGGTTTAAATTTCATTAAGTTATATCTTCAAAATGTATTTTCACAAAACTATGTATCAAGGACTTGTGAATGAGTACATTAGGCTGAGTGTCAATCCTAGAGCTATGATACCATAATGTAACAACTCTCTTGTCAGAAAATAAGAAAATAGCACAATTTTTTTTGTAACTATCACTATTCACCATGAGAATAGAATGTTTCTAATCACACTTAAAATCTAAATGAATCATTAACTTAATTCATCTAACTCATGTATGATACATTAACCAATATTCCGAGAAACTAGAACTTGAGGATTTTGGTCCACAACTTTAATCCAAGAAAACACTTTATTCTACCAATTGTAGTAACCTTATTTCTTGCTATCAAGATTTATTTTTGAACTCTTATAGATGATTTAGTTAAGTATGACCATGAAAAACTTAACAACCTTAAAATTTTACCAATAGAAAGGGTCTCTAAGAAACAAGGCAAATTTCTTGAACTTATAGGAGAGAACCTTCTTATGTCAATAATTAGGCTGCCACTACTAGACACTTGTCTTAAGTAATTTAATCATTATCAAATTATAATAATATCAATAATTCCAAAATCTATCATATATTAATGATAATAACCTCACTACACTAAAATAATTGTGCCTTAGGATGCGGGTGAAGTAAAAATCCAATAGATAAGGTTCACCAAGAAGAACACAGTCACAGGCTTAATTCCCCACAAGGATACTTTAAATTATCATACATTAAAAAATAATCTCTCAAAGAATATTTCAAGGTCTCCGATGTCATAAAACCACTATCTTTATAAGGTAATTTATGAGAAAACCATTGTCTAAACTCAGTGACTAAAAAAGTCCATGATCAAGCATCATTTAATAATAGGTTCTAGAACCAAGTCAAAATTATCTATACACTACTATGGTTTATCTTTATACTTCAAACACTATGAACGTGGTAGTATAAATTAAAATAAACTTAAACTTACTTCATACTTAAGGATTACACAATCCAAAAATATCTTATTTAACTGTACTAAAGGATCATCATTATTGCAAGTAAATAGACTTGAAAATAAATTACTCATGTGTACCTAGACACCACTCTTATATTCAAGTATATGATCATAACTCATTTGATAAAAATCAAACCACATAAAATAACAAAAGCAAGATACTCATAGTCAATAAGGCTAAGCATTGGCCAATACTTATCATAGACAATGACAAATGTATTGCCTACAATATGTATAATGCCATTAATGATGTAAACTAAAAATTAAAAGGATGTAGCGAGATAAAACCCATGACACCACTCAAGGATTAAACCACTTCCACTATATCTAATCATTGTTATCATCTCAATCTTCTTCATGGTTACAAGTAAGCTCTATTAAAGTCATTCATACTTAACATAACTAATTTACAAAGCATAAATAAGCATTATGATAATAACCATAAAGTTGTATGCTCATCCTAACATTCAATTCCAACCAAGTAAGGAATTCTCACCTTGTACTACCAAGTAGATCATCAGACTATGTTCATAGTTGGTACAAAACTAAAATAAGATATCAAATGTACCATTATCACAAAGTAAGTAATGAAAAACCAAAACCATAACACAAAGAACTATAAACCATCTTTTTATATCAATAGTTTTCCAAATAAAACACTTCATATTATACTTGTATAGTGATAGTAGGTTGAAAATCCAATAAATAAACAACTTCCCTAACTTTATAAAAGTATTAAGATGATTTTGGATACTTGAGTCCATAACTCTAAACTTAAAACCACTCAGTCAAGCATGCTACAACATGAATAAATTAAGGTTGATAGTCTTAAATACATAACACTAAAATATCAAAATAAAAGGGCCAGTGGTCTCAAATCCAAGGAATCAATATATATCCAACTTAGAATTTTTCATAATATAATAAAATATCAATAAGTATTTAGATTTTTTCAAGAAAAAATGAATCTAGGAGTAAAATTTCCTAGTCATATATCTAAATATTCAAGCATAACAATAATGGCTCAATTGCAAAGTATGTTTCATTCAACATCCTTTTTATTATAGAACAAATAAAATAAATTAGACTAGACTATATTAATGTATAAAACCAATATGGAATGGTGGTGTAAAAAATAGTACACTCAATCCAAAAGGGGTCCATTCATAGATTAAACAAACAATACTTTCACTAAAAATTTTACAATGATCAAGGTCAACAAAATGTTGGCAACATTTTTATACTTTTTTATAACATTCAAGTACTTCAAATACATCCAAAATAAATTAAACTCAATGAAAATACCATAATTTAGATGAGTAAGTCATAAAACCTTGACTGATATAAAACAAACACTGTAATATCATGATGTCTTATAACCAAATCTCATAAGCAAACTTTACAACTCAAATAATGTTCTAGGATAATTAGTCTTAAAGAGAATCATGTACACAAGCATTCAATAATCAAGAATAGACTATAAAGAAATTAATCATTATTTTAATCCACTTAAATAACAAAATAATCACAACATAAATTAATTCATCCTATAATACAATGGTTGTCAAGCATGCTAAAACATAACATGATATGAAGAGGTCCAAATATTTCATAGAAAACCTACATACACTAGTGCTATCAAAATTTTCTTAATAATAAAACTATTTTTGTATATTATGCAATGATAATTCTATAACTTAAAAAAGGTAAGTAAACATGCTACATGAGCCCAATCATATCCATACTATGAGAGCCACATTTATATTAATGAAAGTCTTTAAGCAAGTAAAATTATTTCAAAATCACCTCAAGCATAACAAGGATCAACTAATAACTCTCTTTAGTCTCTAATCATGATTACCTACCTTAAAAGAAAATTTAGAATAGGTAGCATGCATAATGATAATTAAATCACTATTAGCTAGCAAATGAATTCTTAAGATAGTCAACTCTAATTATTTCACGCTTATAATGTCAAATACAAGAGAAAACATACAAAGTGACAATATTCAAATCTTCTTTAGACTTAGAGAGACCACTTAAAACAATAATGAATTAATTGAATAATTCTAAAAACCACTACCAAAAAGCAAAAGACTATTCTAAAATAAATATTAAGCATTCATGAGCTATAAGGAATCAAATTCACAACAATCTACAATTGATATATTAAATAATATTTCACATTTCCAAGTACTAATAATAATTATTTAGGGATTAATTGATTACATCAGCCTCATCATTCACCCATAGGTGTTAAGTCCTACAAGTAAGTAAAAATAAAATACTAGGTGCAATGAGATGAATAAACCTAGTTATAACACCCAAATGCATCTTAAAAAATCATAAAAGATGTATTTAAGCAATAATAATCCTCCTAACACAAAGGTCAAAACATTTCCGTAACTAGAAACCATTATCCACCAAAAAAACAACCATACATTTATTACAATATACATTGGTTCATGGTACAATCATAATATAAATTTGGCTTATAAACAATAACCCAATTAGCTGTCCTAAAATGTAACATAGTGCATATGCAAATCAAAACATGCATGTAACTAAAACAAGGGTAATATTCCATACTCAGGCAATCTAAGAACCAAACCATAAACTCATTTCTTTCTTCATGAGCATATCCACATACCATAAATCACTATCTATTAAAACAATCATAATTTGTTATAATCAACCCAGGGCTGTGACATTATCTCCATGAAAACAAATATTGTAAGCATAAAAATCAACTAGATTTCCCTAGGCCGTGGCAAATTCCATAAGTAAATTGAACATGATAAGCACTTTTAAAATAAACCAACATATCCATGTGGTAAATCAAATGAGCATATCCACATTGTAATCCAAACCAACATGCAATGTTAATGAAAAATATCCCTAGGCTATAACATAGTACCATATGCAAAAAAAAAAAGAAAGGTAAATTATGATAAGAATATAATTTCCATGGCCAATAAATATAAGAGATAAAAAATGATAAATTTATTGTAATATTTCCTAGGCCACACTTGATCTCTTTAGCAAATCAAAGGGTACAAACTTAATTCAAACTAGATTAAAAATTAATGTAATGATGCCAAGGTCATGGTAAAGTCAAGATGATCTCAAACCAACAAAGAATATAATGCAAGCATGCCCTAGGCCAATACATAAACTCATATGGATATTTCATAAAATACCAATATGGACCAATGGCTCAACTAAGGTTTCTACAAAAACCCTCAATATTAATTCTTATATTTCAAACACAAAATATCAACCAAAAAACAACAACATGCCTATTTATTTAAACTACAACACTTCCATTTCCCTTTTCCATGGCTTGCTTACTCTTCTTGTTGGACTGATCTCAATGATAACCTCCATGAACTTTAACCATATTACATAGCTCATATTAACTTCTAATAGGTAATTTGAGGTTAAAAGGAGCATATTGCAGTAATCATGATGTCTCTATAGCCAAAACCAAACACAAACCAAACCCTACAAGGTCTTTTCCATCATGGTCAAACACAAAATAATGTGTTTTAAAATCACTATCACATGCAATAGTCATATAGAACATTGAATACGTCCTCTATCTACTATGACATCAAACAGATACATGTGAACTATAAGGTACAATGGGTAGACAATGTATACAACTATAACATTATTTTGACTAAAGTTTTCATTATAGTTTTCATACTTTCATTGATTCAAAATACACACACACCCATACTCTCTAATAAATACATCATCCTACATGTTAACTGATAATGAGTACAATATATAAAGGCTTCTTACACTTAGATACTCATTATCCTATAATGTGGAGGATGACTCATGAACTAATCTTAAAAAATAAAGTAATTATACATAGGAATACATCCTAAATAGTTTAAATAACCATAGCATACTTAATGAAGGTCCTCAACAAAGGATCTAGGAGTATAATAAATTCAATATGAAAAATATGACTACCACCAAACAACTCATCAAATAACTCCAAACACATGCCATATAGATTTTATATGTAGTTCGACTAAATTCATAACCAAGGAATTTTAAGTTTCCCTAAGTATGCCTTACTACAATACTTATATATAAAAATCAGAATTATACATCAACTAATGATTTTAATATAGATATTCCCATGTATTATGATTCCAAGTTTATGAATGTTTAAGGCCACTTAGTAGTATTAAATAGGATAAATGACTTATAGAGGCTACTAATATGAAAATTGTAAATTAAAAAGCATACTTTTAAAAGGAGCATGTTTAATAATGATAAGGTGCACTCACTTATGGTTAATACTACATCTAGCCCCAAAAGAAACTTTTATTTAATGAATGTCATTAACATTAATAGACAACCCACTTGACTGGGTGCCAATACCATGGAATTAAAACTTATCTAAGAGAAAATTATCTCACTACTAAAGGGAGATCAAAGTCATTTTCCACCAGGATAGGCAAAAATAAAGTGACCCACATGGTATCACCAATCTATTACACAAGGTGAATACAATATGTGCTACACTCATATGTATCTAGAACCCATGTACAATACCATAAGGCTCTTGGTTCCTCATTCTAAGTTAAATCCTTTAAACTAATGGTTCTAATTTCATAAATTTATACCTTTACAACAAATTTTCACAACCTTAAGTATTAGGGACTTGCAAATGAGTACACTAGGCTGAGTGTCAATCCTATAGCTATGATACCATAATGTAACAACCCTCTTTGTAGGAACTAATAAAATAACATGGATTTATTGTATGACTATCATTGTTCACCATGACAAGAGAATGTTACTAACCACACCTCCACTAATAAATTAATTAATAACTTGATTCATCTAACTCATGTCCAATACATTAACCAATATTCTTAGAAATTGAAACCTGAGGGTTTTGGTCGATAACTTTAATCCAAGGAAACACGTTATTCTGCCACTTATAGTACCCCTAGTTCTTGATATCAAGATTTATTTTCATATCCTATAGATGATTTAGTTAGTTATGGGCATGAAAAACTTAACAAGTTTATGATTTTACCAAGATAAAGGGCCTCTAAGAAATAAGACGTATTTATTTAACTTATAGAAGAGAACCTCCTTATGCCAAGAATCAAGCCATCATTACTAGACACTTCTCTTAAGTCAATCCTTATCAAATGATAAGAATATCAAAAATTCTAAAATTTATCATATGTTAATGATATTAACCTCACTATGCCAAAATAATCCTACCTTTAGATGCAGGTGAATTAAAACTCCAA
The DNA here is from genome assembly GCA_037957365.1 of Torreya grandis. Taxonomy (NCBI): domain Eukaryota; kingdom Viridiplantae; phylum Streptophyta; class Pinopsida; order Cupressales; family Taxaceae; genus Torreya; species Torreya grandis. The sequence continues at coordinate 826,269 of JARHVA010003329.1, read as the reverse complement.
TAGACAAGGTTCACCAAGAGGAATATGCTCACATGCTTAATTCCCCCCAAATATCCTTCTCTATAGAACATCTAGTGTAGAATCAATTGTCTTATGCAATGTGAAAAGAAAATAATTACAATCCTTTAAACTACCATGCATTAAATAACCATTTCTCAAATAATATGTCAAGGTATCCAATGGCATAAAACCACTATCTTCACAAGGTAATTTATGAGAAAACCATTATCTAAACTCAATGACCAAAGTATGCCATGATCATGCATCCATTAAGAATAGGTTCTAGAACCAAGTCAAAAATGTCTATACACTAATATGGATTATATTTCTACTTTAAACCCTATGAAGAGAGTATGATATATTAGAATAAACTTAAAATTGTGTTATACTTATAGATTAAACAATCCAAAAATCTTTTGTTTAACTATATTGAAGGATCATCATTGTTACAAGCAGGTAGACTTGAAAATAATTACTCATGTGTACTTATACACTACTATTATATTCAAGTATATGATGGCAACTAATTTGGCAAAAATCAAACCATATGGAAAAACAAGATAAAGATACTCATAGTCAACAAGGCCAAACATTGGCCAAGACTTATCACAGATAATGAAAAATGTATTGCCTACATTAAATATAAGGCCATTAATGATGACAATTGAAAAGTAAAAAGATGATAATGAGATCAAACCAATGAATCCACTCAATACTAAAACCACTTCCACTATATCCAATCATTGTTATAGCTCAATTATCTTCATGGTTAAAATCAAGCTCTGTGAACATCATTCATACTTAACATAACTAATTTACAAAGTGTAATAAAGTTTTAGGATATTAAACATAGAGTTTTATGTTCATCATAAACTTTACTTCCATATAAGTAAGGAATTCTCATCTTGTACTACTAAGTATGTTCAATATCTGAGTATCAATTAAACACATCATAGGACTATGTTCCTAGTTGGTACAAAACTAAAATAAGATATCAAATGTAGTATTCTCACAAGGTAACTAATAAAAAAACTAAAACCAAAAGTCAAAGAACTATAAACCATCTTTATATCAATATTTTTATAAATAAGGTACTTCCTTCATATTATACTCATATAGTGATAGTAGGTTGAACATCCAATAAATAAACAACCTCTCTAACTTCATACAATTATTAGGATGATTATGGATACTTGAGTCTATAAATCTAAACTTAAAACCACTTAGTCAAACATGCTACAACATGACTAAATTAAGGTTGATAATATTAGATACATAACACTGAAATCTCAAAATAAAATGGATAGTGGCCTCAAATTGAAGGAATCGATATAAATGAAACTTATAAATTTTCATAATGTAAATAGTCTTAATGAATATTAACTTTATTTCAAGAACAAATTAATCTAGGAGTAAAATTTCTTAGTCATACATCTAAATAATCAAGCACACCAATAATGTCTCTAGTAAAAAGTATGTTGCATTCAACATCCTTTTTATTATAGTATAAGTAAAATAAACCACACTAGACTATATTAATGAATACACCCACTATGGAATGGTAGTGGAAAAGAGAGTACACTCAATCTAAAAATGGGTCCATCTATAAATGAAATAAATAAACAATACATGCACTAAGTTTTTTTTAATTAAAACCCTACTTTTTACATGAATTAGGTGTACAAAATGTTTCTTTGGCTCAGTGCTAAGTATTGAGGGATATCCATTTTGCCAAATTCACCCAAGGCATGATCTCAACCTCATCCCTTTTTTATCTCTTGGGATTTATAACTTGGTGGATGGATAGGTAATGAAAGGAATGATGATTAGATCATTCCAAGCTATATAATGTCAGGTGTTGACGATAAAAAAATCACAAAAGGAGAGATGTGTAAAACAAAGGGTTCAAAAGTAATACATAGAACAAATTAGTAAATATCATATATTACATCCAAACTTATTCTATATTGCTGCAAATGAGAAGACATGCATATATAGGTAAGTACAAACAAGGAGCAAAACATCCTAACCAATATGGGATAAATTCAAAATAGGAAAAAGATAAAAAAACATATAGTAAACATGAGTAAACTAATCTAACACCCCCACCTCAAGTGAAGTTAGGGGTTAAAAATAGCTAAAAATAAAGTGACATATCCACAATATGAGTCTCGACAACAAGACCTCATCAGGTACTCATGTACAATATATCCATGAAGTGGATAAAGAGAGAAGACCCACATGAAACAAAACTCCCCCCAAAATGATGTAAAAGAAGGAAGGAATTCACTTGGAATTCTCCAAGGAAAACTATCAGTGATAGTAAATTTGTTGATACTCCAAGTTGGGATCATAAGATGACTAGTGTTAATGTCAAGATCCTTGGCTAAAATATTTTAGAATCTCGATCTATATCAAAAAATGTTTTTTCCTTTTACCAAAGGAAGAACATGAATGGTGTACTATAATTCTACCCATTCCAAAATGAAATATGAAGGAAGAAGTGGTATAAAGATCTCTAAATCACATCCAAATTTGAAGTGTGGCATAGATTTGGCAAGATTGTACATAAGAACTAGATGTAATGCCATAGAAGTGAACCAATCATAAAAAAGACATGAAAAATTCACTAGAAGAATGTTCATGGGAATTGGATCATAATGATCAATAAGTGTACTCTCACTATAACCAATAGAGTCCTCTAAAATGATAATATGTGATGGCTCAACATCTTATATATGAACAATGGTAGGTTATGCAAATAGACATCCCAATTTTGACATAAACTCATCCCATAGAGGTGGCTTTCCAAAAAGAAGAGTAATTTCTATCAAGAATGTGTTATCACAAGAAACTATAATAGGAGGAGAGAGTACATCATCAAAAGAGAAAACATCACCAATAAGAGGATAAGGTGACGTAGAAGTATCATCCATGTCATCTTCAAAAGATAAATCCTCACTAATATTAGGAGAAGGAAGTGGAGTAAGAGAGGGTTTAGAAAACCCAAATGGCCTAATATCCTCCTCAAAGAAGGTTGAAATAACATCCCAAGCTTATTTTGGTGATATGGCATCGATAATATGAATGTGTAAGATATTTAAAACATTGATACGAATCAATGGAGGAGCCTCATCTTGCATAAATGCAGTGTAGGTAATATCTTCCTCATATGTGAAGTTGAGAAGGTTGCCAAGTACCATTATCTAAAAACCTTTCAGCTGAAGGTGTATCTTCATTTTTATTTTCTAAGTAGTGTAGTTTGAGGAGTTGAGAGGCTCCATTATCAAAATATAAAAAAAAGTTAGGAAGAATAAATAATGCCCCCAACCCCCCCAAAAAAAAATAAAAATAAAAAATAAATAACAACTCCCAATTCAAATAATGACAAGGAACAAATAAACCCCCAAAAATGTGTAATCCTCCCTCCCCTCGCTAAATTTAGAACTTTATATTTGAGTTTATTTTAAAATATAAATGACCCCAATGGATAAAAAACAAAAACATACACTTAAAAAAAATTAAACTCAATTTCGAGTCATGATTCAAAAGTTATAGCTTTTACAAGTTTCCTGTCATTAAAATGGGTTAAATATGTAAACATTGTATAAAGATTAAATGCACTAAGGACCAAAAAAATATTTTCCACTTTAATAAAAAAATTTAGTGGTATTTTATTCCCAGACCTCCCATGTGATAATGGTCCACCAAAAAATGATTTACCACTTCACCTATTGTTTGGTTTAAGAAATTACTTTCAAAATTTGCTTTTAAACCACTCTTTAAGTCAGAAAAAGACAAAAAATAGCCCATAAATACTCACACATGTGAGTGAGGGAACATGAATCTAATTAAAATATTCAAAAAAAATATTTTCAATAATTTCTTTTGTAGAAACTATGAACACATTGTCAAAAATGGGTAAAGCCAACTGCATGAAGACTCTTAGCAAGATGCCACATTCTGATTTTCCTCTAGACTTGTTAATATTTTAATTTAGGGATTTTGTGGTTAATGATTGGTTAATTTACTATTTTATTAATCTATATTTGTATATGTTGATTTATGAATAATTATATATTTCTTACATTCATGATATTTAACTTGTTAGTTAGTTGTACATATGTGTTATTGTACATTATGATCATGATTATTCAGTTTTGGTTATTTACAACAGTTTATCATGGATTATCTCTTGATATAGGATCAATAATATTTGTTATATCAAGGTGGATTAAAAATGGATTCCACCCTCTACATTATGGTGGAGGGAGAGTATCATCGAAGTGGATGAAGAATATGGGTTGTTGGGGGCTGAAAAAATGAAACTAAAATCTTGCACACACCATGATAGGATTGTATTGTTGTTTATTTTTGTTGTTTTAATATTTCATACTTGATTGTATTATGTTTCATATTGATATAATATTTACATGCAGTGATTAATATGTGTCTGCATATTTTTAGTGTCTAGTTGGGTTACAATTTACATATTTGTCTATTATAACTTGTGCACTAATATGCTTTCATGACCATACTAGTGTGAAAAGTCAAAGATTAAAACATTTTGTGAATCAATATTTATTAGGATTGGTTTTATGTGATTATATTATTACCATTATATTAAAATTTGACTATAAAACCTATAATATTATATGAAGGCTTAAACACTATAAGTATTAAAATTGATGGCATGTTTTAGGTTAGAATTCCAATATTTGATATTTATAATAAAAGTTTACATGGAGGTAATTTTGGGGTTAACTTAGAAACTTATGTTTAATCTATTAAGTTGAATTTATAAATAAAAAGACATTATTATGTAGTGTTGGTTCAAATAACACTTTTATAGAACCAAGGCAGTGTTATGATTATGGCATATTCGGTGGAATAATAGGGCATCAAACAATTAATGATGCACGACAATTTGGAAACAATGATTTGGGGGATCAATTATGAAGACTTTTAGGATTGCATATTTTTGATATCATGAGGTTTTTATGGAGCTAAATAGTAGATAGGATTGAGTTTACCGCCATGTCAAGAATTATGGAAATTTTTTACAGTACTATGAGTTCATTTATCAAAGACCTAGTTTTGTGGAGGGTTTGTTTATTGGTTTGCATGCAAAGATTTGGTAGAAGCACAAAAAGGAAAAAGTTTTAAGTTTTTAGAGACACTAAAATGCACATAATGGATAAGGAGGAATATTTTAGGGAAAAAGTGGAGGTTCTGTGTTGAAATTTGGATAGCAGTGTCCTTTGGTATAGCCTCAACTGCACTTACCAAGTAGGGTTTATTGATTACAATATATAATCAATTTTTTATTATGAAATGAGTCACAAATCAAGCCTAGTGTGTGACATTTATTTTATAAATGAGTTTTTACATTTAGTGGTAAAAATAAAATTTAAAAAAAGGTAATATGTATTCAACCCTAGGGATGGGCTCGACCCATCCACAGGGCTGAATATATATAAAACCCAAACCTTTTCCAAATGACTAGGTATTCAAATATTTATGAGGAAATATAGCATTTATGATTTTCATTTAAAATTTTTATGTAAATTGATATAAAAGTATTGTGAAATCTGAAAGGTGGAAACTTTACATTTATTGATCCTTTGTGTAAGCCATATAAGTTATGCATCTAGTTATGATTGAATTTTGAAACCTAGTTAGGGTGAGATGTAGGTTTTTTAAATGCCAATGTCATTTAACTCATCATATTTATTCTTTTTAATTATTGTTATAAAATGTTGATACATAAATATGGACGAGTTTATTTTGATTGATATATATCTCTGTGCTTGAATAAAATTTGATGATTATATTTGTAGGTTTAATATGAACAACATTGTGTATGCAATCAAAAATGCATCATGTATATAAATCAATCCTATCTTAGAGAAGATAGACCATACCTACACTGCTGATTGGGGATACACTTATTAAATGGTAGCATGACCAATATAGGGATCTACTAAACCCAATTAGGGGATCACTTGTCACAACATATCATACTAGGAAGGGTTCCAAATCCTATAATCTAACACAATTGCACAACAACCTTAATGGATTCTTAAGATTTAAAACATTCACTTATTATAATAACAAAAAACAAATCTAATCTAGTGTACAAAAAATCTTCTAGCACAAAGTGGGGGTTAGAAACAATAAAATAAACATGTATAGGGAACTTCAATTGAAGTAAGTATCGGTAATAACCTAATATATAAAATTATGAAAGATAGTATTATTTGAGCCAAAATTTATGCTACTTATATCTACTACAAGAGAGGAGAACAAAGTTATAATATACTTACTTGAATGTGAACCCATCGATACTTAATCTCTCCCTTGGCCAATGGGGCTTTACAAGAGGTTTTTATGGTTTGTAAGGATAACTAAGAAAGGCCAAATCATCCAAGACTTATCCATAACACTATATTATTCAAATAATAAACCTAAGCTAAGTTTCCTCAACTATAATGGTGGAAGAGTAGATTATGAAAAAGCGTGAGTAAATAATAACTCTTTATTTCACATATGAAACAATGATGAAATGATCTTGTATATATAGGTGGATATTTCCCTAAATCCTCCTAAAAATGTTGACTATATAAGGTAAACCTAGGCAACCCATTGTGTTTTTTGAGGATAATTCACTAGGTTTGAGCTAGGTTAGTTGAAAGGCTAACAAGCTAAGAAAGTAAAAAAATACCCCAAAACTGTACTAGGTTAAACTAGTTGACCTAGTACAACCAACTGACCAAAAGGGGTTTAAGACAAGACAAGGAGGATAAAAAAAGGAAAAGGACTAGAGGAGTGTGAAAGGGAGGAGAAATATCTTAGAGAATGTTTTTGGGATTTGGTTGGATTGGTAATAATGTGGCAATAAGGGACAACAATACCATGAAGCACCAAAGGTCTACCCACCCCTTTCCTGGTGCATCCCTTAGAGCATGCACTCAGAGAGATTGAGTCTTGACGGATTCCTACAAGATTTTAATCATCCATAATTGATAAAAGGTTAAAAATATTATATGTATACATATACCCCACTTGAATCTCATCACATGTCACTAAGGTGTAAAAGGGGATGGTGCTTCAAGAAAGAACATAGTAACACATAATGTTGATGCTAAAAAATAATTACAATATTTTAAAGAAAAAATAATTGAAATTAAATGACTAAAATGGAATCTAATCTAAAAATTAAATGACTAAAAATTAAATGTGATGTGTACCTTGACTTACCTTTATCATGGGATGGTTGTCTGGTGTGTTGTTGGTTTTAATTGTGTATGGTGCAGAGACAACTTTTGATAAACCCAAGAATACAAAACTAAAGAGCAAAAACAAACAAATACAAGAAAAGATAAGATAGCTGGTGCTATGAGGATAGGATGTACTTAGTAAATTTGGCAAGCTAGGCTAAGAGGTGATATGTTAGACTAAATGACCAAGTCAAACAATAAGAGTAAATCAGGTAACATAAAGCCAAGGCTACTAAAGACTAAAAAAATAAAACAAGTAAACCTCAAGTAAGAAAGGATAACTTACCAAATAAAACCAAGGATACATTCAAAAAGATGATAATCAAATATAAATGGTAAAACAACATTGATGAGTAAGCAGTAACAATCCACATCTCACTCAATAATGGAAAAAAGGTGCATAAAAGGGAAAACAACATTGTCGAGTGAGAAGTAACAACCCAACCTCACTCAATAATGGAAAAAGGGTATGAACTCAAGTGTCCATAACAATAGGAAATTAAAACTATGATAAATAGTAAAAAGAAAGTAAAGTAAGTCTAAAAATGGAAAATCATGGTATAAAAAACTAAGAATCTAAAGTTACTCAAACATGTTATTTCGCTCTAAGGATAGATAAAACTGAAACAAAGTAGTGATAGCATGTTTTTAAGAGGTGAATAAAAAGGAATTAAAGAAGAAGGGAAAATATATTTGGAATCAAAATTTGTCTATCAAGGAGGGGAAATGAAATGGGTTGAGGGGAAAATGAAGGAAAAACTAAGGTAGAGGAACTCTTTATCGAAGTCAAGACACTCAAATTAGGTTTAACAAAATAAGAGGACTATTGACCTTAATGACTATGAAGAACTTCTCTTAGCTTACACAAGACTTAAGTAAACAAATGGAGCATATATATCATCTCATGAAGACTATATGTATGAAAAATTAAAATTACCACCTTCCCATGATGTGTTCCTCATTCTTCAGGACCCCTTATGACTTTTTTGATTACTCCATATGGATTTGGAAGACCAAACATGGGTGCTAAAGATGACTTTCATTTGAAAATTTGGGGCAAGGTTGCTAAGAGAGATAACATCAAAGAGTAAGGGGTCTAAGACTTTTGTAAATCTAGGTGAAATAAAAGTGGTATCTTGACTTTGACGTTGTTTTATCTAATAAGGAGTGAAAGGAAGGGGAAATTAGGAGAAATGACACATGGAACAATTTGAATTGCTTCAAATTGCAAAAAAATGTGAAAAAGGTAAAAAAGGGATAAAATGATAGCAAAGGGTGATTTTTTATCATAAGAATTAGGTAAACAGAGGAAAACATGTTAACATATATTGTTGTGAAAATTCCATCTAGCAAAAGAAGCAAAAATCTAAAGTTGAGAACAAGGATCAAGAACATGAAAAGGTGGTAATTTTATGAGAAGGGCTAGGTCCTATCAATGGTATTACACTACAAATTCATAAAATAAGGAAAATATAATGCAAAGAAATAATAGTGTTGTGAGGGATGTCAGGTCTTATCCATGATCTTACAAAGCAACTCACAAAAGAAAAACCCAAGGGATGCCAAAACAACATTTGCAAGTAAAAAGTGTATGTGAAAAATGATTAAAATAGGGTGGTTTTGTGAGGAATGCTAGTTCCTATCCATGGCCTTACAAAGCAACTCACAAAATAAAAACCTAAGGGGTATGAAAAATAAGAGAAAATGTAAGAATATAAAGAAGACTATGGTACATCAAGAAACTAAAAGACCAAAAGGGAGGACTAAAGGTTTTTGAAAAGAAGGAACTTAATACAGAAGGAGAGACCCATGATTAAGTAACTTGAAAAAAGTGTTAGATAGATGTAGATAGAATACAGGACAAGTAGGAAATGTTTAGGCAAAGTACTTTTTGAGGAATTGAGCATTGGTGGGCTCTTTGAAAACATGGCCTTCATTGGTTTGAAGGTGGTAAGTGCTTGGACCGAGAATATATTTAACTAAATATGGGACCCACCATTTTTGGGTTTATATACCTTATTTATCATGTGTTTATTCTATTTTAAGGACAAGATCACCAACATTAAATGTGTGGACTTCAACACATTTGTTATGTTGTCTGGCAATGTGAGCATTGTATTGGTAGTTATGTTACAAGGAAGAAAAATGGAATTCATCAAGAAGATCAAGGGAATGAAGGATAAATTCATGCAATTATTCATCAAGAATAATTCCATGAAGAGATATACGAAGAGAGGGAAGCTCAACTTCTAAAGGAAGAACTGACTTAGAACCATAGACTAACAAAAATGGAGTTGCCCTAGTGGTAGTATGTATGCTAGTCTGATAGGCCCAAAGCGTAGGGTAAAGATGATTATGTAAATCTATATAGGTTTCATGAATTTTATTTTTAAATATCTTGTTAAGAATCTTATTAGTGGCCTTAGCTTGACCATTGCATTGTGGATGATAAGACATGGAAAAGTTGTGATTGATCTTGAATCTGTTGCAAAGTTGTTTAATATTTTTGTTTTTAAAAATACCACCATTGTTTGAAATGATGCTATGGGGGATGCCAAAATGGAAAATAAGTTGGTTAAGAATGAATTTGGAAATGGTAGGACTAGTGACATTAACAAGGGGCATGGATTTTACCCACTTGGTAAAATATTCGATAGCAGTGATGATAAAGACTTGCCCATCTTGGGAGTGAGGAAGTTTACCAATGAGATTGAATCCTCATATAGAAAATGGAAGTTATCCTTTGGAAAAACAAGATTAATATTGTGGAAATCAATATAAATTTGAATGACCATAGTGACTTTCTTTTAAACAGGGATAATATTGGAGACCCATTCAGAATAATCCATTGGTTTGATAAATTTAGCATCAAGTAATTTGATAATTTCCTTGTGACATAAAGTTGAAACTTTAGGTGGAAATTTTATTTGATTTTGATAAATAGGCTTGGCATCAGGATAAGTAATGATGTTATGCACCATAATTCTAGGGTTAATGTTAGGCATGTCCTTGTAGGACAAATCAAACACCTCATAATATTTATCAAAGAATAAGCTAAATTTGTCATGTTTAATAGGTGAAATCACTCAATAAACTATAATTCGTTGAGGATAAGATGGAGTACCATATTTGAAGTGAGTGGTTCATTTGATAAGCATGGAATTACCATCTTTAAATTGGTATGGTGCATTGGGTAAGACAAAAATTGGATTTGTTTTAGGATTAATGCTAGCAATGAAGTTGTTGAATCAAGGATTTTTAGTCTTAAAATTTCCAAGATTATGATGTTACTTAGGAAATTGAGGTTCTCAGGCATAAATTAACTCAATAATAGCTTCATCATTAGGTAAGGTAGGAAGAGAACCATAATACTCAACATATAACTCAAGATCTAAAATTTGATTGCCATGGTGATCATACTCAGAATGTATCTAATGAACATCAGTTGCCTTGGCATCTAGTGTAATTTTAGGATCAAAATACATAGATGGAGTATAAGAGATTGGAATATTGGTGGATTCAATGATGGGAGAAGGATTGGATGTAATTATTAGATCTAAAGGTGTAGGGACTTCCAAAAATTTAGAAGGCATAATTTGCTCTACCACCTAAAGAGTATTGATAAGAGGAGGATTGAGAAGAGGCACATGACCCCAAATATCTAAGGTATAATCCATAGAAATGGTATGCACATCTTGATTAAAATCATAGATTTGGGATAAATTTTTTTGGTAATGCTAGAAATCCAAGTCTCTAGATTGATCTTGGGCCATGATATAGTTGTCATTATATGTTGGAAAAATCATACATGCTTGAAAATCAATAGGAGTTTTAAAAGGTGAAATCCCAATATTATTGAATGTATGAGGATACATGATGAGAGGATATTGAAATAATTTAGCCTCTCCAAAATCATTGCAAGTGAAGGCATATTTTGGTAAATAAAGCTCTTAAACAATACATGGAGGGGGAAAGTTGGTAATCTCATCAATAAAAGGAATGGTATGGTCTATGGGTAATAGAGAAGGAGGAAGCCATTGTGAAATATATGGAGGTAACTTGGTAGTATTACAAGTATGGTGAAATTCATTGGGCTCATCATCATTGAAATTTTCAAGAGTAACTTGTAAATTAGGACTCATGTTCATAAACTCAGGGAAATGAGCTTTTTTAATCTTAGGATTTGTAAGAATATGATATTGAGGTTTAGGATTAGGAAGATGAATTATCCATGGATTGGGATCAACTTGATACTTGTACCATTTCCCATTTTATAAGAATTTAATACATTGACTACCAAAGAAAGTAATGTCCCTCATTTGATGAGTCTATGGATGACCAAGAAGGATATTATAAGATAAAGGAAGATCAAGGACCATAAGCTTAGTTTGAATGGTCTTAGGTCCTATGGTTAATTGAACCCTGATACAACCAAGTGTTTTTTGATTAGTCTTTTCAAAACCACAAAAAGTAAGATGGGTTTGATTGAGATGATCCTTGTTATAACCAAGTTGTTGAATAAGTCATAAGGATGTCACATTAATACCAGAGCCTTCATCAACTATGAATTTATAGATAAGAGTGGTATTAATGGATAATTTAATAAAGGGTGGTCGATCATCAACATGAAAAATAATTTCATCATTGATCATGTCCTCTTCAAGGAATTCAATAGAGTGTTTGGAAGAATGACATGTGGTTTTTATGGTATTGATGTTGGTAGGTTGAAAATCAATAAAAGGTGGTTATTCATCTATGGAAGATGGATCTTCAATTTTTTGAAGTTTTTTCATAAAGAATTTATGATGATAGGGTGAAGTACAAACCAATTCCATAAGAGGAATCTTGCAAGGCATAAATGAGTTCTTCAAGAAAGTTCCAATGTGATTTAGAAGAACCAACATGAGGTTTAGAAGGTAAATTAGTTTTGGAAGGTATAGATGTGGTTGGAGAATCAGAAGGAGGAAGTTGTTCCTCAAGTGATTCTAAATTAATATTAGCTATGGCAATATCTTTAAGAAGTTGTTCTTATAAAGATGGATTTTTAGGTTTGGTAATGAAATCTTTGTGAGCCAGTTTATGATGATAATTGACATTGGTAGTGTTGACATATTGGGAGTTGTTGTAAATTAGTCATAATTGGCATCAATGGAACACAAATCCTTGACATTTTCTTGATTATTTGAAGAAATTTTTTCATTATTAGAGGTATAAGATTTAAGAGTTTGTCATTTTTGGGAAGCAATAGTGAATTTTTTGATGATGAATATTGATCATAACTTCATGACTAAATGAATCACCAAGCATATAGGAGATAAAAAATGTATTGATCCCTTTACAAGATTCATGAGAATTCCCAATGTTAGCATGGAACTGGAAAAATAGATTGGGGTCATACCACTTAAGATGAGCATTGGGATAGATGAAAGGTTTCAATGGCGGTAAATATTATTTCATTTGCTAAACTGAGAGAGGTATATGAGAAGGTGAAGGAATATTATATTTGGAAACTCCTTGTTGGGTTTGTGGAGCATTACTAGTGATATCATTAAATGTTTGGAAATATTGCTTAAGAATTGTAGGATAAGGTTTGAATTGCTTCATGAGAAATTCTTGACATTTAGTTTGATCATTAAGTATTTGGGGAGCAAATGTTTGAACCTTATATTGAAGAGTGGGAGTCAAAGTTGTGATAAAGAGTTTAAAAATTTATCATCAATCATGTTATGATTGGATTTATGAGCTAAATATTTCCATCTTTTGAAAAAGTCATGATCTGATTCAATTAGGAGATTGCTTAACATTGATGAAATGGCTAAGACAATTTTTAGGAAGATCAATGTGTTGAAACTATTTAACTAAAGGATTAACCAAATATTCAAGTTGTTGGGGAAGTTGATTATAACATTATAGTACATCACTAGTGAAGGTTTTCACTAAGATTTTTGTTGTGGTGAATGTATTAGTTTGGATCCACTCTTTGTAAATATTGCCAAAGGCTTTAAGAAATGAGGCAAGGTCTTTACTCCCATCATATTTGATAGTTGGAGATATGTTACCAATATCAATGGAAATAGTGAAAGGAGATAAAGGATAATTTTGAATGGTTTGAATCATCTTGTTATTCATAATGGGTTGAGTAATAACATTACCTGAGGCATCCCTAAGAAGTGGAGGAATATAATTAGGATTAGCTTGAGGATGAATAGTTGGAGATTGATTAGCCACATTGATTAAGTGTTGTTGAATTTGCATCATTTGGTTGGTATTAGAGTTTTTGATAATTTTCATTTGTTGAATAACTTGAGCTAAAATTTGAGTTATATCAGGAGGTGAGTTAGTGTTGGTGAAAACACTCCAAAAATTGGTGTTAGGGGGAGGGTTTCTAAAAGAAGGATTACTAGTGGGATTGTTAAGTAAACTTGTATCAATCACTCTTAATTAGTTTGAATATTTTTAGAATTTTCTTGGTAAGTATAGAAAGGATCAAATCTATCAATTTCATCTTAAGGTGTTATTTTCACCATGTTACATTTCATAGATGAAGGAGGAGAAGAAGTGCCCCAAGAGTGATGGTTCTCTTGGGAGGAAAAGAGAAGAAGAAATGAACATCCAATATAGTATCTAAATGGATTAAATCTATCTAAAAAGATTCTGATAGGAGATTTCAGTTTGATTGAAGAGAGATGAACATAATGCAAAATTGGAGAAATGGGAAGCTAGATTGATGAATGGGGAAGGCATAAAATAGTATAGGGTTGATTGGGTTGATCCAATATATAAAACAAGTCTTGTAAATAGTATAAGGTTTAATGAGTTCATCCAGTACAATAAATAAAGGTAGGAAAAAGAGGTATGAGGAGCTATAGATAGTACAAGGTTGACTGGGTCAACCTCGTACAATAGATAGGAAAAATAAAAGGTTGATAACAATTTATGAGCTAAAATAAGATAATTTTTGTAGTTAATCTAGGAAAGAGAGAGATGAAGGGAAATAAATAGTCAATTGGATCAATGATGGTTGATCTAATTGAGGTGCACAAAATAAAACCTTGTACTAACATTGGATAATACAAGTTTTTGCACACACAATTGAGAAAAGATAAATCAATCAATTTTAAAAGTAAAGATCTAACTAATTGGTCAACCTGAGATGTTTATTAGATTATTAATAAATGATTTTAAATGTGATTAGAAGTTGGCTATAAGCAAGGTACTAGATGGCAATCTAAATATAGTTTTAGGTAGTTTGTGTTGAAAGGCACTATAGTGGAAATGATAAAAGCTTGGTATTGAGGCCTACCCCATCACTTCACACACTGAAACAATAAAGGTGTTGGGTGCTTAGCTATAATATACCATTAACCATGTTTTATACTTGAATAGAGCATCAAGTCAGTTTCCCACTTGGTAATGAAACCCGAGTAGGTCGGCCTAGGTAGACAAAATGTTAATTTTTTTTTATGTTTTTGTGATTTGGTTGTGTGTTCATAAAATAGAAATAGTCAAACCAATCAATTAATTAGAAATACCCTAATTAAACTATGTGAGCTATTTTAAGCATGCAAATAATAGGAAAAGAAATGCATGAGATAATTACTAACAAATATAAGGTTAATTCCAATTTTAAACAAGGTATAGTGTTGAAAATATATGCACAAAATATAGAACAAGGTCGATAGGGTTGAACCTATACTACAAAAGTAAGGTCTAAAAATGAACTAGGTGAACAGAGTCGATCTAGTTGACAGTGCATGGGTAGTTTTAAAGACTAAAAACTATGAAAGGAGAGACAAAAAAGAAAGAAATAGAGAGGTAGAAAGGAACCTTGGTGTATCAAATATGAAATGAATAAAGATTACTAATGAATAACCTTGAAGTATGCTTGAGAAACCTACAAATTGTGTCAATAGGATCGATCAAGCTATGCAGGAACCTGTTGTAGAGTGTTAAAAATATACAAGGTCAATTGGGTAAACCTATTAGGATGAACTAGGTGTATAAAAGGATAGAAACCTTTACTGGGTCAACTAGGTTGATCCATTTAACTATTCCTAGAAACCTATGCACAAAATTTAGAAACCTTGAGTTGACAGAGTTGATTCAGTATGATAAAAATAATTACTAAAATAATGAAAATAAATGAATAGATCTTGAAAGGGTTAGTTTCACATCAAGTTCACTAGAATGTATGAAATACAAAATTCATCATGTATATAAATCAATCCTAGCTCGAAGAAGATAGATCATACCTACACTTCTGATTGGGGATACACTTGTTAAGTGGGAGTATGACCAATATGGGGATCTATTAGACCCAATTAGGGGATCACTTGTCACAACATATCATGCTAGGAAAGGCTCTAAAGCCTATAGTTTAAAAAAATTGCATAATAATCCTAATGGAGTCCTAAGGTTTAAAACATTCACTTATTCTAATAACAAGAAAACAAATCTAATCTAGTGCACACCAAAGCTTGTGGCACAAAGTGGGGGTTAGAAACAATAAAACAAAAATGTATAGGGAACTTCAATTAAAGTAAGTATAAGTAATATCCTAATACATAAAATTATGTAAGATAGTACTATTTAAGCCAACACTAATGCTACTTATATCTACTAAAAGAGAGGAGAACAAAGTTAGAATATACTTACTTAAATGTGAACCTGTCAAGACTCAATCTCTCCCTTGGAAAATGGGGTTTCGCAAGAGTTTGTTGTGGTTTTTAAGGATAAATAAAAAAGGCCAAACCATCCAAGACTTATCCACAAGACTAGATTCTCCAAATAATAAACTAAGCTAAGTCTCCTCAAGTAGATTGGTAGAAGAGCAGATTGTGAAGAAGCATGAGTGAATAATAACTCTTTATTGCACATATGAAATAATGACAAAATGATCATGTGTATATAGGCAACTCTATCCCTAAATCTCCCAAAACAATTTAGCTATATAAGGTTGACCTAGTCGACCTGATATGTTTTTCGGGGACAATTCACTAGGTCTAAGCTAGGTTGGCTGAAAGGCTAACGAGCTAAGAAAGTGAAAAAACCCCTAAACTGTACTGGGTGAACCTAGTCGACCTAGTATAGCCAAATGACCAAAGGGGTTTAAGACAAGAAAAGGAGTATATAAAGAGGAAAAGGACTTTAGGAGTGTGCAAGGGAGGAGAATAACTTAGGGAATGATTTTGGGATTTAGTTGAATTGGTAATAATGTGGCAATAAGGGACAAAAATTTTGTGAAGCACCAAAGGTCTACCCACCCCTTTCTTAGTGCACCCCTTAGGGAGTACACTCAAAGAGATTGAGTATCGATAGGTTTTTGCAAGACATAAAGTATCAATAATTGATAAAAGGTTAAAAATATTATGTATATACACATTATGTTGAACTGGGGAGTTTTCATGCTTGAATTCTATCCCTATTGTATACAAACATATAAATTTATCAAAATAGGGATTTTTGATTGTGTGTTTTGAATTGTCAATAAATGATTTGATTGGGTAAATTGTCTATTCAATATGTTATTTAAAATTTTATAAACATATATATACAAAGATTAATGGATGAATTTTAAACACACACACACACACATGTATGTCTATATATTTGTGTGTGTGTGTGTGTGTGTGTGTGTGTGTGTGTGTGTGTGTGTGTGTGTGTGTGTGTGTGTGTGTGTGTGTGTGTATGTATATGTATATATATACATACATAGTATATATATATATATATATATATATATATATATATATATATATATATATATATATATATATATATATATATATATATATACATATATATATATGTATGTATGTATGTGTATATATATATGTATATATATATGTGTGTGTGTGTACATATATATATGTATATATGTACACACATACACACACATGTATGTATGTATACATACATACATACATACATACATGTTTATAGATACACATGTGTGTGTATGTATATAATATACACACATATAGGGTATATAATGTATACACACACACAGATGTGTGTGTGTGTGTGTGTGTGTGTGTGTGTGTGTGTGTGTGTGTGTGTGTCTATATATATAGCAAACATATATATCATGTGTATGTGTGTTATACATACATACATATACACACACAAATACACACACATATACATGTGTGTGTGTGCACGTACACATGCGTGCACATGCACATGTGTGTTATATAGATATATGTACCTATATTTTTTTGAGTTGTTTTAAGCTCATATAAAACATTTGAAAAATGGATGGATATAAAAGTATAGTCATTTTAAGATTTTTATCTTTATATATACTATATGATTTTGGAAAGTGACTATTTGGTTGTGCTATTATGGATACACACACACATACATATCAAATATAATGGAAGTATAGTCAAAATCAGAGTACACTGTATATACATATACTATATGGATGAATAAATATGGTTATAGGAAATGAGATATTAATGAAAAGTATGGGAAAAAATTCAATTATGAAAGTAATATCCTAATGGAAACTACTTGAGACATGGAAAGATAAGAGGAAGTTGTAATATGATTAATTTTGGTTGCTTTTTGGTTATTGAATGAATTTAAATTCTATATATTTCCATGAATAACATCCCATGTTTAAACTAGAATTATTATAGATTATATTTTAAGGTGTAAGACCTTTACCATAATAAAGAAATATTAATCTATTTCAATTGTTCATATGATATGAATAATTAGTTGATCAGATTAAATGACTATAAATATGAATGGATAACTATTTATATATTATTATTTAGGATGCATATGATGGATTATATGTGATTATAGGGTTTCCTTATATTTATACATTCTATGGTATTCTATATGGGAATCTATATATTTGAAATATGTGGATTTTAACATTAATTATTTTTATATTAATCTGATGTTAATGAAACTAAATAAGTAGGTGAGATAGAATTCACATACTTACTTATTGTCACTAATAGGTAGAATTGATGTAATGTGATTGAGTTATGTGTGTGAAATTGATTGATCCTAGAAATTATATGAAAACTTTGGCCAAAGTAATGTTCATAGTTTAAACATTATCATTTCACCTATTTTATTTATTTTACATTTTTTGCACGATATCATGTTGGAATGGATTTATTTAAGGTTTGATATATGTAGTAGTTATCTTACAAAACACAAGTTCTATTTGATGTCTTGGTTCTCACACCATCATTGTCTATCCATTCATGAAGGGAGGGCCATTACCTAGTTGGAAGATTGTGTGGGGGATTTGTGGTCTGTGGTTGGTGTGGAAAAGCACTTCAATGATACTTTCCCTCCCCTCTAACAGTCAACTGATAGAGACAACAATAATTATTACTAACATCATTGAGCTCATTAAGGCTTGTATGTTCCATGTAACAATACATTTAATTGTAAATTGATATTCAAATATGTATTAATGTATATTTGTACTATTTGATGGTAATGTATAGTTAAATCCATTAGTTGTTTAATTAGTTTTGATATTTATTCCAATAGTGGTTGATTTGTAAATTTTGTAAATATGATACTATTCTATGATTTACTTGCTAAATCAGATTTACACTCATTATAGTGATCATTAACTAAATGAATAAAAATCTCAACCAATGGTTAATGAATAGTTCATTTATTAATGTACTTAGTTAAAGATAAAATTTCCTTGAAATTTTGTAAAGAAAATTTGTTAGTGAGTTAGTGTACATTAATAAAAAAAATTAACCTAACTCTAGTTTAACTCAAAGGGGTTATTACATTATGGTATCAGAGTTGAGGTTCAAACTTTTGAAATTAATGAGTACACTAACATATTTTTATTTTCCTTTTGTTTAGAATGGATAATGGTGTGTGGTAGACCATTTGGTGATGATCCTTATAATGCCAACCCTCAAGTTGATCTGAACCAACAAGAAACTGAAAAAGATGTAAGCTAGATCAAATTCTTATGGTCATCAATGACACTATAGATCACATAACATCTAGTGAATGAGAAGTTCATGGACATAATGAAGAGATTAATTAGGATGAACCTAAAGATCATCCTATAGGGCAGGAATTACCTCAGGAGCACAGGCATGAAAAGGTGTCTCAAGATGCAAGATCTTGTGTAGTTAAAAAGCTTGCATGAAACATGAAGAAATTAAATCCACCAAGTTTGATGGAACTATATTGGGAGATGGATCATAAGCATGGTTAACTGAGATGGATAAATATTTCAAAATTTAGAATTATTTTGAAGTCACAAAAGTAGTATGGGGAGCTTACTAGTTGGTCAGTGAAGCGACAATGTGGTGGGTAAATAAGAAGCTTGAGATGAATCTCAACTCTACCACCACCACTTTGGAATAGTTTGTGACTTTGTTTAGATCATAATGTCTATCATAGATTTATTTTGATCGAAAGTTGACATATTTTTAGAATGTAAAGCAAGGAGACCTTTCAATAACTAAATATTGGGAGAAATTCACCAAGCTCCTGAAGTATGTTCCTCAATATCATATGGATGATTGATTTCACATCAATAAATTCATTATGGGATTAAAACCCCAAATTAGATGCAAGGTGGATGTACATGGGCCATCCACTATGAATCAAGTCTTTGAAAATGTTGTAAATCAAGAATAAAAATTGAAATCCTTTGCTCAAGTCAGAGATAAATTTAATAAAATTTTTGGAGGTCCTAAAATGAATTTCAAAAAGAATTATTGGAAGAGTGGAAACTATAAAAATCAATTCAAGAATAAGAATGCAAAGTTTAGCAATGATTTAGGGAACAAAAAACTAGAAAATAGTTTAAAAGAAGGTTTTTAAGGGAATTAGTAAACAAAAAGGAAAGGACCACCTGGTGGTTGCTTCATTTATAGAGGTGATAATTATGCCAGGGAATTTACTCAAGATAAGTTTGAGGGTAAGAATAAAGGTTTTGCTTCTCAACAAGGAATGTTTTAGCAGAGAATTCATGTAGATGTTGACAACCATTAGGCTAAGTTCCAAGTTTTTCCTATATAATTATTAAGTACTTTATATGACCATCCAATTTCAATTTTGATTGACATAAGAGCTAAAGAATATTTTATTTCTCTTAGAATACTTAATAAATTATCTAGAAAATCTAAAATTATGACAAATGCATGGCCAATATAGTACAAGAATGAATCTAAGGTCAGAGTTGATAAATGTTTGGTCGAAGCTAAGATAAAACTACCCAAATTCACTATGATAGTAGATTTTTATGTATCACCATTAGGGACATATGATGTGATCCTAAGGGTAAACCAGTTAGCTCAACACAAAGCTAATGTGGATTGCTTTCTTAAAAAGCTAGAATGTTTTGATGATTTGGGAAATCAAATCCAGATCTAATGAATAAGAAAGTAGCTAAAAATTAGAATTTTTTTTGTAATTCATGTAAAAGAAGATTAGAGAAAAGGGTGTCAAGAGTTTATTATTAAGATAAATGAGATGGGAGAATCTAAGGAACCTTCCATCAAGGATTATCCTTTTCTTCAAGATTTCCATGATGTTTTTCTTGATGAATTGCCTAGTTTTCCACCAAAAAGGGAGTTTAATTTATCAATTTATGTCATTATAAGATCATAACCATAGTCTAAGGCTCCCTATAGGATGATGAAAACTAAATTAGTTGAGTTGAAGGCTCAACTATAGGAATTGTTATTAAAAAGGTTGATTAGACAAAGTGTGTCATCATGGGGTGCACCAATTATGTTCACCAAGAATAAGGATGTAACCCTTCACCTATGTATTAATTATAGGATTTTAAATAAGGAAACAATGAAAAATAGGTATCCTCTACCTTACATTGATAATGTCTTCAATCAAATACATGGAGCATCAATTTTCTTAAAGGTTGATCTTTGAGAAGGGTATCATCAGCTAAGAATTCATGAGGAAGATATTCCAAAAATAACTTTTAGAACTTGTTATGGGCATTATGAGTTCATTGTTCTTCCTTTCAGGATAATGAATGTAACAATGTGTTTAGGTATTTTATAGATCATTTTTTGTCAATTTTTCTAGATGTTATCCTCATTTATTCATATTATAAAGAGGACCATATAGAATGTTTGAAGCTGGTTTTGTAATGGTTATGGAAACACAAGCTTTTTGTAGATCTATCCAAGTGTGCTTTATTCCAAAGAAAGGTAAAATATCTCAAACAAATTATATCTATAGAAGGAATTTCTATGGATCCTTCAAAGATAAAATCCATTATGAAGTAGTCAACACCCAAAAATATGCATGAAGTGAAGAGTTTTATGGGTTTGGTAGGCCTCTACAAAAAAATAATGATTTTTTTTCAAAGATAACTAACCCTATTAACTTTATTTAGTGGAAAAATTAGAGGTTTGTGTGGTCAGAAAAGTATGAACAAGCTTTTCAAGATTGAAATGAGGATTACTTTGGTACCAATGCTAACAAGTACTAATATAAATGGCCAATTATTGGTTATAATTGATGTTTTAGGAGATGCTCTTAGAGGAGTTCTTATATAAGAAAGTTTTGTTATAGCTTATGAGTCTGGGAAGTTGAAGCCATATAAGGAAAATTATGTTCCACATGGTGTGCAATTAGCTGAAATAGTTCATGACTTATAATTTTGGAGGCATTATTTGTTGGGTAAACCATTTTAACTCAAGACTAACAACTTGAGATTCAAGTATATCTTCACCTAGCCTAACCTAAATGCACATAAGAGGTGATGGTTAGATTTCTTATTGTATTATGATTTTGACATTAAATACATAAAAGGTAATGAAAATAGAGTTTATATATGCCCTTAGTTACATAAGGTATATAACAACCTTGACTACCATCAGGTGTACCTTTAATGATCAGGTACTTAAGTTCTCTCTAGGAGAAAATTTTTATGAGCACGTAAAGAAGGCATTAACTTAGAATGTATATGATCTTAAGTTTGATGGATTTAAGTTTAAAAGTGATGATTTGATAAGGTTCAAAGGAAGTATTTATGTACCAAATCATGAAAAATTGAGGAGTGTAGTGCTAAAATCATTGCACAATACTCCTTATTCAAGTCATCCAGGTGTGATTAAGCTCTAGGAAAAGTTGAGGCCATTATACTTCTAAAAGTGAATTAAGAAATATGTAGCAAATTTTATTTCTTTATGATTATAATATTAGTGAGTTAAGGTTGAGAATGTGCATCATATTGGGTTGTTATACCCACATTCAGTACCATAATAGAAGTGGTAAGTCATTAGCATGGACTTTATCTAAGGTTTATCAATGTCTCAGAACTAAACATGACATGATTTTGGTGGTTATTGATAAACTCACCAAGGTATCTCACTTCATTCCTAGTAATTTATCAGATGATGCACTTATCCTTATAAATAGGTTTGTGAAAGAGGTGTATAAATTGCATGGTATTTTAGAAAAGATAATTTTATGCAGGGACCCAAGGATGAATTTTAGATTCTAGTTAACTCTCAATTTTGATTTGGGCACTCAACTACACTTTAGTAAAACCTACCATCAATAAATAAATGGTCAAATGAAGAGGGAAAATAAGGTTTTATAAGATCTTATTAGAATGTATTACATGGGCTAGTAATACAAGTGGGAAGAGTATCTTTAATTAGTTGAGTTTGCTTACAACAACTCATACCAATTAGCTCTAAAAATGGGTCCATTTAAGGCATTGTATGGAATAATATGCAGAACACTAGTTAGTTGGGACAAGCTAGAAGATAGAGTGGTCTTTGGTCTTGATATGATTTTGGAAATAGAAGAGTAGGTTAAGTTGATAAGTTAAAGCTTGGTTAAAGTCAATGATAGGCAAAAGAGATATGTTGATTTAAAAAAAACAAGGTAATTTTTAGTAAGAGATAAAGTATTTATATGGGTTAAACCATAAAAAACCTTAATTAAATTTGGAAAATCAACCAAGTTATCTCTTAGATTTGTGGGACCCTTTGAAGTCTTGGAAGTGATCAATCCTATATTAAAAATTATGTTGTTGATATTTCTCATGTATTGGAATATTTTATAGGTTCTAGATCTTAGGGTGGTCATAGTAGAACCAATTAGAATAATTAGCACTCCTAAACTTAGTTTCTGTAATAGATAAGTGTCATAGTATAAGGTTTTTTGGGACCAATATTATGAAGATAGTTCCACTTGGGAAGACTTTGAATAGTTTTATAGGCTATTTCCTTATTTGTTTGCTTGGTATTTTACTAGACACTATTTTTATTTTTTGATAAATACTATTTTATTTTAGAGTTATTTTTTAAATAAGTGTCATCAGGGTGATGACTAGATTTAGGGGACAAGGATGTCAAATCCCAATTCTTATCTAGACTTGTTAATTTATTAATTTATAGATTTTGTGGTTAATTATATTAGAGGTAAAATCACTAAGGTCAGGGTGAATAAGTGAATCATTATATTTCAAAACTTCAATATAAATCCTTCAAACCCTTAGTTATACACCATAATCAATAAAAAAGGAAATAACCCACTTATAGCAATGAATATGAAAGATAAACAAGATAACACAAGATCTATGTGGGAAACCATCTTGGAGAAAAAAACCCACTCTAAATCCTATAGACACATGGAATACTTGTCCTATATTATGATTACAAACATGAGACTTTAGTGAAGCACCCACTTCACAAGGAATACCAACCCCTAAAGATGACAAACACCAACTTGCCTAAGATGTTGGCACAAACACAACATCTAAGAAATGAACAAATTAAAAACTCTGATTGATTCTAAATATGATGTAAAAACCCTAAAAAATAACCTCCTTCAATCTTCTTCACTCATTCAAACCTTCACACACAAGTAAGGCATCCAAAACCACCTTTTGGATCAATCTACACACCTTCACTTGTTATCATGAATCAAACCTATAAATTTAACATTAAAATTATGACCATAAGGTCATACATGAAATCCAAAATTTTATCTACCTCTAAAGATATCCCCAAGGCTCTCAGAACTTTTTAAATCTTTTTCTTATATACTCACTTACTTAGCTAGAATAATTAGTCTAATTAGACCTTATACTTATACCACAATCTTCCTTTAACACATCTTGGTCAACCAAGATGATTTATATATTTGAAACACACTTAAAATATAACCATATACACATTACATGTGAGAAACACACTCTTTATAGGTTGGTCATTACCTCATTATCCCTAAACCACCATTAGGTCTTGGTGAGACCTAAAACAATTAGGCCTTCATACTCACACGTTAAAAATGAGACTACTTGGACAAAATTCATCCTTTACCAATAATTTAAACACATAAAACCTATCTCCAATATCCATTTTATCATTATTATATGTTTATATTTCACTTGGAACACTAACTCAATACTTGAACCTGCCAATTAGGTTTCTTTTTACTTCAGGTCTTCATGCATATAAAACACAATCTCAAACTTATGAAGCAAACACTCAAAAATTTAACATATTAATATGATTATATCACATGGGTGAAACCTTTAGGATCTAATTCAACACCTCCATGTGCTTTATATACTTTAACATAAGTTATAAACAATAGAAATAACTCTGTTAGAATGACCACTCAAGCTGGTCATACACAATCAAAATACATTTATACTATTTTGACTCTACATATCTGATCAAGGCCATATCATGAAATATAATAATTTATCATGATCCTTATATAATTATATAATATATCCATACTAAATTCTTCAATTATTCTTAGAACACCTTCAACTCACTCCTATAACATGGTCACTCAATCTGCTAGTGCATTCAACAAACACAATCAGTTTATAAGCCTTTGTTCACACTAAATATTGATTGATAAAACCTCAATAATACAAAAATATAGTATTAATATATTATAAAACACTATACAATAGTTATTTAATCTTTAAACTTCAAAATACTATCAAGAACAACTTAATTATCCTTCTTGGGTCACTTGCAGAACACAATCAAACCTATAGTCAACTTTGAAGCTAAATATTTTTTATCGTACAAAAATTAAAACCTTATAACTAATGTTTATATAATATAATTTAATTAATTTAAAAATTTTCTTTTTAGTTCATCATAAAATTATTCATATATCAAAATTTATGGTTCAAGCACCATAGACTGGTTTTTCCTTTATTAATTTGAATATTCAAATTCCAACGATCTTGTTCAAACACTAAACATCAAGCACTTTGTCATCATATCATTATACATGGAAAATTTGGAAAAATACATAGATTATCTATCCTTAAAATTATCATGTATTTACCTTGCATCACTCACTGTTGATCATTGATCTTTGCTTCTACGATCAAGCCACTTGGTAGCCCTGCGTACCATCATTAATTATTTGATTCTGAACCGTGCCATTGATATCTATCTATGTGATTTCATATGCACTATTAGATATTTTAAATTCTCAAAATATATATTTATTAATTTATTTTTATATTAATATAATTGTTAGTCCCACGTGCCTTCTGCAGTCAGTCTCTAATGCTCTTTAGCCACTTGGCAGCCCCACATGCCTTCTGAGCATCCTTTGACATATTGACTAGATATGCACTATTGGATCACTAATGAAAAGATAACATGATCCATTAGATCATTATATAGTCAAATTAAAATTCTATTATTATATCTTTGATATGATTGAATGCTCATCATTACATTTCATCTTGCAAAGTTAGCCAGGTATGGGAACTTAGTAAACCCTGCTTGGAAGGCCAAATTTGTACCGTAATAACTTTTTATATGCTCATCCTCATGACCTGAAATTTGAACCATATGATCTAATAATATATGGGAATATATACATAAATAAATATTATCTTAAAACCTTTACATGTGTGAAATATTATGTCATCAAACTGCTTACTCAACCTTATCTATTAAGATGATTACTTGAGCTTAGATAATCATATGACTATTTTGATGAATTTCATTTACTTTCATAATCACTAAAATTACTCACAACACCCTATATGGTCTATGAAACATGTCCATACCATTAAAATCATTAATCAATCATCTTACTAAATCAACCACTAAAGAACCATGCAAAAACACTAAAGAACATTAAAGCACACTTTGTCATTGTCATTCTAGCATACATGAAACCTCATCAACATCCTTGGTCACCTTGGAGACATAATTTAAAAACCTCCAACAATCTCACCTTTTGTCATTGATGTTGAACACTAATACAAATCTTATGCTCAGATTTTGTTTCTCTCTTCATGTACTTTCTCCCCCTTTAACACAATGACAAGGTGAGCTTATCTTCTGATCCTAAGGACTTGAAAAGACTTCAAGAACCAAAAATAGGAAAGGACCATCTCTAAAAGATGATAAAAACTCCCCCTAACAATTTGCATACCTATTCTCACCTTAATCTTCTCAAACATGCTTCATGATTAAACTCTTCTTTGATCATACATAGGTTTTATGAAGACAAAATATACATGAACATAAAAAAACTACATGAAATTAGTTTGAACAAATTGAAAGGGACTCCCACTAAGTCACTTGAGCTTAGGCACCCTTTTGAGCATCTCCAAATCATTAAAAATGATGAATCAACATAACTACCATCATACCTTCTCTCTCAAATTCTACTACATAGTCCTTTGATCCTAGGACCTGACCATTTACAAAGCTCCCCCTTTTTTTATGCATGAGGATTCAATACATTTTCAAAAACACATGACTTGGTTTGATTAAGTCATCATAAAAATATGCTTGAAATCATAACTGTAGAAAACATCTTCATATCTCCACCCTAATTGAGACATCTCACATATGCTTCCCCTCACATCATGCACATCTATTTAAGCCTTTCAAACTATTTGAATTAGCCCCCTAACTCCATGCTCCATCTGGATCATGATATCTTCAAAAAGACTTCTTAAAGAACTAGATCTGCTAGTAACTCTTCAATACTATCCACACTCAATGAAACCACCAATAAATCTCATATCTTGAATATATCAACTTAACCAACTGAAGCAGACATGATTAAACCTCATAAGATCTTAAAAAAATTTCCCTTTGTCCTCTATAAGCCATCATGATTTAGAACCTTTTCAAAGTACTCTCATGGAACTATCTCATCTTCAAAACACTATGAACTCCATGACAGACACAACTTATCATATACATAACACTAAGACATTATTCATGATATCAAATATATGACAACATATTTTACTCTTCCTCCATATCAACCTTGTCTTTAGTCTTTAAACATTTGATCAATCAATTTAAGCAACAGAAATTGACAAGTTCTTATCTTCAAGACCAAAAACCTTGAACACACCTTGAGAATAACAGAACATGATCAACATACCTTTTTATGAAAATATAACATTTTAATAACTCACCATCTTTGATTAGACATCTAGAAACCTCCATTCCCTAATTACAGACCTTGCACACATAATTTTATTCTTCACTATTTGAGTAACTAGATCATCCTTCAAATCATTAAAATTTTTCATGTCCTTTCATAGTAAGCCAACACATTTTCTCATGACCTTTCTTTTCCTAAAAAAATAATCAAAAACAAAACTAACATCCACCGTAATTCCTCTTGTTGATAAGTGTCTCCTTGAAGCCTAGATAGAGACACCCTAACCCACAATATCCTAGAATAATGTGAAACCAAGAGTTGCCCAAAACTCCTCATATTCTCTCTCCTTCTTGGACAACTTGAATTGATGATTATTCTTATTATTATTTTGACTGAATCAACTTGTTTATCTTATTTATCACTTTTCTCTTCTTCTAGGATGGTATTTATAATACATGTAAAAAATAAATATTCTTGGCATACATTTTCACTTGAAGGATCAGTCTCACATTTTAAAGCATCAACACTTGACATTATCAACTAATATTATTTATAGAAAAATTAATCAACAACATCAAGATGTTCACTTGTATCCTCTTCATTACAATAATGAGAAAACAATGAGATCTTTTGATTCTCTTCAATCTTTGTAGCATTCTCTACCATGACAAATAGTCCACTTGGACCTGCAGACTAATCATGGCACATACTTTCCACTTTTGGTTTCCATAACCATGTGTGACCTCTTACTTACACATAGGATCTTCATATACCTTATTTTTATCTGATAACTCATTCATATTAATATGACTAATTCTATGACATCTATAGCAAACCATTCTTTTAAAATAAACTCATCTTGCCTTACCTGATTTGGATAAAATATTGTAATGTGTTATATGTCATAAAAAATAAAGCACTCAACTTTGATAATTATATTTTATTGATTATTCCATTCATTCTCATTAGGTATTCTACACTCTCTAGCCCTATGACTAAATTGATTACAAGTATAACATTAACCATTGAAATTTGCATACCTCATGGCGTTTGGATGTCTAATCTGATTTGTCCTCATTCTCCCAACACCTTCATTCCTTAACTGATGATTGGTCTTCAAGTTCTAATTGTCTTTGTTCATATTGGTCTTTATCTTTTCTTGAGTTACATTCTTTTATTATTCTTTGTAACCAAGTCTAGTTCTATCACTAGCATGCTTTTTACTATTCAGAATGTTGTCTAGATCACTTGAGCTCTTTTCAAAAATCACATATGACTTCATCTTACTAGATGCCTTTTCTAAATTTTCAATGAATCATTTTAAATCACATACCTTGAACACTCATCTTCTTAGATTTTGGGCTTTTATATAATCTTCTTTAGCTTTCAGGCTTGTAGATAGGATTCTCAATTAACAACTAAGATGCTTGACTATATCTTCATGCTCCTTGGTGTCTTGATTTATTCTTGCCTCAAACACACTGAATTGATCTTCATAGTCCTTTATTTGAGACTTCAACTTATTGTTTTTATTCTTCTCAATATTTAGATCTTTAAGGGCATTCATCAACTTAGTCTCAAAGTTCACCTTGTCTTCTTCATCATCGGTATCATCTAAACCATCTCCAAACCATGTATATTCTTCTTGATATGAGTATATACCTTCTTCAACCATGAAGAGAGCTTCATTTTCAATAGGACCATCATCTTCATGATCATTCTTAGAATCATTTCCATTATTCTCATCATATGATCTATAATATCCCTTGGTGTAGAGACTCCTCTTGTCCTTGTAAAACTTCTCTTGGTCATTATACCTTTTGAAATTATTCTTGCTCTTATCAGAGCTAAATTTATTCTTGTCATTATCCTGATCTTCTTCATGTTCTTCATTATCATTTTCATTATGCTTATGAGGACACTTGTTTGCAAAGTGACCTATCACTACATAATTAAAACATTTGAAGGGAAGTTTACCCCTAAACATTCCTGAACCTATTTAGTTTTCTTATTAATAAAGCTATTAGTTCATCATAATCGATATTAGAAATATCATCATCCTTAACCTTGTTACCTTGGAAATTCTTCTTTATCTTCTTTTTGCATTAAAAGTTATTTCTTTCTTTTGTGGTTTGTCCTTATTAACTCTCAACTCATAGGCAAAAAGAATGCCATGTAATTCATCCATCTTCATTTTGGTGAGATCATGGATTTCTTCTATAAAAAAAACTTTTGAATCAAATTTGAAAGTGAGAGGTATTAATAAATTTTTCACTATAGTTCCTTATTCAATAACCTCTCCCATGCCTTTGTTCATATTCACTACCTCATCAACTTTTAGAACATAGGAAGCCGCAATATCCTCTTCCTTCATTTTGAAACTTTCAAATTGCCTTCGATAGGTTTGTAGTCTAACCAACTTGAATTTTAAATCTCTTTTATATATGAGGTAAAATTTGTTCCAAATATCCTTGGTAGAGTTGAAATGGATCACCTTGGTGAACCTAGCCTTAGAAATACCACAAATGATAGCATTCATAGCTTTGGAATTGTTCTCACTTAGCTTCTTGTCTACAACACTAGTTGGAAGAGTAGGTGGCATGAAATAAATATCCAAAATATGTTTCCAAGTATCAAACCCCAAGGACATGATGTAGGTATTCATTTTTTTACTACATAAAGCATAATTAGATCCATTAAACAATGAAGCTTTCTTAATAGAGAAACCTTGAGAACTTGTCATTGTACCTAAGATTACCTTCAAAAGCTCATACATAAATTCTTGCTCTGATACTAATTATTAGAGTTAAAATCACTGAAGGTGGGGGGGTTGAATCAGTGAATCAATATATTTCAAAAATTCAATCTAAATCTTTCAAACCCTTAGTCATACACCATAAGTAATCAAGAAGTAAATAACCCACTTATAGAAATGAACATGAAAGATAAGAAAGATAACACAATATCTATGTATAAAACCCTCTTGGGGGAAAAACCCCACTCTCAATCCTATAAACACATGGACTACTTGTCCTATAATATGATTACAAACATGAGACTTTAGTGAATCACCCACTTCATAAGGAACACCAACCCCTAAAGATGACAAGCGCCAACTTGCCTAAGATGTTGAATACCAACACAACATATAAGAAATGAAAAACTCCATGACTCTGATTACTCCTCAATCTGATGGATAAACCCTAAAAAATAACCTCCTTCAATCCTCTTCACTCATTCAAACCTTTACACATAATCAAGGCATCATAAACCATTTTTTGGATCAATCTACACACCTTCACTTGTTCTCATGCATCAAACATATAAATTTAACATTATAATTATGACCAAAAGTTCATAAATGTAATATTAACTCTGATATACCTCTCAATACATCCACAAATCTATCACATCTTTCACAAATATGTTTCTCATATACTCACTTACTCAGCTAGAATAATTAGTCCAATTAGACCTTATACTTATACCGCACTCTTCTTTTAACTCATCTTGGTCAACCAGTATGATTTACATATTTGAAAAATAATTAAAATATAACCATACTATTCATAGGTTTGTTATTATCTCATTATTCCTAAACCACCATTAGGTCTTGGTGAGACCTAAAACAATTAGGCCTTCATACTCACACATTACATGTGAGACTACTTGGAAGACTTTCATCCTTTACCAATTATTTGAACACATCAAACATATATCATATATAAATTTTCTCATTATCATATGGGTCCATTCCATGTGGAACATCAACTCAATACTTGAACCTACCAATTAGGTCTCCTTGTACTTCAGGTCTTCATGCACAGAAAACATAGTCTCAAATTTTTGAAGTAAACACTAAAACCTTTAAGATAGGCATATAATTAGATAAAATGGGTAAAACCTTTAGGAAATAATTCAATACCTCCATGTTCTTTAGACACTTTAATACAGGCTCTAAGCACTAAAAATAACTTTGTCAGAAATGACCACTTAGGCTGGTCATACACTGTCAAAATATAGCTATACCATTTTGAATCTTCATATCTTATCAGGGGAATATCATGACACATAATAATTTATCATAATCCTTAGATACTTATATAACATCTACATACTCATTTTGTTATTTAATTCTACTCAGAACACCTTCAACTCACTCCTACAACATGGTCACTCAATTTGCTAATGTATTTAACAAACACAATCAACTGCTAAGCCTTTGTTCACATTGAATATGTATTGGTAAAACATCCATAATTTAAAAAAATATTATTCATGGAGTTTAAAATACTTTATAATAGTTATTTAATCTTTAAAAATCAAAATACTATCAAGAACAACTCAATTATCCTTCTTAGGTCACTTGCTGAATATGGTCAAACCTATAATCAACTTTGAAGATAAATATATTTGACTGTACAAAAATTCAAAAATTATAAACATTTTTTATATAATAAAATTTAATTTATTTACAAATTTCATTTTTATTTCATCATCATATTCTTCATATATCAAAATTTATGGCTCAAACACTACAGATTTGTTTTTCCTTTGTTAATTTGAATATTCAAATTCCAACAGTCACTATTCAAATACTAAACATCAAACACTTTGTCATAATATTGTGCTCCATAAAAAATTTATAAAAATACAAAAAATTAATATCCTCATAAGTATCATGATATTTACCTTGCATCACTCACCACTGATCATTGATCTGCACTTCTGAAATCAAGCCACTTGGTAGCCATTTGTGCCATCATTGACTTTTAACTTTAAACCATATCATTGATATCTACCTACATTAATTAATGCACACTATTACATATTTTTAATTATTACCATATATATTACATCATTTATTATAATATTAAGCCACTTGGCATTCTTGCATGCCTTCTTTAGTCAGTCTCTAATGCTCTTTTGCCACTTAGTAGCCCAATGTGCCTTCTGAACATCCTTTGACATACTGACTAAATACACACTATTGGATCACTACTAAAAAGTTCATGCACTATATTATATAATTATTTATTTAGATTAAATTCTCACCATTATATATTTTATTTGATTGAATGCTCATTGTTAGATTTCTTCTTGCAAATTTGGCTAAGTATGGGAACTTAGTAAACTCTACCTGGAAGGCCAACTTTGCACCTTAATAAATTTTCCTAAGATCAACCTCATGACCTAAAATTTGAACCATATTATATAATCACATAAAAAAATCTATCCATATATAAATATTCTTTTTAAACCTTCACACTTGTGAAGTATGATGTCATTAAGCTATTTACTCAGCCTTAGATGTCAAGATGACTACTTGAGCTTAGACAATCATATCACTGTTCTGATGAATTTTTTTTACTTTCATAAGCACTCCAAGCACTCATAACACCCTATAGGGTCTCGACAACATTTCCATACCATAAAAATCATCCATCAATTTCCTTACTAATTCAACCACTGAAGAACCATGCAAGAACACTGAAGAACATTAAAGCACACTTTGTCATTATCATCCTAGCATACATGACACCTCATCAACATCCTTGGTCACCTTAAAGACATCATTGACAAACCTCCAATAAATTCTTGGTAAATTTAATATTTTAGTAATCTAAATTTGTAAAAGTTTATTTATGAATAATTATATGTTGTTTACTTCATGATCTTTAACTTGTTAGTTAATTATGTGTATGTGTTATTGTACATTATGATCATGAATACTTAGTTTTGGTTATTTACAATAGTTTATAATGGATTATATCTTGATGTGGGATAACTAATATTTATTATACTAATGTGGATGTAGGATAGAGTCCACCCTCTAAATTATGATGGAGGGAGAGTATCATCAGAGTGGATGGAGTAGATGGATGTTGGGGGTTGAGAGAATGAAAATAAAACTTTACATACACCACAATACGATTGTATTGTTATTTGTTTATATTGTTTCAATAATTCATACTTACTTGGATTGTGTTGCATATTACTCTAATATTTACATGTAGTGATTAAGATGTGATTTCATATTTTTAGTGTCTAGTTGGGTTACAATTTACATATTTGTCTATTATAACTTGTGCATTAATATCCTTTTGTGACCATGCTGGTGTGCAAAGTTAAAGATTAAAATATCTTGTGCATTGGTATTTCTTAGGATTGGTCTTATGTGATTGTCTTATTATGATTATCTTAACATTTGATTAAAAACCATATTCTAGTATAGGAAGGCTTAAACAGTATAAGTAATAAAATTGATGGCATGTTTTAGTTTAGAATTCCAATATTTGATATTTATAGCAAAAGCTTACATGAAGGTAATTTTGGGGTTAAATTAGAAAATTATGTTTCATTTATTAGGTGAAATTTCTAAATAAAAATACATTATTATGTAGATGTTGGGTCAACTAAATTTTTTATAAAACTAAAGCAAGGTTATGATTATGGCATATTCAGAGGAATAATAGGGCATTGAGAAATTAACTATGCGTGGTAATTTGGAAGCAATGATTTTAAGGATCAATTCTCTATCATGAGGTTTTGATGGAGCTAACTGGCAGAGAGGATTGAGTCTACCACCATGCCAAGAATTTTGTAAATTTATTGTAGCACTACGAGTTCATTTATGGAAGACCCAATTTTGTGGAGCGGTTCATTTATTGGTTCGCATGCAAAACATGGGATGAAGCATAAAAATGAAGAAGGTGGAAGTTTTTGGGGGATACTCAAGTTCACATTATGGATAAGAAGGAATATTATAGGTAAGAAGTGAAGGTTTTGATTTGAAATATGGATAGTGTCCTTTGGTATAGCCCCGACTACATTTACTAAGTAAGGTTTATTGATTAAAATTTATAGTCAGTGTTTTTATTGTGAAATGAATCAAAAACTAATCCTAGTGTATACCATTGATTTTATAAATGGATTTTTTCATTTAATGGTAAAAATAAAACTAAAAAATAGTAATGAGATGTAGAAGGGTTTGCAAAGTGGGTTGGTTGTGCCCAGCCCTACCCAAGTTAAAATCTCATAGGGAATTTATAGGCACATGTGGCCATTTGAAATTAATTAGTGGTTTCAAGTGATCAAGTGGTAGCCATTTATATTGGTTTAATAGTTCTTGGAGACCAGGCCCCTTGTTTGTGGCCCAAAACTAGTTTGCAGCTTTAGTCAAAAGTGAATATCGATTAAAAAAAATAAAAATAAAACAAGGGTAATATATATTCAACCCTGGGGATGGGCTCAACCCATCCACTAGGCCAAATATATATAAAACCCAAACCTTTTCCAAATGGGTGTGTGTATTGAAATATCCATGAAGAAATATAATATTTAGGGTTTTCATTTAAAATTTATGTGTAAATCAATATATAAGTATTGTGAAATCTAAAAGGTGGAAGCCTTACATTTATTAAACCTTTATGTAATTTACATAAGCTATGAGTCTAGTTATGATTGAATTTGGAAACCTAATTAGAGTGAGCTATAATTATTTTCAAATACCAGGGTCATTCAACTCATTAGATCTATTCTTTTTAATTATGGTAATAAAATGTTGATATAGAAATATGGATGAGTCTATTTCATTTGATATAGATCTTTGTGCCTGAATAAAATTTGATCATTATATTTTTTGAGTTTAATATGAACAACACTACATTGAACTAGGGAATTTTCATGCTTGAATTCTATCCATATTGTAGATAAACATATAAAGTTCTCAAAATAGGAATTTTTGACTGTGTGTTTTGAATTGTCAATAAATGGTTTTATTTGTGAATTATCCATTCAATATGTTATTTAAATTATATATATATATATATATATATATATATATATATATATATATATATGTATGTATGTATGTATGTTAATGGATGAATTCCAAAAATTGACACACACACACACATGTGTGTGTGTGTGTGTGTGTGTTAGTTATATATAGATATATGTACCTATATTTGCTTGAGATATTTGAGGTTCATAGAAAATGTATGTAGAATGGTTGGATATTAAAGAACAATCATTTTAAGAGTTTCATCTTTTATATATATTATATGATTTTGAAAAGTCAATATTTAGTTGTGTTATTATGACTATATATATATATATATATATATATATATATATATATAATTTTCAAATATCATAGAAGTTTACTCAAAATCAGAGTACATTATATATACATATACTAAATGGATGAATAAATATGGTTATAGTAAATTAGATGTTAATGATATGCATGAGAAAACATTTAGCTATGAAAGCAATATCTTAATCAGAACCACTTCAGACATGGAAAGATAAGAGGAAGTTGTGATATGATCAATTTGGGTTACTTTCTAGTTATTACATGAGTTGAAATTCTACATATGCATGAATATCATCCCATTGTTAAACTAGCATTGTTATAGATTGGATTTTAATGTGTACGACCATTACTATAATAAATAAATATTAGTATATTTTAGTTGTTCATATGATATGAACAATTAGCGGATCAAATTAAATGATTATAAATATGAACAAACAGTTGTCTATGTATTATTATTTAGGATGCATATGATGGATTATATGTGATTATAATGTTTCTTTGTATTTATAAATGTTGTGTTATTCTGTATGGAAATCTATACATTTGAAATCCATGGATTTTAACATTAGTTATGTTTGTATTAATTTGATATTAATGACATGAAATAAGTAGGTGAGATGGAATTCACGTACTTATCATCGATATTAAGTATAATTGAGGTAATATGATTGATTTGTGTGTGTGAAATTGATTAATCCTAGAGATTTGGAAATTATATGAAAAGTTTGTCTAAAATAATTTTCATAGTTTAAACATTATCATTTCAAATATTTGATTTAGTTTACATGTTTTTCATGATATCATATTAGAACATATTTCTATATGATTTGATATATGTAGTAGTTATCTTACTTCACGTGGGTTCTAGTTGACTTTTTGATTCATGCACCCTCATTATGTTAGAGGTACAATCTAATGAGAGGAGGGGAGGGGGGTAAATTAGTGGTGACAAACAATCTAATTCAATTTTCAAAGCTTTAGAGATACAATCTAGTGAGAGGAGGGGGGAGGGGGTAAATTAGTGGTGACAAACAATCTAATTCAATTTTCAAAGCTTTAAAAATACTTAAGCTTTCAAAACACACATTCATGAAGCATACAAATCATTCATATTAGTGAACAATAAACATAAGTCAATATCACATACATAACACAAGGTCTACATGGTAAACCCTCTTGGGGAATAAAACCAACTCTCAATCCTACAAACACATGGACCACTATCTTATAAGATGATCACAAACAATAGATTTATCAAGTCCTTCTGATCAAAGGTCTTTAGTGAAACCCTGTTTCACAAGGAGCAACTTCCCCTAAGGAAGATCAAGTCCTTTAGACCCTACTTAGAAGGAAAACTTCCACCTTATAACTAATGTCTTCAATACTTGATGATGGACCTCTTTATTATCTGATAACTACACAAACTCACTCTCTTTCTCAATCAATCCTCTCACATAGGCATGGTACAATCTCTCTCCTTCTTCACTCAAATAGTCCTCACATGTACACTCATATCTCTTTACAAAACTTCAAACTATAATAAAACTATATTATGATCAGAAACATGACCTACAAATCATACACATAGTACTTATTATTCTCTTTTCATCAACCCAATAGTTGGGTACTCACACTCTCCTCTGCTTTCCTTCGCTCTTCAACTCTCTCAAATCTTACACATTCAAAATCTAGAAATCAACACATTTGATTTAACTATATATAGAGAAATCATGAATTAATCAAGATCATAATATTTCTTTTTCAACAACAAAACATGCCTTTACCCTTAAGGCCTCTCATATGGGTCACACTTAAGTAGTTACACCTTTTAATAACATCCTTGTAGCTTTTATTGGTCTCATGGAGACCCATTTACCCATTTAGCACACCAACAAACAAAAAATTAACATAGAACCATTTAAAAATACATATATCCACTCCTTATGTCCCCTAAGACATCCATAAATGGTCATAGTCAACCTATCTCACTTCTACGTATGTTTAAATAAAGACCTTATATAGGGATTCCATTATCGAACATATAGTCAACTTCTTAAGAATTTTTTATACTCGAGATATATTTATTACACCTCCAAAATCCTTATAGAACATCTTGAAGGAGTCTACAACACTCCCTAAAAACTAATTCACCATGAAACATTGAAACAACACCAAAACAAGCTCTACAATCCTTCTTAGGTTATTTGTAAAATAAACATGAACACATAGTCAAATTTGAACATAAATATATTTGATTGTACACACTTTCACATCTTTAAAATAGGCTAATTATATGTACCATGGAGTCCTTTTCATCTTTTCTTTTTATAGCACCAACAAATTTGACTTCTATCAAAAGATATGGATAAAATATAGAGCTCTAGTTTTTCCCTGTGTTAAATTCAAATATTTGAATAGAAATGGTCATAGTTAACCTTCAAACATAATGCTTGCATCTCATGTCCTCTCAGCTTTGGATCAATCTCACACCATCGATATTGTCTAAACTTTAATGCATAGTCTATCAAAGCCAAATGTTAAAAAACAATCACTTTGACCTCATCTCATGTAATTTCATAATGTTAACTCAACATGATCCATCGATCTCTACAGATCAACCAGGTATTTAATGATCAATGCTCACTACTTGATCAATCTATATGAATGCCTACTCACCATTGGATCCTTATACTGTACCTTTCCATAGTCATTAAACATTGTGCACCTATCCTCATCTTGTTTCTTCCTAACTTCTTAGAGAAAATGTACACCGTTGATCTTGCTCAAGCTTTAAATCTTGCATAAATGACTAAGTATGGGGACCCTTTCAATATGCATGGAAGGCCAATTTTGTACCTCAATGACTTCTTTTATACTTACTCGCATGATCTAAAAATTATAAAATATGATCTCCTTACAGAAGATAATTTAACCATGTAATAATAATCTCTTGTAACCCTCAAATGTGTGAGATATAACATCATTAACAATCCTTCTCAAAATCTTCTATCATAGAGCCAACTATGTCAAAACCTACCTAAGAAGCCAACTTTAAGCATGCATAAATTTTGTGATGATTTAGCACATGATCTCAAATTTAGCACAAATCATCTATGCTCAAAACTGAACAAACCCATATGATCATTTTATTTTGACACCTTCACATGTGAAATATACAACACCATTACAATGCTCACTCAACTCTTCTTGCCACATTGTAAAATTGACTGTTAAAAAACACAATCAAACTAGTTAGGAACCCAACTTTACATAAGGATATATTTTGATGTACTTTATTGAATGATCTAAAAATTAGTGAAAATAAACTAGGTCCAAAAATGAATAAACCCATATGATCACCTTCTCTTGAAATTTCCACACATGCAAGATATTCCATCATTAAACTGCTTACTCAAATTTTTTGCCATTGGACCAAACTATCTAGATGAAAACTATGGACAACTGGATGAATTCCACTTATGTAAACAAGCTATCAAAGTAAATATAACATCTTAAGGACCTCTTACACATTCTCCAATCACCATACCAATCCTTAAACATCTCTAATTATGCCAAAATTGAAGATTAACCAAGCCAACATATAGTACACTAGAACAAACACATTACACACTTTATCATTGTTACTTGGGATATCAAATCACTTCATCCACTCACTAAGACACCTATATGACATCACCATGACATCACTAATAATTCTTCAATAATATATCCCTTTGTTATTGATGTCAACAAACATCATATATAGCAATATACAACTCACCTTCTCTCTCTTCAAGCACTCCCACAATATGAACTTTCTCCCCCTTTGACATAATGATAAAGTGGGCACCAACCAATATTGAGGACCTAAAAAGACAATCAAATAGGAAAGGAACATCTTAAAAAGATAGTACAAATTCCCCCTTACCTTGAGCCTACCTTTTCTTGCCTTGACAAACTTCCTCTTGCTCCATACCAACACTCTCTTTAGTCAAATACTACAACCAATGAAGAAAGAACACATAAAACATTGAAATCTAATGGAAATCACCAAGAAATATCTAAGAGGGGCTCCCCTTAATTTTTTTGAGCCATTGCACCATTTGAGCATCTTCAAATATGCACACAACATGAAGACCCACCACACAAGCTTACTAGCCTTCTCTCTCAAGACACTTCCATGACCAACAACAAAGCATCAAACCACTCATTAATTAGGAAACATGTTCTAAACCAACTTGAAAACTCACATTGAAACATTTATTCTTTGTTATTTTTGGAGAAATAAAACAAAAACACTCTTCTTCTTACTAGGCTTGTTTAGTCCTCGTGTAGGCCTACCTGGAACTTGAATATCCCACAAATTTTAGTAAACACACATTCCAGACCTAAAATTTCATAAATGGAGTAATCTTATATTCCCCCTTAAGCATACTAATTTTCATCACCAATCTTATCCTCTACAACACACTTCCTTCACAAACCTACTAGCTAATTATGCCTTCAACATGACAAAAACTTGAATAAATTTAGAACCACAAACATTAAAATATATATGAATATTTATTTCACAACCCATTTTTCCTATTTAACATATTAAGAAGCCTCAGACCTTAACTCATAAGGTAGACCATTTTTCTAGTAGAGCCCAAAACCCTAGAATCTTAAAACAAACAAGTCAACACAACACCTTCTAATCAACATCCACATCTGAAACCTCTTATACACCTGGAGAGAGCCATTACACACATCTAGACCAATATTTGAGATTCCATACCATTAGGAACCTTGACTTCCTATATCCCATTTTAGGACCTGTAAGCTTTTAAGCAAAAACTCAAAAACTTGAGAGCAAACAAAAATCTCCAAATTGACTTCAACATACCTTTAGATCATAAACCCACCTGGATTAGGATAGAATAAGGTCAATAGACCTTTATATGTAGAAATATTACCTTAATAAATCACAGATCCTCCTTTACCATCTAGGAACCTTCAATCTAACCCTACAAACTATTTTAACTAAAAAACACCACAACAACACTTGTTTCTCTAATCAAAAGGAGTCTCTTAAAAAGCATAAATAGAGACACCCTCTATACCTCAATTATCTAAAATAGACACAAATCCTCATATTCCTCTTCCTCCTTGATTAATCAATACTTATATTTCTTTTTCTTCTTCTTTGGCTTTAGAGAAAAAACTTCCTCAACTACTACATACCTTTTCATTTGAAGAATCTTCTTTGCATCTTGGATCCTCATCACTAGGCACTTATTCAATAATATCAGGATGATCACTTAGATCCATACATACCTTAGAACTATCCTCAACTAGTACATTGGTCTTCTCCTTGAGCTTAGTCTCTTCATACTCAACATGAGTAGACAATGAGACCTCTTTAGACTCTTCAAATTTAGAATTATTCTCCACCATAGCAAACAAATTACTTGGACCTAAAACATCATCAAAATTCTTACTTACCACCTTTGGTTTCCATGAGTTCTTTTGCATTATATCTTTCACTCTAGGATCTTGATAAAACCTATTCTATCTTGTAAGACTTTGCTTGAAGAATCTATAAATGTGACCTATCTATTCATAATTGAATCATGCCATATTTTTTGTAAAAAGATATTTCTACCTTTTTAGATTTGGACAATATCTTGCAATGTGTCCTATTTCATAACAACAACAACACTTAATATCTCTTGAAGGAAACTTAGCTTGTCTTACCTTAAATGGACAACATTTTGTAAAATTTCCCACATCATGATAGTTGAGACACTCAACCTTTCTTACACCTTTTAACTTATGACCCCCATCATAGTTCCAAGCAAATTCATTTTTAATAGGTCTTCTACATTCTCTATCTCTATGTCCAAACTGATTACAAGTTTATTAGTAACCATTAAAATTTTCATACCTCAGGGCATTGGGTTGTCTGATCTATTTTATATTCATTTTTCCAACACCTTCATTCCTTGTATGATGATTTGAATTCAAAGGCTAATTGTCCTTATTCACATTAGTCTTCACTTATCTTGAGTTGTAGTCTTTAGTTTGTATTTGTATCCAAGACCAGTCTTATCACTTGCATGCTTTTTATCATTCATAATATTGTCTAGATCACTTGATCTCTTTTCAAATATCACAAATGATATAACCTTACTAGATACCTTATCTAAATCAGATTTTAATGACTCATTTTCAATTACATACCTTTTACATTCATCTTATTTAGATTTTAAGTTTGTAGACAAGATTTTCAATTAACAATTGAGATGTTTGACCATATCTTCATGATCCTTGGAATATTCATCCATTCTTGCCTCAAACACACTAAATTACTCCTAAAATTCCTTGAGTTTAGATTTCATCTTCTTATTTCTCTTCTTTTCAATATTTAGTTCTTCATGAGCATTTTTCAATGCAGTCTCATAGTCCACCTCCTCTTCATCATCATCTAAATCACTCCAAGTAGACCTATTTTTCTATGAATAACTTCCTTCCTTAGCCATGAATATAAATTAATATTCAACAAAACCATCATCTTCATGATCATATTCTGAGTCACTATCTTCACTCTCATCTGATGAGCTATACTCTTCTTTGGTGTAGAGACTCTTCTTGTTCTTGAAGTACTTTTTCTTGTTATCAAACCTTCTAAATCCCTTTTTGCTTTTGTCAGACCTAAAATATCTCTTGCCATCATATTGACCTTGATCATGCTCTTCATCATCATCTTTCTTATACATATGAGGAACTTATTAGCAAAATGTCCTATCTCACCGCAATTGAAGCATTTGAGGGGTAGCTTACCTTTATGCTTTCTTGAACTTGTTCTCAATTTTCTTGAAATCAAAGCAATTAGTTCTTCCTCATCTATATTAGGAATGACATCTACTTTGAGTTTCTTACCTTAGAACTTCTTCTTTGTCTTCATTTTATTCTTGAAAGCTACTTATTTCTTTGGTGATATATCATCATTCTTCCTCATCTCATAGGTAGTAAGGGTGCCATGCAATTGATCCATATTTAACTAAGGTCATGCATCTCTTCTATAGTAGAAACCTTCAGATCAAACTTGGGGGATAGAGACCTTAATACCTTTTGAAAAATAGTAGTTTATTTAAGGTTCTCTCCAAGATATTTGATGATGTTCACAATCTCATGAACTTTCTATAGAAAGGATGCCAAAATATCTTCTTCATTCATCTTGAGACTTCCAAATTACTTTTTGTGAGTTTACAACTTTGCCAACTTAAACTTTGAATCTCCTTCAAAAATAGTCTTAAATTTATCCCATATTTCATTGGTAGATGTGAAATGAATTACTTTGATGAACTCAGTTTCTATAAGACCATAAGTGATGGAATTCATTGCTTTAGAGTTATTCTCAAATAGCTTCTTGTTTGTAGCACTAGATGGAGGAATAACAAGAGTAACATAATAATCCAAAATATATTTCCACACATCAAACCCTAAGGACATAATGTATGTCTTCATCCTATCACTCCAAAATGCATAATAGGGTCCATTGAACATTGATTTTTCTTAATAGATAAACCACCTTGCACATTTTAACTAGCCATTGTACCTTGGATCACCTTCAAGCTATCAAGATTTTGCTAAAGGTCCTTTCTTTGATACCAATTATTAGAGGTAAAATCTATTAAGAGGGGGGTAAATCAGTGGTGCCAAAAAATCCAATTCAATTTTCAAACTCTTTCAAATATTTAAGCATTCAACACAAGCATTCATGAAGCATGCCAATCATTTATAATAGTGAACAATAAACATAATGCAAGATCACATAAATAACACAAGGTCTACGTGGGAAACCCTCTTAGGGAATAAAACCCACTTTCAAGCCTAAAAACACATGGAATACTATCTTATAAGATTATTATAAATAAGAGATTGATCAAGTCCTTCTGATCAGAAACCTTTGATCAAGTCTTTTTGACCTACAACCTTGATCAAGTCCTTCTAATTAAAGGTCTTTAGTGAAACCCTATTTCACAAGGAGAAAATTCCCCTAAGGAATATCAAGTCCTTTAGACCCTCCTTGGAAATAAAACTTCCACCTTAGAACTGATGTCTTTAACACCTAATGATGGACCTCTTGATTATCTGACAACTACACAATCTCACTCTCTTTCTCAAACAATCCTCTTACATAGGCATGTTATAATATCTCTCCTTCTTCACTCAAATAGTCCTCATATGCACACTTAGATCTCTTTGTATAGCTTTAAATTGTAAGAACACTATACTATCATTAGAACATGACCCACAAATCATACACACATTCCTA
Organism: Torreya grandis; assembly: GCA_037957365.1. Taxonomy (NCBI): domain Eukaryota; kingdom Viridiplantae; phylum Streptophyta; class Pinopsida; order Cupressales; family Taxaceae; genus Torreya; species Torreya grandis. Next base: position 782,171 of record JARHVA010003329.1, on the reverse strand, counting down.
AGTCTTCTCTACTCATCAACCTAATAGCTAGGCACTCACACTCTCCTTTGCTTTCCTTTACTCTTCAACTCTCTCAAATATTTCAAATTCAAAATATATAAATCTGTTGGGTGAATATTTTTTCGACCAGCTAACTGGCATTCAAAATAGTTCCTATCACCATAGCATAGGGAGATGGGTCATCCTGGTGTGCAGGTTTACTACATCAACAGGGGACGAATCTCTCCTCTCATCAAGGGGAGGTTCCCTATTAAATATACAGAGCTATATACAATATCAATAAGCAAAAAGTAAGACATGGGGGTGAGACAAACCATCCATCTCTCTTATTTTAGAGATGATGCACATAGGAAAAGGATAAAATCCTAGCTATAAATGCTGAAGGCACTTCTCTTCTTTTAGAAGTGTTGCTACAGGAAAAAGTAGGAGTTTTTTTTAGATAGTGAAATAACTAGTGATAAAAAGGGGTGTAGAAATAGTAGGATGAAACAAAGCACAAAGTCTCCACCTCAACTGCCCAAAGAATATATCACAAAGGATAGTGGGGGCACAAAGTCACCCAAGAATCCTCAACACAAAAAGAAAAGGAAAACACAAACTAAAATCAATTGTGAAAGCACAAAGTCTTCTCGCAATTGGTTTCAAGACACTTCCCTATTACCTTCACTAATTATACGTACCAAATTAAATGAATAAGGACACCTTCAGATGATACAAGTCATAACATCACAAAGTCTAGAAAAACTTGCTTTCTCATTCAAATAACAAGGAAAATGAAATTACAACATGAGCTCAAAGTCTCAGTCTTCTTCTTTCAAAATGGGCTGACTTTCACTCTTGTAAAATGAAAAAGTCTCTTTTGTAACAAATGAGAGATTACAATATATAGCACTCCAAGAAAGACTTGGGTGCTTGTTTTCCATAGAATGGCCCATGCTATGCATTCAATGCCTTGAATGCATTTCTAGGTTTGTCAAAGGACTGTGTTGAAAACAGGGCAACTATCTTAACTATGGCAAGTCATTTCATCCCATATGTCTTCTCTCGAGTTTGGATCATCTAGTTTGTCCCCTCTGATGTCTGTGTAGCTGTCCATTTGTCTTTACTTCATGGAAGGAAAAAATAGGCCACATCCTTAAATTGCAAGCCAAAATACCTGTTTAGTGGACTATTATAACTACTAAAATTACTTCTGCGTAGACATTTTAGGCTTTTCCCTCTTTTTGCTTTTGTCTTTTCTAGCTTTGTCTCTTTTTGCTGTGTTTTAAGCTATCAAGCTATCTTTTTAGCCAGTCGCTTGGTTCTTCCTTCAAGTTTTGCACTTTATTTGAATTTCAATGAATATTCCCTTACCTTAAATTTGACGTCTATAGTGACATCATTGGTTGACAGTTTTAGTGGTTTAGGCGGCCTTCTCGACTCCTTAGTTCAATCACTTTCTTGCTTCAATCATTATATTGGTTCAATCACTTTCTTGCTTTAATCACTTTATTAGTTCAATCACTTTCCTGCTCCTTGGTTGAACCATCACTTTCATTTGAACTTGCCTTTGGAATCATCCATGTTGCTTCTCTCTTTGCTTGAGGCCACCTTTGAAATTTTGAACCATGTTGAAACATTGAACTTTGAACTCTTTCGGTTCAAAGTTCAATTGATTCATTGGTTTATTCTGTGTCTCACCCAACCACTGCTTCCTTTATCTTTTTAAGCTTTGGTTGAACCTTTAAACCTTGAACCCATTGAAATTTTGAACCAAAGTGGTTCAAAGCTCAATGGTTTAATGCCTTTGTCCTTTATCATTTGCCAATTGAACTCTTTTGATTGAACTAAGGCGTTGAACCAATCCTGAAAATGACTGAGTGTTAGAAGCTTGTTATTTTGACTGAAATTGCCTGCAGAAGCTTTTTTTAACCTATTGAACCAATGAATCCATTCACATATAAGCTTAAAAATGAGGAATTTGAAAGCTTAGAACAAATTTTGAGAAGGGGAGAGAGAAATTTTGGTCTAATGAACCAAAATAGTTCATAAGTTGTCCCAAAAATGTCACTCATTTTTTGGGGACAACAGCTGGCTCTAGTTGGGGAACTTCCTTCAGTTGAAAACTTGGAATAGCTGAGGAGAGTAGAAACCAGAATCTCTAGTGCCTTGAAGTGTGCCATTGGGCTACGGAGTCGCACTACCCAAGAAGAAAAACTCCAAAAAATGAAAACAAAAAGCACAAAATAGAACTAAAGACTTTAAAAATATACAAATATATAGGTGAATTTATTTGGTACTTCAAGAATTGAAGTACCTCAGATGCTACCCCTTGAGAGGTAGTTAAAATGGCCTTCTATCCTAATAAACCAACAAGAAGCCATTTTTCCCCTAGAATCAGTGACAGATGAATGGAACTCTCCACTAGGAATTCAATCTCCTATGTCTTCCTCTTGGTTCTCTTCTCTTACTACCCCTTAACAAGACTTGATTTCTAGTTTGAGAACCATGAATCTTGGTTCTCCTATGGAGTCCCTTTTTTTGATTCTGATGGGTAGTATCCTAGTCTATTACCATAATTTGTTGTTTTGATAGTTCAGTCCAACACATGTCTTGATTGTCCCCTTCAGACCCCTGGCAGATCACTAGCTTGACATCTCCTTTGTCTCAAGTAGTTCCCCATTCGAGTAACAGAGATTCATACTCAGCAGTGTTTTTGGTGTTGCTAAACTACAACTCATGTAAAGAAGGAAGAATATCCCCCTTAGGAGATATCAACACCAACTTGGCCCCAACACCTATAGAAGAATTGATGCCATCCATTTCCTAGATCCAAACATCACCAAAAATGGATCTTCTGTCAGATTTCTCTTCATTAGAGATGGAAGACCCTTTTTCATTTATACTGCACCCTACCAATCCTTCTGATGTTTGGTTTGAATCAATTCTTGGATCACCACCTACCAGAATTTCATCTCTAGGAACATGGACATCCTCTGTGGTCAAGAAGTAATCACACTTGCCTGAAAACTCAAACAAAATTTGAGCTTCAAGGGCCAACGTTTGGGTCTTGACATCTTGTACCAACTTGTCCAACTGATCGGGGTTGGACAGTAGGACTTTAAATTTAGTAATTTGACTTTTGGTCTTTTTGACATGATCAGTTATGTCAAATGACTGAATTGGACTAGGAATAGAGGATGGGAGTTCATCCTTTTGGTTTTTGGGAGGGGCGGGAGGACTGGACTGTGAAATTGAAGTAGAAGTTGTAGAACTATTTGGGATACTTACTTCTTTAGAAACCACCAGGTCCTTTGGCTAGAAAGACAGAGTGGTTCCATGTTCAACAATTGAAATTTATAGTTCAGGTCACTTCTCTATTTTTCCTTTATCAGCTTATTAAGTTGACTAGTTTTGGGACTGGGTGAACACAACATATGGTCCCTCATCTGCATCACCTTCACTTCTAGGTTCATCCCGGTAATCTAGGAAACCAATGATGGAGTCACCCACTAACTCTTCTTGATCCTCTGTGAAGAGGTAAACATTATTTTCTTGATTAAACTTAGGTTGGAAAGAGAAATCATGCTTTGTTTCCAAATATCCAACTACTAAGTTGGCTAGAGGTGCTTCAATGGCGAGGTTCCTCTGTGGAGGAGGAAGGCAATTTTGTTGTCCCTAATTGCTGGCAGCATTGCCTTAGTACACCTAGTTCTAAAATGTCCTCCTGGGCTTATCTCTATATGCATGAGAAAATGACATCCCTTGCGCCATTTGCTTTTTGAAAGCTAGCATCTCATTTGCTAGCTTTTGTACCATTGGGTCAGTGGTGACTGCAGGTGAATACTCAGAAGATGAAGAGGATTTACCTTTATTAGGGTCTCTTCTTATCTTTCCTACCAAGATAAGTTCATCTTCTACCTTAGTAGCCAAGTCCTAAGCAGCCTTAAGGTCTATATGTCTAGCCTGTCTCAACAAAAAACTCACTTCAAGTAGCTGTGAGTTGATGAAGAAACACATGAGATTCTGAGGTGTCAGCTGGGCGATCATGGGAATCCTATGCCTTAGCTTGTTGAACTTGGCAATAAAGTCCCTCATAAGCTCATGGGGCTCCTTCTTCATTTGTGTGAGCTAGGATAGCAAGGCATGTGCATCCTCTACTAGCCTGAACTTGGATTCAAATTTAGCTTTGATAGTGTCCCAGCCAGTCACTGATCCAGTCTGCAGATGGTAAAATTAGTCTGCAACAACACCTTGTAGTGTCTCCACAAAAATTCTGACTGCCACATCTTCAAATTCCACCCCTATCACACCACAAGCTATGTTGAAAGCTATAATGTGTCCATCAGGGTGAACTCTCCCATCACCAAAGAATTTGGGGAAATTCTTTCTTGAACTGAGTGGTAGCTCATGCAAGGGTGGAGTTAGATTAAGTGGGCCAAAAGAGTTACCCCAGGGGCCTCAAAATACCATGATTGGATTATGAAAAATAGGGATAACACATCTGAGTGGAGTTTCCAAATTATAGGACAAAAATGGAAAAGAACTAGCCCTGATTCAGCTTGAGGCTTGAGGCTACAGGCTGCGCACTCTTTTCTAGCGACTCTAGTTTTACAGACCAGGTAAAATAATGGAAACAGAGATGGAGGAGGGTAAGGCTAATGATAGTGGGTAAGACATGGAATGAAGTCACCAAACTCTATAATGGATAAGGGTTATAATTATTATGGGTAAGACATAGGTGATGTTTCAATCTGAAACTTGAGGTTCTGAATTGCACAAAATTAGTGTCCCCATCAAAGTCAGCAAAAAAAATTGTTGGGTGAATATTTTGTCGACCAGCTAACTGGCATTCAAAATAGTTACTATCACCACAACATAGGGAGATGGGTCATCCTGGTGTGTAGGTTTACTGCATCATAAGGGGATAAATCTCTTGTCTCATCAAGGGGAGGTTCCCTATTAAATATGCAGAGCTATATACAATATTAATAAATATAAAGTAAGACATAGGGGTGGGACAAACCATCCATCTCTCTTCTTTTAGAGATGATGCACATAGGTAAAGGAGAAAATCTTGGCTATAAACACTGAAGGCACTTCTCTTCTTTCAGAAGTGTTACTACAAGAAAAAGTAGGAGTTTATTTCAGATACTGAAATAACCAGTGATAAAAAGGGGTGTAGTAATAATAGGATGAAATAGAGCACAAAGTCTCCACCTCAACTACCTAAAGAGTATATCACAAAGGATAATGGGGGCACAAAGTCACCCCAGAATCCTCGACACAAAAAGAAAAGGAAAACACAGACTAAAATCAATTGTGAAAGCATAAAGTCTTCTTGCAGTTGGTTTCAAGACACTTCCTTATTACCTTCACTAATTTTGTGTACCAAATTAAATGAATAAGGGCACCTTCAGATGACACAATTCAAAACAACACAAAGTCTGGAAAAACCTACTTTCTCATTTAAATAACAAGGAAAATGAAATTACAACCTGAGCTCAAAATCTCAGTCTTCTTCTTTCAAAATGGGTAAAGTTTCGCTCTTGTAAAATGAAAGTCTCTTTTGTAACAAATGAGAGATTACAATATATAGCGCTCCAAGAAAGACTTGGGCACTTGTTTTCCATAGAATAGCCCATGCTACGCATTCAATGCCTTGAATGCATTTCTAGGTTTGTCAAAGGATTGCATTGAAAACATGGTAGCTATCTTAACTATGGCATGTCATTTCATCCCATATGTCTTCTCCCGAGTCTGGGTCATCTGGTCTATCCCCTCTGACGTTTGTGCAACTGTCCATTTGTCTTTAATTCCTAAAAGGAAAAAATAGGCCATGTCCTTAAATTTTAAGCCAAAATACCTACTTAGTGGACCATTCCACCTACTAAAATTACTTCTGCGCAGACATTTCAGGCTTTTCCCTCTTTTTACTTTTGTCTTTTCTAGCTTTGTCTCTTCCTGCTATGATTTGAGCTATTGGTCTATCTTTCAGCCAGTCACTTGGTTCTTCCTTCAAGTTCCATGCTTTATTTGAATTTCAATAGATATTCCCTTACCTTAAATTTGACATCTGTGGTGACATCATTGGTCGACTATTTCAATGGTTTGGGTGGCCTTCTTGGCTCCTTGGTTCAATCACTTTCTTGCTTCAATCGCTTTATTGGTTCAATCGCTTTCCTGCTCCTTAGTTGAACCATCGCTTTCATTTGAACTTGCCTTTGGAATCATCCATTTTTCTTCTCTCTTTGCTTGAGGCTACCTTTGAACTTTTGAACCATGTTGAACCATTGAACTTTGAACTCTTTCAGTTCAAAGTTTAATCGGTTCATTGGTTTATTCTGTGTCTCGCTCAAACACTACTTCCTTTATCTTTCTACGCTTTGGTTGAACCTTTGAACCTTGAACCCATTGAAATTTTAAACCAAAGTTGTTCAAAGCTCAATGGTTTAATGCCTTTGTCCTTTATCATTTGCCAATTTAACTCTTTTGATTGAACCGAGGCGTTGAACCAATCCTAGAAATGACTGAGTGTTAGAAGCTTGTTCTTTTGACTAAAATCCCTTGCAAAAGCTTTTTTTAACCTATTGAACCAATGAATCCCTTCACAGGAAAAGCTTTAAAATGAGGAATTTGAAAGCTTAAAACAAATTTTGAGAAGGGAAGAGAGAAATTTTGGTCTGATGAACCAAAATAGTTCATAGGTTGTCCCAAAAATGTCACTCATTTTTTGGGGACAACAAAATCAACACATTTGATTTCACTATATATAGATCAATCATGAATTAATCAAGATCACAATTTTTCCTTATTGGACACAAAACATGCCTTCACCCTTAAGGCATCTCATATGGGTCAAACTTAATTAGCTACACCTTTTAATAAGGTCCTTACAGCTCTTATAGGTCTTATGAAGACCCATTCACCCATTTATCCCACCAATGAACAAAACAATAACGCAATACTATTTAAAAATACATAGGTCCACTCCTTATGTCCCCTAAGACATCCAAAAATATTCATATTCAACTTAGCTCACCTCTATGTATGCTCAAATAAAGACTTTATTTAGGAACACCATTACCAAACATATAGTCAAATTCTTAATAACTATTCATACTCAAGATAGACTAGTTACACCTCTAAAATCCTTGTATAGCATCCTCATAGAGTCTACAATACTCCCCAAAAACCATTTCACCATGAAACATCGAAAAACATCAAAACAAGCTCAATAATCCTTCTTGGGTCATTTGTAGAATAAACATGAACACACAATCAACTTTGAACATAAATATCTTTGACTGTACACACTTCTAGATCTTCAAAATAGGTTAATTAGATACACTATGGAGTTCTCTTCATTTTTGATTTTTATAGCACCAAATTTTTTGACTTCTATTGAAATATATGGAAAAAATATAGAGCTATATTTTTTCCTTGTGTTAAATTCAAATATATGAATAACAACAGTCATAGTTAACCTTCAAACATAATGCTCACATTTCATGTCCTCTCAGCTTTGGATCAATCTCACACCATTAATCTTGTTTGAAATTTAACGCATATTATACCAAATCCAAATGTTAAATAATAGTCATTTTGATCTCATCTCATGCAATCTCATAACATTGACTCAACATGTTCCATCAATCTCTACAAATCAACCAACTCTTTCATGATTAATGCTTACTATTGATCAATATATACAAATGCCCATTCACCATTAGATCCTTATCTTATACCTTTGCTTAGTCATTAAACATCGTACAACTATCCTCAACTTGTTACTTCTTGACTTCTTGGATTAAACGTGCACCATTTATCTTGCTCAAGTTTTAACTCTTGTATAAATGACAATGGGGACCCTTTAAATATGCCTGGAAGGCCAAATTTGCACCTCAATAACTTCTTCTATGCTTACCTGCATGATCTAAAAATTAAACCAAATGATCTCCTTACATAGGATAATTTAACCATATAACAAAAATCTCTTGTAAACCTCACATGTTTGAGTTATAACATCATTAACAAGCCTTCTCAAAATATTTTATCATAAATCCAACTATGTCAAAACCTACTTGAGAGGCCAACTTTGAGCATGCATAACATTTATTGTGATTCAGTGCATGATCTCAAATTTAGGCCAAATCATCTATACTCAAAATTAAACAAACCATATGATCATTTTATCTTAATACCTTTACATGTGTAAGATATAAAACCATCAAAATGCTCACTCATCTCTTCTTGCCACATTGTAAAATTAATAATGGAAAAACATAGTCAAACTGCTTGGGAGCTCAAATTTTCATAAGCATATATTTTTACATTCTTCATCACATGATCTAAAAATGATCAAAAATAAGCTAGGTCTAAAACCAAACAAACCCATATGATCACATTCTCCTAAAACATCCACACGTGTGAGATATTCCATCATCAAACTACTTACTCATATTTTCTTCGAATGGACCAAACTATCTAGATGAAAACTATGGACAACTAGATGGATTCTACTTATTCACACAAGCTCTTAAAGAAAAGATAAGATCTTAAGGACCTCTTACACATGATCCAATCACCATACTCATTCCTGAACATCTCTAATTGTGCCAAAACTAAAGGTCAACCAAGCCAACATAAAGTATACTAGAACAAGTACATTACACACTTTGTCATTGTTACTTGGGCTATCAATCACTTCATCCAATCACTAGGACACATCCATGAAATCACCATGACATCACTTAAAATTCTTTGACACATTATTTTCCCATCTATGAAGGGAGGGTCATTCCCTAGTTGAGAGATTGTGTGGGGGATCTATGTTCTATGGTTGGTATGGAAAAGCAATCGAATGATGCTCTCCCTCCCCTCCAACATTCAGATGATAGAGACAACACTCATGATTACTTAGTAACATCATTGAGCTCATTTAGGTTCATATGTTATGTGAAATAAAATATTTAATTATAAATTGATATTTAGATATGTAATAATGTATAATTATACTATTTGATGGTAATATATAGTTATAATAATTGGTTATTTAACCTTGTATCAATTTTGGTATTTATTACACTAGTGGTTGATTTATAAATTCCATAAATATGATACTATTCTATGATTTACTTGCCAAATTATATTTGTACTCATTATAGTGATCATTAACTAAATGAATCAAATGCTCAACCGATGGTTAATGATTAGTTCATTTACTGATGCACTTAGTTAAAGATAATTTGTCCTTGAAATTTTGTAAAGGAAATTTGCTAGTGAGTTAGTGTATGTTAATCAATAAAAAAATTAACCTCACTTTAGTTTAACTCAAAGGGGTTATTACACAAGATCTAAAAAACTAGTTGATTGGACCCTATTCTAACATCCCAAAAGCTGATACAACTTGATGAAAATAAGTAATTCCTATTATAGTCTAAAATTAAATTTAAAATGTTATCCTTTCCAATAATAATATCTCATTTTTCCAATCATATGGCCTCAAAATAGAATAAAATCATATGACTATATAGATGATGAAGATAGACTACTACAGTTATTTTCAAGCTACCAAAATATTTGTATGACCTAATCTAAAATGCTTAAAACTAGTATGATATGAAATATGGGATTGTTATCTAACCATAATATATTTTATATCTGATAAATTAGATACATATGGCCTATTGTGAGATAAAACCATACAGGTGGTAGGTTTACACTAGCAAACTAACGAGTAGGTTTTTCAATAGAAGGGTTATATTACTTGATCTTGGGTGATTCTAAGAAATTGTAGAGGACATAAAAATCAGATTTCTATGCCCTTTTGATTTAATATTTGTATTTTTATGCATGTACATCCATAAACCATAAAAAAAACATGCATAAATTACCTTACAAGCTTCCAAAACAAACTTAAACATGGGTCTAGAAAAATAAGTACATAATGGTGTAGCCTAGGATCCATATGGCCTAGTCAATGGGAAAAAATATAGATTTTAGATCCATACAAAACACTTCCACTATGCCAAGAATAAATTTTGATATATTAACAAACCCTTGTAACAGTAAACTTACAAATGGATGGTTGTAACACCTACTACTCTGATACCATGAAAAAAATGATGACTAGATCATTCCAAGCTGTAGAATCTTTGGTGTTGAAAATAATGAATTATTGAATAATTTTTCCCCTAGGTCAAAATAAGTCAACTCTCCTTCATGTGAAAAAATTACATAAGGTCTGATAAATCATAAAATTGTCATCATGGTCCTGGAATAATGTCATGGTCATTAACGAGGTCACATAGTATGATTTCATATTTGTCACATTTATCCTTCTTTTCCAAATGTCATTTAATGCCATATTTTGGTTATTTAATGAATTTATACATAAATTTTAGCAAAAATAAAAATTTCAAGGATTAGGATAATGTATAACATGTTAGGTAATGTTAGGGAATAGTTTTGGAATTGACATGTTGTAGGTCTAACTTATAAACAAGAAGATCACTACAGAAAAGTGAGTTTAAAGCAAGTTGTATAGACTAAGTGTATCATTTGACACATGTGAAGAATTATATAATGTGTGTTCATATCCCAATAGGTGTCTTCCATGCTAAAAATCTTTTAAAAATTCAAAATTTCCAAAAACTAGTCTCTCCCTTTCATCACTCTCTTGGACAAGTTAAAAGAGGTCAACGGTCTTCCTTCAGTACATAGAATAGAAATAGAGTTGAGTTGAATGCACTTGGTGGATGAAATTAGTACTTATTACCTTATATTTCATGGTCATGGGCTTCATATTGATGGTTTTTTGTTCTGAAAAATCACTAAGATTGTCAACACCTCCAAATTATCTACATAACCCCAATGGCTTTAGTTTTCTCATCTGATTGTTTTCAACTTGTGAATAAAGTGGTGTGTGTGGAATTTCAAAACATGTTACCCATTTTCATGTTTAATTTAGTTGATTTTTCATGTGAGGATGTGAATGAATAGGTAATTTCACTCTCTTATGTTAAGAATTAACACTATTGAAGACTTTGAATAGTGTTTTATTGGTTTTAGAGCTTATTCTCTTGTATATGACTTTTGGTCAAAGCTAATATGTTTGTTTTTAACCTCATAGAGTAGGTATAATCATATTATTAATTTAAGTTTTGATATTATGAGGATAATTCATGATATTAGAGGCTTGGTAGAAATGATACATTCAAGTAGACTTGAAGTAGGCATCTACAAATTCCATGCTTAGACTTGAAAGAGAGTCTCAAGGCATGTTTGGAAGCATTTGAGCCTATTTTGGCATCTCAAGTAGGTTCACAAATTAAGAAGAGATCAATGTGTGAGTGGTGAGAACAATAAAAACATCCACACTTGAGTCCAAAGTCTTAGAATTGAATAAAGTTGTAAAAGGTAAGTGTGACCTTAACTTCTTTGAAAAGAGATTTCGATCAATATATTACCATCTATTAGTGAAAGTTGGTGAAATATAAAAAAACCTTATAGTCCTAGTCTTATAGCCTGGATGAAAAAATAACATCTAAACATAGGATGAGATTATTTGGTCAAGTGAGAAAGATGGTTGAGTGGTTTAAAACTCAATTAAAATTCTACTGGGAATATTCAATGTAACACAGTACCTTTGGGCCAAAATGAACCTTAGATCACATTCTCACTTATAGTGCATTGATGGCAAAGGAGAAAGAGCCTAGCCTCAAGGCATAAATGGATGAATTCATGTGTAAAATGGTACTAGTTACCTAAAGAGAGGTCAAAAGGAGTGGAAACATAGTTTATCAAGTATGAATCAACTCTAATAGTAAAACTTTTAGTTCCCCTAATATGAACACTTATAGTTTAGAATCAGTACATAGACTAATCTAAGCTAATAAAATATGCACATTGGTTAATACAAAGAGATATAATATGAAATAATCTTAGTGAACTAATATGGAAAAAAAATCATGAAACATAGTGTTTAGACACTAATACACACCTACAGGTACCATTTGATGCACATAATGAAAATTTACAGTTTAACTCATATACAGACCAATCTCATGCTAATGGAAAACATAAGTTTGTTTGATAGATAAAGATAGGTTGAAGATGATCACATATATTTAATCCTTATATTGATGTCATAACTCTTCTAGGTAATCTTAAAAAACAAGGAAGAACAAAGATAGTCATAACTCAAAGTTCTTAGGCTCAACTAAAAAACCCTGTACATAGTCACTGTTTCAAGAACCTAGTATTGAGAGTTTGAGATGTTTGAAGGATCTAGATGTAGGAAAAAGATTTAAAATTTGATATAGAATATCCTCATGACCTAAAAATTATCACCATGGTATTCAGTAAGCCAAACTAATAGGGGAAGTATCCTCTACTTTGTCTTAGACAAGTGGTAGTTTATAAGCATGCAGTCTGTAGACCTAATATGTGAATTGTAAAAAGGATGAATTTAAGATACTTGGGTGAATGTATGGATATGTTTATAATTTAATTAGATGTAAATAATGTCATATAAGTACCCAAAACCATTGTTATCATTTGTAAGTGACCACATACTCAGATACATAGTATATACAAACTAGGCCTAGAATTAGGCATCAACCCTAATGGTGTCTAACTTCATTAATAACACCATGATACCTTTAAAAACCATGCAGGATACTTCATGGTAAATTTTATGGTACATAAGAGTCATCATTTTTTAGATAATAATCCAAGACTAATTATTTTGGCCTAATTTCCTCTCAGGCCTACCTAGAATGCCATCAAGAGATTGAAAGATCAATTTCATATGATCATATCTATATAGATGAGATAAATGGTTCCTCAAGGAGATAGGAGTATTTGAGGATGGTCATTAAATTAAAATTTTTGGATTTTTTTCAAAGGTTAAATGTCTAACCTTTATGAATCATCGTTAACCATCTAAATGACCTAAAACACTCCTAAAACCCTCAAATGAACTTGATGGAGAAAAATGAATGGAAATGAATTAAAAATGGGTAAAATAGTCATGGAAGTGTTTTGGATGTGTTTTTAACTTCCTCAATCTCTATTCCATCTAATTTATCTGTACTATCACTTGTATAGATGGGCCTAATTCAGTGTTTCTTATAGAATTTGAGTTGTTTTACAGGTGCAGAAGGGAATGAAACTATAAAACCATTTTAAGGGGTGTGTAGATATGAATTTAAACTCTGAATACCTATTTATCACCTCATTTATTCATGAAAAAACCTTTGATCAGTTTTTCATTGCAAGTAGTCCTAAACAAGATAGTGAGAATGAGGGCGACTGCCTAGTTGGAAGATGAGAAGTGTTGTTTTAAGTTATCTTGAGATCTAATTAATGGAATAAAGGGAAATGAGGGTCAAAATAATTTCATAACACATATTCAATGAACCTTATTGATAAATTGTATGTCATTTAAGTGAAAAGTGTGAAGACAAGCCTATAAAGGCTAGTGAACAGTTACAAAGTAGTAAATGACAAGTGGTGCAGATAAGTTCATCAATTAAGGGGTGTATAAGGGTTATCACCATATTATTTCTAACTTCCCAAGTCAGGAAACATGAGTCAATAACTTTCAAAGGTAGTTTTGGACTGTCAAGTTACCCCTAATTGAGAAAGGTAGTTTCAAGAAGGTTAATTGAGATATTTATGCCAACTTAAGGGAAAATGATGAACTTCAGGTGGAAAATTGTCTAAGAACACCTTCATAACATATTTTCTAACTCCTTATCTCATGTTGTAACTATTTTTCACATTTTTAAACTTGGTATTATGAATCTTGGACTTCACATCTTTTCTTTCCTCCCCTATGATATATATATATATATATATATATATATATATATATATATATATATGCAAGCCATTTTGGCATTTGTATCTAATCCATGTATGGTTTAGTGAAACCCTGATAGTTTGAATACTAATGTTTGTATTTAAAAAAAGATTTGAATCTATTTTTATTTCCATAATTCCTTGTTTAAGTTTGTGGATTAGTGCAAATTTGAATGATAAGTGATAATCATCTACCCTTGTATTCATCTTATTCTCTCATGTTGTGTGTATGTAATTCACTCTCTAACAGGTCACATGAAGTGTAGTTAGTGTCTTTGTTTATCTCTATGTGTAAGTAATTGTATTAGTGTCTATAATTATTCCTTTTGTCAATTCACCTTGATAAGTGTAGTATATATCACCTTCATGTTTGAAATACTTATGTTAGAGTAATCTAGGATGTTGAAGCCATTCTTGTGAGTAATATTTCATAGTGTAGGTCATAGTAGTCTAGTGGAGATCATTTTGGTGTATCACCCTATTAGAATAAGTCATTTTCATGTTTCTTTCTATCTCTTTTCATCTAATCAAGTAAGTGGTATAGGTGATAAGCTATCAAATATTAATATAGGGATCTAGCCCTTAAACCTCAAGATTTTCCTCTATTTTAGACAACCCACAGGCTTAAAGGTAACCTAATGTTTCACTCAATTTGGATAAGACTTGAACTACTTCTCAAAAGGTGCAATATTGAGTGACAATAGTTTTGGCATGCCCAATGGGACTATTGTCTCAAGTACATCTTGTCAAGGTAAATGACTAGTAGTCAATTCACAATTGGATATACTTCTCTTGATCAAAACTAACAAGGATAGTTACCATGGACCTGTAGCTTCTACCTCATTTAAATTTCAACCTGAGGATGTAGAATTGATAGGATGATATAACTATATGTGCATACCCAATCTTATAATTTGACCTTCTGCTAATTATTATCTAAGATGTTGAAGTCATGTAGTAAATGAAATGCTTGAAATAAAACATGAAAAAAATATTGTGAAATAAATGCTTATGCATTGAAATATTTCTTAAACAAATCTAAGCAAGAATGTAAATTACACAATTCATAAATGAAACATATAAGGCATAAAAAAATCAAATAATATGCTTAGCTATTAAAATGGGTTGGATTGTTGCTACAAACTTCCAAAGAGGACACTTCCTCCTTCCGAATCTAGCTTCAATCCTTCCTCTCACAACACTAGCTTAAACTCAGAAATGCTTGTGCATATTAATAAAAAATGTAGTAATGAATTGTTGTAAGAAATTATAATGATAGTTGTTTTAAAAAATATACTTTTGATATATAATGTAGCAATGAATTGCTATAAGAAATTATAATGATAGTTGTTTGACAAATTATACTATTGATAATCTCTAATCAACATTATATATATATATATATATATATATATATATATATATATATATATATATATATATATATATATATATATATATATATATATATATATATATATATATATATATATATATATATATATATATATATATATATATATATAAAGGAGATTATTTTATACAAAACAATATATATTCTAATCTAAAATACATTTGAATTAGGATAACTAAAATTAGCTTCTTTTGCTAAAGACATCTTCATATGAATTTTGCAACATTGTTGTAGGATAAACAAAACTATTTCAGCCTTCAACCACTTCCTTATTTTATATATATATATATATATATATATATATATATATATATATATATATATAAAGGAGATTCTTTTATACAAAACAATATATATTTTAATCTAAAATACATTTGAATTAGGATAACTAAAATTAGCTTCTTTTGCTAAAGACATCTTCATATGAATTTTGCAACATTTTTGTAGGATAAACAAAACTATATCAGCCTTCAACCACTTCCTTATTGGGCTCCATGGAGGTTATGGTTGTTTTTGTGAGTTGGTTGAAAAAGGAATCAAAATCTATTCATTCATAACTTTGGTCACGTAGTGGCTATAGGATAATATATGTAATGATATTCCTTTGCTATAGGATATTCTATGTTATATACTTATTTCTTCAAAACATCCTTAAAAAACATTATAGAAAAAACATCCTAAAGTAATAGATACTTATCATATAGTTAATTCTAATATATAATTTTAACTATTAAAAGAGTATAGAAATGTAATGCTATATGGATTTGGAAGGAAGGAAATAGTATGGAAAAGTATTTAAAAGCATGGTTAACAAGTAGGATGCATACAATAGATGAGGATAAGAATAGAAAATTTATGGGGCTCATCATATCCCCCAACTAAATATCTCACTTGACCTCGAGCAAAAAACTTATTCATTCCCATTTCATAAATAAATTTAAAATCCATGGGATTTATAACACCACTAGCAAGGTGAGCATAGAATCCACACCTCTATTTAAATAGTTGATAGATTTTGACTTCTCTAGATTCATCCATTGGGGTCTTATCCTACCAATCTAGAATAAGATACTAGAATAGAGGGGGATATAACTTTAGGTTCAACAATTGAGATCCCATTTCTCCTATAAGCAAAATATATTCTGTGATTCTGTTAAATGTTGCATTTAAGTTAAAAGCAGAATATGGCTCTCTCATTTTTAGTGTAGGAATGAGCTCATTCCATCATTCATTACATGACTCTTTGGATGTAGGACCAATAGAATTTCTCAATCCTAGATAAAAATCTTAGGCTTCATTACAATTCTTCACAAACCAAGCTCTAACTTCTTTATTCAACATGATATTATTCCATTCAACCAATACAACATCAAGTGCTATTAATTCTCTCTTGAAAAGTAACTAGATTTCATTCTCATTTTTTCTATATTTAGCTACTTCTCTTCATATTATTTTCTCATTCAATAAATATGATGAAAATGCATTTAGTTGGACATCTATAACATATAGATTAGGGATCCACTCTTTGTCATAAGGAACAACATAATTGTAAAGGTAGTACTCACACAATTATGTTTATTCTTCCTATGAAATTTCTTTATAGATATAAAAAAGGAAGGGGATCAATGAATTCATGAGGCATATCATAATAAATTATCATAAATTCTAACGTATACCATTTCACTTCAAGGTATATTGAATGAACTCTTGCAAGAGGCCTGTAGTCAAGGAGTTCTTGGGTAAGACCACTCATATTTTCAATTTTCTACTTTAGTTTGTATATTCTCTCTTCCTTCAACTTATTCTTTCTTTCAATTTCTTATTTTCTTTTCTTAATTCTTTCAAAATTTTAGATTGAATATCCATCAAATTCATCAATTTAGAAGATATTGCAAATGAGGAATGATACCTAACTTCTTAGGCAATAGTACTTGTTGATTTACCTCTACGAATGGTTGTGAAATAATGACTATAGGATGGTTTTCAACAAAGGGTTACAACTGAGAAGCTACTACATCAAGTGCATCCAATCTTATTCTAAACTAATCCTATATATTCTTGATTAGTCTCTCAATTTATTGTAGGGATTGCTCTAGAGTGGAAAATTCCATTTGTATAACAAGTTGCTCTAATTGTTCTACTTCCTCCTGCATTGATTCCTCATGAAACTCTTCAATACTATACTCTACTTAAACTACGTTCTTATTGTATTATAAAGAACATTCTCCCTTATTTATTTTAGCCTCTAAGGATTCATCACTATTAGCGGTCTGTTTTTCTCTAAATTCTTCATTAATTTTAATAATAGAAGAAGGTTTAGTTCTCATTTTTCTTCTCAATCTGTGGGATCTATGAGTAGAGATTACCTTGGATTTTTTTGGAGAAGGTGGAAGTTCCTCCCTAGACTCCTCTAAATCAAGTCAAAAAATGAGTTTCTTCCTCTTTATGGATTCTCTACCTATGGAAGTCCTTTTTAGAGTCCTTATTTCAAGTTATTGTGTTGTTGTAGGAAGATCTTCTTTTGTAGGTTCTGGTGTTACTATAGGAAGGTCTCCTTCTTTAGGTTCTTATGGAGCTATAAGAAGGTTTTATGCTATAGGGTTTTGTGGAGCTACAAAAAGGGCTTATTCTGATCTCTTTTATTCAACCTCCAATTCCTCTTCTATTTCATTTCCTTATCTATGACTTTTTGCATTTCTTGGTACTTGGAGAAATTCTTCCCAAATGATGTTGGGTCTAGTTCTTTACAAACAGTCTTGAACAATCAACTAGATTAGACAATGATGGGAAATAGCTTTGGAGTTACTTTTTAAAAAAGTCTCCACCATTTCTTTGATCATGTGGAGCAAGAAGTTGGGGATATTTATCTCTATACCATGTTATAAATGATTCATGAAATTGAAGTATATGACATAAAGCATGGAATAACTTCCTTCACAAATGAAATATTTAGAGATAAACTCAGCAACTTTGGCCCATCTTACTAGTAGAAATAACCATACAGTGCCCTACTTTGAAGTTTTTAGGCTATCATTTCCTCTGATGATTTTTCACCTCTCTACCTTGGTATCAAATTTGTCTTGACATGCCTCCCCTATTCATGGTAGTCCCATTAATCTACTAATGATAGTCTTTGTCAGCTTTATATCTATTCCTCTTATTGTTTCCAAGTTTTTATGCAATGTACCAACAAATTCTTCTATAATTCCTTCATCTAGGGCTTGTATCTTCTCAAAATACTATGCCTATCTTACATTTTGGAATATGGCCAAGATGTTTGGGATATTGGTTAAAGGGGTGATATCGAGTGATTTATGCTTTAATAAGTCCCCTCCCATATTGTTAGATGAAATTTGAGTTGTAGGCTATGTTATTACAGTAAGGGTTTTATGGCTTTGGTGAAATGTTTGTGATTTTTAATTTGGGAGTGAAATAATCCATATGAATTATGGAAAATCTCCCTCCAACTTAAACTATCACTTGTCTTCAAGGGAAAAAATTGACATGCACAAAATAGCTCATGGTAATAACAAAGTGTGGCAGTAACAACATGTCAAAGGTCACATCAATCAATGAAGGAGGATGATATGGTGAATTGGCATGATAAGGAGAAGATATGGTGGCACATTAATAGAACTAGGTACCATCATCTTAATAATAATTAAAATGTATGACATAAAATAAATATAGAATAATTACCTTGTTACTTGTACAAATA
The DNA here is from genome assembly GCA_037957365.1 of Torreya grandis. Classification (NCBI taxonomy): domain Eukaryota; kingdom Viridiplantae; phylum Streptophyta; class Pinopsida; order Cupressales; family Taxaceae; genus Torreya; species Torreya grandis. The sequence continues at coordinate 763,191 of JARHVA010003329.1, read as the reverse complement.
CCTTTTATTAATGTGTAAATGATTATTTGAAGTGGCAGTTATGGCATGTGTTGTCATTTGATTGGGAGAAAAACATTTTATATAGAATGGAATGTAGGATGGAATGATAATAATACATCCCATAGAAAGAAATTTTTCCTATAGCAACGAGTTTTTATCATGTAGTAGCAAGTTATATTATGTGGTAGTAAGTTTTTATCCTACAGCAAGTGTTATCCTGAAATAACAAGTTTTTCATCTTGTAGTAAGAAGGAAAATATATTTATACTCTAAGTAAATGAATCTATAAGAAAAAACAATTGAAAACCAAAATATTTATTACAATAGTGTCCTTTATCTTTCTTTTTTTTAACAAATGTTGAGTAGCTAGTGACCTAGTTGTCAGGAATCTAGAACAATAAATTGCTCTGATACCACTTGTCAAGATCTAGGAAGCATAATTGATTACCATGTACAAGCAACTAAACATGCAGAATTTAACCAGAAGTAACAAGTAACTAGAATTCAAAAATAACACAGAATATGAGAGACAATACCCAATTGTATTAATACTCTTCCAGAAGGAAATACAACAAAGAAGATGCCACAGTCTTCTTCCTTACACACCTCTAGGGCTTCCACACCTCGAGGGCATAAACAGTAAATCTCTGCAAGAGCTCACTCTCTCAATTATGGTCCCAACAAAAACTCAAGCACCAAAGTTGTTGTTCACCTCCTACCAGTCAGTATCACTACTACCAGTACCACTAGTCAGTATCACTACTGTCAGTACACAAGTACTCCACATACTCCATTACCGAGTATACACACATACTCCAAGTACACAATGTACTCCAAGTAGATCTCCCCTGATCTTGCTACCTATTATGTTGCTGACCTCCCTAACCTTGCACACTTGCAAATCAACCTGGTTCTACACACCTGCAAACCTAGATCTTGCACACACACACACACCCCTGCAGATCAATCAATCTTACTTACTCAAAAAGAACCCTTGTCCTTGCCTCACCAAGTCCTTATGATTCTACCATACTAGTACCCCTATGGATCTTCTACCAGACCTTGCAACAACCTATAGATCTCCTTGATCACACACACTTGGCACTGTGGCACTAGGAGGAACACACCTTGCTCTCTTCACTCTGAAGGAGCTAACCTTGCTCTTACTCTAACTAGCACACTTTACAATACAGCCCATGAGTTTATTATATAGATCCCATGCAAACAATAATTAGACATCTAATTACAATAATTAGATCTACAGATCAAGACTAAAATTAGCCTTTAACATGCAAACAACTGGTTCATTAACAAACTATCCATGAAACTCATAGCTTCAAACCACACAGGTGATCGACATCGGTCCCTGTCTGCCTAGAGATGACTGATGTTGGCCGATCCCTGACCGATGTCGGCTGCCCTGCTATCTTTCCCTGACCGGCATCAGTTGGCCTGATTGATGTCGACAGCTGTGACACTCAGACCTCCTCCATATTTGCATTTGGGTGAAGCTTTTGGCTCCACACCCTAACAATCTCCCACTTAGAGATAAACAGCTACACCTGTCCCTATACCTGTACACCATCTAATTTGTTTCTTGGCTTGTATCCCTCTTCAAGCTTAGTCTTGAAGACCAACCACCACACATCTTGTGGTGCACCTCCTATCATCCAAGTAATCTGCCATATCCAAAGTGCCTAACCCTGCATAGCATGTTAACCTGCTGCTGGTCCCTCTCAGATACCCAAGAACCCACTGAACTACTCTCCAGTGCTTCTTTCCCAGATTGGCCACAAACCTGCTAATAGCTCCCACTGCATGGGCAACATCAGGGAGTACACATGTACTCAACCTCATCATGTGATTGGGGACCCTGTTCTGTGAACTGTCCATCCATAGGTGTGCTTTTTGTTCTACATCCTGCACTACCTTCACACAATCATCTTGTGACAACATCAACTTGTGATCTTCCCTATCTCTAGGATTACTCATGCCAAAGAATTTCACTACTCCCAAATCCTTCATGGCAAACCACTAAACTAACCTTACCTTTAGCTCAACAAAACCCTATATGTCTAAACCTACAATAAGCATACCACCCACATACAGTAACAGGATAGTGTCATGACCATCATCCACCTGGTAAGATAAACACAATGGTTACAATGACACTGACTAAAGCCATGCTTTGTCATCCACTTGTCAAACCTATACCACTGTCCTGCAGCTTCCTTAAGACCATATGACCTGGCCTTCCATCTCACGTATCCATTCTCTCTATTCTTTAACCAAGGAATCCATTTGTCTTTCAATGTTTTTATCCCAACTGGTAACTCTACCAAATCTCTCATTTGGTTCTGCATCCTAAGAATCAAATTCCTCATTCATGCCATGCTTCCACTGTTTCTTAGATCCTTCATGCTCTACAGTGAGCAACGAGTATAAAGAAGAGGAATAACAAATTTGAAGCTTACTTACCCTTTCAGTCCTCCATATGGGTGTTTGAGACTCCTTAATAGCTTGTTATCTACCCAAAATTTGTCTCAGTGACCGACCTCAATCACCACACAGTCTGCATCTGACTGATGTCAGTTCCATGTGACTATCCTTTCTACCGACACTGATTCCCTGACTGACATTAGTCTTACCTAGTCATTGACATCGATTCCCTGACCAATGCTGGTAGCCACCCTATGTGACACCACTGGCTTTGGTCTGCACATGATCGACATTGACACCTGTTTATTCGATGTTGGTGACTGTGTTTTCCTATGAGTGATGACTTTTTACCCACGAGCTCTCTTTAGATCAAAACCCTATCCAAATTACCTTGCTCAAAGTTACTCAATCTTCTCCACTGATCTCTGTCCATCATCTCCTCCATGAACACCAAGGCTTTCCAGTTCTTAAGTCTATCAAAGGCATTTGACTTCCTCTTAAGAACATGCATCTCCTTCTTGCTCTTGTGACCAAGCCTACAAAGCCACGTCTTCACAACAGAAGAAGAATCAGTAATATAAGCAAGTAGATAAAGAGTACCTACTTTCTTACCGCACGCTAATTCAAGTGCATTCACTGTGAGAGTTCTTGTGCATCTCTCATCACCCAACTTCCCCGAAACAATTAGCCACATCTCCAGGACTAGGCCCTGCATGACCTCCTTCAACACCCATGTGTTGGCTGTCTTCAATTTCAGTTGCACTTCCCCTTTTTCAAAAATTTGACAAGGCACACCAGCCCTTAAATAAATCTTTCCAAAGTCTCCAAAGACCTTAACATGGAAAAATACTCTATTTTGGGCTATATGGAAAGAGGCAATAGAATCTATAAAATAAGATTCTACTTTATCCAAGGAACATCCCAGAGCATCTTGTGCAACAACACCTGCAACATCTACTTTTTCAGTTCTTTCATGCTAATCTTCTACCAACCAAAAATATTTATTTACCTGCTCTTTCTTTCCATAACACCGTAATTGACCATTTGTGCCTTTGAATTCCTCCATTCTTAGTGTACTTTTTTTTGCCATTGCTTTACTCCCACTCAATCAGAAACCCCTGAAAGTGACCTATAATCAAAACACAAACCTACTCCCTATAACCTTAGCTCTGATACCACTTGTCAAGATCTAGGAAGCACAATTGATTACCATGTACAAGCAACTAGACATGCAGAATTTAACTAGAAGTAACAAGTAACTAGAATTCAGAAATAACACAAAATATGAGAGACAATACCCAATTGTATTAATACTCTTCTAGAAAGAAGTACAACAAAGAAGATGCCACAGTCTTCTTTCTTACACACCTCTAGGGCTCCCACACCTCTAGGGCATAAATAGTAAATCTCTTTAAGAGCTCACTCTCTCAATTACGGTCCCAACAACAACTCAAGCATAGAGTTGATGTTCACCTCCAACCAGTCAATATCACTACTACCAGCACCACCAGTCAGTATCACTACTGCCAGTACATAAGTACTTCATGTACTCCACGACTGAGTATACACACATACTCCAAGTACACAATGTACTCCAAGTAGATCTCCCCTGATCTTACTACATGTTGTGTTGTTAACCTCCCTGACCTTACACACCTACAAATCAACTTGGTTCTACACACTTGCAAACCTAGATCTCTCTCTCTCACACACACACACACCTGTAGATCAACTGATCTTACTTACTCAGATAGAACCCTTTTCCTTGCCTCACCAAGTCCTTATGATTATACCATATCAGCACACATGTGGATCTTCTACCAGATCTTACAATAACGTGTAGATCTCCCTGATCATACACACTTGGCACTATGGCACTACGAGGAACACACCTTGCTCTCTTCACTCTGAAGGAGCTAACCTTGCTCTTACTCTAACTAGCACACTTTACAATATAGCCCATGAGTCTATTATATAGATCCCATGCAAACAATAATTAGACATCCAATTACAATAATTAGATCTGCAGCTCAAGACTAAAATTAGCCTTTAACATGCAAACAACCAATTCATTAACAAACTATCCATGAAACTCATAGTTTCAAACCACACAGGTGACCAACGTCGATCCCTGTCTGCCTGGAGATGACCAATGTCAACTGATCCCTGACCAATGTCAGCTGCCTTGCTGTCTTCCCCTAACCAGCATCGGTTGGCCTGATTGATGTCAGCAGCTATGACACTCAAACCTCCTCCATGTTTGCATCTGGGTAATGTTGAATAACTTTCTCCAGGTTAGTGAATGTTTCTTCAAATGGCTAGCCATAAACATTGAAATCATCTATGTATATTTCAACATAGTCATGAGAGAGATCAGAAAATATGCTCAAAATAACCATTTGAAAAGTAGTTGGAGCGTTACAAAGACCAAATAGTAAGATGACATAGGCATAGGTTCCCCAAGGGCAAGCAAAAGTAGTTTTATCTTGGTCTTGTGGAGAAATTCATATTTTATTATAACCACTATAGTTGTCTAAGAAGGAAAAGTACTTTTTACTTGATAATGTATCCAATACTTGATCAATGAATGGAAGGGAAAAGTGATCATTCCTGGTAGCAACATTCAATTCTTAGTAGTAAATACAAATACACCATTTCCCCCCTTTCTTAGGGACAATGACTATGGGAGAGACCTACTGGCTATCCGAAATAAGATAAACAAACCCAACATCCAAGATTTTTTTGTAACTCAATTTTGAAAATATCTTTAACTACATGATTCATTCATCATTGGGGTTGGCAAATAGGTTTACATTCTTCTTTAATGTAGATGTGATGCATGCATAAATATGGGGGTATTACTCTCATGTCATGGTAATCCTATGTGAATGTTTTTATGTGATTTCTTAGCATTTTAACTAAATTTATTGTTGGGGTGTTAAGGAGGTGCTGATGTTGAGAGGTTTATTTGGTAAAATGTCTACTTTCTTTGTTAAAGAAATCATGGTTTCTACATTGGCAATTAAAGGAGTAGAGTTGCATTGATGGGGAAGAAATTGATGGAATGTCTAAATTTATCTTAAATTTTTAGAAAGATAATTCTTAGGAAAGGTATTTTGAAGAGGGCATGGTACACATTCCAATAAGTTGTTGGCTACAGGATCCTAGCGATAGGTGTTTTGTAGGATACCAGTACGGACAGTGTTTTCTTCTTGTGCCTATAGAGATGGACTTTGATCAATTGTGCATAGAGTCTATAAGGAGATATGTTATTCAAATTCATCAATCTAAGGGGTTGGGTCATCATTCTAGGAGGCTTGAGCTGGTAGATACAAAACTAATTTATTGGTGTCATTTCCATTAGAAATTAGCATTTTTCCTAACCTGTAGCCAATAAAAGCATTAGCGATGGCCAATCATGGGTGGTCAAGGATGAGAGGATAACCCCCAAAATTTATCTTTGGTTAGAGGACAATAAAGTATGCTAGATATTGCCAAGATTTCATAGTGATAAAAAGGCCCTCAACAATCCCCTTAGGCTTAATAGTTGATCTATCAACCATCTAAAGGATGCTAGGTGTTAGACGGAGAGTGGTAAGTTTTAGTTGTTGCATGTCTCTATGGTCATAAAATTGATGGTTATACCCAAATAAATCAAATTATTAGAGATGGGTTATCCATGGATGTTAACATTAACTACATGACTTCTTGGATCTAAATATTTTAGGGGAACTATATTTCCCAACATAATATCTACTTGTTGGCCAATAACCTAGATTGTTTTAGGATCCTTTTTATTTCTTTCCATTTTTTTTAAACATATCTCTCTAACAACTTTATTATAGATAGGAACATCCTTTATTTCTTGAAAGAGTGGGATTTTTATGCACAAATTTTTGAGTTGTTATAAAATATTAAATTTAGGCTCTGGTTTAGGACGTGATATACTCAATCTCTTAAAAAAAGGAGGATTGTTAGTTTCTTTTTTATTTTCTAAGGGAATTCACTTAGGATTGGCCATGGTGGCTATGGATTAGTATGGAGTGGATTTGGTTCAAAGTATTCTATGATTATGGATGAGGTGGATTATGGAATAACACAACCTGAGTGAAGTTAAACTTGATTAATATCCAAGGTATATGTTGGATATTGAATTATTTTAGTGGTTTGTGTTAGTTGGAACAATTTATTGGTAAGATTGGGGATGGGTTGGGTGGGTAATTGAGTTGTTCAAATAGTTTGTTGAGTGTTTGGCATTATGTCCTATTTGTGTGCTTGTTACATTTGTTGGGAAAAGCCTTGATTTCCTCTCCATTACTATTTCTAAGGATTAGAGGGAAAGAGCCACTATTGGTTTTGGAATTACCCCAATTGAGGTTGTTGTCCATTCTATTACATCCATAACTTATTTTGGGGTAGCTACCAACTTATTTGAGACCAATTTGGATTAGGTATATTAATTTAAGAACCATATTGAGGATTATTTAAGAATTGAGAATTTACAAACATAGAGTTTGATGGCATACCTTGTCTTTGTGCCCATGGTTTCCATTAAGCCACAAAAAAAACTTGATTCTCATCTTCTCCTATGGCATGTATCTCTACTATCTCATGATTCTCCTTGGTTATACTAGATACTTGAGCTTTCATATAATGGCATGTGCAATCCACCTTCTTCTTTCTACATTTAGGGCAATAGGCAACTAAAGCTTTATTAGTTTATTTTTGCTTCCTTCGTGTATGTAATGTATCAAGTTGAGTATCTAGGTGGCTAACAATGTCTTGTTTCATGTCTTGGAGCAAGCTTCTCACTTCACCTTTAGATAGTCATGTTGTAGATGCTCCAACAAGAGTTCTACCCCTACTTTTATTCATGGTATATCTAGAGTAGTTTGTACATAGAGCTATTAGTACATCAAATGGTAGTGTAAAAACATCACCACCAAACATTAGATCCAGTGCCTCCAGATAATCATCTCTAATCCCTTTCAAGAATATCATCTTGACCAATTCCTTTTCCATTGTAGTCTACTTAGATTTTTGCAAGCTGAACAAAAATATTTCCATATATTCTTCTAATGACTCATCATCAGCTTGTGTCATTCAAAATATGTAATCTCTAATATAGTTTCTACCCCTACAATATTCTTGGTATTTCAGCAAAAACTTCTCCTTCATTTCTTCCCAAGTAGAAATGACATCCTTTCCAAGTCCCATGAACCATCTAAGTGCTACATCTTTTAGTGTTGCTAGAAATAATTTGAGTTTTTGAGCATCTTAATTATAATCATAGCTATGACATAAGATGTTGAACTCAAAAAGAAATGTGTCTAGATCCTTAGATGTTTTTCCTCTGAAAGTAGGGAGGGCAGAGTGAGGGATATTCTTCATGATTGCATTTCCATCAGGAGTAAGGATAGGAAATTCAAAATTAGTAGACTCATTGGTAGTTTTTTCTTCCTGTTGATCCCCATTAATACTCTTTGTATTGGTAGATGGGAGGTTTTTGCTACCCACCACTCAAAATTCCTATCAATTCTTTTATTTATTAGGATGTAGAAGATGGAGAATTTATCTTTTTCCTTAGGAATATATGGCTTCCTATACAATGGGGATGGTGTGGAGCTTTATAAGATTCATCTATTGTTTTAACAAAGATTCTCTCTAAAATGGAGTATTATATTGGCCTGGTATTTCTTCTAGGAACAAGAAAAGACTTGAATGCCTCCTTAGTAGGAAATTTGGATGACGAAAGGAAGTAAAATTTAGATTACTGAGTATGAGGTGATAAGGTGGGAATTATTAGAGGTGGTACATGTGAGTCTCTTCCATGGGTATGAACCTCTTCAAGGTCTTCAACTTGTGCTACCAATCCAACCGAAAATTCTTCCTTCTCTACCTCTTTTATTGACAATTGTGAGTTATGTTCAAGAATTCCTTCATGTTTCTCAGTTGTTATAGGATGAATTTATGATCTTGAAGCAAAAATTTATGATTTAGGTAGAAATATTTTTATATATTCCCCTTCATTTTACATATGTCAACCACTTTTTTTTAACTTTTTGCCCACCCTGCCTGCACAGGGTTAGTTATATGAGGGTTTTTGAAAATTTTCACTATCCTACTTACAAAAAGGGAAATTTAAACTATGAAAGCAAGAAATATTTAATCTAAAGAATAGAAAGCTTTTGAAAATAAAAAAAATAAACATCTATAAATAATTTCTATCAAGATTAAAGATTACAAGTGTGTGACACCCTTCCCTGATAATAGTGCCAAAAATGATTAGAATTCGATTCATAGTCAGATATACTTCTCTTGATCAAAATGAAAAAGGAGAGTTACAATGGACCTATATATTTTAACTCATTTAAATTTTAACTCAATGACATATACTTGATAGGATGATGTCACTATATGTACACACTCAATCTTCTAATTTAACCTTCTACTAATTGTTATCTAAGATGTTGAAGTCATGTAGTAAATGAAATGATGGAAATAAAAAATGAACAAAATAATGTGAAATAAAGGCTTATGCATAGGAAGATTCATTAAACAAATCTAAGCAAGAATGTAAATCACACAATTCATAAATGAAACACACAATGCATAAAGAAATCAAATAACATGCTTAGCATATTAAAATAGGTTGGATTGTTGCTACAAACTTCCAAAGGGGGATCTTCCTCCTTTCAACTCTAGTTTCAATCCTTCCTATCACAACACTAGATTGAACTCAGAAATTATTTTTTATATTGATAAAAAATGTAGCAATGAATTGTTGTAGGAAATTACAATGACAATTTCTTGATAAAATATACTTTTTGATAATCTCTAATCAACATCTACTATATCTCAAATATATTGCTACATATATATACCATATAAGAGATTATTTTATAAAAAATAATATATATTCTAATCTAAGATACATTTGACTTAAGATAATCAAAATTGGCTCCTTTTGCTAAATATGTCTTCATATGAATTTTTCAACATTGTTGTAGGACAAAAAAAACTATTTCAAGATTCAACCACTTCCTTATTGGGCTCTATGTAGGTTATGGTTGTTTTTTGTGAGTTAGTTGAAAGAGGAATCAAAATTTTTTCATGCACAGCTTTGGTCACGCAATGGCTATAGGATAATTTGTGTAATGAGATTCATTTACTATAGATGTTTCATGCTATATACCTATTTCTCCAAAACATCCTTAAAACACATTATATAAAAAGTGTCCTATAGCAATAGATACTTATCATATATTTAATTCCAATACATAATTCTAACTATTAATAGAGAATAAAAAGATAATGTTATATGGCTTTTGAAGGAAGGAAATGTATGGAAAAGTGTTAAAAAACATGGTTAACAAGAAAGATGAATACAATAGGTGAGGACAAGAACAAAACATTTATGGGGTTCATCAGTGAATGCTAGTCTTGATAACATCACAACTACATATGTGTGTTCTACTTAGCATTTGGTGACTCCACTAAAGATAATATCTGGTTATAGACCAAGTTTTATCATTCTTTTTGTTTATACTTCTTGGTCCTTAATATGTCAACTACTAGTAGAGGTAACTATCCTATAGATCCACTCCTTCAAGATGAACTTCCCTTTGAAGTTCAACATCTTGGGCCTATTTTGACATTTGAAGAGTAGGAAGAAATTTCAAGTCAAGAAGAGTAAGAGAGTGAAGAGGAAATTGAGGACAACATGGCTAAGCAACATGATTTCCCAACCTTCAATACTAAAAATATTATACACCTCAATGCATATGATGATATCTATCCCAATGCCACCAAGAGTGTTCAAACTTTTAATGGATTGGATCCTATCACCCCAAGTGATCATACTAGGGACATTTTAACTTATGAAAATTTCATAATGTCACTAAATTTAACATTGCAATCAGATTGCTTGCCATGTCTTTTAAAGTAAAATCCATTTATTGGTATAGGAAATTATTTGGAGGATGTATCACCACTTGGGATGTGTTTGGAGAGTTATTGACTAAAATATTTTAAGATCAAAGTGATCACATAACATTCATTCATCATCTCAATGTGATTCAAAGAGGTCATAAAGAAACTATGCATGAATTCAATGAGAAGTTTCAAAGAACATGGTATAGGCTACCACCTATCATGAGACCTCCTACAAGTTTTATCTTCCCAACATACCTAAGAGCTCTTAAGATTGATATAGTAGTTATGTTGCAGTCTATGGGTGGGTATACTTTTCATGAAGCCTATAACATAGTAATTAAGACTGGGAATAGTTTGATACAAGTTGTTAAAATTTCTAAAAAATTATATATGCCCATTTTCCCAATTTATTTTACTTATCCAAGTATTTCCCTAATTCCAAGTTCAAGCAACAAGTCTAGAGCTTCCCTAAAGAAGTCAAAAGATAACATTGATTAGGAATCAAAGTACAAGGCCTTGGAAAATCAAGTTAGGCAATCAAATCAAAAGTTTGGAGTTAAAAAAATCCATAATAATACCATATAAAATAAAATATATTACCACCTCAATAATATGGTGAAATGAGGGGACAAGGTCAGCCTAACTTCAATAGGCCACCCATTGCTTATAATCCAAACTCTATTCCTAACACAAGAGTCATAGTTCCAGTCCATATTAACTTAGTTCAAGGATAATAATGGTAGTCTCAAGGATAGTATATGAATACCAATGAAGGTGAAGGACAATAATTGGTAGCTTAAGGAGGACCTTCTCCTTAATTAACAATAGAAGATGAAATCCTTATGCAATCAAAATTTAATGAAGGGGGTGGCAACAAAGGAGTGAGGTTGGAAATTTTTTGAGTCAAAGACACATTTATCCTAAACTAAGGTACCTTAGTTGCATATAAAACAAGGTAAAATATAATATCATTGGGATATTTTCAAGATTTTGATTCAAGTTCAAATAATCCTCCTCTAAGGCAATAAAGTGCGAATGCAAATGCGGCATCCTCTACAACCTCTACACATCTTCAAAATTAGAATGTGGGAAGGGTGAATCCAAGTACCCAATTACCTCAATATCAAGGCACTTATTTTCATAAAAGGATATAATAAAAGGTAAAATTTCCTTATTTGAATATCATTTATTCCTTGAATAATTCTAAGAATTGTCTCTCTCTCTTTGGCAAGTTCTCCACATACCCAATCAAAAACAGCTACTTCAAGAGCAACTATCCCAAATACACATCATCCCTCAACCATCAAGAAATGATGGTGTATGTTGGAATCACAATTAATGAGAAAGGGGTGACTTATTATTCAAAACATTAATTAAATTTCACTTACCATTCATGATCCATTCATACAAACATATAGATCAATCAAAGTACAAGCAACCATACATATGAACATGAAATACAAGAACACATCACATATGTGAGAAACCCTAAATGGGAATGAAAACCACTAATATATGTAAATTAAATACAATAATATAAGACAAAAACCAATTTTTAATGAAGCACCAACTCCACATGGAGCATCAACCCCAACTAGCCAAGCACCCACTTTTCAGAGGCACCAACCCCATAAATAACTCAGAACCAACCTAGCCACTTGATTGATTTGACCACCTTTATAAAACCTTATTTATAACACAATATATGATGATAATTTTTTTTATCTCTTCACATTCTTATCCCTCTTAAACTACATTCTTTGCTCAAATAAGCCTCTTTGCTCAACTAGGTCTCTTCAAGACTGATTAGGTAATATAACCTTGATATTCATAATCAAACCTAATGTTAGATATTCATAATAGTTCTTAAACTATTTTATTATCGTATATAATACCTCCTTCCACTCAAGGATCTTATATTCCATTCAATCCACACACCAATGCTCTCATAAGCCCAAATAGGCCTAAAAAGCCTTGTTCTTATACAAGCCTCTTACTCATACATCTCTTGGTCCACCACACACACTTAACCTATTATTTAGGCCATATAATAGGTCTTAATACATCTCATAAAATATATTAAAATTAATTTTTAGTCCCTTTTAGTCTTTCATGAATCAATTAGACCTCATTCACTTTTAGGACTTATGGAGACCTAATTCCATTAGGCCTACTTCAGGACATATTACATTATGACCCCTTAGAACAATTTAAAAAGACACACATAGTATGAAAATATCATATAATAATTAAATATTATTTATACAAAATTATTTGAGCACTATGACACCTTTTAGGACTAACCACCACTTGAAACACTCCATTAACACTGTTCACATTAGGCCTTTAAACACACATAAAATTTTGTCTTGAAAAACTGAATCTAACACATCATTTAGCCACATAACCATATAAATAAACTAGTTATAAAAAACCTACATGAACTCAAGTTCATATCCATATTATTTAAACACTTCAACTTAGGGTAAAAAGGCTTAAACTCATCTCTTCAATATGCTCACTCAGAACTACAAAACCTTTCAAAAACCAGTCATGAAATTACTTAAAATTTAACACCTAAAAGGACACTTTAAATGATTATAAATAAATTAAAATAATTATATAACATATTTATAATAACCTTAATCACAAAAACCATAATCTCTAATGGAAAACACTAGTCATTTTAGACCAATCTCTTGACCTTATCTCACACAGTCTTGCTTGAACCAAACAAGCCATTTTGACTTCAACTTTTCAACCTCTTACACTAACTTAAAAGATTTTAAAAAGAATTAATAAGACTTTAAATTCAAAAAAAATAACACCATACACTAAATTGCATCACTTTTTCATGAAATTACACTCAAATATAACTTTTTATCACTGTAACTTGCTTACTCAGAACTGCCAAGACTGTCAAAAAGATAGTCATGAAACATTGACCTTATAACAACTGTATATGGACTTTAAAAGACTTAAAATTAATTAATATTATCCTATGAAATATATATACCATATTCAAATATAAACATCATATGGTCTTGTGGAAACTATTGGTCTTACAGACCAATTTGTTGACCTCACTACACATAGACCTCACCGAGCCAGACAAGCCATTTTGGATTCATCATTTTCACCACTTACACTATATTTCAAAATAATTAAATACATGGACATGAATTATAATTTTTAAAAAATTCCATGCACTTGAATTCATCATTATACCCTAAAACCACACTTAGATTTAACTTCTCATTATTACCTGGGTTTTGCATAATTTTCTCTATTAGGCCTATTAGTGACTAACCTAATTGGATCACAAAAATGAGAAACATAAGGATTATAACCAATCCATAAACCACAATTGACATCAAATACAATTATCTACCTTCTCTATTTGATAGTTTTCAAGATTTGTCCAATACAACTTTTGACTTCTACAATAACTTCTTCAGAAACAAGCTTGTATCTCAACATTTTATCTCTCCTCTCTCTAACCAATACCACCTATAGGTACATTTGAGAGTAAAATAAAAGATAAAATATATTAACTGATAATATAAATATTTTATGATAAATTTTTATAAACATATTCAACATTGGGTGTCCTTATTAGGGTTTTAAGAGCGTTTAAACCTGTTTGCATTGCTAACAATCATTCATAAAGCATAGCCCCTCAATCCAAAAAATAATGCTTATAATTTTGATCAAGGACCATTCCCAATCTACAAATAAATTATTATGTTACCATGAAATTTTTTTATAAGATAATGATCATAAGAAAATCCTTCTCAAGTTGAGAACCCTTCATTATGAGCACTTGAGAGTCCTCAAAACTATTTTTCATGACTTTTCTTACAAACCATGACCTCATACTTAATGATAACTCTTGAAAAAACATTAATTGACTACATAAATTCTCTCATTCACATATTCAACTTTAAATATGATCCTCATGCCTCATTAGTCTAGGTAGGGTTTAGGTGCAGACTTGGTTTGAAGGTCCTACCCATATAGGCTTATCTTGAGACTCTCATGAATGATCCAATGACTCACATACATGATAAAATAATTACATACATCCTTAAAATTATTGTGTTCATTTATTTTCATACATATAACTCTTCATTTCATGACTAGGCTTCTTATTCAACTTGACATCAAAGACTTATACTTTCATGCAACATTAAAGCATTAGTTGCCTTCAAATTTTCTCTTTTGCCTTGAAATTCTCTTTCATGACAATATATTTCACTGAAAACACTTAAAAATTTAATCTAACCTAAACCTTTACATCAACCTTAACATCAACCAATAGAAATTATAATGCTCAACAATATCGCCTTGTTATATCATGCACATACCTCAATGACCACTCACCATGCACCTTCACTAGATGTACCTTGACAATAAGAAAATCAACCTTGACATCAATGGCATCAAATTTTACATCAATGACAAAAACATAAAAATAGTGTAGCCCTCACTAATTCCCCTACTCACATTATTGAACCCTCTACCAAATATGAAAAATCCCCACATTTCTATCTCACCCTCATTGTGTGAGACAAACTAGTCCATAATTGCATTGTGGATAGTGGGGTGAGTAATTCAGATATGCCCAAACTTGTGGTAGATAATTTGGGCTTGAAATATGAGACATATAATAAGTGAATTTTGCAAATTTATGGGACACTATCTAAGTCAGTAGGGGTCATCAAAGTCTTGAAGGTTTTATTGCATGATTGTCCAAGTTTCCCAATCTTGAAAGACATAGTAGTGGTTGATCTACCTACTCACTTTTCTATTTGTCTATCAATGAACTTCACAACAAAATAGGAGAATATATCTCAGTTTATTGATCCTTCTTGGCCTTTAAAATAAGGTATGGATTAAAGGTAACTATTATAACATAACCATTGGCTAAGTTTCATATTGATACATATGTGGAAGCAAGTTCTACTCTGAATTATACCATCAATGATCAAGAAGAGCACACTATATATTATAGAGCATATTCCAAACTTAAAGGTATCTTTGATCTTTTCCTAAATGAGTATGGTGATAACACATATGAACATGTTCCCTATGATTTCATGGAAGAGACTGCTTTGGGAGTGTATGCAATTAAAAATGCATCATGTCTATGAATCAATCCTAACTTAGAGAAAAAAGATCATACCATACACTTTTTATTAGGGACACATTAGATAATTGAGAACATGATGAATATGTGGATCCACTAGACCCAATTAGGGGATCTCTTACCATAATAAACCATGCTAAAGAGGGATCTAAATCCTTTGATCAAGCACAATCATATAATAACCCTAAGGGAGTCCTATGTTTTATATTCACTAAACTAATAACAAGTAAAACAAATATAATCTAGTGCTCACCAAATCTTGTGACACAAAATGGGGGTTAGTAAACAAACAAACATGCATAAGAGAATCCCAACTAAGCTATGTATGAGTAAGACCCTAATACATGGAAGAAGAAGAGTAATATTATTTGAAGCCAATACTTATGCTACTTCTATCTACTAAAAGAGAGGAGCAAAGTTAGAGAATACTTACCTAAAAGATGAACCCATCAAGATTCAATCTCTTTCTTGGCCAATGGTACTTCACAAGAGGTTTTTATGGTTTGTAAGGATCACTAAGAAAGTCTAAAGTATCCAAGTCTTCTTCACAAGACTAGATTCTCCAAGTAGAAACCCTAAGCTATGACTCCTTAAGTAGAATGGTGGAATAATAGATTGCTAAGAAGCACAAGAGAATAATAACTCTTGATTGTTGGTAAATAATGATGAAAATTATCTTTATACATAGGTAGATTTAACCCTAATCCCTTATGAAATTTTTGGTCAACAAGGTCGACCCAGTTGAACTAGTAAAATTAAAGACAAAATTTCACTAGGTCATGGGCTAGGTTGGAAAAGTGCTGACCTAGACCTTAAGTGAATTTCACTCAAAACTATATAGGTTTGACCCAATCAACCTAATACATTCAACTATCAAAAGTGGTATAAGGTGAAGAAAAGGATGTAAAGTGGAAAAATACTAGAGGAGTATGTAAATAAGGAGTGATATCTTAGGTAATGGTTTTTAGGATATGGTTACATTCATAATAAGTGGAAATAACAAACAATAATCCTATGAAACACCAATGGTTTGCCCACCCCTTTCGTAGTGTACCCCTTAGGGTGTGCACTCAGAGAGATTGAGTCTTGATGATTTTATGCAAGATAAAAAACATCAGTATTTGATAAAAGTTTAAAATATTATGTGTATACATATGCCCCACTCAAATCTCATCACGTGTCACTAAGGTGAAATAGGGGATGGTGCTTTGAGAAATAACATAGTAATATACAATATTGAGGATTAAAAAAAAGCTATAATATTTTAAATCATAAAATAACTGAAAGTAAATGATGGAAAAGGAAATGAATGAAAAGTAAATGTGATGTGTACCTTGACTTACCTTTATTATTGGATGGTTTTTTGTTATGTTTTTAGTTTTGATTGTGGAAGGCACAGAGACTGCTTTCAACAGACCCAAGAATACAAAACTAAAGAGAAAAAATAAACAAACACAAGAAATCCAAGATAACAAGTACTATGTGGATGGGATGTACTTGGAAAATTTTCAAGCTAGGGTGATAAGTGATATGTAAGACCAAATGACCAAGTCAAAACTAGAGTAAATCAGGTAATCAAAAAGACAAGGCTACTAAAGAACAAAAAACTAAAAAAATTAAACCTTAAATAAGAAAGGTAAACTCACCAAGTCAAACTAAGGATACATGTAAAAAAAATGGTAATCAAACATCAATGTAAAATAAGTAATAATCCTTATTTAAACAAAGATGTGAAAGCAAAAAAAAATGGTAAAATAACATTGATGAATAAGCATTAACAATCCTTACTCAATCATGAATGGAAAAAGGGTTCATAAATGGGGAAAATGGACTCAGGTGTTTGTAAAAAAGGGGGCAAAATAATGAAAAATGGTAAAATAAATCAAATTTTATCTAGAAAGGTAGAACCACGGTATAATAAAAGTAATACATAGTTACTCAAACATGTTATTTTTCTCTAAGGATAGATAAAACTAAAACAAAGTAGTGGGGTATGAAGAAAAAAGAAGTATAGAAGAGGTAAAATAGATTTAAAATCACAATTTTTCTATCAAGGGGGGAAATGAAATGGGTGGAGAGGAGAATGAAGGAAAAACCAAGGTAGAGTAACTCTTTATTGAAGTCAAGACACTCAAATTAGGTTTGTTAAAATAAGAGAACTGTCAACCTAAAGGACTCTGAAGAACTTCTCTTAGCCACACAAGTCTTAGGTCAACAAATGAAGTATGTAGATCATCTCATGAAGGCTATATGCATTAAAATTAAAATGGACCTACCTTCCCACAATGTGTTCCCCATTCCTCAAGACCCCTTACATAGCCTTCGATCTATTATGAAGATTGGTTACTTACATGAGAAAGTAGGTAGCACTAAAATATTTTTTTAATTCTCTTTTTCTAATCTACTAGCCTACCACACCCCACTAAACTTTGGCTCTATCATGAGGCCAACTATAGAGTTTGATATTCAACTAGAATAAGGAAATGTTCTTGGAATCACATCTTTTAGTGTGATTTTAAGTTTTTTGAGATTTGTATGTTGCCTTTTTGTATATCATTGGATTTTGTTTTAAATGATTTGGCTTTTAACTTTCTTGATGGATTTTTTTTATTCCTCCTCCATCCAAATTTGTAAAACCAATCATGGGTGATAAATATGACTTTCATTTGAATACTTGGGACTTGTTTACTAAGAGAGAGAAACTTCAAAGAGCATGGGGTCTAAGAGTTTTATAAATCTAGCTGAAATAAAAGTGCTATCATGAATTCAACCTTATTTTATCTAATTTGGAGTGAAAGGAAAGAAAATTAAGAGGAATGACACATGGAATAATTTGAATTACTTCAAATCTCAAAAAATGTGATAAAGGGCAAAAAAGGGATACAATGACATAAAATTGAGATTCCTTATCATAAGAATGAGAGAAATGGAGGGAAACATGATATCATAGATTGTTATGAAAATTCCATCTATAAAAAAAGTTAAAGTTAAAGTTGAGAAAAAGGATTAAAAAACATTCTATAAAAGGTATAATGTGATGTTAATTGTATGAGGAAGGCCAGGTCCTATCCATGGTCTTATACTACAACTCATAAAAGAGAAAGCTATGAGGGTATCAAAAATCATGGAAAAATAAATGAGATAAGAGAAAGATGGTATTTGTGAAGAAGTCCAGGTCCTATCCATGGTCTTACACTGCAACTCATAAAAGAGAAACCCAAGTGGTGCAAAAAGTGGATAAAAAGTTAAAAAATAAGAAACTATGGTACATCATGAGGAAGACCAAGTCTTATCCATGGTTTTACAATGCAACTCATGAGAGAACATGGAAACCAAAAGACCAAAAAGGAAGGACTAAAGGTTTGTAAAAAGAGAGAACTACTATAGAGGGTGAGACCCATGTGAGTATCCTAAAAAAAATGTGTTAGATACATAGTGTATATATAAATCATGAAAAATAAGGGAAGGATTAAGAAGAATACTTTTTGAGAAATTGTGCATTGGTGAGATCTTTAAAAACATGGACTTCATTAGTTTTAAGGTGATAGGTACTTGTACCAAGAATGTCTTTGACTAAATAGGGGCCCCACCATTTTTGGGCATATTTACCTTCTTTATCATGATGTAGTATAATTTAAAGATAAGATCACCATCATTGAATGTGCATATTTTAACACATTTGTTATGTTGTTTGGAAATATGAGCCTTGTATTGGTGATTATGTTGTAAATTACAAAGATGGTGTTCATCAAGGAGATCAAGGGAATTAAATTGAGTATTATGTAATTCTTTATTGATAATGATACCATGAAGAGATATACAAAGAGAGGGAAGCTCAACTTCTAATTAAAGAACTGACTTAAAACCATAGATTAGAGAGAATGACATTGCCCCAGTGGTAGTAGTATGCTATTCTGATAGGCCCAAAGAGAAGGATAAAAGTGAATGTGCCAATCTGTGTGGGTTTCATAAATTGCCTTTTGGATAATTTTATTTAGAATTTTTTTCATGGCCCCAGATTCACCATTGCATTATGGATGATAGGGTGTGGAAAATTTGAGATTGATTTTGTATTTAATACAAAGCTATTTAACATCCTTGTTTTTAAAATTACCACCATTATTAGAGATGATGGTATGTGAAACACCAAAATGATAAATTATTTGGTTAAGAATAAATTTGGAAATGGTAGTACTAGATACATTAACAAGGGACATATCTTTAACCCATTTGGTAAAATATGCAGTAGCTATGATGATAAAGACATGCCCATCTTGAGAGCAAGGTAATTTGTTGATAATATATAATCCTCACATGGATAATGGCCAAAGAGATTCAAAAATTTGAAGCTTAGCTGGGGGTGAATGAATTAGATCATCATGAATTTGGCAAGGGGTACACTTTTTATCAAATTTGATAGCATCCTTTTAAAGAATAGGCTAAAAGTATCCCATACATAGGCATTTGTAGGCAATATCATATACACTAGAATGACCATCACAAATGCTCCCATGTGTTTTTTTAAGAAGAGGAAGGACCTCATATTACATAAAAAAATGGAGCAAGGTACCTTCAACATTGTGATAATAAAAGATGTTATATGTAAATACATGATTAAAAGATTATTTATGAATATGAGTCTTTTCATGAGAATTTGAGTTAGGAAGATAAGTTTGGTATTCCAAGAATTAAATGATGTCTTTATACTAAGGTATTTTTAAGATGGTGACAACCTTGATGTGGTAGAAAATTGAATCTTGTGGTTGAGTAGAAGATGGAGATTTTATTATTTGTATAAGAAAATTATGATCAAAAAGAACTTGGTGGAGATGGAAAAGAGATACTGAAGAAGTGAGAAAATCAGCAATGGAATTTTTATCTCAATGGATAGGCTTAATTATAAAAGAAATAAAGTCTTTAGTGAGAGTGGTTGCAATTTGATGATAAGTAATGCCATTTTCACTTTTGCATTTGTAATCACCATTGACTTGGTAGTAAATAAGATGAGAATCACCTAAGGCATGTAGGTATTACATATCTAAATTGAGATTAATTCTCATGCCTAAGAATTAGAGCTTCATATTTAGACATATTATTGGTGACATCAAAAGTTAAGCATAAAGCTAAAAAAATAATTTTTCCAAAAGGATTTGTAAGAATGTAACCTACCCCAGCTCTTTGAAGGCATTTAACACGATCAAAGTAAAGGGTCCAAGTGTCTTAATGTAATTAAGTATTAATTTTGAGAAGATCTTTGATAACTACTTTTAGTTTAGTAGTATCAAAGGGAATATCAGACTCATCAAGATTACTTGCTTTAAGATCATTGGTAAACTTATAAAAATAATATTTTATAGAAATAGATTGATTGAGACATTTAATATAGAGAATGTTATCATTTGGAAGACTATCTTGAAGGTATTTGGTAGCTAGTATAGGAGCTATGGCAAGTTGATCAACTATGATTTGTCCTTTGATAGTTTTTTTAGTGATGATACACATATCAAATTCCATAAGGAGGACCATCCATTTGCCAATTTTATCTCTAGGAGGCAAGGCTTTGGAGAATAAGTGATGAAGGGGGTCAAAATGAGTGATGACATAAGTGGTATGGTATAACATGTAATGCTGAAGCTTTTCAACTAAGAAATAGATGGTGAAGCAATCATGTTTGACTTTTGTATAACATTTCTCTTAATCGATGAGGTCTCAGATAATGTAATAAATGTCATACTCTCTTTCAGTATCATCTTGTTGGGAAATAATTTCCCTAAATGATATGGGTGTGGAAGAAGTCTATAGAATCAAGGGTCAATCGATTGAAGGAGGATGAAGTGTATGAGGGTGAAATAATGAATCTTTCATGTTATCAAAGGCTTTTTGACAAAGATCCATCCATTCTAAAGCATTGCCTTTCTTAAGAAGAGAATTGATGGAGTGAATGTGATAGGCCATTTTGGGGACAAATCATCTAATTACCCCAAGTTTTCCTAAGAAAGTATGAATGTCAAGAATGGAATGAGGAATGAGCATATTGATGATAAAACTAATCTTGGTTGGATAAAAATCGATGCCATAGAGAGAAACTATAAATACTAATAATTTTATAGATGTGACATCCAAGACACATTTTCAAGGATTTAGTCTAACTCAATATTTAAGAAGATAGTAAAATATGATAGCAAGATCAAAAAGATGAATCTTACAAATTTTGGATTTAGCAATGAGATCATCCACTTATGTTTTAACAATTTTGTGAATAAGATCATGAAAGATATGATTCATTTCTTGATGGTAAGTGGATTTGACATTTTTGAGGCCGAAAGTCATTTTGACATAGCAACAAGTGCCCCATTCTATGGTAAAAGTGGTCTTATGTTGGTCCTTAGGGGCAATGTGAATCTAATTATAGCCTAAGAAGCCATCCATAAGAGATAACATTTTGTAACTAGATGTGGAATCAACAATGGCATCTATCAAAGGTAAAGGGAATTTATCCTTGGGATAAGTGAGATTATGATTATAGAAATCAATACAGATTTGAATGACCATATTGACCTTTTTTGAAAGGAAACTATGTTAGAAACCCATTTGGCATAGTCCACTGGTTTGATAAATTTAGCATTGAGAATTTTTATGATTTCCTTGTGACATAAGGTAGAAACCTCAAGTGGAAATTTCCTTTGCATTTGATGCACAGGTTTGGCATCAAGATAAGTGATGATGCTGTACACCAAAATGCTATGGTGAATACCAAGCATGTCCTCATAGGACCAAGTAAATACCTCATGATATTAATATAAAAATAAGCTAAAATTATCATACTCAATTGTTGATAGTTCATGAGAAACTATAATTGGTTAGGCATAGGATGGAGTACCATATTCAATGTGAGTAGTCTCTTAGATAAGCATAACATTGACATCTTGTAAATGGTATGGTCCATTAGGTAAAGAATAAATTAGATTAGTTTTAGGATTAATGCTAGAAATAAAGTTGTTGAAATAAGGGGTTTTGGTTTTGAAGTCATCAAGTTTATGATGTTGTCAAGGAAGTGGAGGTTCTCAATCATGAAGTATTTCAAGAATAGCTTTATCACTAGGCAAGGTAAAAAGAGGACCATAATACTCAACATCTACTTCAAGATCTAGAATTTGATTACCCTGTTGATCATACTCAGAATGTATGTGATGGACATCAGTGGTCTTATAATCTAATGTAATCTCAGGAGTAGGAGCAGTAGATGGATTGGAAGGGATTGGTGTGTTTTTGGTTTTTGTGAAAAAGGAAGGATTTGAGATAGTGATGGGATCCATAGGTGGTAAAGATGATCCAAGAATTTTTAGAGGTTCTAAAGGTATGGTTTTTTCTACCACCCAAGCAGTATCAAGAAGTATAGAATTAGTAGGAGTCACATGACCTTCAAGATCTAATTCATGATCCATGGAAATGGTATGAACATCCTAGTTAAAATCATGAATTTGAGCTAAGGTTTTTCGATACTATTGGACATCCAAGTATTAAGATTGAGCTTTGGCCATTATGTGATTGTCATCATATGTTGGATAAATTGTGCATGCTTGAGATTTAGGGGGATTTTTAGAAGGTGAAATCCAATCATTATTAAATGTACATGGAGACATGATGAGAGGATCTTGGAATAATTTCACTACTCCAAGGTCATTACAAGTGAAGGAATATTCTAGGTAAGAAGGTTCTTAAGTATTATATGGAGGGGAAAATAAGTGATCTCAACAATAAGAGGAATAGTACGGTCCTGAGGTAATAAAGAAGAAGGAAGACACTTCAAAATGTAGGGAGGTAGCTTGGTAATATTGCAATTATGTTGCAAATAATTAGGTTCATCATCATCAAAATCATCAAGAGTGACTTGTAAATTAGGATTGATGTTGATGAATTTAGATAAAGGAGCACTATTTATCTTAGGAATGGTAGGAATATGATATTGAGATTTATGATTAGGAAGTTGAATACTCCAAGGGTTGGGATTAGCCTCATGTTTATATCACTTACCATTATGTAAAATTTAATGCATTGGTTACTAGAAGAAGTAATAACTCTCATTCTATGATTCCAAAGGTGACCAAGGAGTATATTATAAAATAAGAATAAATTAAAGACCATAAGCTTAGTTTGAATTTTCTTAGGTCTAATGGTTAGGGGAATCCAAATACAAATAAGTGGCTTTTGATTAGTCTGATCAAAACCATGATAGGTAAGATGGGTTTGCTTGAGAAAATCCTTGTTATAACCAAGTTGTTGGATAAGTCACAAAGATGCCACATTAATACTAAAGCCTTCATTAACTATAACTTAACGAATAGGGTAGTATTAATGGCTATTTTAATAAAGAGTGGTGGGTCATCAACATGAAAAATAATTTAATCATTGATCATGTCCTCTTCAATAAATTAAAAAGAAGGCTTGGAAGGACACACAATTTTAATGGTATTCACATTGGTAGGTTGAGGTTCAATATAAGGTGGTTATTCATCTATAGAGGATGGATATTCAATTTCTTGTAATTGTTGCATAAGGAACTTGTGATGATAGGGGAAATATGAACCAACTCCATAAGTGGAATCTTATAAGGCATAGAGTTAAGTTCTTCAATAAAGTTCCAATGAGATTTAGAAGAAGAACCAACATGATGTTTAGGAGGTAGGGTAGATTTTGAAGGAATAGAAGTGGTTGGAGGTTCATAAGGAGGAGATGGTTCCTCAAGCACTTCAAAAGATAAATTAGTGGTTGTAGTATCTTTGAGAAGTTGTTCTTTTAAAGATGGATTCTTTGGTTTGGTAATAGGATCTTTATGGGCGAGCTTGTGATGATAATTGACCTTAGTAGTGTTAACATATTGAGAATTGTTATAGTATTGGTCATAGTTAGCATCAATGGCAAAAACATCCTTGGTAGTTTTTTGGCTATTATTTGTATAAAAATATATTTGGTTATTTGAGGTAGAAGCTTTAAAAACTTGTCATTTTTGAGAAGCAATAGTGTAGTCTTGATGATGAAGGTTGATCATGGCTTCAGGATTGAATGAATCAACAAGCATATAGGAGACAAAAAATTTAGTAAGCCCTATACAAGATTTATGGTAATGACCAATGTTGCCAAGGAACCAACAAAATTGATTAGGGTCATACCACTTAGGAGGATTTTTAAGATAGGTGAAAGGTTTAGAGGGTGGTAAAAATTGTTTCATTTGTTGCATTAAGAGTTGTGGGTGAGAAGATGAAGCAATGTTAGCTTTGGCAACTCCTAGTTTGGTTTGAGTAGTAATTATAGTGATAACAAGAGTAGATTTTTGAAAATATCCTTTAATAAGCTTATGATTAGGTTCAAATTATTTCATGAGAAAGTCTTGACATTTATCTTGGTCAAGACCTTCATTAAGTGTTTAGAGAGCAAAAGTTTGAACCTTATATTGAAGATAAGGATTTGAAGTAGTGATAAATATTTTGAATAATTTATCATCAATCATATTATGGTTGAATTTATGGGCCAATGATTTCCATCTTTTGATAAAGTCATGAGCTGATTCAGTAGGAGATTTCTTAGCATTAATGAAGTGGCTAAGAATTTTTTTGGAAAGATCATTATGTTGAAACTCTTTAACTAAAGGATTGAATAGATCTTTGAGTTGCTAAATGGAATGTTAGGGAAGTTGGGTTTACCATTCTAATACATCACTAGTGAAGGTTTTGACTAAGAGTTTATTTGTGGTGAAGGTATTAGTTTGGATCCACTCTTTGTAAAGATTGACAAAGGCTTTTAAAAATAAGGCAAGGTCTTTAGTCCCATCATACTTGATAGTTGGAGATATGTTACCAATGTCAATGGATACAATGAATGGAGATAAGGGCTCTTTTTTAATAGTTTGAAGAATTTTGTTATTCATTATGGGTTGAGGAATAACATTACCTAAGGCATCTCTAAGAGATGGAGGTATGTAATTAGGATTGGCTTGAGGATGGATAGTGGGAGGCTAATTAGCCATATTGATGAAATGATTTTGGAGTTGCATCATTTGAGAGGTGTTATAGGTTTACATTATGTTCATTTATTGTATGACTTGTGCAAGAAGTTGAGTTGTAGTAATAGGTTGGTTGGTGTTTGTATGAGCACTCCTTGAATTGATATTAGGGGGGGTTATTAAAAGATGTATTATTAGTGGGATTATTCATTAAACTTGTGTCAATTTCTCCCACATTAATTTAAAGGTTTTAAAGATGAGAAATCTTGAAAGGTATAGAAAGGGTCAGATCCATCAACTACATCTTGAGGTGTGATTTGCGCCATGTGACAAGCCATAGATGAAGGAGGAGAAGAGGTGCCCCAAGAGTGATGGTTCTCTTGGGAGGAAATGAGAGGGAGAAATGAACATCCTAGATAGTATCTAAATGGATTTAGGATATCCAAGAAGATTCTGATAGGGGACTTCATGATAGCTTGGAGAGAAACAAACAAAATGTTAAGGAAGAGAGATAGAGAACTGAATTAGAAAAACAAGGAAATAAAAAATAGTACAAATTCAATTGGGTTGACCTAGTATAGAAAATAGGGTCTAAAAAAGATAGAGTGAATAGGGTCAAATTAATAATGGGAATAGAAGCTAGAAAAGGTAAGAAAAAGATATAGAGGCGACAGGGTTGACCTAGTTTTGTATCTATTGTAGGCTTAATCTACAACCTTGGAGGGGTTTCTTTAGGCCCCTTCTAATTAAGCTACTTAATAAGAATAACCCTAGGCTGTGGGTCTCCTATGGTGGGGTTAGACCTCTGGATAAGGCCGACTTCCTCTTGATGCTCACCTAAACTAATACTAAACTAATGATTTATAGGGAAAAGGGTTAGAAAGAGGATAAGGATTATTAGGAAAGTTAAAATGGGTGATGAACCAAAGTTAAATGGACACTCATATAAGCTTAAACACACATTAGATTAGCATGGGCCAACTATTACTTACTCAATCTCATAATCTCACTAGTTGCATAAATATTTCATAAAAGAGGTTCCAAGTAGAACACTAATCTAGACCTACAAGTTAGCTTGAAAACACCTTCAAAGAGGCAAGCAGAGGGATAGTAAACTAGGAAAAATACCCTTCACAAATTCACCATACACAAGCATACTAAGCACTAATTAAAGACAAAATATGGGCAAAGAGTAGATCTTATTACTTCAAAAGGTATTTCTTACAATATTTTGATAGGGTTTAACAATATGAAATGAACACACTTTTGCAAGGGTCTCAATGAGTATCTTTGTTCTAGAAAAGAATGAAAAATTATAAGAGCTGAGAACCCCTTAAAAGGGAATGAGACTAGGATATATAGGAGAATGGAGAGAGAGAAATAATATAGGAACATGCCATCAAAGAGGGAACACACCACCTGGATCATTAATTGAGATTGAGTTACCACCTCTTTTTGATCTAATGAATGTCTTTCCACCTTTTCGATCAAGTAGGACATCATTTTTTGGTTTACCAAGTTGAAAAGTCCCATAAGGCCCTAAGAATGCATTGAATAGCCCTAGTTGTAGTTCCCAACACTAGAATTTTTCTTTGATTCTTCACGCCATGTCTCACTTGAGGATAAAACCTCATGCTCATGGGTTTGAAAGAAACATGGATTTATGCATTTTAGGTGACTATTTACTGAAAATATGGCCATACTGAAGGACAAAGAGCCTCTTCAATAATCATAGACACCTACCTTCAATCAAATCTACACTATATATTTTCTATAGATGAAAAACCAATATCCTTCATTAGTTTTCTTATAGTCATTTATGTTGATGCAGACCTATAGACTATGTGACTTATTTTGATCTCCATTAGGTATAAAAGACCTATTTTTTGCCTTTGATCATCCATAGAAACTGAGAGCTCATTAAATTTAGGGATCCTTATTTAATAATAGACAACACCATCATAAAATGAACCCTGTAGGATATAAAAATGTCAAACTAGATGTCTATATTTTGATTTAATGACAGCCCTTTATGTTTTTTATACCTTAGTACATGGCTATGTCTACTCCATGGAATTGGATTGAGCTATAATGGTGATGGGATGACCCTTAAAAACTTTTTTTTCCTCAATCAAAATGGATCCTTTGGTTTGACCTTGTCTGTCAAATATGGCTTGGGCCAATCAAAATGTTCTAACCTACCTTTTTCCCATTAGCCTCTTAGATCCTTGCTAGCTTCTTGACTCTTATCACACCATAGGATCAAATTGTACAATTAGACATGGTCTATTGATTTTTATCAATGTTAATCATGCTCATGCCACTTTTTAATCTTGTATTGATCTTAGGATTCTATTATCAATATGATGCCTTCTACACTTACGCTACATGGTAGCCTCTAAGATCCTTAAACTTTTGACTTTCTTGTGCATCATTAGATCAAGATGTATGAATTAATGATAATCATTAGATATTCTAAGACCCACTATTTGAGATCAAACAACTAACTCATGAGACCAAACTTTGATGTCTACATGAATGTATTAGACATCCACATGATCATCATTAAGATTTTTGAACCCCAAAAAATACTTTTTATGTCTTAAATTTAACATCTATACTCCCATCATTTGAATTATGAATGACCATCATTGGTGTCCATATGAACATCAAAATTTTGACCTCAATAATTAGTTTCTTGAGATTTATTTTTATGTTTGTGTGAACATCATGTTTTATAGATTCAACTTTTAGCACTCATAGCTTGAGATAAAAATCTCGCATGGACATGAAACTTTTGGAGCATGTTCTTGGCATGAATAAATTTGATTACACATGATCCACTAGTTACATGAGTATTTCTATGCATATTTATAAAATGTGCAAGTAAACTTGTTTGTTTGTTCTTGAGTGATGTCCTACTGATGGTCTAACTCACTTAGACTTATGCTAAGGACTTTTATTGAACCTTTGAAGCCCTAAATGATTTATTGAGGCTTATTCAGTCTTGTTCATGATAGTATATTTCTTGAATAACATGAAACTTGCTTGGGAACTAGTTCTTTACTGTAGATAAATCATATTACACTTTAATCAAGCTTAAAGTGTTCCAAAAGATTTGTGATAAACTTTGAGATCCTTTGACCACTCTTTCTATCTAGAACTTCAAATTATTTGTTCAACATAAACTCTACTCAGCTTCTTAATCCACACCAAAACATGTGGAATCTTTAATATAATGTTAAGTTTCATGTTTGGACCAAAAACTGGCCAACATTTTTGGTGACATCCTAGGGTTGCATGCCTACTATGTAAGATTACTAGCCTTAAACTAGTTCATTGGGCATATGGAGTCCCAAGCCTTCTCTCAATTGACCATGAAGATAACATAAGGCTATCCCTATCTGGAACCTCCTTTTAAAACAATAGGAATAATGAAAAAGAATAACAAAGTGGTCAAGGTACTTATTAAAAATAAAATGCACACAACAGAAGGAAAAATGTGCACAAGGCACTTAGAGGAAAGTGTAGACATGTAAATTTGGCCACCAATGGCTTTGCATCATACTATTAGATCAATTCTTACCAATAATCAAACATTTAACCTAAGAATTTTTATTAGTCTTAAAATTAGATTTATAACCTTGAATTAATTCAATTTGTCTTATAAAATCAATTAAATAAGGAAAATACACACATTGAATTAATCAAAATTAAATAAATGACTAAATGCCTAAAAAATATATTTAACTTGCACACCCTAATCAAAATCAATTAGTAAGTTAAATCAATTGCAAGTCCTAATTGAGTTCACCCATGAGCTAATAAATAAATTAATAAAAAGAAAATTTAAGAGCATCTTAGAACATCCTAGAATACACTCATTACCTTTTTGAGTTCTGACTTTTGGAAACTATCTAAGAGAATATCCTAGGAATATGTCAAACTCAACTAAGGTTAATAAACTCAACTATGGTCAAATTTAACCCATTCCAATGGATTTGAAAGCATATAAAATCAATCCTAGAGATCTTCATTTGGGAAGCTCAATCAAAATAGTGTTATAATGCAGGAATAGATTCATGAAGCTAAAAGCTTAGTGTTATAATGCAAAAATTTAGCCAAAGCTATCAAGCTATTGAATCAATCAAGTCATCAAGCCAAGAATTCAATAATGTTTCATAGAGGAGATGATGCTAGACATATGTCATTGATGAAGACTTATTATTTATAAATTGAGAAAGCCAACTAAACTATCATTTTGAGCTATCAAGGATTTGGTAAGGAAATTGTGTTTTTATGTTTATATTTCTCATTTCTTTCCATGTTTTGTTGAGTTCTAATTTGATTTATTAATTATGATCCCCCCATGATCAATCATAAAGGATTTTAGATTGTTAGTGAGTTAATTTTTCATTTTTTTAAGACTAACTCTATACTAAACTCCTCATTTGAGTTAAAATCCTAGATCACAAATAACACACCCAGTGGGACACGATTGCGTACCCCACATATTTGAACAAAAATGCATGTTAAAATAGATCTTATTTTTAATTTGTTTAATTTTTTTATGATTTTTTTATAATTTTTTATTAATATTTTCATAATAATTCTCACAAAATTTTATTAAAATTTGATTTTTAGTTTATAAATTATGACTCTTTTAGTGACTATCACTTTTTATTTTTTTATTTTTTAGTAAAAATGGCTAGTACAAAGTTAATAAATTTTTTTGTTCACTATTTTGACCTAATTGTTTTAAAATAGGTTTTCCATAGACCTATAAATAACCTCAAATTTTTTTGTGACAAATAAATCTATATTTTAAAAGTTATGGTTAAATTACTAACTGCAGGTTTTTCTGTTTTATGTGTTCAGTTTTATTTGTTTACCTTCTAACTTCTTGTTTGCATGTTTCATAGGTTTAATTTTTTTTATTTGAGATTTATTTATATTTTTCCTAAATTTTTTATAACATAATTTGTTTATATTTTATGGTGTTACCTTTGGGTTGGCAAGTCATTGTCAATGATGTCAATGATCTTTATTGACTGATGACGATTCTACTTAAATCTAAAGCCCGAGAGCTCAAAATAAAATGTCATTTGATAACACTTGAAAGTGATTCTAAGAAGGGGGTTACTCTCTTGTTTTTTCATGGGCGAAAACAAAATTTAAACACAAATTTATTTGATTTTACTAACAAAAAAATTAATTTGGGTCTAAATTGAATTAGTCAAATCTTTCGCACTTTGTTTTGGGCTTAAAACAAACTAGTCAAATCTCAAACATTTGGACCTTTGGGCTTAAAAATGAAAATATATGTTTTTTATCAAGTTGTGTTTATGTCAATCCTTTAAAATTGGATATAAACATAAATCTAAACATTTCAATTGGTGTCTAAACAATGAACCTAATCAAATCTTGACATGTTGTCAAACTTGTTTACATCATCTATTTGGGGTCTAAAAAGAACTTAGTTTGTTTTTATGCCATGGATTTTATCAATATTTTATAATTTAAATCAAATAAAAAGGGGGAAAAATTTACAACACATTTATTTTGGTGTCTTAAAATTAACATTAACATCATGTAGTTTTGTTTCTTTTCACAAGCATTCGTTTATCATGCCTTGTTTGTTGATTGTTTGTTTTCACAAGAAGAGAGGTGCGTGTACTCTCACCTCCATCCCTTATAGGGAAATAAAGTGATAATAATCACCTTATAATTTAATTTTACCACCTACTCCAAGGAATAGAAATATATTTTTTTTAAATCTCTCCATAAAAATTCACATAGTATTGGGTGATCTTGAGGTGACCATAAAGTCTTTCTATTTTATCATTTATTCATTGCATCTTGGCTTGTGAGGGGGATTCATTACCTCCCAAAATATATTTAGGAGATCTTTGACCCATAATTTCATCACTCAACATCATTTTTAACCCCTCTCTATGGGGGGGGGAGGTATACAAATTGGGATCACCCCACTGAGACCAATGGTTTGAGCGGTTAAATCATCTCCTAGAATTGGGGCTAATCCTGGGATGTTTGAGCACATTAGATATCACACCTAGTGAATCTTTTCCCTTTGCTAGTATAGATCTTGTTTACAAAACTTTGGCCTAAACCTTTGACATACTAGTTTTTATTCATTACTTGAACTTTTGTGTGTATGACATTTTACGTTAAACTATTTAATGCCAAATTTTAGCAAAAACTATTTTGAAGATATAAATCCATTTTTAGACCACATTAGAGATACAACTCCACCTTTGACTAGGTTAGACCAAGTTTCAACCTTTTTTCCTTTGGACATTGATTTTTAGAGTTTCCAAAACTCAAGCTTTTTTGTTTTCAGAGCTTTTACCATTTATGTGGATATGTCTAGATACACTTATGGTGGAGTCATGTATAATCCAAGTTATGATATAATGGTCACATGAATTGAATATAACCAAATGCCTACTTATGATCCAACTTGAGACCTTGATTGGTATGAAGAAGCCTATGAGGAGGACTTTGTTGAAGATCCAACTATAGACAATGTTATTTGGGAGATAGATCCATACCCTTTTTATAATGATCAATACATGAAACATAATAAAAAACCATCTTATAACCCAACTCAAGACTTTGATTGGGATGGTATGGTTTATGAAGAGGACTTGGATGCTTTGGCTTGGGTAAGCAATCACCCTCCATGATTCCCTTTTATTCTTTGACCCTCAGCTAAACCTAACCGTCTTTCAAAGTATATGAGCTACCAAACTCCATAGTATCCAAGGAATACCATTAATATTAAAATACCTTATCCTTTGGATCATGTGAGAAATCAATCTCCATAATGCCCTTTTATCATCCTAGGACCTAGTCTTTTGCTTTTGTGAGCAATCAATCTTCACACTACCCTATTGTTACCATTTTAGGACTTCATCCTCTAGCTTGTACAAGTAATCTATCTCCAAAATTCCATACCATTATCCAACCATCGATCAGTGTTGAAATATTTCCATATGTTCCAAAAATTTAGAAAACCTCAACTAATTCAACCTAAACCTCATCCAATCATTTAGCCTCAACCCATCATTCATGTTAAACCCCAACCAATCCAATCAGCACTTACCCAACTAAGCCAATCATTTGAGGACCAAACTATGTTAAAAATTGGTATTTTCCAACTCATTATAAACTAAGGCCAAAAGAACTAACTAATCTAAGATGCTTTTGTTGAAACAACCATTTGTGATAAGTCAACCTGTGATGAATCACCTTTCAATCTTATACCTACTATTGAGAAGTCTCACTTTGATGAGTCAGTCTTTACTTAGTCACTTCTTAATGATTATAACCACCTTTGGGAAATTCATTAACTCAACCATATGCCTATTTCAATAGCCTCGCTTTGACAAGCTAGTCTTTGAAGAGTTGTCTTTTGACCTTTTTCCCACTGTAGAGGAGTCTCAATTTGACAAACCAGTCTCTATGGAGCCTATCATGCCATCACAGGCCATTACTCATCCAATACTAAACATTCAACAATATATCATTATAACATAATACCCATAAAATGAAGAATTAGAGTTAGACTCAAGTTCTATTATTGAAATGGTATTGGATTTAGCATCAAAATCAAAATCAACACCAGTCTTGACAATGGATTTAGAGTCCCTTGAGTTAGAATTAAGTTCAAAATCAGAATACATTCTCAATTTTTATAATATTGATTACACATGCCTTGTAGAGTATTTTGAATACATTTTTTATCCTTTCATAGGTTTTGAGGATGAGTACTTCAACATCGACACAAGTTCTCCTAGTATTTTCTACAAAGATTGTGTAGTATCATCCCATTTTATTATCGTTCCACATACCATTACCACCAACCATCATATCCATGTTATTGACATTCTATTTCCCACAAGTGTCTATTGGGACCAAAAGAACTACATCCATGTTGACATATTAAATGAAGAAAAGAAAGTAGGCCAAGACTAATTTCATATAAAATAAGAACACTCTCCTAGTGAAACCTTTTTGGAGGTGCTAAGAGATAATTAAATTTCAAACTCAACATCTTCTAGTGAAACATTTATCAAAGGCACTAGAAGACAATCAAATTTAAAATTCAAGGTGCTATGAGACAATCAAGATAACTTCATTGGTGAAAACCTCTTCAAGACACAAATAACTGAGCACAAAAGTTCTTCACTGCTTGATAAAGACATTATCAAAGATCAAATAAAAGTAGCTTCCACTCTATAGCCTAATCAGATGATAGCTAATCTCAAGCCTAAAAAATAGAAGAATATGGTGGTCTTATCAAGAGAATATGTAGAAGTCTTTGGCCCTATCACATCCAAAGTTATGTTGAATCTAAAATCAACAACATTGTGTGTGCCTGCACATCTTGATCTTCATTTGTTTCCCATCTATTATTCATTCCATTATCCTTCATCATTACATTTTCCAATCAAACCTACCATCTAAAAATTATCCATCTTTACCATCCATGGTCACTCTTTCCTTTGTAGAGGCTACAAAGATACCTTGTCTCGAAGTTTGAAAGAAACAACATTAATGACCAATGAAGATCACAATAACATCATTTTTATTTAAATATATAGCCAATTATTGATAGATAAACTATTTAGATGAGGTGTGGGCTAGCAATTTACATGATTAACTATTCTCATTATATCATTTGTTGATCAAGACGTGCATCTCCACTTTAATAGGAATAATAGAATCATTTATCATACCTAGGCTAGAACCAAACATTAACCATATCATATCAAGTTATGCATCCTTTTACCATTGTCACATATCTTAGCCATTGGCCTTATCATTGGGGGAAACCCTCTTGTCATTTTATCAAATATATCAAATAAATCATTATCCTAATCAATCATTATTCTATCATATCCCATTCTACCATATCATTCCTATCTAGACCAAAGCCTATTTCTAGTCATCCTATCCAATCCTTTTTTGATCTTGGTTACTTTGGTTCTTCTTACACTTTTTGTGATGGGATTCCAATCAAGTTTCAATAATCAATAAAATTCATTTTTAAAATGATAGTCTATGAAAGTAGTGTGATAGTTGATATAGAAAGATATATTTCATTTTCCATCCTATAACAAGTTTATTTATGTGAGCCTGATTATATCACCTACTGGGGTAAATCAATATTCACTAATATTGATACTAATTATAACCAGCTATGGGAAAATTAGTATCATTGATCTAATCCATTGTATCCTAGTAATAATTGGCTATGGGAAAACTAGGGGAAACATTTGTTTATCATGCATTGTCACATCACCTTGCCATTATTGTTTTCATTTGACTAGCCATTTGCTAGATATGACAACTTGTTGGGACCTAGTTGGTTTTTCTCTACCTTTTGTGTGGGTAGAATTACTACAACTTGAGGTCATTTTGGGACTATGTATGCTATGTTTAATTCATGTTACGATCACCTGAGTCCCCCTTTACCATATTCTTTCATCATTTTATGAGCAACCTAAGCCAATGCTCTCACCATTTTACGAGTAGGTATCTTGTCATTCTCTAATGAGTTAGGATACCTAAAAATTACAAAAAAATGTATAACATTTAAAAATCCAAAAACATTTATCCTATTTAAGCCTAGTTCATCATCCTCAATCTGCCTTACTAGGGCAAAGTCATTGTTAGGATGATTTCTTTTACTTTTGATTTTAGGATGTTTGCTTATTTTGCATTTTTTATTTATTTGAGTGCTTTCTATTTATTTCTTTATTTTTTTTAGCTACTTGCCTATTTGTTTTCTTTTAATACTATTGCCTTGAATTAATTTATATGCATTCATTAGGTGATTACTTGAGCACATTACTCTTGAGTCCATCCATATTCATACATCAACATAGTCATCATGTTTTTTTTATCATTGGTGCATTGTTTTCTATTGTTTATTAGATGAAGAGTCAGTCCTTATGCATATTTTGTCCAAGTATTCATGGCGTTCTATCATGAAGCCTACCATCACATGCTACAACAAAAATTAGTTGTAAGATGTCTACAAATAATGTAGCATCAAATTTTTTTCCTTGGCACCTTGACAAATCCTTTAACACCCATCTTAATCAAATCAAACATTGATAATTCTTGTTGTATCAATGCTAATTAGGATGAGAATCTATGCATTGGTAGGTACAACTAAATCATTCACATTGATCAACCTTTATTCTTTTATTTATCTCTTTCATCACTCTATGCATTCTTGTATGTCTAGTTATTTATGACTTCTTTATTCATTAGACCATTGTATCCATGTTTGCGACTGTTCATATTTAATCTATAGTATAGGTTATATCCTTGAGTTATGCTTACTAATTCATGCAACTGGGGCACAGCCTCATCAAACATCATATTTATCAAATAATCCAAATCATCTCAATGATTATAACCACCTATGGGAAAATCATTATTTTGACTTTTATTCCTGATTATAACTGTCTTTGGGCAAATCAACATCCTTTTTAAATCAATGCATGCAAGCATTTTCTCATTTGGATTAATCTCAACCATGGGTTAATTCCACCTTTCTTCTTGCTTCTTTTAGAGGGACCATCCATCAACATATTTTATGGCCACTCCCTCAAAGGGGCATCATTATAGGCTTCCTAAAACATTATTCAGAGCTTTTTATTCAATCATCATATTTTTTTTGGTATATAGGCCATTTCTCATTATTTGAGAAGACATTGTTGTGCTTACAGTTGCAACATCTTTTCAAATAGGAGAAAATTATAGACATGTAAAATTATCTACTAATGGATTCATATCCAAGTTTAGACCAATTCTTACCAACCATTAACTATCGAGCCTAAGAATTTATAAATATCTTAAATTTGGCTTTATAACCATGCAATAAATCAATTTGGCCTATTAATCAATTAAATTGAACACATGCACTATAAATTAATTCAAAATCATTCACAAATGAACAAATGACTAATTATGATTAATTAAAGTGAAAATATTGATCAAAGCCTAATTAAATTCATCCTTGAGAAAATGAGTTGATAAATCAATTAACAAAAAGGAAAATTCAAATATCAAGAGCATTTTAGAACATCCGAGAAGCTACTCAATACCTTTTTGAGTTATCTCAAATGGAAAATATCTAAAGAATATCCTAAGAATGTGCCAAACTCAACCAAGGTTCCAATTTAACCCGTTCCAATTGATTTTGAAGCCTATAAATCTCTTCATATAGAGAGCTTGGACATAGTAGTGTTATTATGCATGAATTTGGTCATAAATGCAAACATAATGTTATAATGCCAAAATTCTTCCAAGCCAAGCTAAATCAAGCTAAAGACAAGCATTGAACAAGGTTCTTATAAGAGATGAAGGTAGCCATACTCCATTGACGAAGACCTTTTGAGCATGAATATGAGAAAACCAATGAAGAAGCCTTTTGGAGCTATCAAGGATTTGGGAAAGGAATTTGTATTTTGTGTTTAAATTATCATTTCCTTCCATTTTTAATTATGTTTTTTTAATTAGTTTGTTCACCATAATTCACCCATGATCTAGTCTTAGAGATGTTAGATTATTAGTGAGTTGATTTCATTATTTTTGGAACTAATTATATACTAATCTCCTTTCTTGATTCAAATTCCTATGATCACAAATGGAAAATGAAAATGACATAGTACATGCTTTTGACCGATGATGGTTCAAAATGATGTGGACCCAAATAACATGTTGTTTCTCTTGTTTGTTGATGCCAAAGTTGGTAGACATGGGATCCATCATAAATGATAAAAAAACTAATTAGTTTTAATCAACCCCACATTGCCATACCCTTGCTAGGTTTTAGATGATTATACTTAGTGTATTTTGATTATTTTTGCTTGGTGTGTTAAACTAAAACTTGTATTATTTAAACTATGTCATTTGATGAGTCATGAGTCCACATCACTCCACTATTTGAGGAAGAATTATTCCATCTGTATGACACTTTGATTTAACTTAACAAATAATCCCTTTTTGTGTCAAAACATTGGGAGTAGTACTTGATTGAGGAGGGCACCATTATGATGCCCAAATCATTTCAAAATCTTATGCTTTTGAAGTCTTGAAACATAAACCATTTGTCACATCATATTTCAAGAGTGATAATGCCATTATGCTACCCAATTTGTTTCAAAAGACTTGTCTTGTCTTGCATCCAAACTATAGTTGTTGTAACCAATCATTTAAGCCTCATTGGATCTTTATCTAAGCCTAGTCATGTTCAATATTTTCTAGCTTATTTTTCATTAGATCCTAGTTTACCTTAGTTGAGTTGTTGATTAATTATTACAAGTTTAAATTCAAATATTGGCTGATTAACTATGTAGGTAGCATCCACTTACCTAGTGCATATGGAGACAAGTCAGCCACCTCTTTCCTTTTCTTCTATTCCCCCATCTTGTTTGTTTATTTAGTTATCACTTGGTTTCTAGGGGTAATGTTCATCACATTATTTATACTAACATAGGGACTAACACTTATTTTTTTTCTTTGTTTGTCTTATTTATCTTATTTATTTCTTTTTCATCTTGTTTATTTATTTGTTTGTCTGTTTTGTTTGTTTGTGTGTTTGTTTGTTTGCTTTCAACACTGTGGCCTTGATGCAGACTATGTGTGTTCATTGGGTGATTCCTTGCACATTATTATTGAATCTATCCATGTGCAAATGTCTAAATTTTCATCATGTTTTTTTATCATTGGTACAATTATTTTCCATTGAGTAGCGAATATCAGGAGTCAGTCCTTATGCATATTTTGTCCAAGCCCCCATGGTGTTCTATCATGAGGCCTACTATCAAATGCTACAACAAAAATCAGCTTTGAGAGGTCTATAACATCAATAGATCTTCACCATCTCCTCAATGTTGACATCACCAATAATCCCAATCCAATCCCAATCATATCCCAAATAGAGTAATTAAGTAATGAAAGAATTTTAACTTTTGTTAGTTCAGACGAGTATCTCCCTACTAGAAAGTTGTCCCAATTCATATTTATCCTATGTATCAAGTTATTGATCATCAACCATCCATCATGTTTTTCATAATTGGGGTATATTGCATCAACACTGTACATCATCCCATATGCATTCTCAATGATTATATTTCCTTCTAAGACAAATCATTGTGTTATCACCAATTTACTTTTCTTATTTATTTGTTCTAATTGGGGCAACTCCATCTTCTCAATGATTATATTGCCTATTGGGGTAAATCATTGTGTTATCATACCACATTTCCACTATCATGGTATAATGCTTATAAATACCTTTGATAAAACCATTGTACACCATCCCACTTGAATTTCTTAGTGATTTTATCCAATTTTGGGTGAATCATTATGTTGTCATCCCATCATCTTCATTTATTTGGTCCCCTCATTTTGATTCTTTCTTTTGAGGGACCATTTTCTGATCCACTTGCCAACCACTCCCTCAAGGGGGAAGCTACAATTAAATCATTAAAATTACATTTATAAGCATAAATAACCATTTTATTCTTTGAAAAGATGTTACTATGCTTAAAACTTGAAACATCTTCCCAAACAAGGGTAAACTATAGACATGTAAATTTGGCCACTAATAGCTTTACATTAGACTATTAGACCAATTCTTACCAATCATCAAACATTTAACCTAAGAATTTCTATTTGTCTCAAATTGTATTTATAACCTTGTATTAAATCAATTTGTCCTATTAAATCAATTAAACAAGACAAATACACACATTGAATGAATCAAAATCAAATAAAATGACAAAATGTCTAAAAAGAATTATTTAACTTGCACACACTAATAAAAATTAACTAACAAGTTAAATCAATTTCAAATCCTAATTGAGTTCACACATGAGCTAATAAATCAATTAAATTAATTACTAAAAAGGAAATTCAAGAGCATCTTAGAACATCCTAAAATACACTCATTACCTTTGTGAGTTGTCACTTTTGAAAAATATCTAAAAGAATATCCTAAGAATATGCCAATCTCAACCAAGGTTAATAAACTCAACCATGGTCAGATTTAACCCATTTTTAGGGATTTTAAAGCATATAAAATAAATCATAGAGCTCTTCATTTAGGGAGCTCAATCAAAGTAGAGTTATAATATATGAATAGATTCATAAAGCTAAAAGTCTAGTGTTTGAATGCCAAAATTGAGTCAAATCCATCAAACCATTAAATCAATCAAACCGTCAAGCCATAAATCAAGCCAATCATTAAATAATGGTGCATAGAGGAGATTATGTTAGCCATATATCATTGATGAAGACTTCTTATGCATAAACCGAACAAACCAACCAAATTACCATTTGGAGTTATCAAGGATTTGGTAAGGAATTTGTGTTTTTATGTTTATATTTCTCATTTCCTTCCATGTTTTTTTGATTTATCATTTGTTTTATTCAATATTCTCCCCCCATGATTAGGTTTAAAGGATGTTAGATTGTTGATGAGTTTATTTTTCATTATTTTTTAGACTAACTCTATACTAACCTCCTCTTTTGAGTTAAAATCCTATATCACAAAAATCATGAAAGCTATTTTAACATGTATAATATATTACAAAGGATGAAAATCCATTCAATAATAGGGATTTAAATAAATTCTATTGAATAGGATGGGTAACACCTCTCCATTTAGTTGGGCAAGCTGAAAAGTATTGTGTTCTTTGCATCCATAGATCAAATAAGGACCAATCCACAAGTTGTTAAACTTGGTATGGTTGCCTAGTTTTGCTTTATTTGAGTCCTATTTGAGGACTAGGTCTCATTCCTTGAATATCCTTGCTATATCTCTCTTAACAAAAGCCTTTTTGACCTAAGCTTGATGTGACTCTAAAGTTTTTATAGAAAGGTCCCTAGTTTCTTCTAGATCCATGAGCTCTATTATCCTCACATTTATAGGCTCATCCTCTATCAACTCAAGCTAATGGGCCAACTCTAATGTAGGCATCTCAAAAGAGATAGGCAATTTGGAT
Organism: Torreya grandis; assembly: GCA_037957365.1. Taxonomy (NCBI): domain Eukaryota; kingdom Viridiplantae; phylum Streptophyta; class Pinopsida; order Cupressales; family Taxaceae; genus Torreya; species Torreya grandis. Next base: position 722,618 of record JARHVA010003329.1, on the reverse strand, counting down.
TCCCTTCCATACATGAGGACATATGAAGAATTACCAATGATAGTTTTAGGAGTCACTCTATCAATCCATAAGTTTATCCTTAGCTTGGTGTGCCTTGTTCTCTAATTCTCTTCCATGGTTCTCCTGATGATCCTTAGTAGGTTCTTGTTTGTAGACTCTGACTGTCTATTTCTATGAGGATATTAGCTAAAAGAGGTGCTAAGGTAGATGCCCAGTTTTATGGCCCACTCACTTATCTTCATACCAAGGAATTATAATGTATTATCTAAAATTATAGTGGCTGGGATACCAAACTTGGTCACAATGCTATCATAGAAGTCCACAACTATACCCTCATTATCCTCCTTCAAAGCAATGGCTTCCACCCACCTAATGAATTAGTTAGTTGTAGTGAGAACTCATTTATGACCTACACTTGATGGTGGAATGATCATCCTTATGAAGTCTAACCCCCATTCCATGAAGAGTTGTTCCACCTAAATTGGATTGCATGGAAGGGCTGCTAGTTTTTGTTTTCCTACAAAGAAAGCACATTTATAGAATTTTAAAACCCATGCATGAGTATATTTGAAAATATTGGGCCAGTAATAACTAGTCCTCATCACTTTTATTGTTATGGTTCTAGGTAGTAATTGACCTTTTATAGGCCCATCATGGAACTGCTCCAAGAGTTTGGTCACCTGGTCATCATATATGCACCTAAGGAGTACTCCATTGAGGTACCTTCTAAAACTAAATTCACCAACCAATGCATAAGGTATGGATTAAAGCTTAAAATACCTTATTTTGGCGCTATCCAAACCTTGGGGGATTCTCTTATTACCAAAAAGTGAGCCATATCTTGAAGCTAGCTCTTTTAAAGTGGAGGTGTACTTATTTGTGAGTTATCTTGGGTCACCAAAATAGCTTCCTCATATTTTTAGAGGTCATTTACCATGTGATCACACAAGACCTTTCCCCTAACCAACTTGGTGACTTTTATCTCTACATCATAATCCATGACCTTGATGATCCAACCTACTCTCTTTTCACTCAAATCTTTGTTAAGGAAAAAGTCCCTAACCCTAGGGTGAGACACCATAAGATGAATATTGAAATTGGAGAGCATTGGTCTAAACTTATTGAGACTCCTCAAGGTTTCAAGAACCTACTTTCAATGAAACTGTACCTCACCTCATATCCTTTCAGCCTTTAACTAAAAAAGGTAATTGGCTGCTCCATTCCTTCACCATTCTTTTGTATCATAATAGATGATATGTTTTCAACATTATCAAAGGTGTAAAAGATGAAGTCCTTGGAGAAATTAGGATTTATGGGTGAGGGGGATTAAGCAATGGCTTAATGGATTAAAATTCTACCTTACCTTCATTAGACTAAACAAACACTTGGATTTTCTTTAGCATGGTGGTGATAGGTTTGACCAAATTTGTACAACTAGGTATGAACCTTCTCACAAAGTTAATCTTCCCAAAGAAGCTCTAATCCCTTTCTTGTGATTTGTCAAGGATAAGGTTAAGATATTTCTTACTCTATTAGGGTCAATGGATAATCCTTATTTTGAAATATTATGACTTAATAACTTACCTTCATGCAAAAAGAACACATATTTCTTAGGATTTAAAGATATCCCATACTCTCTACATCTTTGGAATATCAACCTCAAATGGTATGTGTGCTCACTAAATTTCTTGGAGAAGACTATGATGTCATCCAATTAGACCAATGCCATTTGATTTAGCATCCATTGGAAGGCCATATCCATTACTCTTTGAAAGGTTTCCCCATTATTGGACAATTTAAAAGGCATCTGCTAGTAAGCAAATGTGCCCCACTTGGTGGTGAATGTAGTCTTGTATTGGTCTTCCTCTCTCATTCGCACTTGGTTATAACCTTAATACCCATCAAGAGAGAGAATTTTTTTGAACTGACAACTACTTTAAGGAGTTACTCGATGGATGGTAGAGGTTAGTGAACTTTCAAAGAGACTCTATTAAGATCCCTAAAGTCCATACACAACCTGATCTCCCCATTCTTCTTCCTGACAGGTACTAGATTAGCTACCCATGAGGAATGCTTAATTGGGAAGATGATCATGGATTCAATAATCTTGGTTAATTAATTCTCATGAGATCTTTAATCTTGGGGTTTATGGGCTTTTAATTTTTCTTGATAGGCTTGACAGTAACATCTAGATCTATAGTATGTTGGGATAATTTAGGATCAAATCCCCTTAGGTCACTATATTTCCAAGAAAATATGTATATATATTCATTAAAAATATCTATGAAAGCATGCCTTTCAACTTTAGTGCTTACTTTCCCAATCTTGAGGAGCTTGTCTTAAAAAATAAGAAATCTCTCATAGTTTTCTTCATTAGTTGACATCACTACTTTATCCTTTCTCATATGGTCCCCTTCATGAAATAGACCTTCTAGGGTGAATAACACTTAAGGAAGCTTATTGGACCTTATTTAAATAATTTTATCCCAATGCTGATGATGAAACTTTCCTTGGTTGATGGATGATAACTCTACTTCTTATTGCAAGAAGCATGCAATCTATTGAATATTTTCAAAAACCTACCAATGAGCTTCATTATCTGACATAAATGGTAATATTACCACTTTGACATGTGGTTTCACCTTGGTCCTTTTCAATTCATTGAGGATATCAAAGTGAGCCCCCATAACTACTAGTCTATCAACATGTTGATTTTGGCCCCTTGGCACTGATTAGATGTTGAAGGCCTCAAATTCCTCAATTAGGTCCACACTCTATGTTTGTAGGACTTCATTAGGGGGATCTTAGTGACATTATAACCTCTATCTTGGTGCACAACTAATTCACTATCCCCATAGACTTGTAATTACTTGATCCTTCTATTACTAGCCCATTGAAGGCCATGGATGAGACCCTCATATTCTATTGTAATGTAGGAACAACTAAATTGGAACTTATACATATAGAAGTACTTTGAATTTAAAGGGGATACTAGATAATACCTACACCCACTCCATGATTTCTCCTTGAGGCATCAAAGAACAACTTCCATAGACCACTAGGGTCTTCTTGAGGCTTCATGAGGAATGGCATGGGATGGATTTATTCATGTAAATAGTATACACCCAAGTACCTTTCTTTAACACCCTCTAAGGGATCTACCAATTAATTTCATTCCATAGTTCATCCAAGAACATGTCTAGTACCTATTTTGGATGACTATTTAGCTCCTAACCCATTGTAAATTCATGTTCATCAATGATGGTTCAATTGATGTTGACATTATCTAGTCCATAGGGATCTATGTGGAATTATGCAATGGGCTTAGATTTGATTGAAACTTTGGCCCCATACCTTGTTCTGAATGCCATATATGATCAATTTGTTGTAAGGTAGCCTCCAATATTTGCAATAAACTCCTTAGATAAGCATAGTGTAAAATGAGGAGGCACATCCTAGATTAACACATATTGAGCCATTGAGACACTAGGATAAGTGTGTAGGGTCATATTAAGGTCTCTAATTATGCCAAATGGCTTGGAAGAACTATCAAGTTGTAACACTCCTCTAGATTAGGGATTGTATTTAAGGCCAAGTTGATCAACTATAGACTTTGGCATTAATGAAGTATTATCCCCATTATCCACTAAGTAATTATGCACTAGAGAGTTACCAATGATCACCAAGATATATAAGGGAGGAGGTTTGACTAGTTTACTTGATTAACCTTCATTTGGTCCTTTGAATGCATTGGTGAGAACTTCATTCACCATACTTGGTGGCTTGTCTATAATTATTGTAACATTGATCTTAGATAATCCTTCCTGAAGAATGTCCACTTGACCAAGCATGGAGAGTATATCCCACATTGGCACACTCACATTAAATTTCTTAATCTATTCAAAAATTTTGATGGGTGAACCACTAACCTTTGCTTATGATTTAGGAACCACCACTATTGTTTATTGAACTTATGATCCTTAGGGCACACAAATATTCCCTTGATTCTGATTCTTTGGAGGTACTAGAACTTTTGGAGTGGTAGCAGGCTCATTTAGCTTTTTTAGTGAAAGATTAATGGTGGGAATCTCTTTGAATACTTATTTATTACTATCCATGTTCCTTCTTTTAAATCTTGTGTTTGATGCCATTGAAATATAAGCTTGGCTAAAATTAGCCTATTGGTTGAGTGCATGACACTTTTCTTATTCATAGTTCATCATTGTAACACCCAATTGGCCTAGTCCTTGATCAGGGTTTTGACCTTGTTGAGGCTCTTTTAACTTGGTCATCATTGGTACTTATACATTTTGGGCCATGAGAGCTTGGTTACACCCAAAATTAGTAGCTTGTTGCTATTGATCATTAAATTCTTGAGTGAATTTAGTCACTATAACAAGGGATTGCTGAAAAGACTAATTCCAAGGCATGGTATCCTCTACTTCTTGAGCCACATTATTTTAAACTAGGACCAAAGTGTTGGAAGTACTTGAAATATTAAGATTATTATTATTTTTCTTGTTGTAGCCATACTTCCCTTGTCTTTGGTTCTGACCTTGGCTTTGGCCTTAGCCTTGGTAGTTCCCTCTATATAGTGGCCTATTTACTTGAAAGGCTTGCCGCTGAGGTTGATATGAAACTTGATAAGGCCTATTGAAATTTTGTTGCCTCTTAAAATTTACCAGCTCATTTACCAAAGATTTAAACATGATTTTTATCTCTTGAAAGTTATTTTTCTCTAATGAATCACTGGACCCACTAGTGGAAGCTTTCTCTTATTTTGGTGCAGGTATTACAAAAATTATTGGTGAAGGAGGAATGACTTCTAGTGGAGGGATAACAATAGGAGGTGGTCTAAATTTAGGAAATAAGGGCATTGGTGGTCTAGGTGTAAGCTTGTTATCTTGAACCAAATAATATTTTTCTTTGATGGCCACCTCATAAGCATCTGATAAGTATATTTCTTCCCATAGATTAGATCATTACTGCTATATCACTATTTAAAGACTTCAAATAATATAGAAAGGAAAAGTTAGGAGTTGGTCTCACTAAGATTGGGATTTTATCCCTATTTTTTTGGAACCTTGTGTTTAAGTCTTTCATAACTTCATGAGGATCTCTCTTAATGGTAGTTAATGCTCTACAAGTGACAAATGGTCACTTTTATCCTCAAATATTTTACACAAAGCTTCTCCTAATTGGTCTATTGTTTGAATGGAATTAGAAACAAGACCTCTACACCAATCTAGGGCCTTTCCTTTGAAATACATAGCCAATAAACTAATAGCTATATTTTCTTTAGTGACATTATAGATATTGCAAAAATTGGCTATGTTCATAAGGTGCTAAGAAGGTGTTATAGCTTGGTCTCTAGTATAATAGGGAATACTTTTAAGGGTTGATAGTAGAATGGCATCATAGTGAGGGGTGGATAGAGGAATTTAGCCATTAAACTACATAAAATATCTAGGGACTACCATGGTTATGAGAGGGTTTAATGAAGGTCTTCTTATAGGGTTAGGCCTTGAAAATGACCTAGGAACAAAGGTTCCCTAATATGGATGTGTATTGGCAAACCTTAATATTTTTACTAAATTTAAAGGTAATTCAAAAAATTCAAAGGGAATACCTCTTTAATCTAACATTTTTGTCACCTTTGACATGGGATGAAGTTAATGTTCTACTACCAGAATGTGAATCTTCTATTTAGAATCACCAAATATTGTTCATGAAGTTATGACTATTGTAAATTGATCAAACTAACATCAAACTTGATCAATATTTTTTCAAATTGGGTCCCACCAGGAATGTTAAAAACTATTATAGGCTCAATATGCACCCTTGGAGGGGGTTCTTTAGGCCCCTTCAAATTGAACTACACCATGGGAACAACCCTAGGCTGTGGGTCACCTATGGTGGCGTTGGACCTCTGGAGAAGGTCAGATTCCTCTTGATGCTCACCTAAACTAATATTAAACTATTGATTCATAGGAAAAAGGGTTAGATAGAGGTTAAGGGTTCTTAAGAAAGATAAAAATGGTGATATACCAAAGTTAAATGGACACTCATATAAGCTTGAACACACATTAGATGATCATGGGACAACTATGGCTTACTCAATCTCACTAGTTGCATAAATATTTCATAGAAGAGGTTCTAAGTGGAATACTAATCTAGACCTACAAGTTAGCTTGAAAACATCTTCAGAGAGGAAAGTATAAGGATAGTAAACTATTAAGAATCTCTTTAATAAATTCACCACATACAAGCATACTAAGCACTAATTAAAGACGAGGTGGGCAAAGAGTTGATCCTATTACTTCAAAAGGTAGCTCTTATAATATTTTGATAGGGTTTAACTATATAAAATGAGCATACTTTTGAAAGGGTCTCAATTAGTATCCTTGTCCCAAAAAGGAATTAAAAATTCTAAGAGCTGAGAACCCCTTCAAAGGGAATGAGACTAGGATATCTCAGAGAAAGCAGAGAAACAAATAATGTAGGAACATGCCATCATTAATTAAGCTTAATCTACCACCTCTTTTTACTAAAATGAATTTATTGTCAACCTTTTGATCAATCATGATATATTTTTTTGGTTTACCAAGTTGAAAATTCCCATAAGGCCCCAAGAATGTATTGAATACCCCTAGCTAGTTTTCCCAACACTAGACCTTTTCTTTGATTCTTCATGCCATCTATCACTTGAGGACAAACCTCTTGCTCATGGGTGTAATAAAAACATGGATTTGTTCATTTTAGGTGGATGTTTGTAAAAAATATGGCCATTCTAAAGGAAAAAGAGCCTCTTCAATAATCATAGACACATACCTTTGTTTAAATCTAGACTCGATCTTTTTTATAGATGAAAAACCAATTTCCTTCATTGGTTTTCCTATAGTCATTTATGTCAATGTAGACCTATAGAATGTGTAGCTTATTTTGATCTCCATTAGGTATAAAATACCTATTTTTGGCCTTTGAGCCTCCATAAAAATTGAGAATTCATTATATACAGGGATCATTCTCTAAATAATGTTAAACACCGTCACAAAACAAACCTTGTAGGCTATAAAAATGTTGAACCAGAGGTCTATATTTAGCTATAATGGCATCCCTTTATGTTATTTATAACTTACTACATGGCTATGCCTTCTCTATGGAATTAGATGGAGCTATAATGGTGGTAGGATGACCTTGCAAAGCCTTGTTTTCCTTGATAGAAAATGGCTCCTTTGGTTTGACCTTGTCTATCAAATATGACGTAGGCCAATCAAAATGTTCCAACTTGCTTTTTTACCATTGGCCTTGAAGATCCTTGTTAACTTCTTGACTCTTCTCATAATGTAAGATCAAGTTGTATGAGTGAACATGGTCCATTGATTTTTTTTCATCTTGAATCATTCATGCCACTTGTCAATTATGCATTGATCTCAGGATCTTGTTGTCAATCTACTGCCTTATGCACTTATGCCACATGGTGACCTATAGTATCCTTGAAATTTTGACTTGATAATGAATTATTGGATCAATATGTATTAAGTAATGCTGATTGTGAGATCTATTGGGACCCACTTTTTAGACTCAAATGGCTATCTCATGAGACCAAAATTTGACATCCATGTGAACGTATTTTATGTCTACATGACCATCATTAAAAATTTTGAACCTTAACCGCTATTTGTTGTGTATTAAATTTGGTGTCTACACACCCATCACTTGACATATATATGACCATCATTGACATCCATGTGACCATCAAATTTTTGACCTTAATAATTAATTGCCTGAGCTTTATTTTGATGTTTATGTGAACATCCTATTCTATAGGTTTAACGTTGAATGCTCATAAATTGAGCTAGAAATCTTGTATGGACATGAAACTTTTAGAGCATGTTCTTAGCATGAATAAATTTTATTTTTCATGATATGCTAGTCACATGAGGCATTTTGAGCACATTTATAAAATGTGCAAGTAAATTGGTCCATTTGTTCTTACATGACATTTTGGTGATGCTTTGGCTCACTTAGACTTATGTTAGGGGATTTTATTGAACCTTTAAAGCCATAAATTATTTCTTGAGGCTTATGTAGGCTTGTCCATGACCTTGAATTACTTGAATATCATGAAAATTTCTTGGGAACCATTTATTTACTATAGATAAATCATATTGCACTTTAAGCAATCTTAAAGTGTTTCAAAAGTTTTGTGAGCAACTTTGAGATCCTTGTACCACTCATTCTATCTAGAACTTTGAATTCTTTGTTCAACATAAACTCTACTCAAATTTTTGCTCCACACCAAAACCTATAGAATCTTTACTGCAATGTCAAGTTCTATATGTGGGCCAAAAATTGGCCAACAATATCTTAGGTGGCAAAAAACAATATGGTGTTGACAGGATTGACCCAATATTATAGGTAAGGAAAATAGATAGTTTGTAAGAGACTATGTTGAGTAGAATTATTATGCACTAAATAGGATTATTTTTCTTAGTACTTTTGAAATAAATAAATTAATGAAAACACACAATCATTTGGATCAATGAGGTTGATCCAATTGAGGCACACAACACAAAACCTTGCATCAACACTGGCTAATGCAAGTTTTTACAATACAACATACAATTGAGAAAAGAACAAGAAATCAACTTAGAAAGTAAAAGCTAACTAAGTTTCCATCTTGAATGTTTTTATATTATTAGAGTATGATTTTATATGTGATAAGAATTTGGATGTAATCAAGGAACTAAAAAGCAATCTAAGAATTATTTCAATACATTTAGGGTGAAAGGGATTTCTATTGGCAATGGTATTGGCTTGGTATTAGGTCCTACCCCCTCAATTCACATACCATAGTGATAAGGCTATTGGGTGCTTATCCAATATATAACATTAACCATGTGTTTATATTTGGTTATAAAACCAAGTCAACTTCCCCCTTGGTGATGAAATCCAAGTAGGTAAGCCTTGGGTAGACAATTATTAAAATGATTTTTAATATTTTTTGATTTGGTAGTGTGTACATAAAAGAGAAAATAGTGCAACTAAATTATATATTAAAAACCACCTAATTAGATTAATGTGATCTATTCTAAGCATGCACGTAACAAAAAGTGAAAGTGTGAGCTAATTACTAGCATATAAGTGTTAATTCCAACTTTGAAACACATTACAGTGTTATTTTAGATGATAGTATATGCACATATTATAGAATAGAGTTGACAGTGTCACTAATTTACTATGAAATAAGGATCTAAAAAAATTATGGCGATAGTGTTGACCTAATTTTCTATACAGAATATAAAATCCAAAACTACATCGATAGGGTCAACCTAGTTAACTGTATAGGGGTAGTTTTAAAGACTGTAAACTATGAAAAACAAAATTATAATGAATAATAGAAATGAAAAACAAGGATATAAAGGAACCTTGGTGGGTTGAAGGATGTAGAGGAAAATGAGATTGTTATTGAAGTACCTTAATTTATACTTGCAAATTCTACCAACTTGCAAATTTTACCAACTAGATTGATTGGGTTGACCTAGTTATATAATTCCCTATTTGTTGAAAACCTATAAAATATACTATGTTGATAGGGTTGACCTAGTATGTTTTTAAGAGTTTAAAAATGTACATATTTGATAGGGTTGACCTAATAATCTGATCTATAAGTCTGAAAGTGTATTGTATCAATAAGGTCGACCTAGTTTTCTAATCTAGAATTTTAAAAGTGTACTATGTCGATAGAGTCAACCTAATAGCTTGATCTAGAAGTTTGAAAGTGTATTATGTTGATATATTTGACCTAGTAGCCTGTACCTAATGAAAAAGCTACAAAAATAGAATAAATTTATATTGATGCGACTATGTATTAAACCTATGTAGAAATGTTAGAGCTATATCAAAACTATCGACCTAGTATCACAAATATAGAGAAAAATGATAAAATAATACAAAATTTGAGATAAAACCTTTAAGGGTTAGATTCATTTTGAGTTCACCAGAATGTATAGAATTATAAATGCATCATGTCTATAAATAAATCTTAACTTAGACAAGATAGATCATACCATACACTTTTGATTGGGGACACATTAGATAATCAAGAACATGAACAATATGGGGATCCACTAGACCCAATTAAGGGACCTTTTAGCACAATAAACCATGCTAGGGAGGGTTCCAAATATTTTGATCAAGTACAATCATGTAATAACCCTAAGGGAGTTCTATGTTTTTTATTCACTAAATAATAACAAGTAAAACAAATCTAATCTAGTGTTCGCCAAATATTATAGCACATAATGGGGGTTAGTAAACAAAAAAACATGCATAGGAGAATATCAATTAAGCTATGTATGAGTAAGAACTTGATACATGGAAAAAGGATATTACTATTATTTGGATCCAATACTTATACTAATTCTATCTACTAAAAGAGAAGAGCAAAGTTAGAGAATACTTACCTGAAAGATGAATCCATCGAGACTCAATCTCTCCCTTGGCCAATGGGGCTTTACAAGAGGTTGTTATGGTTTGTAAGGATCACTAAGAAAAGCCAAATCATCCAAGACTTCTCTACAATATTATATTCTCCAAGTCAAAACCTTAAGCTGACTCTTCAAGTAGAATGGTAGAAGAAAATATTATAAAAAAATGCAAATGAATAATAACTCTTGATTGTTGGTAAATAATGTCTAAAATGATCTTGTATATATAGGTAGATTTAACCCTAAGACTTTATAAAAGTTTTGGCTGATAGGGTTGACCCAATAAACTTATTATAATTAAGGACAAAAATTCACTAGGTCATGGGCTAGGTCAGCCAAGAGCTGACCTAGACCCTAAGTGAATTTCACCCAAACTATATAGGGTCGATCCAATCGACCTAGTACAACTGACTATCAAAAGAGGTATAAGGTGAGGAAAAGAAGGATGTAAAATGGAAAAAGATTGGAAGAGTATGAAAATAAGGTTTAATAGATTAGGGAATGGTTTTCAATAGATGGTTAGGTTGGTAATAAGTGGTAATACATGCCAACAATCTTGTAAAGCACTAATGGTCTACCCACCCCTTTCCCAGTACACCCCTTAGGGTATGTACTCAGAGAGATTGAGTCTCGATGGGTTCCTAAAAGATAGAAAATATAATTATTTGATAAAGGTTTAAAATATTATGTGTATATAGGGAGTGTATTGATTACATGAAGAAGAAATACCAATACCTTAACTCACTAAGGAAGAGAATGAGAGTGATGGAATGTGGAAGATGTTCTTTGATGGTTCAAGGAGAAAGATTGGGGTAGGAGATGGTGTTATGTTGATTTATCAATCCAAAAAATAATATTACTATTCATATAGATTCCATTTTAGTTTTACCTACAATATAGTTGATTATGAAGGTTTGATTCATGACCTTGAATGGGCAAAGAGGAAAGGGATCAATAATTTGTAAGTATATTGAGATAATGAACTGATTGTGCATAAAATTAGGAATGTGAGTATTGCCAAGAACCCTTTGATTAAGTATTATAATCATATGGTGTGGGATTTAATTAAATACCTTAATGCATTCAATATACAACTAATTCTAAGAGAGTAGAATAACCATACTGATAGGTTAGCAGCATAGGGGCACAATTTTATGCATCTACTACCATAAAGGAGGAAGGAAAACAATCACATATCAATGTCATTGTAATATATTCCATCCTTTATAATTAGGTCTCTTGGAAAGTGTTTGATAGTGACAAATATATTATATATTTCCTATAAAATGAAGCTGAGTTCTCTTCAAGAAATTAGAAAAGACTCCATGACTAGTTTGAGAACCATATTGTACAGAGGAGGAAAAATAAGATTCATAAAGGATTGGTAACTTTAGAGAGTATCTTTAATGAATATGATTAGAGGAAAAAAGATAAGGTGAACATGTATAAAAAATATGAGAACTATGAAAAAGTCTTAATATTCAAAAATAAACTCCTCAAACTAGGCAAGGTATGTTCCACATCAAAAAACAAGCATTCATTGATTTGTGGAGAGAGTTCCATGACATTTTTTCTTGGGAATATAAATATCTAAATTTTTTTGATCCTAGTCTATCCCATCATACTAGTTAGAACTTAGATTCAAACTGGTTAGGCAAAAATAAAGGCCTATTAACCCCAAGGTTGAACAACTCATGAGAATGAAACTCACAAGACTCCTTGAAACTAAGATAATATTTCCTATCAAGCACTCAACTTGGGTAGCTAACCTTGTGCCTATTAGGAATAAGAATGGGTAAATAAGGCTTTGTGTGGAATTTATAGATCTCAATAGGGTGTCACTCAAATACCATTACCCCTTACTTCTTATGGAGCAGATTTTACAAGTTATTTGAGGTTCCCAATGCTTTTCACTCCAAGATGGATATTTTGGTTATAATAAAATTTTTGTGAATGAGGATGATCAGTTTAAGACAAAATTTAATACAAAATTGGGGACCTTTTCTTATAAGAAGATGCCCTTTAACTTGTCAAATGCTGGTACCACCTTTTATTAAAAGGAAATGGACATGAATTTCAAAGGTCTAATAAATGAGTTGTTTCTAGTGTATATAGATGCTATAATTGTGTTCTATAAGGATGAAAATGAGCACATGAAAAACATAAGGAAAGTGTTTAAAATGTGTAGGTAGTATGGGGTGTCTTTTAACCCAAAAAGTGCATTTTTTCTATCCATAAAGGTAAGCTTCTAGGACACATTATTTCTAAGGATGGCCTAGCCATTAACCTTGAAAAGATAGAGAATATTCTAGGCCTATCATTTCCCTTACACAAGAAAGGACACCAAAGTTTCTTAGGTAATATAAACTTTGTGAGAAGATTCACACCTACTTTTGCATCTTTGGTGAAGCCCATCATAACCATGCTTAAGAAGAATCAAGTTTTCACTTGTAATAGAGAGGGTAAGATTAGTTTTGAAGCCATTAATCAAGCAATTACATAATATCCCACTTTTTTAAACCTTTATTTTGATAAATATTTCATATTTTATTCATTTTCTAACCTTGATACTATCTCAGCTATGCTTATACAAAATAATGATGAGAGTGTTGAATAAAAAATTATATTATTTAGTCAAGGTTTGGAGGATTATGAAGTTAAGTATACTTTTGTGGAGAAACAATTCCTTGATATTGTAATAGGACTAAAGAAATTTATACATATGGTTTCAAATAATAGGATCCACATTATGGTTTCTCATCCTAACACCAAGGAGTTCCTTTTGAGCAAATACCTCAATGAAAAGAGGGTAGGGTGGATTATAAAGGTAATGGAGTATGATTTTGACATCAAAGTGACCAAGTTGGTAAGAGGTAAGGGTCTTTGTGAACACTTGGATTCAAACCTCCATGAACCAAAAGGATAAGCTTTGGTCAATCAAGATTTCCCTCAACTAGCTGATCCCACACCTTTATAAAGTTAGACACAAGACATCATCAAATTCTTCCAAAGTGGTGAGTTTCATAATGGCTTTAGAAGATCCAAAATAAGGTATTTAAAATTTAAATGTATTCCTTATTATCTTGTAGATGGTATAATTTTTATAATAGATACAAATGGTGTACTATTGAGATGAATTGATAATGATCAATTTGGAGTGTTGCTATAAAAGTTTCATGATGGAGCAATAGGATGCCATTTATCTTCAAGAACCATATCTACAAAGATCATGAGGGAAGGATACTATTGGCCTAGCCTCTTCAAAGACTGTTATGCTTGGGTGAGAAGGTATGTACAATGTGTTTTCTTTGAAGGTAAATAAAATATTTAAGCTCTCCCTTTGAGGCCTACTCAAGTAGATTAACCATTCATGTAATGGGGTCTTGACATCATTGGTTTGATAAATCCTCCATCAAGTATTGGCCACAATTGGATCCTTATAGAAACTATTTACTTTATAAGGTGGGTTGAGGTAGTTGCATTAAAGGAATCTAATGAGAGTGTTATCTTGGAGTTTTATTAAGGCATGACTACAAGGTTTGGAACTCCTTCTACCATCATTTTAGATAATGCACTTGATTTCATGGTGCTAAGACAACTAATTGGGAAAATATTAAATGTATATATTTAAGTACATCATCCAACTATTACCCTCAATGTATTGGGTTGGCCGAGTCTACTAATAAGAACCTAATCAAAATTATCAAAAAGACTTTGGAGAGAAATTAAAGAGCTTGGCACACTAAGTTGGAGATAGCCCTATGGGCTAATAGAATGAAAGTTAAAAGGTCAATAGGCAACTCTAATTTTATTATTATTTATGAGAGAGAATCTAGGTTGTCCATATCCCAAGATCAACCTACCATAGAGTTGGCACATCAATTAGAATTGCTTGAAAATACTCCAATGGAGGTAAGGTTGATAGAATTGATGGAGCTTCAAGAGATTAAAGATAATTCTCATAAATCCATGAAACAACATCAAATAATAATGAAAATATAATTTTATAAGAAATCAACTCCAAGATTCATCTAATAGGGTGACGTAATACTAAAGTGGGATGAAGATATAGAAAAGCTAGGAAGACATACTAAGTTTGATACTTTGTCGAGTGGGCCATACATCATCATCAAGTGCAAGCAAAAAAACTCATTTTAATTGTAAATAATGAAAGGGGAGAGTTTACCTATCCCTATAAATTTGATCCAATTTAATCCATCCTATTGATGATATGAAGGTTAGTTATATATAAAGTAGGTTAGGTGGTTGTTGCTTTATGTCTTTGTGAGTGTTCTCCCTAAGTGTTTAGAGAGCACAAGTGTGAGTTTGGTGTTTTAATTTGTGTGTTTTTTTCCTTGTTGTGTTTTGTGTGTGTTTTTAGTCTATTCAAAGGAATATCAATGTCAAATATATCATATAGGTGACTTCATTACCTAAGGATAGGATAAGGTAACTAGTCTTTAGCATAACAAACATGTTACCCCTTAGAAATCACCAAAATGTTGACTAATTTTTCCCCTAGGTCAAAATAAGTTAACTTTATTGCATGTGTAAAGATTTAATAAGGTCTTAGAAATAATAAAATGGTCACCATGGTCTTGTAATAATGTCATGGTCATTAATGAGGTCATATAGTATGATTTCATATTTGTCACATTTGTCCTTTTCTAAATGTCATTTATGTCATCTTTTGGTCATTTAATGAAATTGTAAATATATTTTAGAAATAATAAAAATGTCAAGGCTTATTATAATGTATTTCATGTTACATAATCTTAAGGAATAGTTTTGGAACTAACATGTTGCAGGTCTAATGTACTAACAATAAAATCATTGCTAAAAAGGAAGTTTCAAGCAAGTTGTACAGACTAGGTGGCTCATTTGGCACATGTGAATACTTATATAATGTGTGTTCAGATCCCAATTGGTCTCTTCCATGGTAAAAAATATTTAATAGGCTCAAAATTGCCAAAAATTGATCTCTCTCTTTCATCCTTCTCTTGGATAGGTCAAAAGAGGTCAATGATCTTCCTTTAGTATGGAAAGCAGAAATAGAGTTGAGGTGAATGCACTTGGTAGATGAAATTAGTCCTTATGACCTTAAATTTCATTGTCATGGTTTTTATATTGATGGTTTGTATGGTATGATCAATCACTAAGATTGTCAACACCTCCAAACTACCTGCATAACCCTAATGGCTTCGATTTTCTCATCTGTTTGTTTTGGTTTGTGTGAACCAAGCAGTGTGTGTGGATTTTTAGAACATGTTACCCCATTTAATTTTGAATTAAGTTGATTTGGAATGTGAGGATATGAAGGAATATGTAAGTTCACTCTCTTATGCTAAGAATGAACATTATTAAAGACTTTGAACAATGTTTTATTAGTTTCAAAGCTTATTCTCCTATATATGGCTTCAAGTCAAAGCCAATATGTTTTTTTTCAACCTCATAAAGTAGGTCTAATCATATTATTCATTGTATTTTTGATCTCAATATGATAATTTATGGTATATAATTCTTGGTGGAAATGATATAGTCAAGTACCCTTGAAGTAGGCATTTATAGATTCCATGCTCAGAACCGAAAGAGAGTCTCAAGGAATGTATAAAAGCATTTGAGCCTATTTTGGCATCTCAAGCAGGTTCACAGATCAAGAAGAGATCAATGTGTGAGTGGTGAGACCACTACCAACATCCACACTTGAGTCCAAAGTCTTAGAATTGAAGAAAGTCATAAAAGGGAAGTGTTACCTTAACTTCTCCAAAATGAGACTTTGATTAATATATTGCCATCTGTTAGTGAAAGTTGGTGAAATCTAAACAAGCTTAATAGTCCCAATCTTTTAGCCTAGATAAAAATTTAACATCTAAATATAAGATGAGATTGTTTGGCCAAGGGAAAAATATGGTTGAGTGGTTCAAAAATCAATCAAAATTCTACTAGGAATATTTAGTGTAACACAATACCTTTGGGCCAAAATGAACCTCAGATCAAATTCTCACCTATAGTGCATTGATGGCAAATGATCAAGAGCCTAGCCTCAAGGAAGAAATGGATGCATTCATGTGTAAAATTTTCCTAGTGACATGAAGATAGGTCAAAAGGAGTGGAAACATAGTCTCTCAAGTATGAATCAATGCCTACATGAAATATTTTGGTTTCCCTAATATGAATACTTACAGTTTATTCTCGGTACACATATTAGTCTAAGATAATAAAGGATGCACATTATTGATGCACATAGATATAATATGAAATAGTCTTAGTGACTTGAGATGGAACAAAAATCATGAAACATAGTATTCGGACACTAATACACACATACAATCACCTCTTGATGTACCTAATGAACATCTGTAGTTTAGCTCATATACATACCAATCTCATGCTAATGGAGAATGCAAGTTTGGTTGATATAAAAAGACATAGGTTGAAGATGACCACATACATTTCATCTTCAAATTTATTTCATAAATCTTCTAGGTTATCCTTAAAAATCAAGGAAGAACATAGACAATCATAACTTAGAGTTCTTAGGCTCAACCAAAAAACCCTACACACAATCACTATTTCAAGAAACTAGTATTGAGAGTTTGACACATTTGGAGGCTCTAAAGGTATGAAAAATATTGTAAACTTGGTACATAAGGTCCTAATGACCTAAAAATTATTACCATGGTATTAGTTATGATAAACCAACATGGAAATTATCCTCTATTTTGTCTAAGATAGGGGTACTTTATAATCATGCAATCTATAGACCTAATATGTGAATGGTAAAAATGATGAATGTGAGAGCCTTGAGTAAATGTAAGGAGATGTGTATAGTTGAATCAGATGTAAAAAATCTTAGATAATTATGAACATCTATTGGGATCACTCAGAGGTGACCACATGCTCAAATACACAATATATGTAGACTAGGCCTAAAACTAGGTGTTAACCCTAATGATATCTAACTTCATTAATATCACCATGATAAATTTAAAAACCATGTGGGATAATTCATGAGAAATTTTTGGGTTTATAAGATTCATAATTTTTTAGACAACAATCCAAGACTGATCATTTTGGCCTAATTTCCTCTCAAGCTTACCTAGAATGTAATTAGGAGCTCAAGAGATCAATTTCCTTTACTCATATCTATACGGATGAGCTGCATGGTGACTCAAAGAGCTAGGATTATTTGAGGAGGGTCATGAACTTAATTTTTTTTAATTGGTTCAAAGTTTGAATTCCTAACCTTTATGAATCATCATCAACAATCCAAATAACCTAAAACCCTCATATGATCTTGATGGATAAAAGATGATCAAAAATGCATCCAAGAGGGGTTAAATGGTAATGAAAGTGTTTTTGACATGTATAAACTTCCTCAATACCTTTTCTCATTATTGATCTACACTATCACTTGTACAGACATGCTTAATTCAGTATTTCTTATAGAATTTGAGTTGTGCTATAGGTGCAAAAGGTAATAAATAGCTGAAAACCATTGTAGGAAGTGTGAAAAGATGTATTTCAACTCTCTATACCTATTTATAACCTTATATATTCATTAAAAAATCTCTACTTAGTTGGTCATTATAGGCAGTCTTAAACAAGATAGTGAAATTGAGGGTGATTGCCTAGTTGGAAGATGAGAAGTGTTGTTTAAAGTTATTTTGAGCTCTATTTGATGGAATAGAGGGAAATGATGGTATGAAGAGTTTAATAACACATATTTAATGAACCTTATTGAGAAACTATAGGTCACTTAAGTGACAAGTGTGAAGACAAGCCTAGAAAGGCCAGTGAGTAGTTACAAAGTAGTGAATGACAAATGGTGCAGAGAAGTTACTAAATTGAGGGGAACATAAGGTTTGTCACCATATGTTTTCTAACTTATAAATTCAGGGAACATGTTTCAATAACTCAAAAATGTAGTTCTAGATTATCAAGTGACCCCTCATTGAGAAAGGCAGTTTCAAGAAGGCTAATTGAGATTTCTCTGCCAAGTTAAGGGAGAATGATGAACTTCAGGTGGAAACTTGTCTAAGAAGACCTTCATAACATATTTTATAAATCCTCTCATGTTGTAACTTGTTTTCACATTTTGACATTTTGTCTTGTGACTCTTAGAATTTACCTTTTCTCTCTCCTCCCTTATGCTCTATATATATGCAAGCCATTTTGGCATTTGTATCTAATCCATGTCTAGTATGGTGAAGCCCTACTAGTTTGAATAATATTTTTTGCCTTTGAATAAATATTTGAAGCTACTTTTTATTCCATTATTTCTTTTCTAAGTGTGTGGATTAGTGAAAATATGAATGATAAGTGATAATCATCTACCCTTTTATTTACCTTACTCTCTCATGTTGTCTGCAAGTAATCCACTCTCTAACATGTCACATGAAGTGTAGTTAGTATCCTTGTATATCTCTAAGTGTAAGTAATATCATTAGTGTCTATAATTATGCCTTTTATCCATTCACCTTGATAAGTTTAGTACATATCACCTTCATGTTTAAAATATTTATGTTAGAGTAATCTAGGATATTGAAGCCAATCTTGTGAGTAATCTTTCATAGTGTAGGTCATGGTAGTCTAGTGGAGATAAATTTGGTGTATTAACCTATTATAATAAGTCATTTTAATGCTTATTTCTATCTCTTTTCATCCAAAAAATTAAGTAATATAGGTGACAAGCTATCAAAGACTAATCTAGGGAGCTAGCCCTTAAACCTAGAGTTTTACCTCTATTGTAGGAAAACCACAGGCCTAGAGGTAATCTAATTTTTCAATAAAATTGGAGAATACCTTAAATAATCCTCCAAGGGTGGAATATTTAGTGACAAAATTAACATCAAAAAAGGAGAGATCTATAAAATAAAGGGTTATAAATTAATATATAGAACAAAGTAGAAAATATCATATATTACATCCAAAATTAATCTATATTATTACAAATGAGAAGAATTACATATATAATACAGTTAAAAAAAGGATCAAATCATACTAACCAATATGGGATAAATACATATTATGAAAAAGATAAAAATCACCTAGTAAGCATGAGTAACCTACTCTAACATGCAACACCTTTTAGACCATCATCCTCATTGTTGAACTACAACCCACTTGATGCACTGAATTGTTTTCAATAAGTATGGTCAACAAAACATTTATAATGCTTTTAATTTTTTTGATAACATTAAATTATTTTAAATAAATTTATAATAAAATAAACTCAATGATAATACCATCATTTGGATGATAAAGTCATACAACCTTGCTTGAGCATAAAAGAAGTAATTGAAATATCATGATGTCTTATAACCAAATCTTGTAAGTAAACTTTATAGCTTAGAAAAAAATACATGATAGTATTAAATATCATCAATACAAAAGCTTTATATAATCACCAATATCCTACATAGTAATTAATCATTATTTTAATCCACTTACACAATATAATAATCACCAAAACATAAATTAATTTATCCTATAATACAATGGTTATCACACATGCTAAACCATAACATGATATGAAGAGGTCTAGATATTCATAGAAAACTAAAATACACTAGTTTTGTCATAAATTTCATAACAACTAAAATATTATTGTATCTTATGAAATGACAAGTAAACATGTTCACATCATCCCAATCATATCCATATTATGAGATCCGCATTTAATATTAAATGAAAGTGTTTAAGAAACTAGATTTCTTTCAAAATTACCTCAATAATAACAAGGATAAAATAATAACTCTCTTGAGTCTATAATCATGATCACCTACCTTGAAAGATAATTTATAATAGGTATCATGCACAACAAAAATTGAATCAATACTTGCTAGCAATTGAATTCTCAACATAGTAAACTCTAATTATTTTGTACTTCCAACATCAACTATAGGGAAAACCTACAAAGTGACAATATGCAAGTCTTCTTTCCACTTATAAAAACTAGTTAAAAAATAAGTGAATTAATAATATGATTCTATAAACTACTACCTACAAGTAAAATACTATTCTAACATAAAAATTAAGCATTCATGAGCTGTAATGAGTCAAATTCATAACAAGATACAATTGATTAATCAAATAATATTTCACATTTATAGGTACTAATAATAATTTTTTTTAGATTAATTAATTAAAATAACCTCATGATTCACCTATAGGTTTTAAATCCTCTAAAGGGGTCAAAATAACATACTATGTGCAATGAGAAGAAGAAACCTAGTTATAACACCCAAATGCAACTTAAAAAATCATAAAATATGTATTTAATAAAAAAAAGTCCTCATAGCATAGAGGTCAAAAAATTTCCATAACTAGAAGCCATTATCCACTAAAAAAAAAATCATGCATGTATTACCATCTTCATTGGTTCATGGTATAATCATAATATAAATCAGGCTTGCAAGTAATAAACCACCAGTTGTCCTAGACTGTGGCATAATGCATATGAAAATCAAGATATGCATGAAAATAAAATAACAATAATACTACATACTCAAACAATCTAAGAACCAAACCATAAAATTATTTCTTTATTAATGAGGATATCCACATACTAGAAATCACCATTTATCAAAACAATCAAAAAAATTTATAATCAGCCCTGGGTCATGACACACTCTCCATGAAAACCAAGCTTGTAAGCATAAAGATCAACTAGACTGCCCTAAGCCATGGTATAGTCCATGGATAAATCAAATGTTATAACTAATTTTAAAATTAGTCAACATATCTTCATGGTAAATCAAATGAGCATATCCAGATTGTAATCCAAACCAATGTATAATATTAATGAAAAAATTTCCTAGGTTGTAAAATAGTACCATATGTAAAACAACCAATCAAGGTAAACTATTAAAATAATATAATTTCCATTTCCAAGTAATCTAAGAGACCAAACAATGATAAATTTATTATAATATTCCCTATGACACCCTTGATCTCTTTAGAAAATCAAAGGGTACAAACATAATTCAAACTAGACTAATAATTAATGTAATGATGTCAAGGTTGTGGTATAGTCAAGATGAGCTCAAACCAATAAATAATTTCATGTAAGAATGCCCTAGGCCATGACATAATATCTTATGAGTAAGTCATAATGTACCAATATGGACTTATGTCTAAGCTATGGTTTCTAAAAAAAACCCTTAATATTAATTCCCAGATTCAAAACACAAAATATCAACCAAAAGAGAAATAACATGTCTATTTATCAAAACTAAAGCACTTCTTTTTCCCTTATCCACAACTTGTTTTTTCTTCTTACTAGACTGAGCTCAATGATAACCTCCATAAGCTCTCCCCATATTCCATATCTCATACTAGCGTCTAATAGGTAGTTCAAGGTTAAAAGGAGCATATTTTAGTAATCATGATGTCTCCATAGCCAAAACCAAACACAAACTAGTTTCTACCATGTCTTTTCCATCATGGTCAACCAAATAAAATAATACTTATCAATATCCAAAAAAATTAACAAAAATCATAAAAAATTAAAATCAAGATATGATTCACCATGGTCATGGTTAAAGACATATTATGTCCAAGCATGGGCTGAAGACTATTATAATTCCAAGATTCACATTTAATAATTTTAAATGGCAAAGTCCTAAAGACCCCCATTCAACACAAAAAAATAATTAACATTTAAATTAACACAATAATACAATGGTTCATGTAATCAAGCATAGTAAGTGTTTAACCAAGCTAACATGGTGATTAATGTGAAGAAGGCACAATGAAAGTAGTCAATGACAACCTTATTACAAAAATAAACTCTATGAACAACTTATTACAAATTCACCTACATAATTTAATATATCATTTCTATCTAGAGAAAAATCAAATAAATTCAATGCCAAATGACGTAACTCCACGGTCCCAATAATTACAAACCATTGATTTAATATACTTATCTTAGGTATATATATTTTTTCTTGTATCCCAAGAATGCCACTGTATAATAGGTGGGATATAATAATCACTCTTGTTTTGAGTTTTTCACTTTGTCTCATATACATAGCACAAATGCTCACAATAAAAATTGTTTAAACTTTATACTCAAGGTAGTCTATTTCAAGGAATCCTATGGGCTTGAATCAAATCCTCTTAGGATATAAAATTTATAGTATGACTCAATTCCTGATTACATATAAACTAAACATATTAGTTATGTTTTATGGTTCTGATCACCGATAAGTGCCTAAATCCCACCACAATAAAATTAGGATGTTACAAATTACCTAAATCATGTAGTTAGAGAAAGTTTAAATTGATGGTTTCTTTCATACCAATGATAAGATCCTCATATTAAACCATGTTATTTATAACATTGAATGTTAATCAAAAATCTAAATGATTTTTTTGTCCATAAGGATTAACGAGGACACATCTGCCCTAGTTCCTTGAATGCACTTGAATACATGAAAATAAAGTGTCCAAATATCCTCATACAAATCAATAATGACCTTAGTTATTTTTCTAAAGTAGCTTCCAAAAACATTTTTGACTTATCCATTATAATTTTAGGTTCTTTTAGGGAATGAGCTTTAAGGTCAAATGTGAAATTATGGAAGTAGTCATTAAGGGAAACAACATGATTGATATCATCGATCAAGAAGACATTTTCATTTGGAAGAGTATCCTAAAGGTGTTACTGTATTGGGATAAGTTACGCATCAATTAATTAGAAGTAACTTGACCTTTAACTAATTTTTGAGTAATAATATTTAGGTCAAGAGTACCATCCACTTTTTGATTTGGTCTCTAGGAAAGAAAGGCTTAGATAATAAATGGTGATGAGGGTCTGAGATGAATATTACATATGTGGTCTAATAAAGTGATAAATACTAAAGTTTTTTGTGGAAAAATAGACTAAGAGGTAGTCATACTTAGCTTTAGTGTAGTGGGTCTCATAATCTATCAAAACCTGATTAATGTAGTAAATAGTATGTTGCTTGTAAAACTCATCTTATTGTGCAATAATTACCCTAAATGACATAGTGGTAGATGATTTGTACAAGATGAGAGGACATTTTTTATAAGGTGGTCATAAATTAGGAAGATGAAGTAAGTATTTCTTCATGTTATCAAAGTAGTTTTGACAAACATCAATCCATTCAATATTAACACCTTTCTTGAGTAAGGATTTTATTGAATGTATATGGTAAACCAACTAAGGAATGAATTTATGGATTTACCAAAGTTTTCCAAGATAATTTTAGATATCAAGAATGTATAAAGGTATAGGCATATCAAGAATAACTTTTATCTTTGAAGAATCCACATCAATCCCTCATCATCAGACCAATAATCCTAAAGTTTTTCTAAAGGTAACACTGAAGATACACTTATTAGGATTAAGCCTAACTTTGTATTTAATAAGGTATTCAAATATGATGGATAAATCATAAAGATGATTTTTTTGATGCTTGGATTTGGCTACAAGGTCATCCACATAGGTTTTAGTTATTTTTTGGATCATGAAAATGTGGGTAATTGCATGTTGGTAAGTTTCCTTGGTGTTTTTAGGCCAAAAGACATTTGGACATAATAATATGTGCCCCAATAGGTAAATAAGGTAGTCTTATGTTGATATTTGGGGAGAATTTGAATCTAATTATGCCCAAAAAAAAATCCATGGGGTAAATAATCTCATATCTAGTTGTGGAATCAATAATGGCATCTATAAAAGGTAAAGGAAAAATATTCTTAAAGTATGCTAAGATAAGATAATGAAAGTATAAAAATGTAAATAACCATAGTGACTATCTTATGATGTACTATGTTGGAGACCCATTTATATTAATATATGGGTTTGATAAACTTAACATCTAGGATATTAATTAATTATTTGTGAAATGTGTAGAAACACAAGAAAGAACTTTACATGATTTTATAAAATATGTTTCATGTGAAAATAGGTAACTATGTTATGAAAAATAATACTAGGGCCAATGATGGCCATATCTTCATATGACCAAAGCTTTATGATATTTATCTAAAAATAATCTAATGTTATCCTTTTCTTTATGGTATATCTCCTTAGATATAAGGATGTATTGAGGATTTATAGATGTACCAAAGTTGATTGATTGAGTTTCCTCAATAATAATTACATTTATATATTGGAAATGATATGGTGTAAGAGGAATATTGGAAAGGAAATCAGGTTTAGGATCAACACTAGTGAAAAAATTATCGAATAAAGGAGAAGTATTCTCAAAGTTTCTAATCTTGTGATGTTGGTGTGTAAGTTGAGGTTTTCTTGCATGAAGGAGTTCTAAAATGGCTTCATCATTACGAACCATAGGTAATGGACCATAACACTTAATATAAACCTTAGGATTAACAATTTTATTACATTTTATATAGAATTTTGAGTTGATATATCTCACAATGTTGGCTTTTCAATCTAGGGTAATTTTAGGATCTTAGGGAGATGTGCTGAATTCTTTTATATGATATTAACCTAGCTTATGCAATCTAGTACAAAATAAATAAGCTGAATTATATTAGCATTGTCAATACAATTAGAAAAAATATATGTGGATTTGAGTATATCAGGTTGGTTGATCTGATTAAGTGAATTATAAAGTTTGATATAGATAGAATCATAAGTAAGAGGAATTAACATTGTATTAACATTATCTGGATCATGGTCAATACCATTAGAAAAATCAAGGGATGTTAATAAAACTATATCAACACTTTGAATTGGATGGCTACTATAGTTGGAAGATGATATCTAATTTTTTTTATCACTATATAGTGAATGATGGTAGGTACAATTGAAAATATCTAGATGATTATGAACTGCATCAGGTTAAGCAATACACTCAAAAGAATGGGATTTTTTTGAATTGTATTGGGCTAGATAATACATTCAAAAGGACTAGAATTTTTTTGAACCATATTGGGTTGGTAGATATTGTTAAAAATATTTAAAAACTCAAAAATATACTAAACAAACCATGGAGTGTAAGGTGGATTGATAGGGGGAACATAAACTTCATGTTAAAACTTATCTTCTTCATCACTAGAATCACAATGAGAAATATGGAGTAAGTGAACATCCTAACTAAAATCATGACTATAATTATGATATTTTGGTAATGAAGCACATCCAAGTTCCTTGATTGATCTTGGGAAATGATATAATTAGTGTCATACGATGGGGAAATATTACAAGTGTGCATGAGCTATTGAGAATTTTCATTGGAAGTATATTTAGTAGATATATAAATTTGAATAAAGGTGCATGGATAATAAATAAGGGATATTTAAATATTTTGGCCTCCCCAAGGTCATTACATGTAAAATCATATTTTTTATAGGAAGATTTGTTAGCTTCACAAGGAGGTGGGCTCTCAATATTATCATCAAACAAGGTAAGAGTTATATCTCATGTAAGGAGTGATAAAGGAATACATTCCACTATGAAAGGAGGCAATCTAATGGTGTTATAAATGGTTTTAAGTTCATTTGGTTCCTCATCATTAGATTTACCAAGAGCGATGTTTACATTAGGATGAATGTTGACAATATTAGGAATAATAGGTCTATAGATATGAGCAATAGCTAAGATACAATATTGAGACTTAAATTTTATATCCCATGGGCTGGAATTAGCTTCATGTTTATAATGCTTACCATTTTGGTTGAAATTAATGCATTAGATACCAAAAGAAATGGATCTCATGTGATGAGTCCAAAGATGACTTAAGAAAAGATTATAAAATAGTGAAAGATATAATACAATAAAATTGGTGTGGACTATTTTGGTTCCAATAGTAAGAAGGAGGCGAATTCAAATAAGAGGCTTTTGATTGGTCTTGTCAAATCCATGTTATGTAGGTCTAGTTTGTTTAAGGTGATCTTTGGAATTTGTAATTTTTTGGATTACCAAAGGGAGGTAACATTTATTATCAAACCTTAATCCGCTAAGACCATCCTTATGAGAGTGTCTTTGATTAAAATTATGATAAATAAATGTGTGCCATCAAATCATAAGTAAATTCATAATTTATCATGTCATCCTTAGGAAACTCTATGGAAATTTTATTATAGGGGGATTATGAGAGATGGTTTCAATGGCATGAAATTTCATAGGTGCAAGAACTTTTGGAGGTTGATAAGGTGACTCTAGCTCATTATATGGATATTATTATATGTCTTATAATTTTTGCATCATAAATTTATGATAATATGGAGATGTTCTCATGATTACCATTAGAGTAATCTTAAAATAGATGGAGTAAAGATCATTTAGGAAGTTCCAATCTGATTTTGGATGAGAATCATAACAATACTTAGGTTGATTTTGAAGGACGACTTTATCAAGTAAGGTAGTAGGAGGATTCAACATGATAGATTGAGACTCTAGTAGTGGAGATTGAGACTTCAGTAGTGGAGATTGAGGCTCCAGTAGTGGAGAAGGATCATCACTATGAAAAAAATGGAAGAATAAGTATTAGTGGTATCTTTTAGAAGCATTTCATTGAGGGAAGGGTTATTAATCTTGGTAATAGGATAATTGTGAGTGGTATTATGATGGTATTTAACCTTGATCATGTTCACATATTGATAATTAATGTAATAATGATCATTGTCAACATCATTTACACAAATGTATTTGTTTTAATGTGGTGTATTTAGATAAAAAATTGAGGGGGTTTTTAGTATTTTTTATTTTTAGTTTTAAATTGGTTTTTATAAGTTTTTATATATTCTTGTTTATGTTATTCGGTAATAATGTCATGATTAAACTTTCCTCCATAATGAGATTCACATAAAGTTTATAAAGTGTAGGCCATGTTTCATAAGGGTGACCAATGTTCACATGGAGTTAATAAAATTTGTTAGGATCATGACATGGTGGTGGAGAAGAATTTTGAATTAAAGGTCTATGGTGATAATAACTACTTAAGTTCTTGAAAACTCAAGGGAGAGTGGGTGGAAAATTTATTGTTTTTATTGAAGCTCCCATTTTAGACTAGGGATGCTTATTTTGAAAGGAATTAGAGTTGATTGCATTGGTTTAAGTTTGAAAAAAATCCTTTTTGGTATTTTGATATGGTTCAAATTGAGTCATGAGGACTTATTATATTTTTCTTTATTTAAATCCTCTTCTAAAGTCTAAGGAGAGAAGATCCTAATTTTGTATTGAAGAGGGACCTTTGGAGCAATTATAAAAATTTTGAATGAATGTCATTAATTATGTTACAATATGATATATGCACCAAGGATTTACATAGTTTTATTAAATCATGGGAAATTTTCTTAAGAAGTTTCTTAGCATTAGTGAAGTTGTTAAGGATATTATGAAGAAGATCATTTTTTTGGAATTCCTTAACTAAAAGCATTGACTAAATCCCAGAGTTTTATAATGGAATGTCTGAGAAGTTAGTTGTACCATTATAACACATCCCTGACAAAGGTTTTAGATATAATTTTGGTAGTAGCATAGGTGTTAGTTTTAATCCATTCCTTATAGATGTTGTCAAAATATTTAAGATGTAAGGCAAAAATAGTATCCCTATCATATGTGATGGATGGAGAAATACTTTGAATATCCTTAGACATAATTAATGGTGTCAAGGGTTCATTTTGAATATTTGGAAGCATCTTAATTTTAATTTTAGGAGTAATATTTAAATTGACATTTATAAGATGAGGAGGAACATGGTTTTGATTTGGTTTATTCATGATAACTTGAGGAGCTTGATTAATAAATTATGAGATATTATTTTCCATTTAAAGGATTTGATTACTATTAGAAGCTTGTACAATGACCATATATTGAAACATTTGTACAAAGACTTATTAAGTATTATTATAAGGTTTGATATTATTGGAAAGATTTTGATTGGAATTAGGTGGATGATTCTTAAAGTTGGTGTTGGGAGGAAGGTTCCCAACATTGGTGTTGGTTGCTCCAACTGATGTAGTATGGGTAATTTGTTAAGACTCCCATTTGTGTTTGGGTTATAAACAATTTTATCATCAATATAATTAAAAATTTGATTAGGATCTCATAGACCTTAATTTTGTCTAATTTAAACCATGTTACATTTGATAGACCTAGTTTGAGATTGATAAAAGTTACATCATAAAGAATTTCCATCAATGGTGGAAAAGGAAAGAATGAAAGAGTATCCCATGTAGAATACGAATGGATTCAGGTTATCTATAAAAATCCTAAGAGGAGACATTGTGATAAAAATATGCAACAGTAAGGTGTAGAAAATAAAGGATAATATAAAAATTAGTAAAGTGGTATCGACCTAGCCAATGCATTTGGAAGCACAAGGATGCATAAAAATATCATATCAAGATAAATCATATAGTAGGACACATAAATAAGAAACAAAAAGCTATATCAAGCTATCCAATATAAGATGATCATAAAACCAGACTGTGTCATGTTAGTTGATACACTTTGTTAAAAATAGAAAATTGTATTGGGTTTGTTGATACAATTATAAAAATAGGAAGAATTGCATCAAGTTGGCTGATACATTTGGGATAAAAATATTAATTACAATATATGGTAATGTGAATATGATGTTAAGAAACACAAAAATAAAAAACATGAAAATTATCCAACTAGAGGTGGGATAAGCTTCACATTAGGTTCACTAGAATCTATCATGATGGTAAAGCCAAAGTAAAGAGAATGTTAAAAATTAAATGGAAATTTGAATAGTCTCAAACAAACATTGGGATATGACTCACATTGGTTTCACCATAATGTATGCACAAACTAGGATAACCTATACAATCCTCTTTCTCTTAATAGACTAGGATGTAAACAAGGTCATACCAATAGAGCTCGTGTATACTTAGAAGAGTGGGAAAGGAAATATAATAAATATAGACCTAGTAAAGGGTAATATGCACCCAAATATCAAGATGATAGTGTTCCAAAGCCTACACCTATGACATGGGGTATATCTCTCACTACATATCAAGATAGATAAATTATTGTACATTGATTCTAAAGGGGTGTATCAAGGATATAAAAGGGATACCAATACAAGTAATTGATAATAAAGGGTAACATATATCCAAGGTAGCTACAAATTATAAACTAAAAATAAGGTAAGTGGTGTAATGATCAACTAATGGGCAGTCTATGCGACTTAAGGTGATAATAGAAAGCCTAAAAAACCCCATAGTTATACTAGCTTAATTGATATAAGGAGGACCATAAGTATGGATAAATAACACATATATAATATAAATGAGAAACTAAATATATAATATACTATGTAAATGAAGGAAATAGAGTAGGGGGATAGAGACACTTTCCTTTGGATGGAATCATTAGTGCCTCAATCTCTCCCTTTAGCTCATGTGGCACTTTATAAGAGTTTTTTTAGGTTGAGCATTTGAAATGGAAATAATAAGACCTATATATCCTTAGTTTGGGACTCTAAATACTGAGACACGTCCTCAACATAACTCCTCCTATTGAGCTTCAAATACAATAATAAATACTATACCTCCAACATAAAACTTACCTCTAATTATTAATTTTACTACTTCATAATAGAAATGTGAGCAAAATAAAATTAAACAAGTGTGTTATGTACTTTAAGAATTATATATGACCCACACACACACACACACACACACACACACACACACACACACACACACACACACACACACACACACACACACACACACACACACACACACACACACACTCACACACACACACACACACACACACACACACACACACACACACACACACACACACACACACACACACACACACACACACACACACACACACACACACACACACACACACACACACACACACAAACATGGTTCCAATACCTAAAACTAACCCTTAACTCTAAGCTAACAGTATCGACCAAGTTGATACAATCGAAAGGATTTTTGATAACATAAAACTATATTAACTAGGATGATATAGTACAAATAATATAGACATGACACATAATTGTATCAACTAATCCGATATATCACTAGAAAATACAAGTATGAAAAAAACTCTATTAGCTTGGCTAATAGAGTAGGAATATAGGGTGACTCGCAAGACTAAAAAAAATGGATAGGCAAGATAATAATAGAATTTAAGGAACTCATACTGATAGTAATGAAGGTAAGAAAAAAAATGCATAACATTTCTCACAAATTACGATGAGATAATATCACCCCATTCTTGGTTAACCCTTTAAGGTGTGGAATTAAAGAGATTAATGCATTGACAAGCCCTTTAAATAGAAAATATTAGTAAAGTGATAAATTCAAAATATCAGGTGTATAAATTGTCTATTGTATTTTACATTTATGATAATAACAGTTAAAAATTAGAAGAAAATTATTACATAATATTTAAATATTTTAAAATATATATAAATAAGGTGAATTAAATATTTAAACTTCCTTTTATATTAGTTTTTATATTATTTAGGGAAAATGATTAGAATGTGATTTCAACATTTTTTAGTACATTTATGTTGATTTAAGTAATTTTTAGCAACAAAGTACTAGTATTATGTGTTTTATTCTCAATTCTAATGATAATTAGGATAATAGAATATGAAACTGAAGTGGCTCTAAATGATCATATTCTTGATAAATAATAAGTATTTACTAAATAATTATTATTTTTATTATCTACTATTATATGTTTCAAAATATATTAAAATTCATTTATGATTTATATTAATTATTCAATCTAGGGGATAACATACCAGCTACTAGGGATTAGTATGTTATAATTAAGTTAAATTTTAAAAAAATGAATTGACATAGATTTTTTAGAGTAATAAACAAATTTTTATTGCAAGATAATATGATAATTTCTAAAATGAAAGAAATATGTGTGGAAGAGATATAAACTATCTACACTAAATTAAAATAGGGTAAACCCTTGTCTCATATCTAAATAAATTTAATAATAGTAAATTGTTTTAAGGATAACTAACACTAGTAACCTGCACTCAAAAACCATAAGAATGAAAATATGAGTTTTATTTAAAGCTAAACAAAACTAATGATAAAATCTCAACATGCATAGGCATGAGAATATGATAACTTCTACCAATAAGTGATCTACTAAAATAAGAATCACTAATAATAGCTATCCAGGTTGGGCCACCTTGTCAAGGTCAGCATTTATAGGCATTATGTGATTTTATAAGTAATACCTTTTTATAAATAACATATTTCTAAAAATACATTTGAATTTATAAATTAGTGTAAAAAGGCATTTTGAGCTTTGAAAAATGCTCCAAAGGCCTCCAAAAATTATCATTAATGTTTTGATGATTTGTTTTAGAAAATCAAAACTTTATAAAAACTAAACCATTACCTTTATCTAGTCACTAATACATGGTATGCAAATTAAATTGATGATTGGGTTAATTTTGCATCACTATGAGTTTTTTATTTTATTTTGTTGATCTAATTTGTGATACAAACTTGGTGCAAACCTAGTGTAATTTGTGCCAAGTTTGCATCACAGTTTTTACATAAAATCAAGTGGAGGGATTCTTGTTTTGTTGAAAAGTGTTGTCATTTATGTCAAGGTTAAAATATATGTCATTAGTGCCAAGGTAAAATTTTATGTCAAAGTGAATGTAGTAAATATGTATGGTAAAGTGGTATGTGACAAGGAAGTCTTATGACAAGAGAGAATTTGAAGGCAACCTAATGATTCTTCTAAGGCTGATGATATGTTTTTAGGATAAGATCAAGATACAAGGTAAGCATACTTTTGAGCACTAGTCTTGAGGATAATTATCATATCATGAGCATGTTCATGAAGAAGTATGTACAGATGTATGCTACTATCTAAGGAGCATACAAGGCATATGATCAAAGTATTAAAGCATTAAGGAATGCTTCAAGTCTAGTGGTCAAGATTCAAGATCTTTATAAAGCTATTCATGACATTTATTACCACATGAATAAACCCTATGAGATGGTATGAAGATGATGGTGTGGTGAGATGGATACACATAGGTATGAGTGGATTTTTAAGGATGCAACCAGACTAGTCCTAGATCCTTCCTAACATAATAAGGCACCATGAAGTTTTGTTAAGACCTATGAAGGATAAAAATCACTGGTAGAGCATGTGGAAGGTTGATTTAGAATGTGAGTAAGGTGGAGAGTGCTTGGATAATAGTTAGAAGGTCTACTTTAAATCCTAATATGAACTATAAATCCAAATCATAAAGAGTAAAGAGAGAGATGGTCATAAAATAGGGTATGATGTTTAGTTTCTAAGTAATTAATAAATAAATGAGAATTGACATAGGTTTTACATGTTATTTTAAGTGTGTTGGTGAAGTTTGAGGTCTTTATTTGAAGAAGAAAACATGAAATGTGGTTTTGAGGTTTCCTGTGTGTACTAATGAAGGGTTCTCAACCCAATAAGGAATTTCCTATGTTCATTGGAATGTTTAACCTATGAATTATAACCTAATAAATTCATGGTATATGGGTAAGGTTCATATCTAAAATTTCCAAGCATTGGTTTCTAGATTAAGGGACTAAGATTTATGAATGATCGTTAAGATTGTAAGGTGGCTCAAACCTATCTAAATCCCTAACAATGATGTGATATGGAAGATATTGATATAAATAGATAAAAATTAATTTGGTGACCTATTTTTATGATTGGATCATGGATATTACTCTCCTAGGTACCTCCAGGTGGCATTGGTCTATTAGATGAGTGAGTGAACCCTAAAAGTAAAGCCATGTTTCTTAGAAATTTCCTATAGTATGTAGAGTTGACTGAGTCAAAGTTGATAAGTGAATTTAAGTTAAATATTAAGACTTATATATTATTATAATTTTTGGTTTTTTACCAGGTTTTATACCTTAGATATACTAAACTGGTCATAGGAGTTGACCTATCATTAAAAAGGCCTAGTGAGGAAGACAATGAGAAAAATAGGTAGAAGTGGGAATGAGATTAGGGATGTGTTTTCATAGATTAGGGATGGATAAAAATGCATGAGATTATTATTAAATACATGTAACACATATACCTAATGGAAATAAGTTTTGAAAATCCTTTTATATAGGAAAACATTGCTCTCAAAGGTGACTTATCTTGCTCAGTGAGATCTATGTACACAAAAGATCAAAAGATTGGTCTATATATAATATTATCCATTAGACATTTGTATATTTGTGTTTTGATATGGTTTTAATATATATAAGGATACTATTAATTCATCAATACTCCTTAATTATGTCTACATAGGTGTTGGAATATAAATTCATTAGGACTATGTTTTTTAGGGATTATGGCAATTTTTTGTGTTAGTAAGATTGATGTTCCTAAGTCATTATTAAAATTTTGGAAGTATTTAAATCATATTATGGTGTTATAAATATATAAATATATAATTTTATCATTTTCATTATTTATTATTCATATGAAGTTCTATTTTAAGTTTTAGAGTTCTAAGTATGCATGACTAGTTTCTAAGGTGTTTTGACAAACTTGAGTGAAGAGTTGTTCCTAAACCATTATATCCTGAGTAGAGGTATACCAAGAATTTTATGATGTTATATATATTACATGGATATTATACATTCATATTTATTTTTTTAAAGTTCCTATATTGATCTTTGAGGTCAAATTGCTAATGACTAGATTCTGAGCAAAGTGGTAGTTCTAAGTGAGCTTTTTGATGAGGTGTTCCTGAGTCATTGGGGCCTAATAGAAGTTGTTTAATGTATTTTTTATGACAATGATTTCATGAATTTTTCATTCATATGTGTTTTGTGCCTATAATGTGTTTCCACATGTTGTGTGATCTTTGTCTTTGAAGATACTATTTTTGAGGTACTTAGGCCTAATAGGTCTTTAAGTCCTAATTGTGATTTCAAGGTATGAGTGAAGGATTTGTGAAATATTGAGAATAGAGGAGATAGGTTGAGGTTTATAATTAAGTTTTTAAAATGTTTTAGTTCTTTTATGAGGGACATCTGGGCCACAGAGGTTCAATATTATTCCATGGAAAGGATAGACCTAATAAGACTAGGTCTCCATGAAACCTAAAGAAGAAATAAGACCTATTTGAGAAAGGTAAGATCTAAAGGGACTAAAATAACATTTTATTATTGAATATAAAGTGTTATAATATCCATTCCATGTTTTAACTAAAATGATAAGAGTGTTTTTCCTACCAAGAAGGATATGGACAAGAAAAGTCTTGTATATATACTAGGCATTTTTAGGCCTATTACTGGGTGTGTGGTATAAGAAAATAAGAAAGGACATTTAAAAATATAAGGAGGTATTTTAGAACATAAAAATAAGATGGAGGTTTAGTGATGAACATTTGATATAATTCCTATATGTGAGGATCAAATTCATATGACCTAATCAAGCCATAGAAGGGTTAATTGAGCAAAGAAGGTAAAAGATAGTTTTGCTTGTGTAAGAGGAAGATTTGAGTGTCATAGAGAAAAATAATACCATCATCAGTTTTGAGAGGGAAAAATATCAATCTAGATAGGTTTATACTATTGATTAAATGGGTGATTGATCAATAAGGGGGTTGTAGCCTCTTATCAAGTTGGTGCTTGATAAACTTAGGGGTTGGTGATCAACTAAAATTGATTCGTGGTCTTATAAGAGAAGTTGTACAAGTTGTATTTTAATGGTTTTTATTACCCTTGAGGGTTTCCCACATATGATTTATGTTCATGATCTTGTGGATTGATGTATATGCTTGTTAAAATGTATATTCTTGTCTAATTGATCTATGATTGCTTAAGTAATTTTACATATGAAAGTTTGAAGATTTATTCACCCCTATATATCAATCATTTTGCTTCCAACATTTGGTATTAGAGCTTAGTCCTTTGAAGTAGGTCTAAAAACCTAAAGGATATTCTAAAAGTAAGGATGGATAGTTAGCAAGCTCAAAATGGTTTCTCTAATAGTAAGGTTCCATTATTCAATATATTTAACTATGCCTTTTAGAGTGTCATAATGAATATATACTTTTTATCACAAGGACATGATATTTGAAAGTCATTTATGGATGGTTATATAGCTCCTCGTATCCCTCCAATAGGTGCAGTACGTAAGAATTCTAGTGAAAACAACTCTAATGTAATGAATTCCATTCTTTATGGCCTATCAAAAGTAGAACTGGTGAAGGTAATGCATTGTGATTTAGACAAAGAGATATGGGATAAACTGAAGATTATTTATGAAGGTGACACCAAAGAGAAGATGGATAAATTATATACCCATCAAAAATAGTTTGAAAGCCTAAAAATGAGTGAAGATGAAACCATTAGATCCTATCTATTGAAGGTTGATGAAGTTATCAATATCACTAGAGGATTATGAGAAGAAGACAAATAATTCACTATTGTTCAAAAGGCGTTGAGATCACTAACTTCTAAATTTGACTCTAAGGTATCTTCAATTAAAGAGATGCAAGATTTGGACAAGCTAGAGATGGATGGGTTTCATGGCATCTTGACTGCCTATGAGATGAGAACCAATGAAGGTATACCTCCAAAGAAAGAAACAACTTTTAAAGTTGAGAATAAGTCAAAATCCAAAAAGGTCAAGGATGAAAAATGCTTAGATGTTGATGATGATCAACTAATAACCATGTTTGTAAGGAAGTTGAGGTTTGGGTTTGGTAAGTACAAAGGTAAGTTTCCCTTTAAATTTTTTAACTATGGCAATATTTTTTACTTTGCATCTAAGTGTCCTAATAAGGATAAATATGAGCATAGTTAAGAACATGATGAACATCATGAAGATAACAAGAAGACCTATAATCCTAATAACAATAAGGAGTTTATAAAGTATGAAGGTAGAAAAGGAACTTTCAAAAATAAGAAAATATTATACACTAAAGAAGATAATCCTTTTGATGTAAGTGAATCAAGTGAGTTTGATAGTGATGATGACAGTAAAAAATCTGAACATGACAATAATGAAACCTTGTTTATGGTGATAGAAATACAATGAGGGTTGTTCGAGAGGGAAAATAATTATGGTTTATGTAGAATCAGATGAAGAAGAAGGTGAAGTGAATCTTGAGGTAGAATTGTTAAGTTCACTTAAGAAATTAAAGTTATAAATTAAAAATAATCATAAACTAAGAGCTCTTATTAAGGACTATGAGGAGCATATTAGCTTGTTTGAAGAAATATTGAGTAACACTTCTAAAGAGTATGATGACATCATCAATCAAGTTGAGGCACAAATGAAGGTAGTAAATTCAAGCCTAAGGGCTAAAGAGGAAGATTGCATTAGGCATCAAATTGAAGTGGAATCCTTGAAACTTGATTTGAATCAAGCATCAAGGTGAGGATTTTTATGAAGTTTGAGAAGAGCACTAAGGCATTTAATAACATATTGAGTTGTCAAAAGTCTAAAAGTGATAAAACAGGTCTTGGATTCAAAGAAGATCAAAAGGAGACACCTCAAGTCAAATAAAATATTGTTAAAGATAAGAAGGCCAACATAGAAAGACCTATCAATCATCCAAATACAATAAGGCATGCCAATTCATTCACTGGTTACTATTTTGTGTTTAATAAGTTTGGGCACAGAGTAAGAGAATTTAAAAGACCCTCCAAGAATGAGTATTCATGAGACTATGGAAGGATTCATAACTCACATAAATCAAAAGGTATGTATAAGGTGGTTTTCTATAATTGGCATGATATATGACACATTACAAGGTTTTGTCCTAATAAGGTTAAAAGGTCATCAAGCCAAAATAGGAGGTTTGAAGCCCCTATAGTGATAGAGAGAAAACAAATGAATATTTGGAAACCAGAGATAATTAAGAGGAGTCATCATCATTCTATAATATTGAGTGGAATATTTTTTATGATAGATCATTCTTCAAATGAGAAAAGAAGTTAAGAATTCCTACTATCAGCCCACATTGATCAAATGGATGATGAAGAGATCAAACTTATAATGAAAATCAAGCCTAAAATGGTATTTAAAGACATTAAGTTAGATAAGAGAATGAAGATCTAGGATTCTCCTAAAATTGTAATGTTTTAGTGCCCTATAAAAGTGGTGAATCCATTAAGCTTCATGGAGACACTATTCATGTCGTAGAAGCAGGATAAATGCATGGTTTGAGGGGGAGATATTCAAGTTTGTGACTAAGCTTATGCATTGAAAAATGGTCTTGTTATCATAATTTATCTAAATGAGGTATGCTTATAGTTAAGGGGAGCATGTTGGCTTGATGCTTCATATTCTCTGTGTTGAGCTATTGTATCAAAAAGGTATGGTTCTATATGATAGTCTATGTAGGACCCTTTGTAATTAATATCAAAGGGGGAGAAAGTCCAAGAAGGGAGTTTGACCAGCTTAAGGAGATGAGTGATCAGTCTAGAGAATAATTTTCCATCAATGAAAAAAGGGGAGTTTGTTGAGAAGTGTTGTCATTGATTTTAATGTCAAAATTGATGTCATTAGTGACAAGGTCAAAGTTGATGTCAAATTGCATCTAGTAAAGATGCATGGTGAAGTGGTATGTGAGAAATAAGTCTTATGACAGGAGATAATTTAAAGGCAACCTATTGTCTCTCTATTGAGAGAGAATTTGAAGGTAACCTAATGATTCTTTTGAGGTTGATGACATGTTTTTAGGATAAGATCAAGATACAAGGTAAACATACTTTTGAGCACTAGTATTAAGGATCATTTTCATATCATGAACATGTGCATGAAGAAGTGTGTACACATTTATCCTACTATTTAAGGAGCATAAAAGGCATATGATCAAAGTATTGAAGCATCAAATAATGTTTCAAGTCTAGTTATTAATCTTAAATAGATTGATAAATCTAGTTATGACATTGATCATCACATGAAGAAACCCTAGAGAGGGTATGAAGATTGTGGTTTGGTGAGATGGATACACATAGGTATGAGTAGATATTTAAGGATGCAACAAAACTAGTCCTAAATGTTTCTTGACCCAAGAAGGTACCATGAAGTGTTGTAAATACTTATGAATGATAAAAATTAGTGTTAGAGCATGTGAGTAAGGTGGATAGTGCTTGGATAATAGCTACAAGGTCTACTTTAAGGCCTAATATGAACTATAGATCTAAATCCTAAAGGGCAAAGAGAGAGATGGTGATAAAATAGGGTATGAGGTTAATTTTACAAGGAATTAATGGATAAATTTTAATTAAAAGAGGTTTTAAATGTTATTTCAAGTGTGTTGATGAAGTTTGAGGTCCTGAGTTGAATGAGAAAGTATGAAATGTGGCTTTGAGGTTTCCTATGTGTATAGAATGAAGGGTTCTCAACATGAGAAGGAATTTCATGTGTTCATCGGTATATGTAACCTCTTCATGATATAATAATACATTCATGGTATATGGTAATGGTCCTATCTCAAATTTCCAAGCATTGGTTTCTAGATTATGGGCCTAATCTTTATGAATGATCGTTAAGACTGTAAGGTGGTTAAAACCTCTCTAAAACCCTAAAAATGACCCAATATGGAATATAATGATAGAAATGTATCATAAATAATTGGATGAAATATTTTTATGATTGAATCATGTAGATGAATCTCCCATGTACTTCTAGGTGGCATTAGTCTGTCAGATGAGCGAGTGGACCCTACAGGAAAAACCATGTTCCTTAAAAAATTGCTATAACAGACAGAGTTAGCCAAGTCAAAGTTGTTGAGTGGATTTAGGTTGAATATTAAGACTTATATGTTATGCACATTATGGTTTCCAAGAATTTTATAGAACTGAGATATACTAAACTAGTCATGGAAGTTGACCTATCACTAAAAAGGCCTAGTGAGGAAGATAGTGAGAAAAATAGGCAGAAGTGGGAATGAGATTAGGGATGTATTTTCATGGATTAGGGATGGATAAAAATGCATGTGATTATTTTTAAATACCTATAAAACATATAACTAATGGACATAAGTTTTTAAAATCCTTGTATATAGCAAAAAATTTCTCTCAAAAGTGACTTGTCTTGCTCAGTGAGATATGTGTACAAAGAGGTTCAGAAGATTGGTCTATATATCTAATATTTTACATTATACCTTAGTATTTTTTTGTTTTAATATTTATAAATATATATAAGGATCATATTAATACATCAATTCTCCTTTATTATGTCTACACAAGTGTTGGAATACAAATTCATTAGGACTATGTTTTTAGGGATTATGGTAGTTTTCTATGTGTTAGTAAGATTGATGTTCCTAAGTCATTAAGCCTAGTTTTGAAGTATTTAAAAAATATTATGGTGTTTATATATATATATATATATATATATATATATATATATATAATTTTTATTCTTTATTATTAATAGGAAGTGTATTTCTCAAGTGTTGGAGGTCCAAGTATGAATGACTAGTTTCTAAGGTGTTTTGACAGACTTGAGTAAGCTGAGTGAAGAGTTGTTCCTAAACCATTATATCTTAAGAAGAGATATAAAAAGTATGTGATGATTTTATATAGATGACATGGAATATTATACATACATATAAAGTTTTGTAAAGTGCCTATATTAATGTTTGAGGTTAAATTGCTAATGACTGGGTTCTGAACAAATTGGTAGTTCTGAGTGATCTTTTTGATGAGGTGTTCCTAAGTCTTTGGAGCCTGATATAAATTGTCTAATAGAATTTTTGATGACCCTAAGTTCATTAATTTTTCATTAATATATTTTTTCCTAGAAAGTGTTTATATAGGCTATATGATCTTCGTCTTTGAAGATAATATTTTTGAGGTAATTAGGCCTAATAGGTCTTTAAGGCCAAATTATGATTTCAAGGTATGAACAAAGGATTTATGACTTATTTATCATAGAGAAGGTTTTTTTAGGTGTACAAATAAGTGTTTAAAATTTTTGAGTTCTTTGGTGATGGCCATCTGGGCCATAAAGGTTCAAGATTATTCCATGGAAAGGATAAACCTAATAAGATTAGGTCTCCATGAGACCTAAAGAAGAAATAAAGCATATTTGAGAAAGGTAATACCTAAATGGAATTAAATAAAAATTAATTCTTGCCTATTAATGTTCTAATATCCATTCCATGGCTGACCTAAAAAGATAAAAGTGCTTGGCCGACCAAAAAGGATATGGACAAGAAAAGTCTTGTATATATCCTAGGAATTTTTAGGCTTATTAGTGGGTGTGTGTTGTAATCGAATAAGAAAGGATATTACATAATATAAATAGGTATTTTAGACAATTAAAATAACATAAGGGTTCAGTGATGAACATTTGATAGAAGTCCTATGTGAGGATCAAGTTCATATTACCTAATCAAGCCATACAAGGGCTAATTGAGTGAAAAATGTAAAATATAATTTTGCTTGTGTAAGAGGCAGATTTGAGTGTGATAGAGAAAAATATTACCATCACCATTTGTGAAATGGAAACAAGAGAAAATTGGACAGGTTTTGAATGCTGATTAAGTGGGTTCTTGATCATCAAGTTGGTTATAGCCTCCTATCAAGTTGGTGCTTGCTAAAGTTAAGTTGGTACTTGATAAACTTAGGGGTTGGTGCTCAAATAAAATTGACTCATGTTATTATAGGACAAGTTGTCCAAGTTGGGTTTTAGTGGGTTTTATTCCCCTTGAGTGTTTCCCACATAATTTTTATTCATGATTTTTTGGATTGATGTCTATGCTTGATAAAATGTATATGCTTGTCTAATTAATCTATGATTGCTTAAGTAAGTTTGTATATGAAAGTTTGAAAATTGATTCACCTCCACCCTACCCCCCTCTCAGTCATTTTGATTTCAACATTCTCATGTGTATTTAAGTCATAGCAAGATGACCTCCATAAGTAGTCATTAACCTAATGCCATTTTTTTACTCATGTGTTTTTGTTAATGATCATAAGGAGACCCACTTAGCATACAATAAACATAATTATTTTTTAATAGAGGGATGAATGATGCTCCCCTACTAACAAATTCTTATGGTGATTATGTGCTAAGTGGGATTCCTTGCCTTGTGATCATTACCAAAAGCACACAAGAAAATAAATGTTATTAGGTTAATGAATACACATGGAGATCATTTTGATATGACTTAAAAATAGAGTAAAATTCCCATAAAAATAATAATATAATATTATACATTTTAAAATTTAACATTATTATTTTAAGTTAAAAGCTTTCAAAAAAAATTAATTAGGGTAAATTTAAAGAAATAATAAATCAAGGCAACTATGTGAAAATTTTGGATTACCAAAATTATTGAAAAGAATTACAAAATAAGGGAAGGTAGAGAAAACTTTTAGAAATAAGTGTGAAAATTGGGAAAATAAGGCTAAATGATAGAATTAAGAGAAGATAATTACAATTTGGGAAAATGTGAGAAATTACTAAAAATTGAGCAAATTAGTGAAACTTTGAGGGAATAAGGGAAATTGAACTAAAATAAGATAAATTAGGATAAAATTAGGGAATTAGATAAATTAATAAAAAATTAAAGGTATTAGGGAAATTATAGTTAAATTATAGAAATTAGACTTGAATTAATGTAAATTTGAGGAAATTAGTGAGAAATTGGGAAATAAGAAAAATAGTAAAATATGAGGGAAATATAAAAATTAGTGAAACTTGGATAAACTATAGTAAAATTAAATAAATTAGAGTAAAATTGAGGTAAATAAGTCAAAATTGGGGAAAATAGTGAAAATATTGGCGAATGTAGGAATTGGTGAAAAATGAGATATTAGTGAAAATTTGAGGAAATTAGGGAAACTATGGTAATATTAAGGAATTTAAAGTTAAATTAGTATAAAATCAATGAAATTTATTTTAGTGAAAAAATGGGGAAATTAGTGAAATTAGGGTAAATTAGTGAAATTATATTTTTTTCTTTGTACATTTTTATTGAAAATAATGAAATTAGTGAAATTATACATTTATATTGACAATAATGAAATTATATAAAGTTAAAAATAAATTTTTTTATTTGATATTATTATTATTTTTATCTTTTAAAAAATGTAATTATTATTATCTTAATTTAACTTTTTTGTTACAGATATGTCAAGCTTTGAAAATTTAATTTGTTATTGTTTATTAGTGTTATATAATACATATAAATATGAAGTATGTATAGAAATGAAAAATGATGATAAGGAACAATGTGTTGAAGAGGATGAGGTCTAAAGCAGTTATAATATTAGACAAAGTAGGATGCCATAAATTTTGATTAAATATTTTGAAGACAAGGGGAAGGTTAAGATTAAA
This sequence comes from Torreya grandis, assembly GCA_037957365.1. Lineage (NCBI taxonomy): Eukaryota > Viridiplantae > Streptophyta > Pinopsida > Cupressales > Taxaceae > Torreya > Torreya grandis. Next base: position 679,835 of record JARHVA010003329.1, on the reverse strand, counting down.
ATTTGTGAAGAAGAGTCTAGATATGATTTGGAACTTCCTAATGACCTTTTAATAAATTATAAATTTTAATTTCCTAATTGGTAAGATTATGGGGATGGCCAATTGTTAGACTACTCTCAGCACTTTATGAGGTATTTGCAGTCTTGAGGCACATTATATCATATGATCTTCAAGTATCCCTAATGTGGGTCTTGAAATCTTCATATTTTGATTAATTAATGTTAGGTCTACTACTACACATGCATTAGGTTTGCCGATATAAATTTTTTAAGGCACAATGTATAATTTCATAGATTGAATTTCCATAGTGAGATAAAAATTTAGGATGCCAATGTATGGCATGTGTTCTAATTCAAACACAATGGAAGATTGGATTCATACAATCCCAAAGGACACCTATAAGATGCATGATCTTACATACATTGATGGATTTTTGTATACATTTAAAAATATTATTAGTTTTATAAATAATACACATGGGTGTACACATTTAACATCTTACAATTTTCATTACATAGAGTGTGGTAATGATAAATAGGATAATATGCCTCTAATTTTACCTCATTATGCTATGATATAAATAATTGTCAATATAAGTGTTGGTGATTAATTTTTTATTGATTATAAATTTAAAGTAATACATTTTTTTTTTGAAAAATAAAATATAGTTGATAATGATAATCTATGTATATAGACTACCATTTGAATCAAACCTAATTTTAAAATCAATATAAATTTATATAGTATTGGATTTAAAATGTAGTTTTCATATGCTATGGGCTATCATATAATATAAAGTGTAGTTTATTACATAACCTACTATTTTTTTTATACACTTTAATAGTTTAAAATTATGAATTTAATGATCATGGTGAAATTATTTTTTTATTTTTATTTTTTTGTAGCACATCATCACTGATTAATTATGATGAGGATCCCATAGAGACTCATATTTCCCCACTGACACCATCACCTCCATTATCAAATCCTGTTACATATGCATAACATTATTTAAGATCCAATAGAACAAGAGATGCTTATGTTCAACTATCCACTTGCACTCCTCCTAGACATTCATTTCTATGGACTTTATCGACATTATGTACACTATCTATTCATATCATAAATCCTATTATATAGGTTTTCCCTAGACTAGAACAATCATGGGATGAGTTCCTTTAAGAAAAAAAAGAAGGTAAAAAACCATCTCCACCTTAGTTAGATGAATATAATTGTTGTTTTTTGGTATGAAAGTTTTAAATGCTTTTTTTTTAATATTTATAATTATGTAAAAAAATTGTTTGTATTAATATATTCATCTTATTTATCTATTAATATTATAAATCCTATTATATAGGTTTTCCCTAGACTAGAACAATCATGGGATGATTTCCTTCAAGAAAAACAAGAAGGTAAAAAACTATCTCCACATTAGTTAGATGAATATATTTGTCTTTTTTTTTAGGTATGAAAGTTTTAAATGATTTTTTTTCATATTTATAATTATATAAAATATTTTTTTGTATTATTAAATGTAACCTAATGGTGTGAAAATGTAAATTAGTTTAAAAATATTTTAAATAATTCCCTTATGTCATTTAAAATTAAGTTTCAATTGAAATATAAGTGGTTAGAAAATGTTTAAAACTTGCATTTGATCCATCAAACTTGGATACTTATGATAAAAAATAAATGATTAATGATAGAATAATTACATTGTTTATTGTTTCATCTAAAGATCCATGAGGCATGACCTTGATGATAGGACCAATACCAAATTTTACTAACACCATGTTTTCCAAAAAAATTAAGACCATTAAAGCACACCCAATTATTAAATCTAATCATTGGGATGGACTAAGATATTAAGCTTAAAAACCTTGATTTTATTTTATATAAATTGATATATCTAATTTAATGTTTTTATCAAGTTGTTCTTAAAGATAATTCATTAGATGTGGGGTATCCAAAACTTGTTCAATAAAAAAATATTGAATCATATTATGAGAGGTGGGGGTGGGGAGGGGAGGATTTAATATTTAATATTATACTTTTGATATAAAAAAATGTCGATGTTGATGCAAATGTTGATGTAATTTATTTTAGATTAAATATTGAAATTAAAATAAGGGAAGATCCTATACACCCTCCCTAATTTAATTTTATTATTTTATTGGATATAAAGGTAGTGAAAGAGATAATGAAACACAAAAACTGACAAATGGGATAGAAAAAAGATAGATTGATAAAATAAGAGGGCCCATATATTATAGAAAATGTTAGGCATAAAATGAAAATGATGAAAAAAAAATGGAAAGGGAAGATTTCATTCTTAGATTAATACAAAGGGGTTTCTATAAGAAGGGTATGGTGAGAATAATTATGTCCAACCAATAAAAGAAAGGGGTTTCTAGATGAAGAGGAAGAAGATTTCAAGAAACATCTCAAAGATAAAGAGACAAAGATTGGAAAAAACAATCATATAAAAAATAGTAAAAATTCTATCAAATTCTTAGGAAAAACCCTACCAAAAAATTGTAGGAAAAATTATTGGCATAAACACTATTAAAAATAGTAGGGAAAAACACTAGAAAAACAACAAGCATAAACCCTTAGAAAACCCTAAAAATAATAATAAGAAACCATAAGAAACCCATAGCCAAAAAAAAGTAGAAACAATAATAAAAACTTAGAAAAAATAATCAAAACCCCTATAAAAAATAATGGATGTAAACCTTATGAAAAACCCTACCAAAATTAATATGTAAAAATCATAACAAAAAGAAAAAGTCTAGGTCAAAATCTTAATAAAAAAACCTAGGAATATAATTTATTTTTATTTTTTATTAAAATTTCCTCATTAAATTCCATAACTTATTAAAGATATATAAATTAAAAATAATTTTTAAATATTAGGCACATAAAATAAGAAACCCTATGACCATAGCTCTATTTTTTAAATGGCTTTGTATAGTGTGTGGTGTGGAAGATTCAATGTTATTGAAGAATACAAATAACATATATAGGAGTATCACACTCATGCATATAAAACCCATCATATACTTCAAATATCATATGTATGATGATATTTATATGAGTAACACATCCTTTTATGTTCTACAAATGGTGAAATGCCTTAATGGTCTATAGGTGTTGAGATCCTTGAGATAACCATTCATATTTTACCTACCTCAAAAGATTTATTGAGGTAAAAGTTTTATTTTATTTTATCATATTTTTAGTTATTTTATTAAATTTATTTTTTATTTTATTTGTATTTAAACTTATTGTATAATTATAGATCTTTGTTTTCCATGCCTTCCTTGTAACCACACCAATATCTTACTTGTAAATTGATTGACATGATACAAACCACACAAACCTCGATCAAGTGTTTCATACAAAATTGAAGGGAATAATAAATTATACACGTAATTTTTATGAGGACCAAATACCTCATCTAACACTATATGAGTACATATATCGAGTGTTTGGCACACTGCATGCAAAACTGTATCTAAATGATGACATTAAAATATTACAAGATACTTAGGGAAAATAAGTATTAGTTTATTTTATTTTATAATTTATCCAATTAATTTAATTATATTATTAAAAAAATTAAATTACTTTAATTTCATTATTTTTTTATAATTACTATAGAAAATAATTGGTTTGCGAGCCAAAACATTGTTTGAAGATAATTGTTATCTATAATTCAAATAACAATTGGTTTAATATAAAACATGGTTGATTATTTTTATTCAAAAATATTTTTGTGGAAACCACTATAATGTTAACATTCAAAATATTTTTTTATATGTGAACATGAATAATGCATGCTAAACTGTACACTCGACTCCCTAAGTTTAGGCTAAGGTAGCTGACATAATGGAATGGGAAATGGGTAAGACTATGGGTTATCTTAGTTTTTTGGAATAATGATATTTAGAATTGGTGGTGGTATTGGGTTCTCATGATGGAACCAAAAATATATTATCAATGACTCATTGCTTGTTAAGAGTGCCTAACTATGTAGAAACATAACTCCAAGGTCCTTTAATGTGTGAGATAATGAGGAGATGAAGCTCTTGATCAATGATAGGACCAAGAAAGGGGGAATGGTTAGGATAAATTAATATAGGAATGAGATAAAATTAATTAGGTTGACTATGCTTGGTCAATTTCATCAAAAAATGTGAATGATATATGGTGAGGCTAGAACTGAGGAGAAGGGGAATGCAAGTGAGGATCTAAGATTGAATCACATTATAAGTTTGACCTTTGTTCTAGGGGAAGAAAATTATTGGTGGATTGGGAATATGATCTTGCTAATAATGAGGTTGGAAATTAGTGTATCATGGAATACTTTGATTCTCAATTTTACACTAATGTCTGACTTTTTGTTGATTATCAGACTAGGTGTTCTAACCCTATGGAAAAGACCTTCTCTAATAAGATTAGGGGTATTGGAAAGTGCCATCCAAAGTATCCTAGACAAAGTATAAGTGAATGATTTTTCATTGGAAATTTTTTTGTGAGAGGACTTGTTGTACTATTGAACTAAGGTTTTAGAGTGCTTATGTTGTTTAACAAAGCTTTTGCTAGTTTGATTGTTTTTTGTTGTTTTGGGAATATAATACTCAAATGAAATCTAAATACTTGATGAAATAAAATAACTAAAAGTAAATAATGATAAATATATGAAATTGAAATGAAATAGTGTTTCCTTTTTTATTTTCCAATTTTATTTTCAATGCATGCAAAATAATAAAACAAAATTTACTTCAACAATGCAAATGTTGATTTTACTTTTCCTAGATGTAGGCTAAATAAAGTTATTTTTGATACTTTTCATATTTTGAGTGAATGGGTCTATTATGAAAGCAAATATTTTATAACATGAAATCAAATTAAAATTAAAATATATATGGTAAACAATAATACTACTAAGTATCTATGATTTCTTTTATAAGTTCAAGTTAAACTAGGCTTTGGTGTTTTTAAATGGATGCATACTAGTTTGGATGATGTGTTATAAATGAAAGTGAATGATTATGTTCTAATTTTATGAATTATTAATCTCAAAAAAACATTTCTAATTTAATAAAATAAAGAGGATCAACATTAAAACAACACCTATTTATTACTTAGGTTTGACTACGGTTTTCTACTTGCTAGTGTGTATATTTGTGTATGAATGAAAGCCAAAGATTGATTGCTATTGAAACTGAAAGTGTTTTGTTTATTTTATGATTTGTACATAGGTTTTAAATTAAAATATAAGTTTAAAAAAAATATATATATTCAATGGAAATAAACAACAAATAAAACTAACTAATATTTTTGTGCAAAGATAGGAGAGGGGAAAATTCCTTAACTAATATTTTTGTGAAAAGATAGGAGAGGGGAAAAATAATTTTCCTATCAAATTTTTCTTTTTAAAAATAAATATATAATTTATTTCAAGGAATGAAGCTAAATTAATCTAATTTATTGAACAAATAAAGGAAACTAAAACTAAATAACCCTAACTTGATCAAGGTGTAATCATACGTAAGAGATGTATTTGTAATGTGGTCTTCAAAATGCTATGATCCAAGCAACATTTCAGGGGATGATTCTACCCCAATTGGTGGCAAAACTTCTGGGAGCCATAAATTTTACACCATATCTCTGTTTGACTCCTAATTTAAACCATTGGAAAGCTAAGAATGAGGGGAACACTGTGAGATGGAATAGAGCTTTATTTGGTGGGTTTTGACCCTTGAAAACCAAATGGAAGTGCCCCAAATTTCAATTTTAGTAGTGCAGTCTAAAAATAGTTATTCCTCGAATTCTATATTTTTGTGAATCATGAAAGTTGAATCACTTAATCTCCCTTGATATTGGTGACCTTACACATCCTTTTACTACCTTCAAAATGTGTATAAATGAATATGTAACCCAAAAAGTAAATGAGACATCTCTTCCCAGAGATAGGCATATGTTTTATCTACAATTTTGAGTAATAAAACATCTCTTCTCATAGATAACATTATTACAATTGTGTTGTTCTTATTTATTGAATTATATTTAAACCAAAGCTTCTAAGTTTTGGATCAATGGTATTAGAGTGGTTTGTCTTGAGAGTGTATGATCTTGATGATGAGGTTAGGCTACAAGAAGCTTGGGTGGAAAACAACAAATCTTCCAAAATATCCACCTATTCACTCCAAATGATTTCAAATGGTGGAAAACATTGAGACATCTAATCCTTTCAAATAAATGGTGAATAAATCCCTCTAATAATAGTAAGTGAAAATGCTACAATAATTCACCCAAATTCTTGAATAAATATTGATGGGAAATTATGTCTCCTCATCTACACCCCCCACATCCTTTCAGTGCCCCAACACCCTTCAAGGTTTAGGTGAATTTTGATATCCATAAATTTGAATTCAAAATAAATGATGATGTAGTATAAAATTGGTTGGATCAATTGTCTTACTATATTTTTGTAAATAAATTAACCGATAAAGAGAAGATCACTTTTGCTCTTTTGAAAGCATCATTGCCTATCAAAAACTGGTGGAAAGTGTACAAGAAGAGATTAAGTATAGATGATATTAGCATTGAGGTAGAACCTACTTGGGTTGATTTAATATATGCTATAAAGGAATAATACTACCCCATTAGAGCATATGATGATCTATATATAGAGTGGCAACAACTTCACCAAGGTAAGGAACAATCTATTTAAGATTACACTGATATTTTTCATGCTCTATCTACGATATTGGGCATCCAAGAAAATGAGAAACATAAGGTTCTCAAATATTATGGTGGAATACAATAGTATATATGGGGAGAGATGAAACTCTTCAATCTGGAAACCCTCGGTGAGGCATATAAGTTCATCGTGAAGATTGAGTAGAAGCATGGAAGAATGAATATGAAGAATCAACCTTCAAAATGGAAAAGTAAAAAAGAAGGTCAAACACAAGGCCAAAATTGGAAGCACAAGGAAGAGAAGACTAATAAATGGTGTGATTATCACAAATTTGGAACACACTCTAAAGAATAACATCTAGCCATCAAGTCCCTACTTTTTGAGTCACAATCCTCAACATCTATTACTCTACCTCATACACACCTTGTAGTTAAAGAGGATGAATAAGAGATTGTAGATGCTGAGCTCGATGCCATTGTTGCTTCATCACAGACCCATGAGAAGAGACAAGATGATAAGGAAATGTTGTTTCACTCTAAGTTATGGGTTAAAGGTAAGCCTCTATATTTCATTCTTGATAGTGGGAGTCAAAATAATTTAAACTCTACTAATGTTGTGAAAAGCTTAAATTTATCCATGAAACTTCACCTAAAGCCATACAGTATTAGATGGTTGAGTCTAGGGATAAACCTCTGTGACACCCACCAATGTCTTCTCTCATATGCAATAAAACCTTTCCAAGATGAGGTCTTATGTGATGTGGTAAATTTAGATGTTTTCATTATACTCTTTAGTTAGCCATTCATGTATGATTGACATGGCATATATGAATCAATAACTTACAAGATCACCCTCGATCTTGAAACATGGTGATATAGGGTACCAAAAGTACCACCTTCTACATCTATCTCCCTAATTAGTGCCAAGAAATTTGTTCTCATGGTGGTCAAGCCACATAAATCCAAAAGGGTCGATGTTGCAGCCCTGACTACACAAACAACACAACAATAAAAGAAAATAGATACCATATTAAAGAAGTTCATGACATTCCATCAATAGACTGATGGTCAAATAGAAATGGTGAACAATTGAACCTTACATAGCTCCATAAAGCATAGCTCCACAAAGCACAATCCATTCCAAGTATGCATTGAGAATCAAATCAAAACACAACTACCACACTTGATGAAAAATATCAGTGAAATGGGGACCATTAATTCTCTATGAGGGAGGAATGATTTGAGTAACATTTCAAGTGACAATTTAGGTGATGGTTCTACCCCAATTGGTGGCAAAACTTGTGGGAGCCATAAATTTTGCACCATAGCTCTGTTTGACTGTCTATTTGAACCATTGGAAAGATAAGAATGAGGGGAACACCATGAGATGGCATGAGCTCCACTCAATGGGTTTTGACCTTTGAAAACTAAATAGAAGTGCCCTAAATTTTAATTTTTGTAATGTAATCTAAAAATAGTAATTTCTAAAATTTTGTATTATTATGAATCGTGGAAGTCAAACCACTTAATCTCTCTCAAGATTGGTGACCTTACAAATCCTCCCACTAGTATAAATGAATATGTAACTTGAAAAGGAAATGAGGCATCTCTTCCTAGAGTATGTTTTATCTACAATTTTGAGCAATAAAACATCTCTTCTTAGAGATAGCATTATTACAATTGTGTTGTTCTTCTTTCTTGAATTATATTTCAACCAAAGCTTCTAAGTTTTAGATCAGTGGTATCAGAGTAGTTTGTCTTGAGAGTGTATGATCTTGAGGATGAGTTTAGGCTATAAGAAGCTTGGGTGAAAAACAATATAGTTTCCAAAATATCCACCTATTCTTTCTAAATGACTTCAAATGGTAGAAAATATTGAGAAATTTGATCCTTTCAAGGAAATGGTGAATGAAGCCCTCCAATAGTAGTAAGCACAGATGCTACAACAATTCACCCAAATTTTCCAAAAAATCTTGATGGGAAATTATGGCTTCTCATCTGAACCCCCACATCTTTTCAGTGCCCCAACACCCTTTAAAGTTCAAGTGAATTTTGATATCCCTACATTTGAAGGCAAAATTAATGTTGATGCAGTAGAAAATTGGTTGGATCAATTGTCTTCCTATTTTTCTATAAACAAATTCACTGATAAAGAGAATATCACTTTTGGTTTTTCAAAAGCATCATTGCCTATCAAAAATTAGTGAGAAGTGTATGAGAAGAGATTCAGTATAGATGATATTGGCCTTGAGGTGGAACTTACATAGGATGATTTCATAGAAGATATAAAGGAAGAATACTAACCCATTGGAGCATATGATGGTCTATATATAGAGTGGCAACAACTTCACCAAGGTAAGGAATAGTATGTTTAAGATTACACTGACATTTTTTATTCTCTATCTACAAGATTGGGAATCTAGGTAAGTGAGAAACACAAGGTTCTTAAATATGATGGTGGAATACAATAGTATATATAGGGGGAGATGAAACTCTTCAATTTAGAAACCCTTAGTGAGGTGTATAAGTTCATGGTGAAGATTGAGTAGAAGCATGGAAGAATGAATATGAAGAGTCAGCCTTCAAAATAGAAAAATGATAAAGAAGGTCAAATATGAGGCCAAAATTAGAAACAAAAAGTAGAGAAGACTATGAAATAGTGTGATTACCACAAATCTATAATGCACTCTAAATAAGAATGTCGAGCCATCAAGTCCTTGCTTTCTGAGTCACAATCCTCAACATCTATTTCTCTACCTCATACACACCTTACAATCAAAGAGGATGAAGAAGAGATTGTAGCTACTAAGCTCAATTCCATTGTTGCTTCATCATAGACCCATGAGGAGAGGCTAGATGACAAGGAAAAAATGTTTCACTCTAAGTTATGGGTGAAAGGTAAACCTCTACATTTCATTCTTGATAGTGGAAGTGAAAAGAATTTAATCTCTGATAATGTTATAAAAAGCCTAAATTTGTCCATGAAGCCTCACCCAAATCCATACAATATTAGATGCTTGAGTCTAAGGAGAAACCTCTGTGTCAACCACCAATGTCTTCTCTCATATGTAATAAAACCTTTCCAAGATGAGGTCTTATGTGATGTGGTCAATCTAGATGTTTGTGATGTACTCTTTGGTTATCCATTCATGTATGATCAACATAGTATATATGAATAAATAACTTGAAAGATCACCCCCACTCTTAGAACATGGCACTATAGGGTACCATAGGTACCACTTTCTACATCTATCTCCCTAATTAGTGCCAAGAAATTTTTTCTCATGGTGGTCAAGCCACAAAAATCTAAAAAAGTTGATGTTGTAGCCCTAACTACATAAAAAGCATAATAACAGAAGCAAATAGTGTTAGGTTGTGGAGCTAAAAGCTTCACTGATGCAAACATTGGAGGAGGTTGTTGAGTGTCATAGTCACTGGCGTCGATCAGCCAATCGACATCGGTCAAGTGTAGACAGGAAGCTACCAACATCGGTCAAGAATTAGCTAACATCGGTCATCCTCAGACAGATAGGGACCAACATCGATTGCTTGTGTAGTTTGGAACTGTGAGTTTCACAGACAATTTGTTAATGAACCAGTTGTTTGCATGTTAAAGGCTAATTTTAGTCTTGGAGCTATGAATCTAATTATTGTAATTGGATGTCTAATTATTGTTTGCATGAGATCTATATAATAGACTCATGGGTTGTATTGTATTGTGTGCTAGTTAGAGTTGAGCTTGGTTAGCTCCTTTAGTGTGAAGAGAGCAAAGGTGTGTTCCTCCTAGTGCCACAGAGCCAAGTGTGTATGATCAGGTAGATTTATAGGTTGTTGCAAGATCTGGTAGAGATCCATAAGGGTGCTAGTTTGGAGAATCAGAAGGGTTCTTCATATGTGTGTGTGAGGTCAAAGGAGATCTATGGGGTAGCAAGATCAAAAGTGACAACAACACTTCAAAGAGCAAGAAGAGGAAGGCAAGGTAGACCCTTCCATAAGTAAGATCATTTGAGTTGCAGGTATTTGTGTGTGCGAGATCTAGGTTTGTAGGTGTTGTAAAACCAAGTTGATTTATAGGTGGCAACAAGATCAGGGAGATCAACAACACAACTGGTGTAGCAAGATCATGGGAGATCTACTTGGAGTATGTTGAGTACTTGGAGTATGTGTGTATACTCGATCGTGGAGTATGTGGAGTACTTATGTACTGGTAGTAGTGATACTAACTGGTGGTACTAGTAGTAGTGATACTGACTGGTTGGAGGTGAACACCAACTCTATGTTTAAGTTGTGTGTTGGAACCGTAATTGAGAGAGTGAGCTCTTGAAGATATTTACTATTTATGCCCTAGAGGTGTGGGAGCCCTAGAGGTGTGTAAGGAAGAAGACTGTGGCATCTTCTTTGTTGTATTTCCTTCTGGAAGAGTATTAATATAATTGGGTATTGTCTCTCATATTCTATGTTATTTTTGAATTCTAGTTACTTATGCATTCTGGTTAAATTCTATGTTTAGTTGCTTATACAAAGGTGATCAATTATGCTTCCTAATCTTGATAGTGGAATCAGAGCTGTTTGTTGTTCTAGATTCTAGACAAGTGGCATCAGAGCTAAGATTGTAGGGAGCAGGTTTGTGTTTTGATTATAGGTCACTCTCAGGGGTTTCTGATTGAGTGGGAGTATAGCAATGGTAGTAGAAGTGACACTAAGAATGGAGGAATTGAAAAGCAAGAATGGTCAATTATGATGTTATGGAAAGAAAGAGCAGGTAAAGAAAGATTGTTGGTTGGTAGCAGATCAGCATGAAGGAACTGTAGAAGCAGATGTTGCAGGTATTGTTACACAAGATGCTTTGGTATGTTCATTGGATAAAGTAGAATCTTGTTTAATAGATTTTTTTGCCTCTTTCCATGCAGCTCAAAATAGAGTATTTTTCGATGTTAAGGTCTTTGAAGACTTTGGAAAGATTTATTTAGGGGCTGGTGTGCCTTGTCAAAGTTTTGGCAAAGGGGAAGTGTGGCTGAAATTATAGACGGCCAACACATGGGTGTTGAAGGAGGTCATGCAGGTCTCAATCTTGAAGATGTGGCTAATTTCTTCAAGAAAGTTGGGTGATGAGAGATGCACAAGAACTCTCACAGCAGATGCACTTGAATTAGCAGGTGGTAAGAAAGTAGGTATCCTTTATCTATCTACTTATATTACTGATTCTTCTTCTATTGTGAAGACGTGGCTTTGTAGGCTTGGTCACAAGAGCAAGAAAGAGATGCATGTTCTTAAGTGAAAGACAGATGTCTTTGACAAACTTAAGAACTAGAAAGCCTTGGTGTTCATGGAGGAGATGACGGATAGAAATTAGTGGAAAAGGCTGATTAACTCTGAATAGGGTAGTTTAGATAGGGTTTTGATCAAAAGAGAGCTCATGGGTAAAACGTCATCACTCACAAAAGAACACATGTACCAGTGTCAGTTAAGAGGAACTGGCATCGAATAGACAAATACTGATGTCGGTCATGTGCAGACCAGAGCCAATGGTGTCAGGTAGGGTGGCTATCAACATCGGTCAGGGAATCGATGTCGGTGACCAGGTAAGACCGACGTCAGTTAGGGAATTGGCATCAACAGAAAGGACAGTCACATGGAACTAACATCGATTAGATGCAGATTGTGTGGTGACTGAGGTCGGTCACTGAGATGGATTTTGGGTAGACAGCAAGCTGTCAAAGAGTCTTAAATGCCCATATGGAGGACTAAAAGGGTAAGTAAGCCTCAAATTCATTGTTCCTCTTCTTTATACTCATTTCTCACTGTAGAGCAGGAAGGATCTAGGAAATAGTGGGAGCATGGCATGAATGAGGAATCTGATTCCTAAGATGCAGAACCAAATGGGAGATTTGGTAGGGTTACCAGTCGGTATGAAAGCACTGAAAGACGAATGGATTCCTTGGTTAAAGAATAGAGTGAATGGATACGTGAGATAGAAGGCCAGGTCATATGGTCTTGAGGAAGCTCTAGGATAGTGGTACAGGTTTGACAAGTGGATGACAAAGCATGGCTTTAGTCAATGTCATTGTAACTACTGTGGTTTCTTTACCAAGTGGATGATGGTCATGACATTATCCTGTTACTGTATGTTGTGTGTTTGCTTGATGCAGGGTTACACATACAAGTTTTTTTTTGAGCTAAAGGTAAAATTAGTTTAGAGGTGTGTCATGAGGAATTTGGAGGAGCAAAATTCTTTGGCATGAGTAATCCTAGAGATAGGGAAGATCACAAGTTGATGTTGTCACAGGATGATTGTGTGAAGGTAGTGCAGGATGCAGAACTGGACATCACACCTATGAATGGACAGTTCACAAAATAGGGTCCCCAATCACATGATGAGGTGGAGTACATGTGTACTCCCTGATATTTCCCCAGTAGTGGGAGTTGTCAGTAGGTTTGTGGCCAATCCAGGAAGGAAGCACTGGAAAGCGGTTCAGTGTGTTCTCAGGTATCTAAGAGGGACTAGCAACAGGTATACATGCTATGCAGGGTCAGACACTTTAGATGTGGCAGGTTACTTAGATGATAGGATTTTCATCATAAGATGTGTGGTGGTTAGTCTTCAAGGTTCAGCTTGAAGAGGGATACAAGCTAGGAAACAAATTAGATGGTGTATAGGTATAGGTACAGTGCAGCTATTTATCTCCAAGTGGGAGATTGTTAGGTTGTGGAGCTAAAAGCTTCACTGATGCAGACATTGGAGGAGGTTGTTGAGTGTCACAGTCACCGGCATCAGTTAGGCCAACTGACATCAGTCAGGTGTAGACAAGAAGCTGCCAACATCGATCAGGAATTGGCCGACATCGGTCATCCTTAGATAGACTGGGACTGACGGTGGTCGCCTGTGTGGTTTGGAACTATGAGTTTCACAAATAGTTTGTTAACAAATTGGTTGTTTGCATGTTAAAGGCTAATTTTAGTCTTGGAGCTACAGATCCAATTATTGTAATTGGATGTCTAATTATTGTTTGCATGCGATCTATATAATAGACTCATGGGCTGTATTGTATTGTGTGCTAGTTAGAGTTGAGCTTGGTTAGCTCCTTTAGTGTGAAGAGAGCAAAGGTGTGTTCCTCCTAGTGCCACAGTGCCAAGTGTGTATGATCAGATAGATCTGTAGGTTGTTGTAAGATCTAGTAGAGATCCATAGGGGTGATGGTTTAGAGAATCAAAAGGGTTCTTCATGTGTGTGTGCGAGGTCAAAGGAGATCTGCGGGGTAGCAAGATCAAAGGTGACATCAACACTTCAAAGAGAAAGAAGAAGAAGGCAAGGTAGATCCTTACATAAGTAAGATCATTTGAGTTGTAGGTATTTGTGTGTGTGAGATCTAGGTTTGCAGGTGTTGTAAAACCAAGTTGATTTGTAGGTGGCAGCAAGATCAGGGAGATCAGCAACACAACTAGTGTAGTAAGCTCATGGGAGATCTACTTGGAATACGTTGAGTACTTGGAGTATGTATGTATACTTGATCATGGAGTACATGAATTACTTGTGTACTAGTAGTAGTGATACTAACTAGTGGTACTAGCAGTAGTGATACAAACTGGTTGGAGGTGAACACCAACTCTGTGTTTGAGTTGTGTGTTGGGACCGTAATTGAGAGAGTGAGCTCTTGAAGAGATTTACTATTTATGCCCTAGAGGTGTGGGAGCCCTAGAGGTGTGTAAGGAAGAAGACTGTGACATCTTCTTTATTGTATTTCCTTCTGGAAGAGTATTAATACAATTGGGTATTGTCTCTCATATTCTGTGTTATTTTTGAATTCTAGTTACTTGTGCATTTTAGTTAAATTCTGTGTCTAGTTGCTTATACAAAGGTGATCAATTATGCTTCCTAATCTTGACAGTGGAATCAAAGCTATTTGTTGTTCTAGATTCCTGACAAATAGATACCAAGCTAAAGAATTTTAGACCTTCCATCCACAGACTAATGGTCAAATAGAAATGGTGAATAATCAGGTCCTTCAAAACTCTATAAAGCATAGCTCCAAAAAGCACAATCCATTCAAAGTATGCATCAGGAATAAAATAAAACAACACTTCCATACTTGATAAACAATATTCATGTAATTGGGACCATTTATTCTCAAGGAGGGAGGAATGATATGAGTGACATTTCAAGTGACAATTTTGGTGATGGTTATACCCCAATTAGTGGGAGAACTTCTAGGAGCCATAACTTTTGCACCATAGCTCCATTTGACTCTCTATTTGAACCATTGAAAATATAAAAATGAGGAGAATACTATGAGATGGCATGAGCTCCACTCTATGGGTTTTGTAACCCAAAAACCAAATAGAAGTACCCCAATTTCAATTTTAGTAGTGTAGTCTAAAAGTAATATGTTTCTAAAAATAGTAATTCCTTGAATTCTATATTGTTATGAATTGTGGAAGTCAAACCATTTAATCTCCCTCAAAATTGGTGACCTTTCACATCCAACTAATACCTTCAAAATATGTATAAATTAAGATGTAACCCTGAAAAGGAAATGAGACATCTCTTCTCAAATATAGGCATATGTTGTATCTATAATTTTGAGCAATAAAACATCTCTTCTCAAAGATAGGCATATGTTGTATCTATAATTTTGAGCAATAAAACATCTCTTCTCAGAGATAACATTATTATAGTTTTGTTGTTCTTATTTCTTGAATTATATATCAACTAAAGCTTCTATGTTTTGGATCAGTGGTATCAAAGCATTTTGTCTTGGGAGTGTATGATCCCAAGGATGAAGTTAGGCTACAAGAATCTTAGGTGGAAAAAAATAGAGCTTCCAAACTATCTACCTATTCACTCCAAATGACTTCAAATGGTAGACAACACTAACACATATGATCCTTTCAAGGAAATGGTGAATGAAACTCTCTAATAGTAGCAAGCATAAATGCTATAACAATTCACCTAAATTCTTCAACAAATCTTGATGGAAAATTCTAGCTCCTCAACTACACCTGTACATCCTTTCAATGCCCCAACACCCTTCAAGGTTTAGGTGAATTTTGATATTCCTACATTTGAAGGTAAAATCAATGCTGATGTAGTAGAAAATTGGTTGGATCAATTGTCTTCCTATTTTTTTATAAATAAATTCACCGATAAAGAGGATCACTTTTATTCTTTTGAAAGCATCATTGCTTATCAAAAATTAGTGAGAAGTGTATAAGAAGAGATTCAGTATAGATGATATTGGCCTTGAGGTGGAACTTACCTGGGATGATTTCATAGAATCTATAAAAGAATAATACTAC
Organism: Torreya grandis; assembly: GCA_037957365.1. Taxonomy (NCBI): domain Eukaryota; kingdom Viridiplantae; phylum Streptophyta; class Pinopsida; order Cupressales; family Taxaceae; genus Torreya; species Torreya grandis. The sequence goes on along the minus strand of JARHVA010003329.1, from coordinate 663,830 downwards.
CCCATTAGAGCATATGATGATCTGTATATAGAGTGGCAACAACTTTGCCAAGGTAAGGAATAGTCTGTTTAAGATTACACTGATATTTTTCATTCTCTATCTACAAGATCGGGCATCCAAAAATGTGAAAAACACAAGGTTCTTAAATATTGTGGTGGATTACAATGGTATATATGGGGGGAAATGGAACTCTTCAATTTGAAAACCCTCGATGAGGTGTATAAGTTCATGGTGAAGATTGAGTAGAAGCATGGAAGAATGAATATAAAGAGTCAACCTTCAAAATAGAAAAGTGATAAAGAAGGTTAAAGACAAGGTCAAAATTGGAAGCAAAAGGAAGAGAAGATAGAGAAATGGTATGATTACCAAAAATTTAGAATGCAATCTAAATAAGAATGTCATGTCATTAAGTCCCTTATTTCTAAGTAACAATCCTCAACATCTACTACCATACCTCATACACACCCTATAGTCAAAGAGGATGAAGAAGAGATTGTAGATGCTGAGCCTGATGCCATTATTTCTTCATCATAGACCCATGAGCAAAGGATAGATGACAAGAAAAGGTTGTTTCACTCTATGTTATGAGTGAAAGGTAAACCTCTACATCTCATTCTTGATAGTGGGAGTCAAAATAATTTAATCTCTATTAATATTGTGAAAAGCATAAATTTATCCATGAAGCCTCACCCAAAGTAATACAGTATTTGATGGTTGAGTCTAGGGAGAAACCTCTGTGTCACCCACCAATGTATTCTCTCATATGCAATAAAACCTTTTCAAGATGAGGTCTTATGTGATGTGTTCAATCTATATGTTTTATATGTACTATTTTGATTTGAGCAACAATTTAGGTGACAATTTGTGTGATGGTTCCACCCCAATTGATGACAAAACTATCAGGAGGCATAAATTTTGCACCATAGTTCCAATTGACTCACCGTTTGAACCATTGGAAAGATAAGAACGAGGATAAAATAGTGAGATGTCATGGAGATTTTCTTGATGGATTTTGACCCCCAAAAAACCAATGGAAGAGCCTCAAGTTTCAATTTTAGTAGTGTAGTCTAAAAATAGTAATTCCTCAAATTTTGTATTATTTTAAATCATGGAAGTTGAACCAGTTGATCTACCTCAAGATTTGTGACCTTCCAAATCCTCCCCCTACTTTCAAAATGTGTATAAATGAATATGTAACCCAAAATAGAAATTAGACATCTCTTCCCAAAGATAAGCATATAGTTGTATTGTGATCCTGAGTAATAAAACATCTCTTCTCAGAGAATTCATTGTTACTGTGTTATTTTTGTGTTCTTGAAAATATTTGTCAACCAAAACTTCTAATTTTTGGATTAGTGGTATCAGAGCAATTTGTCTTGAGAGCGTATGATCCTGAGGATAGGCTACAAGAAGCTTGGGTGGAAAATAACAGAGCTTCCAAGCTATCCACCTATTCACTCCAAATGACTTCAAATGGTGGATGACATCGAGACATATGATACTTTCAAGGAAATGGTGAATGAATCCTTTCAATAGAAAAAATCATAGATGTTGTAATAATTTGCCTAAATTATCCAACAACTCTTGATGGGAAATTATGGCTCCTCATCTACACTTCCTGGCTCCTCATCCATGGATGATCCTTTCAGTGCCCCAATACCCTTTAAGGTTCAGGTAAATTTTGATATTCCTACATTTGAAGTAAAAATCAATGTTGATGTAGTAGAAAATTGGTTGGATCAATTGTCTTCCTACTTCTCTATAAATAATTTCACTGATGAAGAAAATATCACTTTTGTTCTTTTGAAAGCATCATTGCCCATGAAAAATTGGTGGGAAGTGTACAAAATGAGGTTCAGTATAGATGACATTGGCCTTGAGGTGCAACCTACCTAGGATGATTTTGTGGAAGTGGTAAAGGAAGAATACTATCCCATTGGAGCATATGATGAGCTGTACATACAGTGGCAACAACTTCACCAAGGTAAAGACCAATCTATTCAAGATTACACAAACATTTTTCATTCTTTGTCTACAATATTGGGCATCCAAGAAAGTGAGAAACACAATAATCTCAAATATCATGGTGAACTAAAATAGTAAACATGGGGGGAAATGGAACTCTTTAATTTGGAAACCCTCAATGAGGCATGCAAGTTCGTAGTGAAGATTGAGCAGAAGCATGGTAGAAAGAATATGAAGGGTCAACCCTCAAAATGGAAAAGTGATAAGGAAGGTCAAGCATGAGGCCAAAATTAGAAGCAAAAGGAGTTTCAAGATAAGAAACCCCAAAAGGGGAAGGCTAGAAAATAGTATGATTACCACAAAACTAGAAATCACTCTAAAGAAGAATGTCGAGCCATCAAGTCATTAATTTTTGAGTCACAATACTTGACATCTACTAATCTATCTCATACACAACCTACATTCGAAGAGGATGAAGAAGAGATTGTAGATTCTAATCTTGACACCATCATTGCTTCATCACAGACTCATGAGGAAAGGCTAGATGACAAGGAAAGATTGTTCCACTTCAAATTACAGGTAAAAGGTAAGCCTCTACATTTCATTCTTGATAGTGGGAGTCAAAATAATTTAATCTCTACTAAAGTTGTGAAAAGTCTAAATCTATCCATGAAGCCTCACCCAAAGCCATATAGTATTGGATGGTTGAGCCCAGGGAGAGACTTCTGTGTCACCCATTAGTGTCTTATTTCATATGCAATAAAACCTTTCCAAGATGAAGTCTTGTGTGATATGGTTAATCTAAATGTTTGTGTTGTACTCTTTGGTAAACTATTCATGTATGATCGATATGGCATTTATGAATCACAAAATTGAAGAATTAGCCTCACTCTTGGAGCATGATGTTATAGGGTGCCAGAGGTGCCACCTCCCATATCTATCTCCTTGATCAGTGCCAAGAAATGTAAGAGATTAGTGGAAAAGACAAAGCAATTCATTCTCATGGTTGTCAAACCACAAAAATCCAAGAAGGCCGATGTTATAGTCTTGAGTACACAATTAACACAACAATAGAAGTAAATGGGACAAATCACAAGTGAACATGATGACTTATTCAAGTCACCCATAGGAGTTCCACTACATTACCAGGTAAAACATTATATTAATTTAATCCTAGGGTCACCTTTGCCTAATAGTCTTATGTATCATAGATCAATTTTTGATAATGATGAGATAAAAAGATAGATTCAAGAATTGATCCAAAAGGGTCACATCAAGCCAGATCTTCACCCTGTGGTAGCCCAATTATCCAAGCACCAAAGAAAGATGGAACACGGAGGCTTTGCATTGACTATTGAGCCTTGAATAAATTCATTGTGAAGAATCGCTACCCTCTCCCCTGGATTGATGACCTCTTGGACCAACTTTGTGGTGCAAAGTTATTCACCAAAATTGATCTCAAATTTGGCTATCACCAAATTTCCATCGATCCCACCGATGTCTATAAGACTACATTCAAATCTAAGGAGGGGATATTTGAATGGTTGGTTATGCCTTTTAGCTTAACTAATGCACCTAAAACCTTCATGAGGATGATGAATGAAATCCTGTGACCCTTCACCAACTCATTCATGGTTGTCTACCTAGATGACATACTCATCTATAGCAGAACATGGAAGGAACATCTATAACATGTTTGTAAGGTTCTTCAAACTCTTTGGGAGCACAAGTTGTATGCAAATCTTGAAAAATGCACATTAGGATGACAATAATTTAGTACCTTGGGTAAATTGTGAATGAGGAAGGGGTCCATGTTGATCTAGAAAAGTTTCACGTTATTTGAGAATGGCCTACACTAAGGACCCTCATAAAACTTCATAGCTTTTTATGTCTTAAAAATTTCTATTGCAGGTTTGTTCTTGGATTTTCACATGTTGTTTGGTCACTAACCCAAGTGACTAAAGGAGGATCTAAAGCTACATTTTAGTGGGTTTAAATATAATAAAGGGCATTTGAGAATTTTAAGAATAGACTTTGCTCAACCCTTGTTTTTTCCCTGCCAAATTTGTATCAACCTTTTGAGTTGATGATAGATGCATCTGAATATGCCATGGGAGCTATCATCATGTAACATGGCCATCCTATTGCATATCATAGTGAAAATTTAATTGATACAGTCAAGAAATATCTAACATATGATAAGGAGCTCTATGCCATTGTGCAAGCCTATAAATAATGGAAACACTACATCTTAAGGAAAGAGATGGTCATCCACACTGACCATAGACCATTGGAATTCATCCAAACATAGAACAAATTGTGAAATGAGAGGCACCAAAAGTGGGCCACATATATTTAGTAATTCCATATGATAATCAAACAAAAAAAGGGGAGCTCAAATACATCTATAGATTGTTTGAGCCACCCACCAATTACTGCACTCACAATAGTTCCTAACCTATGTAGACACGAGACTGCCACTTGGGGTTCTTTGTATGAAGCAGGTCCTACCTTTGCTAATACATATCAAGTGCTTCAAAAAGGTAAACATGTTTTTTATTTCTATTTGTAAGATAATGTCCTCTATCATATAGGTCACATCTGTGTTCTAGCTATAGAGCAATAGAAGATGATATGGGAAGCATATTTTAGTAGGATAGCTAGACACTTTAGTGTAGAAAAGACATTGGCAGTTCTTCAAAAACACTTCTACTAGCCCCATATACGAAAGGATGTGGAAAGGTATCTCAAATCTTGCACCCCATGTGTGATAGAAAAGCCAAAAAATAAGAAGCAAGGATTATACACACCATTGCCATAACTAATCAAGCCTTGAGAATCTATCTCAATGGATTTTATCTTAGGTTTGCCCACTTCAAACATGGAAAGGACTATATTTTTGTTGTAGTTGATCATTTTTCAAAAATGGCTATCATGATTGCTTGTAAGAAAAATATATCTATTGAAGAAAATGCTCAACTATATTTTAGTCATGTATGGCTCCATTTTGGTCTACCCAAGTCCATTATCTCAGATTGAGACAACAGATTCCTAAACATCTTCTGGTCCACTGTATGGATGGTGATGGATACCAAGATGATGAAGTCCATAGCCTTCCATCCACAAACTAATGGTCAAATAGAGGTGGTGAACTACTTGATTGTTCACATGATTTGGATGTATCACTCCAAACATCCATGCACATGGGATGAGGGGCTTATTTTCATACAACATGGATATAATCAGGCCTTGTACAACTCGACCAAGCACAATCCATTCCAAGTATGCTTTAAGTTTCAACCCATGGCACCAATTGATATAGATGTTATATTTTTCACCATGGAATACATACCTCATGGAAGATCTGAGGTAGAAAAAGTAATAAATTTTATTAAACAAATGTAACACATCTAGCAGCAAGTTCATGACATCTTGGAGAAGATAAATCAGAAGTATAAGCAACACCATGACAAACATAGGATTACACACCATTTTCCTATTTGTGACAAGGTTTGGTTGCAGCTTCAAAAAGAATGACTTGCAAGCCTATATAGAAAAAATTTGCCTCTATGATATGGCCCCTACACCATCACCAAAAAAGTTGAATAAAATTATTTTGAGTTGAACCTATCAGCCTACCTTGGTTTGCATCCAATATTCAACGCGGAGCTTCTCAAACCATATCATCCACCTTTATTAGACACTTTAGTCATAGCAAAACAACTAGACATTGACGATCCTAATTCACAAAGTTTTTCTCTACTGGAGGAGGATCAGATTGTGGACACTTGGATGAAGACAACAAGAGGATGCTCTATTTCACTTTATCGGGTGGTTAAAAGGGGCCAGCTTAGCCATAAAGGTGAGTGGCTCACAGAGAATCAAATCAAGAAACAACTACCACACCTAATGAGGAACATTGATGCAATGGGGACCATTTCTTCTCAAGGAGAGTGGAATGATTTGATCAATAATTTAGGTGAAAATTCAAGTGATGGTACCACCCTAATTGATGATGGAACTTCTAGGAGCCATAACTTTTACACTGTAGCTCCAATTGACTCACCGTTTGAACCATTAGAAATCTAAGAATAAGAATAAAATGGTGAGATATCATTTAGATATGCTTAATCTATTTTGACCCTAAAAACCCAATGGAAGTGCCCTAAATTTTAATTTTAGTAGTGCAGTCTAAAAATAGTAAGTTTATAGAAATAGTAATTTCTCAAATTTTGTATTATTTTGAATCATGGAAGTTAAACCAATTGATATCCTTCAAGATTGGTGACCTTCCACATCCTCCCCCTACTTTCAAAATGTGTATAAATGAAGATTTAACTTGAAATATAAATCAAACATCTCTTCCTAGAGATAAGCATATAGTTGTGTTATGATCTTGAGTAATAAAATATCTCTTCTTAGAGAATTCATTATTACTATGTTATTTTTGTGTTCTTGAAAATATTTGTCAACCAAAAATTCTAAGTTTTGGATCAATGGTATCAAAGTGATTTGTCTTGAGAGTGTATGATCCCAAGGATTAGGTCAGGCTACAAGAAGCTTGGGTGGAAAATAATAGAGCTTTCAAACTATCCACTTATTCACTCTAAATGACTTTAAATGGCAGATGACAATGAGACATCTGATCCTTTTAAGGAAATGGTGAATGAATCCCTCCAATGGAGATAAGCATAGATGCTACAAAAATTTATCCAAATTCTCCAATAACTCTTGATGGGAAAATTTGGCTCCTTATCTACACTTCCTAGCTCCTCATCCATGGACCATCCTTTCAGTGCCCCAACACCCTTCAAGGTTGAAGTAAATTTTGATATTCCTAAATTTGAAGGCAAAATCTATACTGATGTATTATAAAATTGGTTGGATAAATTATCTTCCTACTTCTCTATAAATAAGTTCATCGATGGAGAAAAGATCACTTTTGCTCTTTTGAAAGCATCATTTCCCATGAAAAATTGGTGGGAAGAGTACAAAAATAGGTTCAATATAGATGACATTGGCCTGGAGGTGGAACCTACCTAGGATGATTTTGCGGAAGTGGTAAAGGAAGAATACTATCCCATTAGAGTATATGATGATCTGTACATACAGTGGCAATAACTTTACCAAGGTAAGGACCAATCTGTTCAAGATTACACAGACATTTTTCACTTTGTCTATAAGATTGGGCATCCAAGAAAGTGAGAAAAATAAGACTCTCAAATATCATGGTGGACTAAAATGGTACATATGGGGGGAAATGGAACTCTTCAATTTGGAAAGCCTTGGTGAGGCATATAAGTTCGTAGTGAAGATTGAGTAGAAGCATGGTAGAAAGAATACAAAGGGTCAACCTTCAAAATGGAAAAGTGACAAGAAAGGTCAAACATGAGGACAAAATTAGAAGCAAAATGAGTTTCAAGATAAGAAACCCTAGAAAGGAAAGGCTAAAAAATGGTGTGATTACCACAAAACTAGAATTCATCCAAAGAAGAATGTCGAGCCATCAAGTCACTACTTTTTGAGTCACAATACTCAACATCTACTACTCTATCCCATACATAACCTATAGTCAAAGAGGATGAAGAAGAGATTTTAGATACTGAGCCTGACACCATCATCGCTTCATCATAGACTTGTGAGGAAAGGCTAGATGGCAAGGAAATATTGTTCCACTCCAAATTGTGGGTAAAAGGTAAGCCTCTACATTTCATTCTTGATAGTGGGAGTAAAAAGAATTTAATCTCTACTAAAGTTATGAGAAGTCTGAATCTATCCATGAAGCCTCACCCAAAGCCATATATTATTGGATGGTTGAGCCTAGGAAGAGACCTCTGTGTCACTCATCAATGTCTTCTTTCATATGTAATAAAACCTTTCCAAGATGAAGTATTATGTGATGTGGTCAATCTAGATGTTTGTGATGTACTCTTTAGTCAACCATTCATGTATGATCGACATGGCATCTATGAATCATGAACCTAAAGAATCACTTTACTCTTGAAACATGGTGTTATAGGGTACTAGAGGTACCACCTCCCACATATGTCTCCTTGATCATTGCCAAGAAATGTAAGAGATTGGTGGACAAGAAAAATCAATTCACTCTCATGGTGGTCAAACCATTGAAATCCAACAAGACCGATGTTGTAGTCCTAACTACACAATAAACACAACAGAAGTAGATGGGACAAATCATAGGAGAATATGATGACTTATTCAAGTCACCCATAGGTGTTCCACTACATTTCTAGGTAAAACATTCTATTGATTTGATCCCAGGGTCACCTTTGCCTAATAGTCCTATGTTTCATAGATCATTTTTGGAGAATGATGAGATAATAAGATAGATTTAAGAATTAATCCAAAAGGGTCACATCAGGGCAAGATTTTCACCTTGTGGTAGCCCAATTGTCCTAACACCAAATAAATATGGAACATGTAGGCTTTGCATTGACTATCGAGCCTTGAATAAAATCACTATGAAGAATCACTACCCTCTCCCCAAAATTGATGACATACTGGACCAACTCCATGATGTGAAGTTATTCACCAAAATTGATCTCAAATTTGGCTATCACCAAATTCCCATCGATGCCACTGATGTCTAAAAGATTGCATTCAAATCTAATCAGGGGCTCTTCAAATGGTTGGTTATGCCTTTTGGCTTAACTAACATATTTTTTATTTTCATGAGGATTATGGATGACATCCTATGACCCTTCACCAACTCATTCATGGTTGTATACCTAGATGACATACTCATCTACAGTAGAATATGGGAGGAACATTTGCAACATATTCGTAAGGTGCTTCAAACTCTTTGGGAGCATAAGTTGTAAACAAATATTGAAATATGGACATTAAGGATGATAAAAATTTAATACCTTGGGTATGTTGTGAATGAGGAAGGGGTCCATGTTGATCTAGAAAAGATTTAGGTTATTCGATAATGGCCTACACTAAGGACCCTCACATAACTTCATAGCTTCTTGGGTCTTGTAAATTTCTATCACAAGTTTGTTCTTGGATTTTCACATGTTGCTTGGTCACTAACCCAAGTGAGTAAAGGAGGAGCTAAAGGTACATTTTAGTGGGGTGAAATACAACAAAGGAATTTGAGAATTTGAAGAACAAACTTTGCTCAGCCCTTGTTCTTACATTGTTAGATTTGCATCAACCTTTTGAGTTGATGATAGATGCATCTGAATATGATATGGGAGCTATCATCATGAAACATGGCCATCTTATTGCATATCATAGTGAAATTTTCACTGATACAATCAAGAAATATCCAAAATATGATAAGGATCTCTATGCCATTGTGCAAGCCTACAAATAATGGAAACACTACATCTTGGGGAAAGAGACGGTCATCCATAATGACCATAGACCATTGGAATTCATCTAGACATATATAAAACTATGAAATGAGATGCACCAAAAGTGGACCACATATCTTTAGTAATTACATATTATAATCAAACACAAAAATGGGAGCTCAAATATGGTTGTAGATTGTTTGAGTTGTCCACCAATTACTACACTCACAATAGTTCTTGACCTATGCAAACATGAGACTGCCACTTGGGGTGCTCTTTATGAAGCAAATCCTACCTTTGTTAATACATATCAATTACTTCAAAAAGGTAAACATGTTTATGATTTATATTTGAAAAATAATGTCCTCTATCATATGGGGCACATCTATGTTCTAACTACAGAGTAACAGAAGATGATATAGGAAGCACATTTTAGTAGGATAGTTGGACACTTTGGTGTAGAAAAGACATTGGTAGTTATTCAAAAACACTTCTATTGGCCCCATATGTGAAAGGATGTGGAAAGGTAACTCAAATATTTCACCCTATGTGCATTATCCAAGCTAACAAATAAGAAGCAAGGATTGTATACACCATTGCCAAAACCAACCAGGCCTTGGGAATCTATCTCAATGGATTTTCTCATAGGTTTGCCTATTTCAAAACATGGAAAGGACTATATTTTTATTGTAGTTGATGATTTTTCAAAAATGGCTATCATGATTGCTTGTAATAAAATATATCTACTGAAGAAACTACTCAACTATATTTTAGTCATGTATGGATCCATTTTGGTCTCCCCATGTCTATTATCTCAGATCAAGACAACAGGTTCCTAAGAATCTTCTGGTTCACTCTATGGAAGATGATGGATGCCAAGATGATGAAGTTCACAGCCTTCCATCCATAGATTGATGGTTAGATAGAGGTGGTGAACCACTTGATTGTTCACATGATTCAGATGTATCACTCTATATATCCATGCTCATGGGATGAGGGGATTCTTTTCATACAACATAGATATAATTAGGCCTTGCACATCTTGACCAAGCATAGTCCATTCTAAGTATGCTTTAGGTTTCAACCCATGGCACCAATTGATATAGCCATTCCATTCTCCACCATGGAATACACACCTCATGAAAGTTCTGAGGAAGCAAAAGCAATAAAGTTCATTGAACAAATGCAACACATCTAATAGCAAATTCATGACATCTTAGAGAAGATGAATCAAAAGTATAAGCAATGCCATGACAAACATAGGATTACACACCATTTTAATATGGGTAAAAAGGTTTAGTTGTGGCTTCACAAGGAATGACTTACAGACCCACATAGAAAAATTTGGCCTCTACGATATGGTCCCTACACCATCACTAGAAAAGTTGGAGAAAATGCTTTTGAGTTGAACCTACCAACCTACCTTGGTCTACATCCAATAATCAATGTGGATCTCCTTAAACCATATCATCCACCTCTATTTAACACTTTAGTCATAGAAGAAAAACTAGACATTGATGAGCTTGATCCATAGAGTTTTGCTCCAGTGGAGGATGATCAGATTATGGACACTTGGATGAAGACAATAAGAGGATGCTCTATTATGCTTTATCAGGTGGTCAAAATGGGCCAGCTTAGCCACCAAGGTGAGTGGCTCCACAATTGACACACCTGATGAATAACATTGATGCAATGGGGACCATTTCTTCTCAAGGAGGGAGAAATTATTTGGGCAATAATTTAGGTAACAATTTGGGTGATGGTTCCACCCTAATTGATGATGGAACTTCTAGGAGCCATAACTTTTACACTATAGCTCTAATTGACTCATCATTTGAACCTTTGGAAAGATAAGAATGAGAACATGGTGAGATGTCATTGAGCTCTAATTAATGGATTTTTACTCTTGAAAACCCAATTAAAGTGTCCCAAATTTTAATTTTAGTAGTGCAGTCTAAAAATAGTAAATTTCTAAAAATAGTAATTACTCAAATTTTGTATTATTTTAAATCATGGAAGTCAAACCACTTGATCTCCCTCAATATTGGTGACCTTCGACATCCTCCCCCTACTTTCAAAATGTCTATAAATTAATATGTAACCTAAAATTGATATCAAACATCTCTTCCCAGAGATAAGCATATAGTTGTATTGTGATCTTGAGTAATAAAACATCTCTTCTCATAGAATTCATTGTTATTGTGTTATTTTTGTGTTCTTGAAAATATTTGTCAACCAAAACTTCTAAGTTTTGGATCATCTTTGGTCAGCCATTCATGTATTATCGACATGTCATCTATGAATCAAGAAATTGAAGAATCACCCTCACTCTTGGAACATGGTGCTACAGGGTACTAGAGGTACCACCTTCTATATCTATCTCCCTGATCACTACCAAGAAATTTGTTCTCATGGTGGTCAAGCCATAAAAATTCAAAAGGGCCAATGTTGTAGCCCTGAATACACAAACAACATAAAAATAGAAGCAAATAGATACCAATATAAATAATTTCATGTCCTTCCATCCATAGACTGATGGTCAGATAGAAATGATGAACAATCAAGCCCTGTACAGCTCCATAAAGCACAACTCCACAAAGCACAGTCCATTTTAAGTATGTATCAAGAATCAAATCAAAACATAACTGCCACACTTGATGAAAAATCTTGGTTCAATGGGGACCATTACTTCTCAAGGAGGGAGGAATGATCTGAGAAATATTTTAGGTGACAATTTAGGTGATTGTTCTACCCCAATTGGTGGTAGAACTTCTAAGAGCCATAACTTTTGCACCATAGCTCTATTTGACTCCCCATTTGAACCATTGGAAAGATAAAAATGAGGGTAAAACCATGAGATGGAATGAGCTCCACTCACTAGGTTTTGATTTCTAAAAAACCAAATAGAAGTGCCCTAAATTTTAATTTTAGTAGTTCAATTTAAAAATAGTAAGTTTATAAAAATAGTAATTCCTTGAATTTTGTATTGTTGTGAATCATGGAAGTTAAACCACCTGATCTCCCTTGAGATTGGTGACCTTCAAAATCCTCATACTACCTTAAAAATATGTATAAATAAAGATCTAAACTAAAAAGGAAATGAGACATCTCTTCTCAGAGATAGGTATATGTTGTATCTACAATTTTGAGTATCCAGGAAAGTGAGAAACATAAGGTTATCAAATATCATGGTGGAATAAAATAGTATATATGGGGGGAAATGGAACTCTTCAATTTGGAAACCCTCAATGAGGCATCCAATTTCATGGTGAAGATTGAGCAAAAGTATGGAAGAATGAATATGAAGAGTCAGCCTTCAAAATGGAAAAGTGACAAAGAAGGTCAAACACGATGCAAAAATTGGATGAAAAAAGAAGAGAAGATATAGAAATGGTGTTATTACCATAAATATAAAATGCAATCCAAAGAATAATGTTGTGCCATCATGTCCCTACTTTCTGAGTCATAATACTCAACATCTACTGCTCTACCTCATACACACCTTATAGTTGAGGAGGATAAAGAAGAGATTTTAGATGTTGAGCCTAATGCCATTGTTGCTTCATCATAGACACATGAGGAGAGGCTAGATGATAAGGAAAGGTTATTTTACTATAAGTTATGGGTGAAAGGTAAGCCTCTACATTTCATTCTTGATAGTGAGAGTCAAAAGAGTTTAATCTCTGCTAATGTTGTAAAAATCCTAAATTTATCCATGAACCCTCACCCAAAGCCATAAAGTATTGGATGGTTGAGTCTAAGGAGAAACCTCCATGTCACCCACCAATGTCTTCTCTCATATGCAATAAAACCTTTCCAAGATGACGTCTTATGTGATGTGGTCAATCTAGATGTTTATGATGTACTCTTTGGTCATCTATTCATGTATGATAAACATGGAAACTATGAATCAATAACTTAAAGGATCACCTTCACTCTCAAAATACAGTGCTATAAGGTACTAGAGGTACCACCTTTGACATCTATCTCCCTTATTAGTGCTAAGAAATTTGTTCTCATGATGGTCAAGCCACAAAAATCTAAAAGGGCTGATGTTGCAGCCCTGACTACATAAACAACACAACAATAGAAGAAAATAGATACTAAGCTAAGGAATTTTATGGCCTTCCATCCATAGATTTATGGTCAGATAGAAATGATGAACAATCAAGCCATGCACAGCTCCATAAAGAATAGCCCATTCCAAGTATGCATTGAGAATCAAATCAAAACACAACTGCTACACTTGATGAAAAATTTTGGTATAATTGGAACCATTAATTCTCAAGTAGGGAGGAATGATCTGAGCAATATTTTAGGTGAAAATTCAAATGATGGTTCTACCCTAATTGGTGGAAAAACTTTTAAGAGCCATAATGTTTTCATCATAGCTTCGTTTGACTCCTCGTTTGAACCATTGGAAAGCTAAGAATGAGTGGAACACCATGAGATGGCATGAGATCCACTAAGTGTGCTTTAACCCTCAAAAACCAAATGGAAGTTACCCAAATTTAAATTTTAGTAGTTCAGTCTAAAAATAATAAGTTTCTAAAAATAGTAATTCCTTGAATTCTGTATTGTTGTGAATTATGGAAGTCAAACCACTTAATCTTCCTCGAGATTAGTGACCTTACATATCCTCCTACTACCTTTAAAACATGTGTAAATGAATATGTAATGAGAAAAGGAAATGAGACATCTGTTATCAGAGATAGGCATATGGTGTATCTACAATTTTGAGTAATAAAACATCTCTTATTAGAGATAACATTATTAAAATTGTGTTGTTTTTATTTTTTGAATTATCTTTCAACCAAAACTTCTGAGTTTTGGATCAGTGGTATCAGAGTGATATGTCTTGAGAATGTATGATCCTGAGGATGAGGTTAGGCTACAAGAAGCTTGGGTGGAAAATAATAGAGATTATAAACTATCCACCTATTCACTCCAAAAATCTTCAAATGGTGGATAACACTAAGACATACGATCCTTTTAAGGAAATGGTGAATGAATCCCTCCAATAATAACAAGCGTAGATGTTACAAAAATTTGCTTAAATTCTCTAATAAATCTCAATGGAAAATTTTGGCTCCTCATCTACACCCCCACATCCTTTCAGTGCCCTAACATCCTTTAAGATTCATGTGAATTTTTATATCCCTACATTTGAAGGCAAAATCAATGATGATGTAGTAAAAAATTGGTTGGATCAATTATCTTCCTATTTTTCTATAAATAAATTTATTGATAAAGAGAAGATCATTTTTGCTCTTTTGAAAGAATCATTGCCTCTCAAAAATTGGTAGGAAGTGTACAAGAAGGGATTTAGTATGGATTATATTGGCCTTGAGGTGGAACCTACTTGGGATGATTTCATAGAAGCTATAAAGGAAGAATACTACCCCATTGGAACATATGATGATCTATATATAGAGTGAAAACAACTTTGCCGAGGTAAGAAATAGTATATTGAAGATTATATTGACATTTTTCATTGTCTATCTATGAGATTGAACATCTAAGAAAGTGAGAAACATAAGGTTCTCAAATATCATGGTGGACTACAATGGTATATATGGGGGGAGATGGAACTCTTCAATTTAGAAACTCTTGATGAGGCGTACAAGTTCACAGTGAAGATTGAGCAGAAGCATGGAAGAATAGTCAGCCTTCAAAATGGAAAAGTGACAAAGAAGCTTAAACATGAGGCTGAAATTGGAATAAAAATGAAGAGAATACTAGAAAATAGTGTAATTACCATAAATCTAGAATGCACTCCAAAGATGAATGTTGAGCCATCATGTCCCTACTTTCTAAGTCATAATCCTCAATATCTACTACTCTACCTC
This sequence comes from Torreya grandis, assembly GCA_037957365.1. NCBI lineage: Eukaryota > Viridiplantae > Streptophyta > Pinopsida > Cupressales > Taxaceae > Torreya > Torreya grandis. The sequence goes on along the minus strand of JARHVA010003329.1, from coordinate 648,694 downwards.
ATATACACCCTACAATCAAAGATGATGAAGAAGAGATTGTATATGTTGAGCTCAATGCCATTGTTGCTTCATCATATACCCACGAGGAGAGGCCAGATGACAAATAAATGTTTTTCACTCTAATTTATGGGTGAAAAGTAAGCCTCTATATTTCATTCTTGATAGTGGGAGTCAAAAGAATTTAATCTTTGATAATATTTTGAAAAGCCTAAATTCGTCCATGAAGCCTCACCAAAAGCCATACAATATTGGATGGTTGAGTCTAGGGAGAAACCTCGGTGTCATCCACCAATGTCTTCTCTTATATGCAATAAAACCTTTCCAAGATGAGGTCTTATGTGATGTGGTCAATCTAGATGTTTATGATGTACTCTTTGGTTAGCCATTCATGTATGATTGACATAGCATCTATGAATCAATAACTTGAAGGATCACCATCACTCTTGGAACATGATGCTATAGGGTAACATAGGTACCACCTTCTACATCTATCTCCTTGATTAATGCTAATAAATTTGTTCTCATGGTGTTCAAGACACAAAAATTCAAAAGGGCTAATGTTTTAGCCCTGAATACAAAAATAACATGATAATAGAAGAAAATAGATATCAAGCTAAAGAATTTCATAGCCTTCCATCCATAGACTGATGGTTAGATAGAAATGGTGAACAATCAAGCCCTATATAGCTCCAATAAGCACATTCCATTCCATGTAAGCATCAGGAATCAAATCAAAACACAACTACCACGCTTGATAAAAAATGTTGGTGTAATGGGGACCATTGCTTCTCAAGGAGGGAGGAATGATCCGAGCAACATTTTAGGAGATAATTCAGGTGACGGTTCTACCCCATTTGGTGGTAGAACTTTTGGGAGCCATAAATCTTACACCATAGCTTTGTTTGACTCCCCATTTTAACTGTTGGAAAGATAATAATGAGGGGAACACCATGATATGGAAATATATAAACTCAATGGATTTTTTCCCTTGAAAAACAAATATAAGTGCCCCAAATTTTAATTTTAGTAGTGTAGTCTAAAAATAGTAAGCTTTTAAAATTAGTAATTCCTTGAATTCTGTATTGTTGTGAATTGTGGAAGTTGAACCACCTAATCTACCTTGATATTGGTGACCTTCCACATCCTCCTACTACCTTAAAAATGAGTATAAATGAATATGTAACCCAAAAAGGAAATGAGACATCTCTTCCCAGAGATAGGCATATGTTGTATCTATAATTTTGAGTAATAAAATATCTCTTCCCAGAGATAGCATTATTATAATTATGTTATTCTTATTTATTGAATTATCTTTCAACCAAATCTTCTAAGTTTTGGATCAATGGTATCAGAGTGGTTTGTCTTGAGAGTGTATGATCCTGAGGATGAGTTTAGGCTACAAGAAGCTTGGGTGGAAAATAATAGAGCTTCCAAACTATCCACCTATTCACTCAAAATGACTTTAAATTTTGGAAAACATTGATACATCTAATCCTTTCAAGGAAATTGTGAATGAATCCCTCTAATAGTAGCAAGTGCAGATGCTATAATAATTCACCTAAATTCTCCAATAAATCTTGATGGGAAAATTTGGCTCTTCATTTGCACCCCCACATCATGCTAGCTCCTCCACTCAAAGCAATGATTTTAGGGCCTTTATATCCAAGGACAATGATACAATAATAACAATAAAATGGGGAAGATGATAAATATAGAACTCCAAACAAAGAACATCTGACTGTGGCTAGTTAAGGAAACTATGTGAAAATATGGAGTTGCAAAACAATGATTCTATTTACTTGTAATTATCTAGTCTACATGAAAAAAATCAAATCAAATATCTAAATAAATGGTAAGTAGGTTTTGGATTTATAAAGCTTCAAATATCTAATCTCTGATGTAAATATTTAGATAAAAAATAAGCCAAAATTAGCTTACTTGTAGAAGAACAATGGAGGTTGCATTGATGAGTTTCTAAGTTTGAATAGGATAGAACTTAGTAAGGTTTAAAAATAGATAAAATCAAGCATGGAAGTGAATTGGGAAAAATTGGAGGTGAAATCAATTTTTAAAAAAATGAGAAATGAAAAAGTAACATGCAAAAATGTGTAAAATAATTAATCTCAGGAGCTAAATTTAGAAGATGGTTAGAAGATGACATGACCACTACCCTTTTATAGGGTTGGTTACATAAATATCAATTCCTATACTATAATTGTATCTTTAAGTTACAAATTAATTCTATTTAAAAACAAAATTGTCTTATTATGATGTAACCACCATAGCAATTTATGAAACCACCAAGGTGGTTCTAAAACAAAGGTGATAGTTTTATAAATGGGAGTGGCAATCGTGCCATGTTGAGTAGTAGTTATGTCATGTAAATAAGGTATTAAAAAATTGATTTACTAGAGGCTATAAGGACCAAATAGGAATAGGAAGAAAATAAGGCTAGGTGACTAGAGAGAACCTTATTTTAAGTGTGAATTAGGAGATCATTGCATCATCATCTAATTTTGTACCAGACATATTTCACCATGTAATTTTTAGGTACAACATATTCCACCCTTAGGAGGATGTATTGTCATGAATTGAAGAGGATGTGGCCTTGAGTAGTGGCATGTAAAAAGGAAATAGGAATTTATAAATACTTACCTGACTTATTTAAGTGACATAATGAAGCCAGTTGAAACTTCATGCAACCTATAGATAAATGAAGGAGATCAAGTGTAATATAATGAAAAAGTTAAAAACACATTATTTAATCAAAATATATATGATAATACATACCATACATGTAGGGAAGGTCATACTACCTAAACCATCTTGCTTGGGGACTTAATCTGGTGCCAAATCATCATGTACTTACAAAACTACAAAATGTGCTACAAAGGATAGGGATGTTGTTAAAATGTTACTTTTGAAATGTGAATCATAAAATCTATAAAAAATATGAATTTTAAACATAAAAATAATCATTAAATAAGAGAACTATGATAAAATTGGAAAGTTTTTAAACATAAATAGCTAGTTGGGGGCCTAATATATTCAAAAACTTGCCAAAAACATATTCATTTGTGACAATTGGTTTGAGATATTTTTGATCTCTAGGTTACCTATGATGGATTTGAGAAAATGATTAGTCAATCAATATAGCATGGGATAAGGATCATGAATCTACCAAATGTTTTTGGAGTCAAGAAGGGATAGGTAAGCTTTTTTGTGTTTTTATATTTTCCCACAAATTTGAAATTATGTCTAAAACTCACTAAAAACCTATAAAAATTGAAGTTTTTATCTTATGCATGCTTATGAGGGGGTAAAATAGGGATTTATAATATTTTTTATGATTTAGGTGTAGTTTTAAGTGCTTTGGGAGGGTCATAGGAGGACATGGATGGATAATAGAACTAATACATCAGGGATGGAATTATTTCAAATTAATTTCTGCTCATTTCTTGATTTTGAAGAAAGTGATGAAACTAATAATAGGGTGTGTAGAAGAATACCTGGTAAAAGTGTGCACATGATCCAGATGATGGAGAAAACTCCTCTTTGGATTGGAAGGAATAACCTATAGATAAAAAAGACACTAGAAAAGGGGGTTTTAGATGGATGGTTGAGTGGACTACCTAGTGTGAGCTAGATCCAAGAAGCATATGCTTGCTAGGAGACTATCAATCCATTATTTATAACAATCAATTTGATATAAATGAAAAGAAAGAATACTTGTGTTCAATAACATGAAAGTAAATGCATGTAATACAAGATGGAAGTAAATTTCTTATTAAACAAAATGATTAAATATAGTGAAAGTGGGTCAATACTCATGCTAAGATAGATGCGTTTAGGTTCAAAAAATCAAAAAAGTCTCTATGAATAGGAAATAACATAGAAAATAGGGTTTAGTTGGGGTTAAGGGGGTGAAAATAATTTTTTATTATTTTTTGACATAGTGACCATCAATGGTTGGGTGAACTATCAATATTTGGGCTAACCGTTGGTGGTTGCGTGACCATCAACAGTTTAGGTGACTATCAATGGTTAGGATAACCATTGATAGTTACCTATGAAATTATAAAAATGTTTAAAAAAGTAATGATAATTTGGGTAATTTTTTAAGTAGAGGGATGTTATGGATCTAAAGGATAAGATAAAGATAGGTGTAGATAGGGTAGGGAGGATAGAAATGAAATAGATCAAAGAAAACAAGCATGAGATACTTGTAACTGGATGGTGGAAGGGTAAAGCAATTTGGCCAGAGTGATAGTACTATAGCCTTCAAAATTGATTCCAATATAGGTTTGGGTCTCCATTGATGCTGCTTGTTTGTTGAACAAATGTTGGATACCTATATGTAAGATAGCTTAGATAAATTACTAGATTTCTAGATCCATTTCTCCTCCTACTTCTCTCCTATTATAAGATGAATTTATTAGTTAGTGTAAGAGGAAGTTGATAAATGGATATAAGAAAAGGTTACCATTTATGATTTTTTTAAATCAAGCTAGCCTTGCATAAAAGAAGTTGATAAATGTAGCCATGCTTATATCATATAGTTGGTAATGCTTTAAAGTAGGTTTGGAGACCTAAACGTTGATGGTCAGTCTAACCGTTCATGGTTATGCTGATCATTGGTGGTCAAAGGTCTAGAAAAACAAGTTAAAAAGGGGTTGGATTAAAAAGTTAAGAGGAGTTATGTTAGGGGGTTCAAGTTAGTAAATTAACAAGTGGACTAAGTCAACTAGGTGGTCAAATAGCTTTAGGGTTGGGTAGGAGTTCCAGGCATTTTGACATCTAAAATAGTACAATTTTTGAGTGTCTACATTTAACCCATTTTTGTTATGTAGCTTTGAATTAACAAGATACAAAATAAAAAATGATTATTGATCAAGGTCTAATTCCCCTAAAATGGGAGGAGGTGTTCCCCCTCAAATCAAAAGCTGATGAGGTGAAAGGAAAATTGGGTTGGGGTTTGATAAATGGTAAAGAATGAGTCATAAGGTGGGTGACATAAAATGGGTTGGGAATTTGAAATGCAAAATTGTGCATAAAATGTGATTAAGTGTGATAGTCAAGATTGCACAAAGCCTAATGTTGCCAATGTTGATAAAAATAGATTTGGGTTCTAGGTAGACATAAGATAGGGTAATCAGTCCATAGTATTGGTTGTAGCTAATCGGGTTAGTTCTATCAAGTCATATAGATAGGGTTCACATTATTTGTAGCTATTTGGGTTAGGAAGTGCTCCTATGAAATAACATAAATGATTGAGTCATGCATGATGTGATGTGAATTGAAAAAGTTCAACATGGCAAGGTTGGTTGATGTAGTCAAAATGATCAAGGAAAGGTTGGCACAAAGCATATGAATAATTTAGGGAAAAACAACCAACATTGAGGTGAACATGGTCAAACAAGTTAGTCAAAAAAGGGTAAGTTCTAAAAGCACAAATTTTGGTTGGGTGGAGAGTAGGTTATCTCCTAAAAGATCAATACCTAGGTAGGGTACGTAAAAGGATTCAAAAAGGGTGAGACCCCAACCATCAATGGTTAAGGTGTTTCCCAGGGTCGATCATTGATGGTTACCCTAACCATCCATGATCAATAAGAAACCCTAAAATCTATAAGATCAAAAGTAAAATGTAACTTCATTTTTACCATTTAACTTTCGGTGTTTGTGCTCTGGGTGTTTTGTGCATTTGTCATTTGTGCTTGGAGCTTGTTGAGTTGTAGGTGTTTTATTGGGTGATTGACTGTCTGATTCTTGATCAAGTGTGACTTGATGAAGGGTGGATGAGGATGTGATCTAGTGGTGGTATGAGGGCTTTGACCATGCTAATGATCACATAATGAGGTAGGTGGAGTTTTAAAATTCAAAGTATGGTTGAATTTGTTACCTTGAATGTGAATATGATAAGTATAAGGTGTGGTAATTATGTCAGATAGGGATTTAATTGGGTTTATATAAAATGATGTCCTAGGTTAGATTTTGGTGATTGTGAGCAAAATAGTGGGGGAAAAGGAGGATTGGAAGCATATGGAAGGTTGGTGATAGGTTTAGGTGGGTTATTTTTTGAATTTGGGTGTTTTTGTAGAGGTTTTAGGAGGTTTAGGGTTTGATTTATGTCACTGGTGGTCACACATAGTGACCATCAATGGTTAAACTCAACCACCGATGATTGAGGGCTAGGGTAAAAGAGTCTCAAAGGGACCATCAATGGTTCTAAGAACTGTCGATGGTCAAAAGGTTTAAGGAGAATGACGTTAAAAGGTTTTAAGTCATTTATGTGTTGGAAAGGGTTTTGGTTTTTTTAATGTTTAATGGTAAATGTTGAAAGTGGTGAAGGTGTTATGCTCAAAGGTTTTAATAATGTTTATGTGTATAGTGTTGTAAAGAGGTAAAATAGGATGTAGTTGTATCTCGTGCAAAAAAATGTTTGTAAGGGTTGTAGTGAATAGGTGTGTGAAGAAGGTCAAATGTACTGTGTAAAATGGTAAATGGCTATAGTTAAGTGAGAAACATGTTGAATAGGTTTAGTGAAAAGTAATCAGAATAGGGTACTTATTGGGGATAGTAGTAGTCATTAATATGAATAAAGGTAGAGGGTAATTTTGAGTGTTAGAGGTAAATGTAATGGGTAGATTGAAATAGGTTGAAAAAGATAGGTGTAGGGTGGTGCTTAGATGTGGAAAACTAAGTGGTGATTACTAAAATGATTTTTATATAGGCACATGATCAAATATAGATGAGGGACTAGGTCCCTTAAATTTTTACTAAGGTTTGAGAGGTGATGACCATAGAAGAGTGGAGACATAGAGAGATATTTGAAATAGGCATGATGATTCACTACTGACACCTACTATGAAATACAGGTATGATTTTGGTCCTCAATTAGAGATGATACCTAGCCACAAACACATTTGTGCTACCAATAAGGGAGATGATGATTCTCTTGGAGAATAATCAATGTATCACATAGATACCCATTCATGGGGAGCCAATCTACCATATAGAGAGTGAGGAGATCAAATATCATATGGATTTGATGTATGGGGTAGATCAAGTACATGTTTGGTTTCATTTAAGTGGATTTATCTATAGACCCATATACTAGAGGGATCCTATAGATATATGCCTGCTCATGATGATGATGATGATGATGATGATGATGGTCATGTCCTATTGTGCGATGCCAAATTCAAACAATGGCCGCTTCCCATACAAGTTATTAGGTATTTTGGTGGAGATGCTATTAAGAAGGAATGTGTTTGGATGGGCCCTAGTCCTATTAGTGTATATTTATAGAGAGTTTTAGGCCTTTTAGGCTCACATGTGATATGAGATTAGTGTTAGGTTCATGTTCCACTATTGGGCTTATGAGCACATTTAAGTATTGAGGCCAGTGGGGGCACCTTGCGATGGATTTCATTAGGAGCCATTTCTAGTTGGTTTTACTATATGGAGAGGGGATTATGCATTGATAGGTGTAGGTGGTAGAGGTCAAGATATTAAGTGGTTTAGGGGTGCCTTGGAGGGTTTAGTAGTTGGAGACATAGTACGGAGGCCATATGTAGGTTGGCCTGGGTGGCTCAGGTATAACTACCACACATTATCCCTATAGAGATGGCAATATATTTATGAGAGATGGGGTGGGGAGATAGAGCTTATCCTATTCAAGTGAGTGCAGAGGCAATTTAGATTGGTGTAGGGGATCCCACCATATTTTCTTAGATATAAGAGGGAGGATGTAGATTTCCAACTCCTTAAGTTGTAGCTACAAGATGTACTAGACTATGAGGAACTACCATAGATGATGTAGGTATTATAGATGGTTATGTAATGTGGTACTATGCCTAATATGCAGTAGCTAATTTTGGATGGGGTGACAAAGGTCAGTGGCCTATGGATGTAGATCCTACTGGGGCATCAACATAAGATGGATATGTGGTAGCAACACTAGAAGCAACATAGGCCTAGATTACCAACTTATTAAGATAGGTGGCCACTTTATAGGGTTAGATAATCACTTTACAAGGCTAGGTAGCTACCTTGAATGGAGAGTGAGATTAGGAAAGGATATCTCTTGGGTTAGTGATATAGGAGAAAGATTCATTAAGATACATGGTAGGGGTGGTCATAACAGTAGCAAAAGGACCACCTAACACAATTATAAGGACATGGTACTTAGCCACCATTGAGGAGATAAGATATTATGAGGTGTTAAAGATAGTGTAGTTACCATTAGATATGAGATATGGAGAATACATGGCCATTTTAGTAGGGGGTCCATCTATAGCTACTCTAAGATAGTGGGCTTCAATAATGGGGTAGGTAGGGATATCAGGGGGACCACCACCATATGGTAGTGCAAGTGTAGTTATAGGTATAGGTGTAGATGGGGATAGTGGTAGTAGTGTCCTAAGGACTTGATTTGATGAGTTTGGTAGACATAGATGTACATTATTTTGATTCTAGCATATGTGTTGATGACATGAGATGTATATGAGTGAGAGAGACATTGATACATTTGACATGTATTTACTTATTAATGTATATTATGGTTATATGTTGATTATATTTATGTTATTTGATTATATTGATGACATGAGGATTATATTATGATGTTTATAGATGTTTATGATGTTTATTTATTATGTATTGATGTATTATGATTATGATGATGATTTTGCTCATCAGAAGATATGTAGATTGATTGTTGTTGTTCATGTGATGGATATGATTTATTATTATGATGGATAGGATGGATGGACTTATGATTATGATGTTTTGATGACATTTTTTATAAGTGATGATATGAGCTTAGGTATGTATGATTTAGATATGTGATGATTGATTTGATTATGCTATGAATGATGTTGCTCGTAGATGTATATGCTTTATTCATTGGATGGATATGATATATATATATATATATATATATATATATATATATATATATATATATATATGATCAAAGATGGATTTTGATTTTGGTCATAGAATGATGTTGTTTAGGATGTGATTATGGATATGAGATAGATGATTATATATATATATATATATATATATATATATATATGATCATGGTGGCTTGATGTTTTAGATAGATTATTTGATGTATCAATGTTGATAGTAAAGAGAATGATGACATTGTTTATAGATATGACATGGTTATTATGTGGCTTAGTTATAATTGTTTGTGATGTACATGGGAAATGGTAGATGACATGGTTTATGTGGTTTGTTGACATGATGTGATTTATGGATAGGATTATGGATATGTGGATTACGGTTAGCTCATGAGTTTTGATATTTATGAATGTGTATGATGTGTGTTTTAAATCATGTGTTGATATTCATTTATGTATGATGAGTTTATGATGTGTATGAATGGTAGGATTCTCATGCCCAATTCTTTATGAGATGAAATATGTATATATGAGGATATGTGAAATAGAAAATATGTTGTGTCTTGTGTTTTGATAGGTATGATTTTTTGATAGGTATAAACTATGGATGATGAGATAAAGGAATTAAAATGTATTTTGTGAATAGATGTTTGAATTTGATATGTTGATAGTAGTAGGTGATGTTTTTTGCATATATGAGGGATGATGTGTTTTTTCATGATGATAGATATGATGGTTTTGAATGCTTATTTTGATGATGTGGTTTATGATACATTTGATGTTTGGGTGCATAGATGGGATATGGCTGATGATGTTGAGAGGCATATGGATTAGTGTTGTGATGAAAATGATGTTTTGAATGTTTGGATATGATATGTGATAATGGGAGACACATAAAGTTGGTATAAGTAACAAACTAAATGTTGGAAAAAGATAAAAGAATCATGAGACACGTGTCCTCACAAACTAATAACAAGAAGGTAATAAAGGAATGAGTGTTCATTAGTAAGGCTTTAACAAACCAAAGATTGGATTAATGAAAATAATCCTTTCAAATTCTTTGTATTAGCATGCTTTGAGTGAAAATATGGTATCTTGACTAGATTGTGTCAAGTAAGCTCAAAATCAATTGGTTTTGAGAGGGTATAAAGGGTAAAGTAGGTGATAGGTAATTTAAAGGGAAATGGGTGATACAGTAACCTAATGTGGGTTAGTTTGTCCCTTTTATAGGTGACCTAAGAACTGTAATAGACCAATCCATGTCTTAATACAAAGTGTAGACTGATTGATACAAGAATTTTACTAAATATTTATGAAAGAGCCAATTATGGCCCTTTTGCGATAGCTCACATTGATTTTGATATAGGCCCCCCTTTTTCATCTTTTGTTTTTTTTTTGATAAAAAGGGGTGAATTTAATCGATATAAGAAGCTTCAAATGATTACTTTGACAAATTTGTCTTAGCCATCCTTTAAGGGAGTGATCTAATTTTGGATTTGTTTTTAAGTTGTAGCTATCCTTCAAGGGATCAATCTATCTTTTAAGAAATATTTAGTTGTTGGGCAACTATCCTTCAAGGGTCTGCAATGCTAGAGATATGGACCCAAGTGAGATTTTGGTATCCCAATTTTATTTTGAATGCTTGGCTTAGACATGAACAAGTCTATTTAGGCTCTGAGGTTTACCTTTATGGAGATAAGACTTTTAGCACAAAAGGTGGATGATAAATGAGGAAAAGTGATTTTGAGAGACAACTGACCATGAGATTCCATCTAATTAGAGATGAAAAGTATCCATGAGAACCATGCCATGGGTAGAGATATGGTATCCATTCTTAGGATGAGGCTATAAATATAATGGATAATCACATGATCCTATGTTGTAATCAAGTGTTCCCAAGAGGAATAGGGATATGTAGGTGAAGGGAAGTGAAAATATTGTAAACCAAGGGATGAGCTTAAGTTAGACACAAAGGTGAGTTAAATCCTTATTTTAACAATAGAAAGGATGTAGATGTGAAGCATTGAGAGGCTCAAGTTCTATTTTACCTTTGAGAGAAGACAAATGATAAGCTCCTGATCCATACTTATGGGTTATGATGTAGGTTCCAAGACAATTGAAAGAACTTTTTTCCCTTTTGCTTTTCTCTAGATTAGTTACATGTTTATTTTCCTTAAGAATAAGGTCTCTAATATTGAATTCTCATTCTTTCATATGTTTTTTATAAACACACTTGATTCATTCTTGATAGACACAAATATTATTAAGTGTCATGAGGTAATGTTTGTCAAGTAGTTTAAGACGTGAAAGATGTTCTTGATGGTAGTCACTCTCAGAAATGATTTCATGCAAAGATATGTGTAGAGAAGGAATCTAGACTTTGAGAGGCAAGACTACCTCTGCTCAAAAAATGAGATATAAAGGGGTAACATTTTTAGAGGTTCTAATGCTAGTATAATAGGCCCATAAAGTGAAAGGGATGTGTAGATGCCAATCATGACCTGAAACACTTACTACTTTGGTTAACATTTTATTGAGGATTTTGTTGGAAGATTCTACTTGTCCATTTTCTTATGGACAATAGGGTGAGGAAAAGATTAACTTGATGTCAAAATCATCACAAACAGCTTGAAATTTCTAATTTTTAAAGGATTTTCCATTGTCAGTGATGATCTTATAAGGAACACTGAAGTGACATATGATATGGTGATTAATGAAATTGATAATCTTTTTGACTTTGGTGGAGATAAGAGGGACGGCTTCCACCAACTTGGTGAAATATTTGGTAGTAGTAATGATGGATTAGTGTCATTGTGAAGAATGAGGATTGATTTCCATGATGAGATTGCGACCCCATTATGAGAAGGGCCAATAGTCTTTGGATACTTGAAGACCATGGGCTGGTGCATGATGTAAATTATCATGCTATTGACATTTGACACACTTCTTTACATAATAACAACAATATTGATTGAGGGTTGGCCAATAGTAGCCAATGCAAAGGATACATATAGTGACAACTAGACCACTAAAGTGTCCCCCATAGATTCCATCATGTTTTTCCTTGATAGCATGAGAGGATTCATGACTACACCAATAATAGAGAAGGAGGAAATCAAAGCCATGTTCATAAAAGATTCCCCCTAGTATGGTTTAACAATAGGTACTCTAAATAAAGGCTCTTTGGACATTCCTCGATAGGTTGGGAGGAACAATGTTGAGGTTAAGGTAGTTAAAATTTTGGTCATACCAAATGTTAGAAGGAGATGCTTCGACACTAAAAATGATGGGAAGGTCAGAACTGATATATGAGGGTGTGATAAAGTGATGGATGGTGACAAATAGTTTAGATTTGGTAGGTTGAGATGGGATTCAAGAAGCAAGGGAAGCTATCTTGTCCATGTACTTGTTGGTAGATCGAGGAATTGACTAGATAAGGTAATGATCAAATGATGCTAAGAGTACATCAATGAGTTGTTTATACTTCAATAAGACATTGGTTTTATATTGGTAGGATTCATTGACCTGGTTCATCATAAGTTGGGAATCACTAAACATATTGATTATTTTAACTCCTAAAGCTATAGCGGTTTGGAAACTGATGACTAGGGCTTCATACTCGACCACATTATTTGTGTATTCAAAGTTGATTTTGAAGAAAAGGGGAAGAGGTTAAATATTAATTAGAATAAGGATAACTCTGACACCCCCACTATGTTGGCATTTGGATCCATAAAAAAACATGGTCATTTGGTAGGTGGGTTCTTCTTGGGAAAGAGTTATGATGGACTCATTTGGAAAAGTAAGAGGAAATGATTGGTTGTTTGGTAGAGGATCTTTGGCCAATTAGTCATTGATGACTTGCCCTTTTATTAACTTTGGCTGAAGGAACTCAAGATCAAACTTAGCTAAGAGCATGGGCCACTTAACCATCTATTGGTTTTGGTATGGTTTAGAGTGCATGTACTTGAGTGGGTTAGTATTAGTGATAACATAGGTTTTATGATTAAGATGATAGTGACAGAGTTTGGAGGCCACAAAGACTAAGCTGAGGCAAAGTTTCTCAAGATGATGATACTAAGTCTCATATTCTGTAATTGTGTGGCTAATGTAGTAGATAACTTATTCCTTATTTTTTTCATCATGATGAACGAGAATTTCCCATAGGGAATGGTCCATGGTGGATATAAAAAGGTATAAGGGTTGGTCTTCTTTAAGAGGAATAAGAATGTGTGGAGAAAGAATGTACTCCTTAATTGAATTAAAGGCTTGTTGATAGTCCTTGGTCTAATTAAAATAGGTGTCTTTATTTAGGAGATGGTAAAAGGGTTAACATCTATTTGATAGCTAGGAGATGAAGAAATGAATGGATTGAAGCTTCCCCTATAGGTTGTAGAGTTGCTTAAGGTTAGTAGGAGGATGAATCTCCAAGACTACTCTGACTTTGGTAAGGTCAATTTTGATTCCTTAAAGAGAGACAATATAGCCTAGAAGTTTTCCAGATAAGACCATAAATTTGCATGTTTTAGGGTTAAACCTGACATGATAATGGATTAGTCAGTTGAATATGATTACAAGAATGACTAGGTGATCTTTGTGATGTTTGGATTTCCTAAAGAGATCATGCACATAATCCTCTACTATTTTATGGATGAGATCATGAAAAATGTAGGTCATGGCATGTTGATAGGTTGCTCAAATGTTTTTTAGACCAAACAACATGAATTTGTAGTAGAAAGTACCCCATGGGGTGATAAATGAAGTTTTATGTTGATCTTTGAGGGCAATGAAGATCTGATTATATCTTGAGAAACCATCTATGAGAGATAGCATCTCATGGCCAGCTATAAGATCAAAAAGTTGGTTGATTTTCAATAAAGGAAAGTCATCCTTTGGGCGAGTGAGGTTGAGATCATGAAAGTCAATGTAGAGGCAAAGTTCCCCTATGGGTTTGGTAATGGGAATGATGTTAGACACCAATTATGGATAATCAATGGGTTAGATAAAGCCAATGGACAAGAGATGCTGAAGTTCATATTTGACCAGAAGGGTGATGCGAGGATGTATCCTACAAAGCCTTTGCCGTATTAACTTAAAATAAAGATGGGTAACAATGTTATGGAGGGAAATAGAAGGGTAAATTATATGCATATCCTGATAGGAAAAAGCAAATGCTATGATACAATCACAAAGGAAAGAAGGGTAACCTTGTTGCTCCATGGAATTTAATGATTAGCTGATTTTGATAATATGGGGGTTATCCTAAGTACCCAAGTTGACATCGATGGTCGATTCATTTAGAATGGTTTGGTTCTTAGAAGGAATGTATTTATGAATAAAGTAATCCCCCATACCAAGGTAGGTGAGAGTGGAATCATCATCCTGATGTTGGATGGTGTTGATGGTCGGAGAATCATTTTCTACCATTTTAGGATGGATGAGAATAAGGGTTTTAGTTTGGCCATCATTTTGATAGGTCAAAAGGCCCAAGCTAATGGTATTGTTAAAAAAAGCTAGATGGGATGATATCAAAGTCTTTAGACTTTGAGGGATATTTTTAGGTGTGGAGCCTAATTTTTTTTCAAGATTAGAGGTTAAAAATATGATGTTATTTCAACTAGGTTTTGGATCCCATTATTTGTATCTATAATGGAATGGGAGGTTACAAGGGGGAAAAACCCCCTTGTGGGCTCTGGGGGGATGACCCCCCTAGTGTAGGTTTAGTGGGAGCATCCCTGAAGCAAATTTTTTATTAAAATTACCTTGTAAAATTATAATTTCATAGTCAATCTAGGCCATTGATTAAAGGTTTTCAGATCTGATGGTAGAGGTTATGTTTAGGTGTTTTTAAGCCTAAAATGTATTGACACATGGTTGAGATGAAAAATGAAAAACATTACACACATAGAGGAGAAAAAAGAGGTAGAGAAGTGTAACAAGGTTTGTTATAGGATTTTTTCTTCCTTGTATTGTTGGAAATAATATACTGGACAAGTTTGGTAGATGTATCCCATCTTGGGTAAACCACATTAAATTTGGTGTCTCCTATTTTTTGCATGTTTATGTTTGTTTAATTTGTTTCATAGTTTCTCTTGTATGTGATTTGGGGATAAATCTAAGTTTTATTTTATCTTAATAGAGATGGGGTTGGTGAGGATGGGACATCTTCATCAATGGTGGTGATGGGTTTTGGTGAGGTGGGTTCTTTTGGTGGTACAAATCCAAGACTGAATAACTCATGAGGTTTTTGAGTCATGATTATGGGTAGCTCATGAGGTCCTTATTCATAAAGGCTAAGACCAAACCCCTTCCAAGCACACTTATAAAGGTAAGCTTTGGCAAAGGATAATTTTTTGAGATAAGAGAAGTTAGAGGTGAATGGTCAGATGAACGAGATAGTGGTAGGACCGAGAAGTGGCTGATAAAGCCCCCATAGATGAAATTTATTTGATTTTTGGGGAGCTTGAAAGGGATGATGGTTTTGATGTTGGGATCATAAGAAGGGTCATGCTTGAGGTTCCCATACTCTTTTAGAGTAGGGAAATCATCTAAGGATAAAAGGTGATATTCCCCAAGGGAAAGATGTCAAAACATGGATTCTAAGGGGTCTTCTATAGGAATTTGAGAAGGATAGATGAGCTAGTTGAAGCTTCATCACTGTTGTAGGTATGAATGTTCCTAGTTTTGGTTGGTAGTTTAGTAGTTGATTGTTAGGTGGATGAATGAGGAATAAAAACATCATTAGGTTGATATGTCATATTTCAAAAGGAAAAAAGACTAGGATTAGCTTTGATGATAACAATTTGACCTTCGTGTTCAAATTTGACACATCAATGTAAGGTAGAAGGGACACAACTCATATCACAGATCCAATGGCATTCGAGTAACACATTTTATTGGAACTTACCCTCTATAATGTAAAATAGTTTAGGAATGGTGTGAGGTCCCAAGCGGATATTGAGGACCACTGTCCCCAAGGTAATGGCCATGGTATCATTAAAGGAGTGAAGGACCATTACAATTTTTGACATGATGTTCTTGGGCAACTAAAGTTGGTTATAAGCATGGGAGGAGATGATATTAATGCTAGATCATCCATCAATCATCACCCTTTTGATGTGGGTTTGATTGATGTACGTAGGGATGAAGAGGGGAGGATTGGGATCTTTAGAATGAACAAGAGGTATTTTATAATCCTAAAAGGTAATGAAGGTAGAAAGTTAGAGGGCTCCAAAAAAATTTGTAAGAGGTTGAGGGTCATCTAGTTAAACTTCCATAGATTGTAGAGCCTCTATCACTACCTAACGATGGTGGGGTGAGGTGTTGATTATTTCATAAAGGCTCATTTTCACAAGAGTTTGGTGAAGTTGTTTCAACATGATACATTGGATGGATATAAAAGGGTTGGAGGGGGAGGCTCCCAAAATAGATACCTTGGGTTTTGGTGGTAACATAGGTGAAGGTGTAGGTGTTTGGGTTTGGTTATAAGGTTGGGGGGTTGAAGGGTATGTCCAAAGAATGGAGAATTTGTATTTTCCCTTATCCTTCTATTGGGCCCATGATTGGATAACTATATGAATAGTGTGTATGGGTGATTTGTTAGGTTTGATGGTTGCTTCAGTTCTTCCTCCTCACTCTTGGGTGAGAGCGTAGGAGTAGGTAAATGTTGGATAAGTTGAGTTGGTGGTTGGATTGGTAATGGAGGTAAAATAGGTTTGTCTAATAATAGATCATCCGCATCCTATAGGCTATGAACAATTTCTTGTAGATCTTTGAAGTTTTTTGTGTCATGTCTCAATGCCCTATGGTATGCATAGACCAAGTTATCATTGAACTAGGAGGGTTTGGTATTGGATGGGTAGAAGGGTTTAATAGTCAGTAAGATAATGGAAGAAGTTTTTAACAAACTTTATAGGATGGTTGAATATGATTCATTCAAAGGTGTTGGAGGTGATTGATTTATAATTTTAGGGATGGGGGCCTTCTTAGGAGTAGTTTTCACCTTAGAAGTTGTAGGTGGTGGAATGGTTCTAATTGGTGGTTGGGATTTCTTAGTTATGGTTGGCTTTGCGGTAAATGATTTGAAAGTGGAAGATTTAGATAAGGTTTTGGATATAGGTGGGAAATTAGAGGTGGATAGGTTAGTTAATAATGAATGAGAACTTGATGATTTGGTATGGGTAGGTGTAGACAGAGAAAAGGGGGATGGTTTACTAGAGGAAGAGTAGGTAATTGGGATGGTAGAAGGATGGGGTCCTAAAATAGAAGGTAAGTGGGAAGGAGGTGGTATGGGTCTAGTTTAAGGTTGAGTTTTGGGCAACTCTACCTTCTTAATTGGTTTGGTTGGGGTTTTCTTTGGTGGAATAGATGGAGTTAAGTCCAAATTCAAAGAGAGGTGAGTTTAACTAAGTGTGGGAAGAATTCTTACATTCTTGATAGGTTTGGTAAGAGATGTATAAGGTGATTTGGCAATGTTAGATGGAGGTACTTGAGATGGTTCACCTATGATTTTGGAAGAAGAAGTATTTGATGGAGTGGTAATAATGGGTTTAAGGGTGGATTCAAGTGAGGTTGAGGATTTAGATTTATTTTTGGTAAGGGATCCCTAGATAATGCCAAAAGATGGCTCTAAAAAATTTGGGTTGAGAAGTGAACTCTAGACTTTGGTCTAGTCTAGAAAAGGGCTTGTAGATGGGTTTGATTCTTTGGTCATCAATTTCAAAAATTAAGCCCCTAGGTAAAGAAGAGGGAATGGTTCCTCTATCCTTGTTCTTGATGGGAGGTTCCAAAATTAGTGGTTGGGTGGATGAGGCAAATTTCTCTTGATGGATGGTTTCTAGAGAGGGAATGGATGGTTCTATGATGGGGGAGGTAGGTATGGTGTCCTCAAGTGAATTAATAGACATGGTTTCTTCCTTGGTTTGGGTGTCTAAAGCAATGGAGGGTAGTTCTACCACTTCAATGGGTGGAGTGGAAGAAATAGTTAAATCAAAGGTTGTTTCCTTTGGTGTTTCCATAAAAGGAGAGGTGGATGAAGCTAAAGTCTCATTAGATGAAGAGAGAGGGGTGGTTGATTCCTTTGTTTTGGTATCTAAAGGAATGGAAGGTGAGTCCACTACTTCTAGGAGTGAAATGGTGGGAGAGGTAGTTGTGATAGTGATTTCCTCAATAATGGGCTCACTAATAATAACATTGATCGTATATGCCTTATGAGAATGAGATGACTCTAGTTTGTTGTCATGGTGATGGGTAGAAGGAGCATGATTGGGAAAAGGTTTGTGAAATATGTCAAGTGACTGATTAAGAGGTCCATTGGGATTATCAAATTCAATTTCTCCACTGTCAATTAAGCTTTGGACCAAAATTTTGAAGGTATTGCATCTATTGATGTCATGTCTAATAACTTAGTGAAAGGCACAATGGTCATTCTCATTTTACCAACAAGGCACGAGGTGAGAAGCATAAAATTGTTGGGGTGGCTTGATAGGTGGAAGTTGGATGATGTTAGATTTGATATATTTGTCCAAAACTAAAGCATAAGACTACCTTATGGGAGTATATTGTTTTGGAGGAGCTTAGTTTTTGTTTCAGTTTTATTGGTAGGAAGGGTTGGAATAATTAGTTTGATGTGGTTGGCTGGCAGTTAGTGGTGGAGTAGTTCTTAAGACCACTAAGTTTGTAGATGATTTTGATTTAGTATTGGGATGGTTATACTGGTTAGCAATTTTGGTAGAGGGAGGGTCATTGGATTTAAAGCTAGAATTATTGTTCCAAAGTTTCAATTTCCCTTCATCAATGGCACAATTTTCAAGATTATGTGTCATAGTGAATGCCTCATCAAAAGTTTTGAAAGTTTGAACTTGAAGAGTGGGGGAAATATGTTTGGCACATCCTTGAGAGAAGAGCTCAATCAACTTAGGCTAGGGTAAGGAGAAATAAATTTAATTGATGAGACCCCTCCATCTAGCTATGAAATCGATAATTGATTCATCATCAAATTTCCTAATAGAATATAGGTTAGCAATAGAAACCTTTTTAGATATATTTATTGAGAAGTGATCTAAAAATATTTGGGCCAGTTGAGAGAATGAAAAGATGGAGTGCTTGGTGAGAGAACTATACCAATTAAGATTTGGTCCTGATAAATACATGGGGAAGGTATGAAGGAGGAGAGCACCATCATACATGATCAAATAACAAGAATGATGAGATGCCCTCAAATGTTGTTGGGGGTCCTCCTTACCTTGGAATTTATAAAACTTGGGTAATTCCCATTGAGGAGGATAAGCATGGATAGGAATGGATGGATGGATGGGTTCATTGTAGATTTGATCATAGGATAAAAGGTTATGAGACCCAGAGATAGATGACTCTAGGTTGGTCATTTTGTACATTAACATCTAGACCAAATCTATTTGAGGTTGAGAATCTATATAATAAGTTGGTAAGATTTGTTGACATTGGGTGGTAGAAATGTATGGATAAGTGATAGAGGGTGATGAAGAACCCACATATTTGTATGTGGTCATGGGGGTTGGGATTGTGCCCCATAAGGATTGATTGGCACAAATGGTTGGGTAGATATGTATCCTTGTGGGTTAGAAATATATGGGTAAGATGTCATGGGTGCTTTTTGGGGGGCTGATATGGGTTGGTTTAGAGGTAGGTTTAGGTTGGTGGATGGTGGTATGGATGTAGATTAGGTTGAAGGTATGAAAGTTCTAGTTGGTTGTTGATGGGTGGTAACTCTAGTGATAATCAGTGGAAGTGTTTGAGGTATGGAAAGTTCCAAACTATGAAGTGGGGTAGAAATTGGTGGGTTGGTTGAACTAAGGGTAATGGTAGAAATAGGGGTAGAAGATAGCCCCACAATAAAATGAGTATAGGTAACAAGAGGTAAAGTTGATCCAATGTTGGAGGTATTGGTTGGGATGTTGAATGGAGTTTGGGGAGTGGTAGTAGGTGGGATATTAAAATAAGAAGAGGCTTGGATGAGCATGGGTTGGGTTGAGGTAACACCCACTAGAAAATGGGAAGGCATAACATAGGGAGGATCTGTAGGAGGAACCAAAGAAAAAGGGGTATGATTAGATAACATGTTTAGGTAATGCTGAAGACCCACAGGGTTATTATTGAGAAAGGCAATAAAATATGGATCACCCTTAGCAATAATTGGAGGCTTGGTAGGAGGGCAAGAAAAATGAGGGGAACCCTCAACATTAGAAGCATACTCTATGGAGGAATAATATTAAGGTGGTTGTTGGTTGGTTTGATTCCTCAACTGCTATCTAGTAAAGACCATGAGAGGAAATATGAGATAAAATGATAAAACTCACACCTTAAACAAAGTGTAAGTAAAAGAAAATAACACAAGGAAATCAAACATACACTAAAGTTCATTTTAAAACCTAGGGTTATTTTTAAATCACTTTTAACTTATGCCTTAGAGAGTGTGAAGAGGAAATTTGGTTTGTAGAGCAAGTACTAAAGATGAAATCTAAGGTTGGTTTTAGGTTATGTTTACGTGCTCAATAGAGAAAATATGTATTGATCTTCAGTAAATGGCTTGGTATTGGGGTCTATCCCCTCACTTATCACAACATAATGATAAGGGTATCGGTTACTTAGCAAGAATACAACGAATTTTAGATTTTATACTTAACCAGAGAGCTAAGTTCGTTCTCCCCTTGGTAATGACCTCCAAATAAGATTGCCAAGAAAGGGTAAGGTTACTGCTAGGTAATGAAATCCTAGTCAAGCCTTGTCTCAAGTATGTTTTGATGTGTTTATTGATTATGTGGTTTAAATAAGTGTGTGATAACAAGAGTGAAAACTATAATTAATTACTTTGCCTTTATGTTACTAGATGAACTAAAATAAGCAAGCAATCAATGTATGCAAAAGATGTATTTTAAGCCCAAAAGAAATTTCATATTTCATTCAATGAGCATATAATAAACGAAGAAAAAGGGATGTTGGGTCCCATTAAGCATGCCAAAATGTTTTAGATTAATTTATACTCATTTCTTAATTTGGAAGCACATGATGAAACTAGTAATAGGGTGTGTAGAAGAATACCTAGTAAAATTATATGCATGATTTAAATGATGGTGAGAACTCCTATTTAGCTCAGAAAGATTAACCTATAGATAAAAAAGACACTAGAAAAGGGGTTTTTAGATGGATGGTTGAGTGGACTACCTAGTGTGATCTAGATCCAAGAAGCATATGCTTGATAGGAGGCTATCAATCCACTATTTATAACAATTAAGTTAATATAAATGAAATGAAAGAATACTTGTGTTTAATAACATGAAATTAAATTCATGTGATATAAGATGGAAGTAAATTTATTATTAAATAAAATGACTAAATATAGTGAAATTGGGTCAATACTCATGTTAAGATAGTTGGGGTTAGGTTTATAAAATCAAAAAAGTCTTTGTGAATAGGAAAGAACACCGAAAATAGGGTTTGGTTGGGGTCAAGGGGGTGAAAATAACTTGTTATTTTATAACATAGTGACCATCGATGGTTGGGTGAACCATTAGTATTTGGGCTAATTGTTAGGGATTGGGTGATCTCTGATGGTTGAGGTGATCAGTAGTTGGGATAACTATCGATGATTGCCTATGAAATTCTAGAAATGTTTAGAAAAGCAATGATAGATTGGGTAATTTTTCAAGCAGGTGGATGTTATGGATTTGAAAGATAAGATAAATATATGTATGGATAGGGTATGGAGGTTATAATTGAAATATATTAAAGAAAACAAGCATGAGATACCTATAATTGGATGGTGGAAGGGTGAAGAAATTTGGCTAGAGTGACAATACTTTGGCCTTCAAAAGTGATTCTAATAAAGGTTTAGGTCTTTGTTGATGTTTATTTGTTGAAGGAATGCTAGATAATTGTATGCAAGATAGCTTGGATGTGGATTGCTAGATTTCTAGATTCATTTCTCCTCCTACTTCTCTCTTCTTATAGGATGAAGTTACTAATTAGTGTAAGAGGAAGTTTCTAAATGGATAGAGGAAAAAGTTACTAATTATGATGATTTAAAGTAGACTAGCCTTGCAGAAGGGAAGTTGCTAAATTCATCCATGCTTATCTTGTATAGCTAGCAATTCTTTAAAATGGGCTTGGAGATCTGACCGTTGATGAATAAGCTAACCAATGATAGTTAGATTGATGGTCAATGATCAAAGGTCTGGAAAAATAAGTTCAAAAGGTGGTGGATTAAAAAATTAAGTTATAGGAGTTAGGTTAGGGGGTTCACATCAGTAAATTAACATATGGGCTAAG
This sequence comes from Torreya grandis, assembly GCA_037957365.1. Classification (NCBI taxonomy): domain Eukaryota; kingdom Viridiplantae; phylum Streptophyta; class Pinopsida; order Cupressales; family Taxaceae; genus Torreya; species Torreya grandis. The sequence continues at coordinate 626,477 of JARHVA010003329.1, read as the reverse complement.
TCAACTAGGTGGTGAACTAACTTCAGGGTCGAGTAGGAGCTTTAAGAGTTTTCACATCTAAAATAGTGCAATTTTTAGTGTCTATAGGAATCACCAATATTTAAATACTAGTGGTTACATAACTACCATGGTAGAATCATAATTGTCATAGTATATAGAGTGGGTAGTTACACAACTACCTCTAGACAATAGTTGCATAATCACTTATGGCAGTTACATAACCACCACATACAAATAGGGGCAGTTCTATATTTTTGGAATTAGAGGGTGAAAGGAAAAATTTGAAGGGTAGAAATGATCTAAGGGTTGACTTGGGATATTTTATTGTTGTAGGGGTCATATATATTCTATATTAAATCCTAGGAGTAAGAGTGGTTCTCTTGAGTCATGGAATTTTTTATGGGGGATGAGATAGTCATTCTCAACCAAGTAGTCATTATATAGATTGTACAAGTGGAGATTATCCCCCCTCGAGGAGGTTATTATATGACTTGTTCACTTACTAGGATCCTAACAAGAACATTTTCAAGTTCCCTTAGATTTTATGGGAGTGGCCCATAATTCTCATAAATGTTTATAGGATAATTAGACTACTAATGATGGGTCGTTAGTAGCCCTTTAGGAGGCCACAAGTATAAATAAGGTAGTGGGTTAGGCTAACCATTTTGTATTTGTAGTCACACTCGACATGGGTGTGATGTGTGGAGTGAAAATTTTCTAAGTTGATGGATTAGTGATCCCTAATCTATGAATGGAGATCATTAGTATCCTTACCTCCCAATTGGTGGGAGACAAGGGTACTAATAGGTTATTATATATATTTTCCACAATCATCCACTAGATAGAGGAGAGGAGATATTAGTTCTCATGGAGACAAGATTTCTTGGCTCACACTTATAGATATTTGTACCATGTGTCTTGACGAGGAACACTCTTGATCAGTCAACCCATACTCCTCATGAGATAGGTATTTTAGAGGATGATCCCTTACCATAGGGGAGTACCTATTAGGGATATAGGGGCCATCAAGTCCTTGAGATGGACATACATGGTACCCTTTTGTGCTTTTCCCCAAGCCATTGGGACTTTAATAGTGGCATATCTAATATCCCTACCCTACCAAGGCATGCTTGGGAAGTGGGATGGGGAGGGTTTTTATCTCATAGTAGCTACTAGATCCACCTAGGTTTGAGACATACTTTTTTTAGGTTGAATTACACCTAATAGACATGGTGCCTCAGTAGTTTAGCATGCCCTACATGGGAAACCTTATAGTGTTAGTAATTGTGTATGAAGGCATGATAACGGAGATCAAGGTAGCTATCCTAACACTTGATTATGTGAGGGGTGATTATTATCCAAGTTATTCATCTATATCAGCATATAGAACACCTAATCAACATGTATCTAGAGGAGGATAAGAATAACAATAGAAGGCAATGCCACCACCACCACAACAACAATATCCCACCCAAAAATAAAAATAAAAATTTATAGGAGAGTTTGAGGGCCCAAATTGCATCAATCTAGATGAGGACCTTGACAATGATGAGGATGAGGCTATTGACTATGACTTTAATTTGGACTGACATGAGGATGACCTAGGTAAACTATTAATTTAAACATTCTATCTCTTAATTGATACTTCATTTTTAGACTTTATCACTTAGCTAATTTATTGTTTTGATTTTCACAAGATTGAATCTGATGTTGATTTTTATATTATATGATTGTATATGCCTTGACTAGATGGAAGACTATGATTAGTGATACATTGATCAATCTATTTTAGTTAGTTATGAACATGACCAGAGGCAAGCTACTAGTGTATCCTAGATTGCCTATTAGGATAGGTTGACACTAATTTCTTCACTCTAGTTTGCTACACATATGTGAGATCACTAGGTTGAGGGTGGAGAAAAACACTCTTAAGGCTAGAGCAAATAGAGTAGAGGCCTTGGTATACATGATAGTTTTGGGTGGATGTTGGGATTATTATAGCTGATAGACATGAGGGATGACCTCATAGGGAGGTGATAGTGGGAAAAGAGATAGGATCCCTCAAGCTAGAGAGAGATTTTCCTAGGGTGTCACTAGTAGGAGACCCTAAAAGAGCCACAACCCTCATCATTCTTCCACATCAAGACCTTCCTATAGGAGGATGCTAGGATCTTGAGTTATTTGTATATGTCAATATGTATTGTTCACTTTTGATTCTTTTTAATCTTGAGATATTAAGACACATTGGCTCTTTATGGAGGTATTTATACTGTAGATTCATGTTTGTAAAAACTTCACACACACACACACACACACACACACACACACACACACACACACACACACACACACACACACATTTGGCTTACCTCCTAGTGACTTGTCATTATATGTTATGGAATTTAATTTCCATGTTGTCTTTTTAGTTTATACATTCTATATGACTAGGTATGCGATGATATATCATGTATCTCTATTTTTTTGATATAACGCTAGGAATAATGCTTATATGTGTGAGAATAAAATGTATGCATATGATATAATGTGATGGATATATGTATGAAAATGTAATGATGAATATATGTATGAAACTATAAATGTGATTACATTTGTTTTACATATGATGATCTAGTTGTTTTTAATACAAAACACATGAATTTCAATTTGAATCAAGAAATGAAAAGGGGAATAGGATAAACATGAGATGATAAATAATGAAGACCATAGATCAAAATTTTGTAGGAAAAATGAAAATGACCTAATCCTCATGAGCAAAGGGTAATATGTACATATTTATATAGTTACAAAAAATTAACTTTATTAGTTTAATCTAGATATAACTAGTCCTAATATAATCGGTAAATGGGATAAAGCTACCCTTTTTAGGATAGGCATATAGACAAGATTTTTGAAGACCTTTTTACCTAGACACTTTTTGATTTAATATTACTTTTGAATTTAGTTTTTTTTAAATGATCCCCTAAACTTAGTATCATGTGATTAGGAAGACACACGAGATCATCACCAAATACTATATGTAAGTGAGTAAATGCATCTCTCCCCAATTATAACCCCACATAACTAGTAATATGTGAGGTATCAACACTGAAGGTTTACAAGGGTGAGAAATGTGAAATTTGATATTTTTTATTTACTTAAGATTGATATTTTAATAGGAGTGTATAATTTTATATTTAAAATACCTTTACCCCCATGTATTGGCTGCATGAAACTATTAAGATGCAAAGGATCATCACCAAAGACCAATATAGGCAAGTAAAGTTTACCTATTTTTGAGCATGTTAATGTTCTAATTTAAAAGGCATCATAAGAGGAGACTCTTCCATGTACAAGATTCTAAATTAGGATGTAGGATAGTATTTTATTATTTGTGAAAGAAGATATAAGGAAACAATATGTACTATTATTATAATAACTAAGGAAAGAACCAATATAACATTGATTTTGAGATTTTTTCTATGGGATAATAGGATAATGTGAGAATGAAATTGTTGACTATTTTGACCACAAATCAAAATAAGTCAAATCCCTATAGTATATAACTTGATATAGGGGTCTATCAAGATGTTATAGGGTGTCTCATTATCCTTTTGATGTGATTTTATATTCTATTAACCTTAGTCATAGTCAAAATTAGTCCTAAGTCATTTTATGTCATTAAAGGGTCATATTTGAGCCATTAATGAAGGTTGTATAGTTTACATTGGTAGAAAAGTGTTTATATATATATATATATATATATATATATGTCAAAAATATCAAAATATTATCATTCACGTCATTACTAACTGAAAAACTTGTATGTATTAAGTTAGATCAAGAAAATAGTTAGAACAGAGGAGGTTTTGGCAGTTGTATAACTTCTAAATGAGTGTGACACATGTGTCAACCTTGTGTAATGAATATTAATATTAATTGAGTTAATTTAAATTCTTATCATATTTTAAATTTATAAAAATGGCTCAAACCATTCTACTCCTCCATCACTCTTCTTGACATGCAAAACTAGTCAACATGTTTTCTCATGATATGGCCAGGAGGATAGGTTTCAAGTCAAATGCTCCTATAGGGAGTTAATTGGTCCAATTAAATTTAATGTAAATATTTCAAATATTGGTTTCCCATGATTTATGAACTAGTGATAATAAATTAACTATCTCTTTTCACATGCTAATCCCTACACCCTGCATGTTTTCTGCTTATTTGAGCTAGTTCATATAATACAATTGATGTAAGTGATTATATAGGAGGTATATATCATTATCTCATGATTTACATCTTTTTTTTAATTTTTTGAGGTGAATGGATGAACCAAAAATCTCAAGTTGTAGGTTGAATACACTAATGGAGTTTCAAGCATGTTCATTAACTGTAGAGGTTTTCCCTTCCTAAAATGGTTCTAATCAAAAGTAGATATGATGTTTATATCTCTTAGTTTTCATGGAAATAATCTTACATGAAAATTTTAGTACCAAAGGTTTCACATGAAGGTATTACAATAATCAAGAATGCGATCATGTTTAACATAGTCACTTCTCTACTTGCAGTCACTTGAGTCAGGTGAATGAAAGCTTGTCTAACATCCATAGAGATGTAATGAGGGTTTATAAGACGTGTTGAACAAATTATTTAAGATTAAGAAATCAAGGTAAGCTCTTAAATTACACATGATAGACTATGATAACCAATTTAGACTCTATACACAGTCATGCACCATTGATGGACACCTATAGATTAACATAGGAGGTCAAGCATATTGAAATAAGGCATTGTAGCTGGTTTGAAGTCATTTAAGGTGGAAATGATCCATTTTATGATTGGTAAAAGGTATATAAATGATTAAAATCACATAAACTATGAACATGATCTAGGTTACACCTTCACTACCCTTGTCTGCTACTTTATGTATACCTACAAGTCTCCATAGAGGTCTGAGCATTTAGAGTGATAGTATTTAGACATGTTTGAGACCTTCATAGAGGATTGAGAGATTGAATAATGCCATGGACATCAATATTGAATCCATTGAGTGGAATAAAAACTTGAATCAGGTCCATATGTGGAGAAGTTAGTTTTAAGGACTTGTTACCTTTAAAACTCTAAATAGAGCCTTGTCTACTTTAAAACTCTAAATAGAGCCTTGTCTACTTTTGGTGCTATCATATTATAAGGTAACATGGAGTATAGATTAATTTGAATCTCTCCATCATGTAGCCATATCATAGGGGAGATGTGTTGACCAAAGAAAGTGGATGTTTGGTTCTAATAAGTGATGTAGAGGAAGCTCCCAATTCATGCATTCTTTCACTATAGAAGGTCAGTTGTTTTGTACTATCTTAAACTTCAAATGATCTTATAGTCCAAGGTGACCTAAAAAGGGCATGCATTCATGTCAAGGGGTCCTATTGAGGTGAAAGGCACATTATGTGATCTAAATAACATTAAGAGTGGTGTAAGTACATGTTTTTGACATATCCACCACCTACAACTATACCCTTGCTCCCAAAAGGTCAACCTACAATATGATTGTAGGTACTCACAAACTCATGAGATGAATCTTGGTGATTATAGGCCTAAAAACATAAATATTTATCAATTAGACTTGGTTACAAGACTTTAAAGAGATCCCATGAGGTGTAACACAAGATACAAGAGTTAAAATGCATCTTCAAGACCTCTTTTTCTCTAATATAAGTCACCTATAGTTAATTGTAGCATGATAGTGTACCAGAACATGGTGGTTTAGATGTTGGCCTATAATGGGCATGCCTTGAACAATTATAAATGCATGCCAACTATTATTGGAGACTTTAGGAAGACATTAGAGTGTGAGTTACAAGTTTTGACATAGAATATACCTACAAGAAAACTCTAAGACATGAAATCACAATCAATATATAGTACACTATCTATAGATTATGCCTAAATTTGGAGATATATGAAGAGCTAGAAAAGAAAGTTGAGTGTTGACATGTATGAGAGGATCCCCACAGTAGTAATAACCATCTTAGGAGATCCTTATGGTAAGGAAACAAATCATGGAAGGGTTTCACATGTAACCTACTATAGTTAGTGAGTTATATAGGAGTTTGTCTTGGGTTTTGGAATGTTTGAAGGTGTTGTAGGTGTGACCAAACCTTGAAATCTTGTGTAGAGACTCCCTAGGGTCTATTCAAGACCCTAATATATTTATATTTCTTGATAAAATAGGTTAATTTCACTCTATTATATCTCATACATAAGGCAATCCTAGATGCACATACCCTATATGACTAAGGCCTCATAACAATGGGAGACCAAACAGGGTTGCCTAAACCACACACATATAGGTAGACATACTACGCCTTGACTAGGCCTAATGTATAAAATGGTTATAGCCTCACTTATAACACTAAAGGATCATTTAAATTAATTTAAACACCTTCATAAAGAGATATAAGGTGTGTGAGAACTTGTAGTTTATAGGGAAGGCCATAGAGAGATCATTTCTTGGCTTGGAAGCAGCACATGGTGCACAAAAAGCAAAGAAGAACTCAAGAAGGAAAATATAGAAGCTCATAATAGTATGGATGATTATAAAGGGAGTAAAATGAAATAATATATGTTGGAGAGGGTCCTAAATAAGGATCTCATGGAATTTATTTAGGGATTGGATGTCATAATTTTATGAACTATCCTTAAGTGGTAAAACTACTTAAAACCCTTTTTAATGACCTGATTGGGAAGAATTTGAAGAAAGGGAATAAATATGAGATAATTTGGGTATGAAAACAATTTTAACTTCCATAATACTCTCCAGGACTCCTTCCCATCAGATTGACTTATGCCCTATTTGTATGAACAGGGTGCAAAATGGCTTTGATTGAAAAATTTGTGTGTTCTAAAAGTTCAAGGGAGAGTCAAAGGATAAGGATAATTTTTGGATATATAATTAGGCCTAATAAAACTCCTAATATACATTTATTACTTCAAAATATCACATAAGTACCTCTATAAACACCTTAGCTAGTCTAGAATGGCATAGTGAATAGAGAGTGATCATCAATTGATAAGGTGATAAATTTAACTAGGATGCATTTTAAGGTATAATTGATGGATATAATGACATGAAGACTCTTTAAAATTGTCACATCACCACACATATGGATTATTTTTATAAATTGAAAACCAATTTGGTGCCAAGTGTGAAGGACAAGTGAAAGAAGAGTGATTATGACTACAAACAGTGAGAACACTTGTCTAGAAGAAGATCAGTGATTAGGGACACATATAATTCATATTTGATCCTATTTATAACCCCCCCACCTTAATATTTCAATTATGTCATCTATTCCTAGCCTACTAAGGAGCACTCAAGAGAAGCCAATGATGAAGGGATTTTAAAGAAGACAAATGAGAGACCTCTATGCCAAGTTTGAGGAGTTTGATGCTTTTGAGAGACATTTGTCCATAAATACTTTACATGGTATATTTCATACTCCATTCTCCTAAAAATATAACTCTCTCAAGTTGACAAGTGGGTTTGTGACTCTTGAGGTTCATTCTTCTCTCCCCTTTCTCACATTATATAAGTACTAGCCATTTTGGCTCTTATCTAATAATTCCACACCATGTATGGTGAAGCCATGCTAGTTTGATTTTATACATTGACTTTGAATAATATATGCAATATTTATTTTAGTTCATAATTTTTTTAATCTAAATGTACAAACTGATGAATGGTGAGGTGTAGTGATAAGCTTGTATCCTTGTTTCTCCTTATCATCTCATGTATAATGCAATAAGTTCTCATTATAATAGGTCATATAGAGTGTAGCTAGTGTGTTTGGATCCTTTCATGTGTGAAAATGTCCTTAGAGTCTACAATATAGTCTATGATTTTCTTACCTTGGGTTGTCTCATGAATGTCACCTCTATATTGAAATACTAATGTTAGAACATCTTAGGACTTTGGAGCTAGAATTGTAGGTCTTGTTTCTTAGTGAAATAAGTATGATGATCTTGTGGAAATATTCATGGTGTATCACCTCTAATGAAATTGTGGAAATAGTCAAGGTGTATCACCTCTGATGAATAGATTTATTTCATGCATAATTTTGTCCCTTTTTCTATAAGAAATTAGTTAGCATAGGTGATAAGCACTTTAAAATAAATTCAAGGAGCTAACCCTTAAACCTAGAGGTCTACCTCTACTATAGGCAGCCCACAGGCCTAAAGGTATTACAATGTTACCTAAATATTAGAATAAGACTAAACAACCTCCTCTAGGGTGAAATATTTTGTGACAACAATTTTGGCATGCTCAATGGGACCCATATTCGTAAAGACAACTTGTTAAGGTGAATGTTGGTATTGACAACATCAGATACATATTGGTGTGCTAATCAGCATTTGACAACTCCATTCAAGGTAAAATATGGTTGTATACCATTTTTTTGTCATATATTTATACTCATATTTCATTTTCCTTACTAAGTAATCTTCTAGTAGAGATTTCAACCCCATCAATCCACCTCTTCAATCTAAACTTCATTTTGAAGTTTAACACCCTCAACCTATTCTGCCCTTTGAAGAACAAGAGGACTTTGCTAGCCAAGAATACCAAGAGAGTGAGGAAGATATTGAAGAAAACATGGCTAGGAAACATTCCTTCCCTACCTTTAATAATAAAAATCCAATCCATATTTATGCCTATGATGACATTCTCCCTAATGCTACAAAGAGTGTTCCTACATTCAATGGTGAAGACCATGTCACTCCTAGTGAACACATCAGGGATATCTCTAATTTTTGTAGTTTTCATAATTTCATTGAGGTTAATATTTCCATTAGACTCCTTTCCATGTCCCTTATAGGGAAATCACTTTATTGGTATATGAATTTTCTTGGTGGTTGCATTACAACATGGGATGACTTTGGAGTGTTTCTAACTTTAAGGTTTGAGGATAAGAGTGACCACACTTCACTCATCCACCAACTCAATGTGATCTAAATAACCCCCAAGGAAAAAAGGCATGACTTTAATGAGAAGTTCAAAAATACTTGGCATTGGTTGCCTCCTCCCATAATACCACTTGATAGCTTTGTCTTTCCTACATACTTGAGAGCCATTGGTACTAATATTACCATCATGCTTCAATCTATGGGTGGTTTCACTTTACTCAAGGCATATGAAATTTCCATTAGAGATGAGAATGGACTAATTTAAGAAGGAAAGTTACCTCCAAAAGTGTCTATGCCTCTACTACCTAATATTCCTATTTTTGCACCAAACATTTCCCAAGTTCCTAATGCTAATGCCAAGCCAAATACTGCTCTTAAGAAGGTAGTTGATGCCATGGATAAAGATGAAAAAATTCAATTGTTAAAATATTATCTTAGGAAATAAATAATTCAAAAGGGTTTGAGTCAAAATACCTATCCCTATTAATATAAATATGGGAAAGGGAGAGGTCAAGGGTAGTATAACTTCAACATGCTTGCCAATGTGTACAGTCCTACTTCAACATCCAACACAAGAGTAATGGTATTCATGCATAGCAATTTGATTCAAGGAGAATAATGAAAATAATGATAATTAATAGATGAAAATGAGGGTGGATAAAAATATCTAGTTTCTCAAAGAGGGGTCACTCCTCTACTATCAATAAAAGATGAATTCCTCATGCAAGCAAGTGAAGGTTGGAAGCCTCAAGGAGAAAGCTTCACTAGCTTCTTAGTTGAATATAATTATGTGACTAACCAGGGAATTTATATTGAAAACAATAAAATCATTAAGAGAAAGTCTCTAATGGATGTTAAGAATGTGCCTACAAGTTCATCTAGTCCTCTTACAAAGCAAAAAGGCATGACTGTAAGCATGGCAGTCCCTAACACTCCTACACCTCTTCCAAATCAGAATATTGGAAGGCTTATTCAAAGTTCTTCAATTAATAAAGATAAAAACACTTAATTGACTCCAAATACTCAATAAAAGGTAAAAACTTCTGATATAAACATTATAGATTCATTGAAGAGTGTTAAAGCATCCATTTCCCTTTGGGATGTCCTTCTTATGCCTCACCAAAAAGAGCTCTTACAAAAACAAATATCTACCATCCATGCTAGTAATCCATCATCAATAAATGATCATGTTCATGTAGATATTAATAATTCCCATAAAAATATTTTAGAGTCATATACCAAAGTTGAGAAGCCTTCACCTTTCTAACCCACTCTCATTATGGGCAATAAACTAGTTCATAACTATATAGTTGATAGTGGAGCCTCTACATCAGTGATGCCCAAGGTTGTAGCTAAAAAATTGGGCCTAAATCATGAACCAAATAGCAAAGGAGTGATTTAGTTAGATGGTACATCTACCAAGTTAGTGTCATAGATCAAAGGGTTGAAGGTTTTCTTGCATGATTGTCCTAGTTTCCCCATCCTCCAAGACATTATGGTGGTTGACTTAGGAGGTTTTAAAGATAAGATAGGAGGTTACCTCTCAGCTGATTGGTACTTCTTAGCTTTTAGGACAATATATGGGTCAAAAGTGACCATAAAGACTCAACCACTTGCTAGATTCCACATTGAGCCCTAGGTAGAAGCAATCTCCAACTTGAATTATGTCATCAATGAGAAAGAAGAGTCTATTATAGATGACGGTGATTCTTCTAAGATTGAGGGAATTTCTAATTTTTTTCTAGATGATTATGGTGTAGATGCTTATGAACATGATCCATATACATACTTTGAACAAACTAACCTTGGCACTTATATCATCCATGAAGTAGAATTTGAGCAAGATGAGGTAAGTGTTGAGAATTATTTCTCACAAGATGCTAAAGGTAATTAATTGATCCATGTATATAATGATGAAATATTTAAGATCATGATAGGTCACTATGATGAGAATAACCATGAAATTATACCTACACTTGATGAAGCATCCCTTGAAGATGGCATTCATGAGGAAGAGGATGACCTATGGCAAAGGTTCAATGCCATAAGTCAAGAGTTTGAGAATCTAGGTAAGACTATTTCTCATTTAAAGAAGTGTGAATTCTATGATATGTTTGCTAATGATCCTAATAAGCAGATGGTTGAATGTCCTATTGATCAAGAAAGAGAAGAGTTCATCAAGTATGAATGTAAGTGACTTACTACCATTCAAGAGCTTGCAAACATAGATAAGCCTAGTAAAGTCAAGGAAGATGTGTGTGTTCATAAAGGAAATTAAAAGATTAAATTAAACATGGATCATTTTTTAGAAGTGATGGAATAAAAAAAAGCAAGCTTAATGCTCCCAAGGATCAAGCACATCATCCCCAAGATGATGGAAATATTGAGGCAGTTTTCATGTCTCCCAACCTATAGTTTGAATGACATCAAATGGATATGATAGAGGTAAAGATAGTTTAATCTCCAAACAAATTATTTGGAAGGAAAGAGAGATCACTCATGAAATCTCAAAGTAGTTCATTTGCAAGCATGAGGAGATCCAAAGATGGTAATCTATGTCACCATCTACATAGTCAAGTATTCAATGATGAACATACATCACATAACAAGTTTCTTTCATGAAGTGAAAAATATTAAAGAGGAACCATCTTTAACCTTGGTTTAATCATGGTAAGTTTTAGTTCACCTCAAGAGTGGGGTCTTATAAATAGTAGGTTAGGTGTATATCTTTATTTTAGTTATGTGTGTGTTTCCTTTGGTGTGTCTTGTTTTTGTGTCTTCCTTTATTGTTTGGTGTGGTTTAAAATTAATTGAGTGTAAAACTTGTGAATAAGTGACTCCATATCCCAATGGATAGGATTAGGCTATTGGTCTTCGCATAACAAACATACCACCCTTAGGAAATCACCAAGAATGTTGACTATTTTGACCACAAGTCAAAAGAACTTAACCCCCTATAGTACAAAAATTGATATAGCGGTATATTATGATGTTATAGGGTGTTTAATGGTCCTTTATATGTCGTTTTATATGTTATTAACCTTGGTCATAGTCAAATTTAGTCCTAAGTCATTTTATGTCATTAAAGGGTCATATTTGAGCCATTAATGAAGGTTGTATGGTTTCCCTTGATAGATAAGTGTTAAAAACTATACATAAAAGTAAAATATGCTATAATATTATCATTAATGTTATTAATAACTTAAAAACTTGTAGGTATTAAGTCAGATCAAGAAAATAGTTAGAAAAGAGGAGGTTTTGGTAGTTGTACAACTTTTAAAGGAGTGTGGAACATTTGGCAAGCTTGTGGAATGACTATTAAACTTACCTAAGTTAATTTAAATTATTTATCATCTTTATAATCTCCAAAAGTGTCTCAAAACCATTCTTCTCCTCCATCACTCTTCTTGGCATGCAAAAATGGTCAATATGTTTTCTCATGGTACAACCAACAAGAGACGTTTCAGGTGAATGATCTTATGGGGTGTTAATAAACTTGGTACACTTACATTTCATAAAATTATTTCAAATATTTTTTTCCCATGATTTATGAACCAATGATAATAAGTTAACTATCTCTTTTTTCATGTTAATCCCCACACCCTATAGGTTTTATTCTTATTTGAACTAGGCCATTTAATCTAATTTATGGAAGTGCTTCTATAAGAGTTAAAAATCCTTCTCTCATGATTTACATATCTGTTTGCATGTTTGGAGGTGAGTGGATGAGCCAAATATTTTAAGTTGTAGGTTCAATACACTAATGGAGTTGTGGGCATGTTCATCAACTATAAAAGTTTTCCCTTCCTATAATAGTTCTAATCAGAAGTAGATATAATGTATGCATATCTCATTTGTCATGAAAATCACCTTCCTTGTAAAGCTTAGTACCAAATGTTTCACATGAAGGTCATACAATGATCAAGAATGTAGTCATGTTTAATACAGTCAGTTCTCTACTTGCATTCAACTGAGTCAGGTAGTTAAAATCTTGCTTAACATCCATAGAGATGTAATGAGGAGTTCCAAGAGGTGTTGAACACATTCTTAAAGAATGATAAATTAGTTTAAGCTCTCAAATGACACATGATAGACTCTGATAACCAGTTTAGACTCTATACATAGTCCTGGACCATTTATGGACACCTACAGATTCTCATAGTGGCTAAGCATGTTGAAATAAGGCATTGTAGCTAGTTTGAACTCCTTCAAGATGGAAAGAATCCATTTGAGGATTGGTAGAAGGTCCATGAATTTGAATGCCTCCATCATGTATCCCTACCATAAGGGAGATGCCTTAACCAAAGAAAGTGTATGTTTGGTTTCAATAAGTCATGTAGAGGAAGCTCCTAATTCATGTATTCTTTCAATGTAGAAGGTCAATGTTATCTATAGTATATTGAACTTTAAATGATATTATAGTCTAGGGTGGCCTAACAAGGGCATACATTCATGTCAAGGGATCCTATTGGTGTTAGATTCACACTAAATGATCCAAAAAACATTAATAAGGGTGGAAGTATAGGGTTTTGACTTATAGGACCACCTAAAGGTGTACCCTTACTCCCAGAAGCTCCACCTATAGTCTAAAATAATGATCAAGTGGAGTTGGTTACAAGACTTAAAATAGATCCTATGAGGTGTAACACAAGATCCAAGAGTTGAAATGCATATTCAAAACCTCTTTTGCTCTCAAATAAGTCACCTACTATAAACTATAATGTGACAACGTACTAAAATATAGTGGTTTAGATGTTGGCCTAACATGGGCATGACTTTAACAAGTCTAAATGAATGTCAACTAGCATTGAAGACTTTGGGAATAATTGGAGTGTGAGATATAAATTTTGACATATAAAATACCTACAAGAAAGATCCAAGACATGCAATCACAGTCAATATACAATACACTATTTATATATTATGCCTAAGTTTAGAGATATATGAGGAGATAGCAAATAAGGTTGAGTATTTAAATGCATGAGAGGACCCCCAAAGTAGTAGTAACCATCTCAAGAGATACCCATGGTAATGAAACAAAGCATGGAGGGGTTTCACATGTAAGCTATAGTCATACTCACTAACCCTACATAGTCAGTGAGTTCCATAGGAGTTTGTCTAGGGTTTTCAAATGTTTGAAGGTGTTGTAGGTGTAACATAACCATTAAATATTGTGTAGAGACTCCCTAGGACCTATTAAATCCTCTCATCTCTTTATATTTCATATGATAATAGGGGAAGTGCCCTCTATTCTATGTTAGATAGAGGGCACTCCTAGATGCACATACCCTACAAATTTGTAATCAGAATGATAATGTAAGATGCATAAAGTGTTGGATCACTAATTAAAGGTGTAGGAAGCTATTTTGGACATAAAAAATCATGATTAAGGCCTCACAACATTGAGAGACCAAATAGAGTGGCATAAACCCACTTAGGTGTAGTCGAACCTACTAGGCCTTGACTAGGCCTAATGCTTGGGTATAGCCTCACTTATAAAACTAAATGAGCATTAAAATTAATTGGAACATCTTAATGAGGAGATATAAGGTGTGTGAGAACCTTTATTTTGTATGGAAGACCATAGAGAGATAATTTCTTGGTTAAGAAGCATGATAAGGTGCATAAAAAGTAAAGAAGAGCTTGAGAAGGTATCTTTAGAAGCTCACAATTGTAAAAAGTATTAGAATGGGAGTCTAAGGATATAGGATATGTTGGAGAGGGTCATAAACATATATATAGTGTAATTTATTCAAGGTTTGGATGTCACAATTTTATGAATTATCCTTAAGGTGTAAAACTACTTAAAACCTTCCAAAACCCTTGTTAATGACCCGATTAGGAAGAAGTTGAAGAAAATTCATAAAAATGAGTTAATTTGGTTAGGAAAACAATTCTAACTTGCATAAGACTCTTTATGTATCCTTCCCATTATATTGACTTATGCCCTATTTATATGGATGGGGTATAAAATGGCTTTTCTTGATAGATTTATGTGTTTTGCAGGTTCAAGGAGAGTCAAAAGATGGGGATCACTTTGGTAGATATAATGAGGCCTAATATAACTCTTCATATATATATATATATATATATATATATATATATATATATATATATATATAATAATAATAATAATAATAATAACACTTAATTACCTTTGCAAACACCTTCACTTTAGCCAGTCTAGAATGGCATAGTGAATAAAGAGTGATCATCAAGTGAGAAGGTGATAAATTCATTTGATGGGCATTTTAAGGTCTACCTAATGGATATACAGATATGAGGACTCTTGAAAATTTTCACATCACCCCTGTATGGATATTTTTTATAACTTTAAGATCACTTTGGTGCCAAGTGTGAAGGATGAGTGAAAGAAGAGTGATTATGACTGTAGACAGTGAGGACACTTGTACAAAATAAGATCAATGGATATAGACACATAAAATAAATTTTAGAGCCTATTTATTACCCACCCCCCCATTCATATTTTAATTATTTCATCTATTCCTATTCTCTTGAGGAGTGCTCAAGATAAACCAATGATGAAGGCAATTTCAAGAAGACAGCCGAGAGACCTGTAAACCAAGTTTGAGGAATTTCATGCTTCTGAGAGACATTTGTCCATAGAGATATTACATGGTATATCTAATATTACATTATCATAAAAATTTAACTCTCTCTATTATATTTACAAGTGGCTTTGTGACTCTTGAGATTCATTCTTCTCTCTCCTTTCTTACATTCTATAAGTACTAGCCATTTTGGCTTTTGTCTAATAATTACACATCATGTATGGTGAAGCCATGATGGTTTGATGTTTTAATTTATCTTTGAATAATATATTAAATATTTATTTTAGTTCATAAACATATTTTCTAAATGTGAAAAGTGATGAATGGTGAGGTTTAGTGATAAGCTTATATCCTTACTTATCATTATCCTTTCATGTCTAATGCAAGAAGTTCTCATTCTAAAAAGTCATATAGAGTGTAGCTAGTGTGTTTGGATCCTTTCAATTTAAAAGTGTCCTTAGAGTCTAAAATATTGTATATGGTTCACTTACCTTGATTTTTCTCATGGATATCACTTCTATATAGAAATACTAATGTTAGAACATCTTAGGACTTTGGAGTTAGTGATGTAAGTCTTGTTTCTTAGTGAAAGAAGTATGATGATATTATGGAAATATTCATGGTGTATCACCTCATTATAATATATTTATTTAATGCATACCTCTATCAATTTTCCCATAAGCAATTAGTTATCATAGGTGATAAGCACTTCAAGATCAATTCAGGGAGCTAGCCATTAAACCTAGAGGTCTTCCTATACTATATGCAACCCACAAGCCTAGAGGTATTCCAGTGTTACCCAAATATTAGAGTATGCCTAAAAAACCTCATCTAGGGTGAAATATTTGGTGACAATAAGAATGATATGATATTTTGCATTATAAAAGTTTCATGTTATGTTAATTAACAACCAAATAATCACCAAACACAACATCTATCATACAAGATAATATGATAAGAAAGACAAAAAAAATGAAATATAATGAGGCAAAAATTATAAGAAAGAAATAGATATAGAAAATTTTAAGGTATAAATAGTTCATAGATTCACTAAACTCTTTACTCTCTAGGGTGCATAATTGATAAACTTAGTTATTAAACTATTTGGTCACTAGGTAAGGGATCAACCAACTAGATCTGAATTTTTGACCTCCTTTATTTTTTTCAATCTAGCTATCGAGCCTAAGGAAAAGGCCTCCAACATGAATTGGGTTTTTATGAATGTTTTTTTTTTTTTAATTTTATGCCCATACAATCAACATAGTCAATATGGTTATTTACGACAATGATCGAATGTTCATCTAAAATATCCAATTTACCTAGTCATGCCTCTTTGTACTCTTCATGATCAAAGAGACCATAGAGAGAAATGTGAAGGCTATGTATCTCAACCTCAAGAGGTAAAATATATTTGGATCCAAACATAATTGAGTATGGAGTTGCCTCTGTGGGTGTTTTAATAGTTGTCCTATAAGCCCAGAGAGTTTGATAAAACTATAAGTGTTAATATTGTTTTAAATATCTAATAATTTTGACAAATATTTACTTCAAGGGTTTTTTAGTGGCCTCAACCTAAGAATTGGCATGTAGGTAATACAAAGAGTCTAAGTGGTGTGATATATTAAATTTATTACATAGCTCATGAAACTTAAGGTTTTTGAAAGGAAATCTATTACCAATAATAATGACCTAACAATGACCTATGGGATCCTAAATTGATAAATGATTTGGTTTAGAATAAAAATTCAAATTATTAAATGAATTAAAATCATTAATAACATATATTTTTACCTTTCAATGAAATATTTATTGGTTATGATAATGAAATGATGAACATTTAAGGAAATAGGGGGGAACTTAACTACTAAATCTAAGCCCCAAGTGGAAAAGGGCCATAGAGTGACTATATGATAAAAAATCCTAGTGAGAACATGTACCTCATGTGAAAAGTGTTGACATTTCTCACATTTTCACACATACTAAATAGAATTTTTATCAAAGGTGGGCTATAAATATCCCATGCCATGGTTTTTATGAGCGATCGCATGACCAAAAAAGTGCCCATTGAAAACACCACTATGACAATGTAAGAGGACCCTTTATGACTAATCCTAGTTGACACCCCTGAGTAACATCTTATTAGAGGCCTTATAATAAATAATTGTATTTATAATAACATATTTATATGTGATGATATGAAGGCATCATTTCTACTATGAGTTGACACCTTTAGGACAAGTTTAGTCAATTAGGTATTTGATAATATTCATGTACCAAGGATAGGAACTAATAATGGGTTTATAGTGGGTTTGTCTATGTAGTAGATCATTTCATTAGGGAACTAAACATTAATGACATCTCTGAATTTTAAGGGATAATTAACCAACCAATCAACAATGATCTATCCCTTAATAGATTTTTGGTTAAGGTAAGTTAACTCAAGCTCACTCAAGAGTTTGATTAAACATCCAACCTTCCTAGAGAGGGTTGGTTGGGTTAGATAAGTACACAAGGGTTGAGATATTATAATAAATTTTATTTCTTAATTAATCATATAATGCCATAACTACTTGGTCATAAACACTATAGTTAATCATCCATTTTCCTCTTGAGTATACCATGTCTCATAATTGATGAGGGTGTAACTAATGAAGGAAATGACACTTACTTTCTAGTATCATCTTATTGGACCAATATGAAAGAAAGAGATACCTTGGTTTCCATAATGTAAAAATCAAGGGCTTATCTTGCTTGAGTGTCATAAGGATGGGGGAGACATGAAGAAGAACTTTACTACTTCAAAGGCCTCCTAACAATCATCTATCCAAGTTAAGAATCTTTCCTTCTTAATTAGGTTATTAATAGGATGGATGGCATAAGTAATATTGAGAATGAACTATTGAATAGTTCTCAACTTGCCCAGGTAGTGGTTGTTTACCTCAAATGGTTTAGATATGATGTGATTTTATAACTAATTGAGATGGGTGGATATGAGGGTGATTATAAATTAGGGTGAGAATGATCAAAATAAATTCAAAAAGAAGGAAGGTTAGAGTAGAAAAGAAGTTTTTTGAATCAAACGCAGATGAAATCCTTATAAAATGGATATTTCACTATGGGTTGGACAATTAGTTATAAAATTGATGCTTGTTTTGAGTTCTTATTATCACACAAAACAAAAAAAATAGTTAGGAGTCCAAGGGAACAAAACAAAACAAAATTTAATACTAATAATCAAAGTTTGCTTCAGATGAAAGATTACAATTGCACATATTCAAATGGAGATTATGATTATTTAAACACAAAATAATATAAATTAAACATAATGTGAAGAACTATATTAAACAACACTTCTACAAAAACTAAATACTAAAATACCAAAATAATGGAACTTCTTCAATGAATCATGAGTTTGGAGAAGAATAAGATTTCGCACATCAAGACAAAGTTGGAGAACAATCTTTATAATTTATTATTCACCTTAATAGAAAAAATTCTCTACCCTTTGGAATTGAGAGGATACAAGTATAAATAGTCTTATGGAAGGGTGACCTCATCCTCCAAGTAATGTCTAATTTTAAAATTCTAATTATAAAATTCATTCAAAATATGCATGCACAGGATATAAATAAGATAGTTGTAAAAATTGCATAATTACAATATAAATGTACATATGCTCAAATTAAAATGGAGATATGAATCTCTCTTAAAATATAGTAAATACAAACTCCTATATTTATATATAACTATGATTCCATCTTGTAAGAACCTGAAGAAGAAGTGGGATGCATGCTTGCCATAGTAACTGAAGTAGTCTAAAGCTTGGCATGTGAAGAACTAGCTGAAGTGACAACTAATAGTGATGTGGCAATATTTATTTCTTGAGTGACACTAGTAGGCCCAATATAAATTTGAACCATTTTATTAATTTTCACTTTAGGTTGAGTGCATATAAATGTGCTTTGTGATGTGGTGGAAATAACTTGCTCAACAGCCTTTAGCTATTCATATAAGGCACATGCAGTGTCAAACTCAATATTGATAATATTAAAATTTAACATGGATTGTTTTGTCATGTCCCCTTTTCAGTTGACATCTCTAGAGTTGATGGTTAGCCTATTATGTGACCCTCGTAGGCTGATAGGATGGTTAGAGGGTCTTGATGGAGATCGGCTTGGCTTCATTTAGCAGAATTTTTCCAGTTGGCTTTCATTTGGGCTCGATTGGACATGTATTGAGGGAGATATTACTATTTGATTGATTTAATTAAATATTAATTATTTAGCATATTTTAATTGTGCAACCCTAATTCTAATTTAAGAAACCCTAATTAGGGCAAGCATACCTTTTTGAGGGTATAAGGGTTTCTCATGGGAGAGAGTTGAAGATTATGAGATTATGAATTATTGATTGAAGACAATTTTTGCTAAGGATTTTTCTTGAGAAGACTGAGCCAAGGGTTCTAGTATTCTATTTGCATTGGAGAATGTCCACTCTTCAGTGTGTGTGATTCAGAGGCTGTGAGAGATCAGCTAATTTATTGCTAGGTTGAGAGATAACTTCACACAGAAGTTATCACAGGTATTCACAAAGATTTATTTTATTAGGTTTTTGACTCAGGGTTTTTGATTAAGATATTGCATAGATAAAGATCTTCTATATTAGAGCCATATATCTTGAGATCAGGGGTCTAGCAAACAGGGTGTGCTATATTGGTGGCCATACGAAGACGTACAGATTCGTGTAAATTCATACGCATCAGTGGAAAGTGCATAAACCAACATCGACAGATAGAGACTGACAACGATCGACATCGGCCGACCCTATCATCGACGTTGGTAGGATAATGACACCAAGAAACCAATGGCAGTAGTATAACCGATGTCAATGACTGTGTTTTTACATAGCAGGCTGAGATGTACCAGATTTTGGTTTTATTCCCAGTTTGTAGAATACTCAGGTTATTAAGACTGTATTTGAATATTCTTTTATATGCATGACATAGGACATTTATTGTAATCATCTGAGTGAATAAATAAGATATTATACTATGATTTATTTATCTATTTTGAAATATTTTGTATGAATAAAGATAAGCAATTCAAAAATATTCAATTTCAAAATTCAAGGGAAATAGGGGATATTACAGTGGTATCAGAGCTATATTCCTATCATCCTGAGGGTTTGACAATCTCATGCAGCCACAAGATTTGGGACCACACAGGTACAACACACATAGTAGAGATTTACTTAAAGGTACTTAAGTGTTAGAACAATAGCCAATCACCATGAGTGATAGGCGTGAGGGTAGCCCACCTAGGGGCCACTGACATAATGATAATAGGATACCAGATAATTATTTCATGAGATGACACAGGCACTATAGGCACTTACTACTATGGTAGGGAGGATGAACCCACCTATTAGATAGAATGGGGAGCAAGGAGATAATAGGAGTGCTACTATTAATTAGAGACCATAGCTGACCCATTCTAGGATAGTTGATAGACCTACATGTCCTACATTTGTTTAGGGGGAACTAGAGGCTCCAGCAGAGGAGGAGGCAGAAGATTCCCTATTTGCAGATGTTCTCATGGCTGCAAATGATGAGTGGCATTTATTAGCTCCTCAAGTTTGGGAGAGGATGTCCTTTGATCATTTTGTTAATCAGAGGAGAGAGCACTACATATTGGTTAGACAGGACAGGAGGCCTAGAGGTCAACACAGTGAGCTGAAGAAGGCTACTGGCAAGCTTTCTTTGACTACTTTTGATGGCAGTGGCAAGATGATAGCTCAAGCTTGGGTTCATAAGATTGACATGTTCTTGGAATTGAGGTCAATGACAGAGATAGAGGCCATCAAATATGCCACTTTACACTTGGATGGAGTAGCACATGATTGGTGGTACCATGGTATGGTAACACTTCAGCATAACCAGGTTACAGAGTACCAGGACTTCATGGATAGATTGGTTGAGTGGTTTGACAAGAAAGATCCTGAGGTTTACTTTTGAGATCTAGCATAGTTGAGACAAATAGGTAACTTGGAGTCCTTCATTGGTGAGTTTCATAGATTGGCAGTCATGGTGCCAAATATTATAGAGCATAGATTGGTAGTTCTCTTCATGGAGGGATTGACAGAACCATTGAGAGGTTGGATCAAAGCCTTTGATCCTCCTTCATTATAGGTATCTATGAAGAAGGTGTGAAGTATGGAGATGGCAGCCCCATCCAATAAAGTTAACTCCAGAGGTACTTCTTCACCCAGGGACCATAAGTGCTCCAACGGAGATAGAGAGGGATTAGATTTCAACAAAGAAAAATCAGGTGTTAAGAATGATTCAAAGGCCAACCCAGCAGCACCACCTTTGGATCGAGAGGCTCTTAATGATCTACATAGGAAAAATCTTTGCTTCTACTGCAAAGGTCCATATGATGCCAATCACGATTGTCCTTTGAGGCCTAAGGGCAAGGCAAATCGTGTGATGTGGGCGTATTATGAGGATTCAAAATCAGAAGATTCTGAATAATAGGATAGTTCTGAGGAGGCAGAGGCTTTAGGGCCTAAGGTAGAGGTAGATTTAGAGCTTCACATACAAGAAGCATGCCTATCCAACATTTAGTTGAATGATTCATTCAGACTCTGCGGAGTATTGGCAGGACAAAGGGTCATCCCCATTCTTGACACAAGAGCCACACATAATTTTAAAGATGCTAGATTTGTGGAGAAGCATGGACTCACTAGCAGAGATTTTGAAGGCATAAGAGTTAAGGTAGCTGATGGTCACACTCTTAAGTGTGAGCATATGATTAGAGACCTCCCATTGTGCTTGAACAACTATGAGTTCAAGGCTGATTATTATGTGGTGAACATGGGGGATATAGACTTAGTCTTGGGTATGAAGTGGCTTCATTCATTTGAGGAAGTTACTCTTCATCTCAAGGACATGGAGATTTGTTTTGATGTTGATGGGAAGACACATATTCTTAAGGCAATATGGGGCAATAGCTTCAAACATATGTTTTTTCATCAGATGGAGAGGCTCATACCACATGATATGGGAGAGTGCGCTGCCGAGTGCACATTGGCACCAACACAAGAGAGACAGGTGGATGAGCTTTGTCTTGAGGTGAGTTCAGTTCAAGAGATAGCACATGTGGTAGAGACTCAGCTTTTTGTTATAGTCGGGTCACAGGTTGATGATGATATGAGTATGTCTAGCATTTATATTCTAGATTCAAATATTGTTCAGGTAAGGATTTTACTTGAGTTGCTGGTTGATTTTCATTTATGGATTGGATGTTGGGATTCTTATCTTAGTACTAGGGATGATGTGATGCCATTAGATGAGAGATGTGATGGACATGGCATGGAGTTTGTATTGATTGACAATGGTGGAGATCATGACTACATTTGGGATCCAGGTGGATTGATTGGTTTACCATTCAGCGATTGCTTGAGGGCAAGCAATTTCAGGAGGGGTGGATTGTCATGTCCCCTTTTTAGTTGACATCTCTAGAGTTGATGGTTAGCCTATTATGCGACCCTTGTAGGCTGATAGGATGGTTAGAGGGTCTTGATGAAGATTGGCTTGGCTTCATTTAGTAGAATTTTTTTAGTTGGCTTTCGTTTGGGCTCGATCGGACATGTATTAAGGGAGATATTAATATTTGATTGATTTAATTAAATATTAATTATTTAGCATATTTTAATTGTGAAACCCTAATTCTAATTTAATAAACCCTAATTCTAATTTAAGAAACCCTAATTAGGGCAAGCATACCTTTTTGAGGGTATAAGGGTTTCTCATGGGAGAGAGTTGAAGATTATGAGATTATGAATTATTGATTGAAGATAATTTTTGCTAAGGATTTTTATTAAGAAGACTGAGCCAAGGGTTCTAGTATTCTATTTGCATTGGAGAATGTCCACTCTTTAGTGTGTGTGATTCAGAGGCTGTGAGAGATCAGCTAATTTATTGCTAGGTTGAGAGATAACTTCACACAAAAATTATCACAGGTATTCACAGAGATTTATTTTATTAGGTTTTTGATTTAGGGTTTATGATTCAAATATTACATAGATAAATATATTCTATATTAGAGCCATATATCTTGAGATCAGTGGTCCAGTAAACAGGGTGTGCTATATTGGTGGCCGTACGAAGTTCGTACTAATCTGTGCAAATCCGTACGCATCAGCAGAAAGCGCATAGACTGACATCGGCAGGCAGAGACCAATAGTGACCGACATCGGCCGACCCTATCACCGACGTCGACAAGATAATGACACCAAGAAACTAATGGTGGTAGTATAACCGATGTTGGCAATTGTGTTTTTACACAACAGGCCGAGACGTACCAGATTCAGGTTTTATTCCCAGTTTGTGGAATACTCAAGTTATTAAGACCATATTTGAATATTCTTTAATATGCATGACAGAGGACATCTATTGTAATCATCTGAGTGAATAAATAAGAGATTATACTATGATTTATTTATCTATTTGGAGATATTTTGCATGAATAAAGATAAACAATTCAAAAATATCCAGTTTCAGAATTCAAGGGAAACAGGGGATATTACATGTTTGAATATGTGTGGAGTTTCATGTATTATCCTTTTGTTCTTAATTTTTGAATATTTGAATACAACTCTGAGGGATTTTTCCTTGGTCACTTTACCTTTATAAAAAACAATCAATTACAAAAATTCTTCACTAGTCTTATCTTTGTAGCTTTCCTAAGTAATCCCTCAAAATTGGGCCTATTCACAAGTTTCCATATAGGGGTAATCACAATCATGACTCTCATATCTATAAAAATCTCAATAGCCTCTTTTTATTTATTGGTAAATTATGCCACCAAGGCTTTCACCTATTGGTGCCAATTATAGGCACTATCCATTCTTAAAATAACATAATTTAAAGCCCATATGGATTCTTGGGTAGTCATTAGGTTCAAATGATTGTAGGCATTATTTTTGGCACAATATATTAGGAATTTAAGACTCTTTTTCAATTATTTAAATTAGTTCTATAAATTTATCACCCTTCCCCATTGAGGCTAGGTTTCACCCCTATAATTGCTTATAGTGTTCAGGATGTCATATAGTTACTTTGTTATGATCTGAACATTATCTATTATTTTTCTTAGGGCCTAAATTATTTACCTCTGTATATGTCTTTATCTAGATTATTATTAACCCCTACACATTTATTTCATGGCTTCCCCTATTATATCCATGAAAGATCAAAAATATTCTACATATTCATCATGGTCATTGGGGTTGTTCTTCTATTTCTTTGCCAAGGGAAATAAATTCTCCCTTTGAACCAATACCACTTCTTCCCCTTTCATGTCTATTATCTTTCTCTTCCTTACCCTCTATGTGGTGCCACTTTTCTTATCAAAACATATGATTATCATTATCAATTATGTAAGGACCAGACCCATTATTTCCTTTCTCCTCTCTTGAGACTCTTTTACCCAATAACAGATAATGAGCTCCCCTTGTTCCTTAGGTTGACTAGTTTTTGTAGATGTGGTGGGTGGCAAAATATTGGTGGAAGCATCAAAACACTTACTTGAATTGGAACTTGAATAAGTGGTTGGCTAACCCAAATTAATCATTATATGTCCCTATGGGGCATAATAATTTATATGTTTTAGAGTCTTTAAAATTATCACAAAGGAAGAATCAGTTTGAGTAGATTGAAGAATGGACATGTCCAAATGGGCAAACAGATTCAAAGGTGAAGGAGGTGATCAGGTATCAAAAATATATATAGAAACCAAGTCTTCAAAATGAACCTTATTTTTGGGGGATTAGTGTTTGACCATTATTTACGATATGATTAAAGGAATTAAAGGATCAAAATAATTAGAGGCTTGTGGTCTAGTTTTATCAATACAAGCATGGACATATAATGACTTAGTTTCTAAATAATATGTTTATAATGATTCAAATGAATAAAGAGGAGTAACAACTAATCTAGTAGTTGATACATTGACCATGTGAGTATTTATAACTGTAATAGAGGGATTGAGAGAAGACACTACCTTATTCAAAGCTTGCCTTTCTTCTTTAATAAGAATAAATTTATTTTGACTAGTAACTAGTGTCTTTATTAGAGTGGATGATTTTGGAAAAATAGCTTCAGGGGATTAACTTGGAGTTGTGGTCACAAATACATGAGGAAGTCCTAGAGTAGGAGCTTATTTTAGTACAAATTCTACATCTTAATCTAATGTCTTATCTACCTCTAATAATTTAATATCTACTAAATCATTCTTTTCTTTGTCAACTTATCCTTTGGTTTATGTATCTATTAATTCAATTCATTACACCTATTTTCCCTTTCCTAATATTTAAACATCTCTATATTTAGTTAATTCCTCTTCCTTTTCATTTGTTTCCTTAAAAATTTGTATCCTATTTAGGTTTTGTGTCCTCTTTAGATGACCACTCTTGTTC
Organism: Torreya grandis; assembly: GCA_037957365.1. NCBI lineage: Eukaryota > Viridiplantae > Streptophyta > Pinopsida > Cupressales > Taxaceae > Torreya > Torreya grandis. The sequence continues at coordinate 600,465 of JARHVA010003329.1, read as the reverse complement.
AGATGACCACTCTCCTTCATTGCTATCCAACACTTAGATAGGATCCATTTCCTTTACATTCTCTTTTGATCCCTCATTTATCTCCTCTAATTCCTCATATAGAGGGACCACTTTGATAAATAAACCTTCAGTAGGTCTCTCTTTCATTTGCACATTTTGAGGAGATATAGGAGGAACTTGGGCTTTATCTTGTATATAATAAGGGATAATTGACTAGAAATAGGGCCCTAGTCTGAAATGTATGGAATAGAAGATGTGGTAGGAGGTGAAGGAACTAAAAATGCAAGTGGCAGAGTGACAAAATAATTATGTAAAAATGTAGGAAGACTTAAATTATAAACTGTGGTCAATGGAGGAAAAGGTGCCAAATAAATTTGTCCTACTTGTCCACTAATAGGAAGTGATGTACTTATAGTTACTATTAGGAGTTGAATTGTAGCTATTGAATAATGGATTAGGAGTCCCTTAATGATGTTATTCTTAGTCTATGGATCCATCTCCCATTGAGTGGTTTATTCGTCTGATAGTCTAACATTTCCATATTGTGGAGAGTAAGGGTAACCATATTATGGTGGTGATTGAGCCTGAGGATGGGGCCATTAATGGCTTTCAACTTTGTTTTCTACCTCCATTATTTTATTTTCCCATTCCATAATGATAAAAGGATCATATTATATTTCTTAGGCCTCTATCATTAACATTTTATGTTTATTTAGGTGAGTATATACCTCTAAAACATGTGTAGCATTGATGGAAATTTGATCATGTTCAAAAATTTTATGACCATAGGGAATATGAACTCCCTTTTTCCTAAGGTCATTAAGATATTGTCTAACTCTATTCCTAGGGTCCTAATATTGGTATTGTGCTTAGTTTAAACCATAATGGGATTTTATATTACCAACTAAAGTGAGGTACCTCCTTGATATGTTAAGAAAAGTTAGTATTCGCATGGTTATTTGTAATCTACCATCTAGTAAATAATCAGTAGGTTATATTATTAATTGGTTGTTAGTCATATCTATTATTTTAAAAATAATATATCATGTATAGCTTAGAGGTTAATAAGTGAGATATTTAAGGGATTAGAGATTGAGGAAACCTTCTTCACTATAAGAGATGATTTCATATATATCTAACGTCTAATTGATTATGGTAATAGTGAGAATAATATATTATGTGATAAATATTCTCTGTATCCTGAGTTCAGATCTATATACTAATTTAGATGTATTAAAACCTTGTATAGTCTCTTATGATTATTAATAGTGGTATCAGAGTAACTATGGGTCTTTGAGAGTATTTGAATGGCAATTTCACTATGCTTTATCCTTGTGATGGTAGAGCTAGATGTGGAGATAGATTTATTGAATCTCTATATTTGCAGTCATTAAATAATGAGCACATTAGACACATCATAAATCTCATTAAGCTCAAACCATAATTTGGAGTTTGGTTGCATTAGTTTAGTGAAATGTATCAATTGAATTGACCTTATACTCATATTGACCCTTCATATTCATATAATATGTTTGGTATGCATCGTATGACTCACCTAAATTGATGTGGCAATTTTTGTGAAACATTTCTTCCTATGTAGGATTTATATGCAATTTTATCCTGAGCTAATTAAATCCATATTAAGATTTATTTAAGAGTAAAATGGGATACATATCCTAAAAAATACTCAATATACCTAGATAATGGTGACCTGGACTACATGCCATGATTTATGTTAAATGAGGTTTGACAAGCTTAGTTTCCTTAGTTCCACACAACCTACTTTACTATCAAATACATGTATAGATCTGGCTCATATCCATCATGTTTTCCAATCTTGAATTCCCTAATCAACACTATATCCATTCGTTCAACTTATGAACTTCTCTTCACATGGGAAATTCCATTGATATAACTAGTAAAATCTATCAAAGGGTATATTAGTGGTTTATTTTTTTGGTCAAAATGGTTTATTGAACATAAATTCCTATTGAATTCATCCCTGGTTAGAAATTAGCTTCCTCTAGTTCTCCTTAGATCCAATGGCCTATCGTTTTAGCTCATTACCACCACAATAAATCCCATGGTTTTCTTTTTTCTTTAAGTGGTATTTTGGTCAAAAGTTGTTTATGTTAATAGTTTATTATTTAGTATTAAGTCATTTATATAAAGTTTGTTGCTGTTAAAATAAATTCCATAAGTTTTTAGGTGATTATAAATGTGTCTAATTAAAAATAAAAATAAAAATAAATGGTGAAGTAGTATAGGGTAATTTTATATGTCTAGTTTAGGTTAAAGTTAGTTTAGAACTACTGTTTATAGTTCAAACACTAGAGTTATTTTATTGGTTACAAAGTAATGGGTTTATAAATTTTTAAAGTGTTAAGATGTTTAAAATTTTAGAATAATGTTTAGTATAGTTTTAAACTAATGGTTATTAGTTTATTGTATGTCAATATTAAAAGTCAAAAAGAGTTTTTGAGTCTATGTTTGTTAAGTCAAAGTGTCAAAAGATAAAAAATTATCTCAATTATAACCAATGTCTATTTTGTAAAAGTTATGTCAAGCATGTGTGTGGGAATTCTCTTCACTAATATAAATATTTTATCTATGTGAAGGAGGTCAAATAATGACCTCTCATTATTCATCAATAATGGGGCTACAATTTTAGTATGATGACATGTTTTTAGTTGCGTGGTGTCATGTATTTATTTTTGAGTGGTATGTTATTATTCACTTGTATATGTGAGATATTCCTAATCCCCTAATGTAAAAACATATTATAGTACTAATAAATAATTACTATAGCACTAGTGGATCTTGAAAAGGTTAGTGGTGATACATAATACTACATGAGATGAATAGGTTGAATGGACCCTATTCATGTTCATGTTTGTGGTAAACATGTTGAAAACCATGGAATTTTGATGAGGATTGACTTTAGATTTGGATCAATATCATGACGTTATCTCTGTTAGTAGCATATTATAGTTTGAAAATGAGATGTGTTATACCATATAAAAAATAACGAGGGGAATGTTAGGAAATGTTAGTATTCACATGGTTATTTTTAATTTGCCATCTAGTAAATAGTTATTAGGTTATATTTTTAATTGGTTGTTAGTCATATATATTATTATAATAATAATATATCACATATAGCTTAGAGTTTAGTGGGTGAAATATTTGAGGGATCAGAGATTGAGGAAACCTCTTTCATTATAGGATATGCTTACTTATATATATGTAATGTCTAATTGATTATGGTAATAGTGAGAATAATATATTGTGTGCTAAATGTTCTTTATATCCTAGATTCGGCTCTATATATTGATTTAGATGTATTGAAACCATGTATAATCTCTTATGATTATTATCACACCGAGTATTGAATTTGGTTGATGCTCAAATGGGTATTGTGGTAATACCCTTGGTGTTTGGCACCAATATCCTCATCCACTCTATTATATATTTGATAAGCTATCTCTTACTCTACCACTTTGTTTGGAAAAAAATGAGGCAAGTTCAAAGGAGGGACCTTTATTCCCTTTATCCTGATTACAATGTAATGAAGATAATACCAATAGTCTCCCATATTTGAAATGTTTATTCATATGTTGTTAGAGAGCTTGGGCATGGGCACCCATACATGGATTGTTACCCATAAAAATATATTTATTTTGAAATTCTATTTATTTTATTTTTAAACCTATAAACATGTAATATGTAATAGTCATCATAAACCTTGTTATTTACATATTTTGTAGATGGTTCCCAGGGTTGTCCATAGGTTGTGTACATTGTTCCAATAATTATGTACACTACATAAGACATCATGTACAATTTCCCATTAGGTGACCTTTAAACATCTATGCCCTGATCCTGACACTAATAACTTCTCTAAGTGTCACAACTCTATCAAAGAACAAAATGATGTTTGAGAAGGGAACCCATGCCTCATGCATGTAAGTGATGATAGAAAATACATACAACCTATTCATCAATGCCATGGATATTATAATTATTATCTTGAATTTGACTATAGGAATGGAGGAAATAACGCCTTAAACATTTAACTTTTCACCTTTCACTAGCCATTATTTGAGTTTACCGTAAGATGTGTTATGTTCTAACCAAGCATTGAATACAACCTAGTTATGAGTTATTTAAGGGACTAGATGACACAAATAACTTTCAAAGGTTTCCTCATAAATAAAAGCTAACAAATTTTTGTGAATCTTAAAATGTAGGCAATATGCAATAATAGTGTCATTAAAAAATAAATCTTGAAGTAAATCGATTCATGACATTACCTCGTGTTTCACTGCAACATTATGAAACCCATTATTTTGATTGGTAATAAATCATGTATGTTTATTTTCCTATCTTCATCCAATTTGTATTTGGATGAATATGGTTCAATGCCATATACATCATCCCAAAAGACAAAGTAATGAGGGAATTATAATGCTCATTTGTCAAAGATAGTGTCTATATACTCAGTCCATCCTGTGATAGAATATTGAGAGGGAGGTTAGGGTAAGTGCACAAAATTGGGGGACAAAAAAGGGCCTACCCATGGACATAATTTTTCTAAAATTTCATAAATTTGAACTTTTTTAGATAATTTGAGATGGATACACTCAAAATTTGAAGATGATATAAAAATATGAATTGTAGCATTTCAAGTCTAGTTTCCAAAAAACTATTTTTTTGAAAAATGGTTAATTATAAATAGGTCAAACATCTAAAATTTGAAGAGGACCTCCTATTTTTTAAAATAAAAAATAGTAGATAGATGGCCGTATATCCCACCATTTTTTGAGCGTAGTTAAATATTGTTTGAAACACTTTGGTGAATATCTAGATAAGATCTTCTAGTGTGTTATGCTTATTTATTTATTTTTTCAATGATTTTTTTTAAATTAATTTTTTAATTAAGTAGATCCTAAAAACTAAAAAAAATGGATAGCTAGATATGAATCCCCCCTAACCACCTCAAAACAAATGATTTTTTTTGAATGTGTTTAGAATTAGGACTAGTTTGTTACTATACAATTTTTTTGCACTTGGATCAATGAAAAACAAATTACATAAACATGAATAGGCATGTATAGGTGTGGCATGTAGTGGCCTAAAAAAGGTGTAGTTATAAATAAATATAGTTTGAACCCTTAAAATATCCCAAATAAAAAACAAATCATATATTTGGAAAGAGAATAGTGTGTTCATCATGATGGTAGTAATTTTTTGAATTTTGATGTTGAAATCCATAGCGTATTTGATGATTGAAGTTTAAATTTTTTGGTTTTTATCAAAACTCTCAGTCTCAATTGTAGATGCATAGTCACAAGAATTTGGATCAGAAATCCACGCTGTTTCTAAGCCTAAAGGCTTAGTTTTGAATTCAAATTCAAATAGCACGTACATGTTATATAACATATTACATAACACATTAGTGTTGTTTTGTAATAAGACCAAAAGCATGTGGGAGTTGAACATGAAGGAAATTTTTGATAGAATCTTATATTTACTACTTTAAATGTTAATAATAAGTTTACATTTATATTGTTAAATTTATTTTCTTGTACATTAAATTTATTTTAGTAAATATAAGAAATTAGGTCCACTCAGCATCTGATAAAGTTGGTCTCATAACTACACACCTTACTATATGGAAAATAGTTTTTAAAAATATAATTTGGTCATTACTTAGGCATTTTTAGGGTCTAAGTATTAAACCTAGGGATTTCAAGACATAATTTTTGTAATTTATGTCAATTTTTAGTAAACATATAGTCATTTTTTAGGTTTTTGTGCCATTTAGATTGATTCCTAGAATTTTTAGGAGTTTTAGGTTTGTAAAAATTGAAGTTTTAAAACCAATCACTTTGTAGTTGATGCAAAGTGGTGTGATTGGGGTAGCATAGCTCATATCAATGACCTACACACATCAAATGACCACTTTGTATTAATTTTACTTGTTAATCATTTATCCCTCATCCTTGATCACTTCTTACTCATGCCTCATCACCCATAATAACTCTCTCATCATTATTCATTATCCATAATCACTCCCTCATTGACCCTCACTATCCCTAGTCATTTTTAATCACTCCCTCATGATCCCTGATTACTCCCTCATTGACCCTCACTATCCCTCATCATCCTTCATAACTCCCTAATTAAACCTAACTATACCTTATAATATTTAATCACTCCCTCATCATCCCTAATCACTCATTCATTGGCTCTCACCATCCCCAATCACCACTTCATCATCACTAATCACTCCCTCCTTATATGTCATCATCCATAATCACTCCCTTACTGACCCTCACCATTCATCATCATTTATAATCACTCCATCATCATATTTAATCATTTCATCATTTTACCTCACCATACCTCATGATACAAAGCCCTATTACATACTCTACTTGTCCAAGCTCTTTTCCAATATCCACCTAGATTTCACTTTGTCTTTTCTTACTTGATCTCTATCTTTGGACCCTAGATACATTTGAAATTCACATATATATTTTATTAATTTAATTTATTCTCCACCATGATATATATGGTATCAATAAACTCTTCATTATATTTTACTTAATGCATTCAATCTCTCTTACTTTGAGACTATCCCCCTCACTAGTCTTATGCTTTATAACAATTTGGATCAAATCTTATCTCTGGTTCCTTAGGATTTAATAGGTATTTGATAAAATTAATTCCACTCCTTTGAGTCTTATATAAATTATTCTCAACCCTACTTAAATTCTCAACACAATCCTCATATCATACACTACATCTTACTCTATCATATATTCTTCTTGTAGCTTTTTTTGGGGCTAATTTCCTTGGTATAGCCTTGTATAGACTCAAATCATAAAAAAAACCTAATTTATGGATACCCTATAACATCTCCCATATATAAAAAAAATTCTTGTCTTTAGTTCAACTAGTTTATAACTTCTTTTGGCTCTTTCTACTCTTGAATTAGGTCTTTAGATTTCCTTCTACCCTATCTACCACATAGTCCTCCCCCATCTATACTTATACATACTTACACAACTTAAAAACACTATATTATCTTTATGAATTTTGAACTAAAAAATTTCACCAAATTTCATGAATTATTTATGTTACAACTCATAAAAACTCACTTTTAAAGTAAAAACCCTAATATAAGGTTTAGACTAGTTTTACAGACCTGAGAAGGGTCAAAATGAGATTTCAATATTCCAAAGGCATTTCCAATGATTGTGACTATTATATTAGGTTTTATTTCCATTTTAAAGCTACAATAGATTGACTTAACCAAATTTGAATAGATTATGTACTCAGTCATAGGTCTACAGTAATCTAAGAAGAGGTTATTTATTATAATTCATTATAAAAAGGGTTAAAAACCAAAATAAAGGTTGAAGATAATATTAAAAATGTTTAAAAAATTCAAAAAATGAATTCCTTCAATCTATAACACTTTATTTTCCAATTTCCATGAGATACTGCTTTGACTATGTTAAGTTTCTTGATGACTGCAGGACTGTGTTAATTTTCTTTTTGCTCATCCAAATATATACAAGATACTTGAAAGACTATAAGACTTCATGATCATATGATAATAAAATAAATAACATATGAATTTTAATTTTCATTCCAATACATGAATATACTTTCTCATATAGATGTATACTCAGAACTTTTGATCATAGAAAATAGGGTTGTGTTTTTAAACACACAATATCCTTAGAAGAAAAACAACATAAAATATTTAAAGGCTATTGTCATAAAATTGTGCACCTTAGGACACTCTATTAATATCCATAAATTTTATTAAACATTTAATCATATCTCAATTTTTTGGGAACTTGTAAGAGAGATGAATTTCTAGGATTGAAAGAGCTAGCTCCCTAAATTCTTCTCTAAGTGCCTATCACCTAATCTAATGCTTATTCATGAAAAAAGTTAAGAGTTTGCATAAAATTAAAACTATACTATAGAGTTGATACATGAATATATATCCAATATAATATCATACTTATACTAATCAACAATGTTTTACAAAACCAATTCCATGCATTGAAGGATCCTAACATAGTGTTTTAATGTGAAGGTAGCATACTTGGAACAATCAACAAGATACTTGACCTAGGGGAAGATTACAAACAATAGAGACAATTAAATACTTGAAATATGGATTTGTAAATTCAACACACTTCACATGACCTGTTAACATCATAACTCTTGCTTAAACATGAAGGATAAAGGGAGTAAGGATGATACTATCACTTAGCTCTACTATACCTCACTCACACACTTAGACAAAATGTTCAAAACTTAGAATTAGAATTTTATTTAATATTAAAAATTAAATTATAATGTAATTATAGTAGGGCTTCACCATACCAAAAATTTTGTCTCCCTATAATAGCCAAAAATGGATCAATGTATAGAACTTTAAGGAAGAGAGAGGGAGAAGAGAAGTTGAAGAGGCACAAGGACATGTGTCATAAACATGAAGATTAGTTAAAAATTCATGAGAGAGAGGGATGGGGTAATACATATCATGTTATGAATTAAAAATGTCATTTTTAATCATCCAAGACCTGCAAATAGTCAAGAAACTCTTTTTTTATGCATACAAAACTACCCCTCATGATTGGCCTTACAAAACTATCCCAAATCTAAAACTGATCAATTTTGATGATAAATATAATTATTAGGAGTTAATAATAATACATAACATGAATTTTTTAGGATCCTAACCCTTCATATCATTTTATCCATGCATGATCATACTTGGCAGTCTCAAAATAGCCCTTTTCCCATCACCTCTCACACTTGTCATCTACAAGCTCTGTAAACCTAAAATATGATCCATAAAATAATATTAATTACATGTATAAGGAGTGTTCATTCCATCAATTACAATAAATTGACCTTAAAAGGCTCCCAAAATTAAATTTCACCATTTTCTCTAAGTCTCCCCTAGTTGGCTCATTAGACTAGCTGAATTGAGAAAACTAGGAGGAATACTTAGGAGATTAGACACTTGATAAAATGAACATGAGGACTTAGAAAAAGTCTTAAACATTCCTCCAAAATTTATTTGGCTCTTGAAAGTTCACCTTTCCTGCAAAACATAAAAAATAGTAAAAATAAGCCATGTTTTCCTCTTTTACATACACTTCCATATAATCTAATCCCATGGATATGATACTCATGTATTTGTAAACTTATATTCATAATTCATGGTAAAATTCATCCATTTGGATACTCAAATTGTCTCATCTTTCCAATCGGGTCACTGTGGAGGGTTTACAAAGGTTTTGAAGTGGTTTTCATTATTAGCATTCATTCATATCCATGGAACATTATAATTATGATAAAATTCCACTTATGGATCCTAAAGTACCCATGAAAATCTTGGTGGAAGTTCTAAGCACTTGAAGTTGACATTCAAGCTCATTTTTCGCTTCTTAATGGGGTTTGAATGCTTCCTAAGCCAAAAATGGCTTCCTAAAGATTTTATTTTCAATAAAATGGTTGGAAAACCTTTTTATATACCATTCATAATTTCTCAAACATTAATAATGGATTACCAAAAGCTTGAAATGTAAATTGACCCCTATTTGGTTTTAGGCTTAGACCTTGCCAACAGGTTTGCCTACATCTTTTAGCTCTTCTTGACCTTAAAATGATTATATTTTCAATGTTATGGATTTAACACACATAAAATACATATTTAAACATGTATTGATCACTTGGGAATCATATATAGTGTTTAAAATTCATATGACCTCCAATTTGGCTTCTAGCCCTAAGGTTTTCCTTCACTTTTGACTGTAACCCTTGTTGTGTAGGGTCTCATGTTTGATATCAAGCCTCATATAAAGTTTTATTAGGTTTTTTTAGGCATAATACATCTTATATAACATTTATTTTATCTTTTTTTCCTTTAGATCATCAATTCATCACTTTTCCCCAAAATAGTCATTCTTGTGCATGAAGGGTCTGCCCTTGCTTTGAGATAAAATAGATAGAATTAGGCCTATTTGTTTGGGAAAAGTGATTATTTTAATAGATTTAAAATGTATTAATTAAAAAATTTACCAATTTTTTTTCAATTCCATGTTTAAGGGATCTAACCATCCCAATTTCTTCAAAAAAGGAGTAAAAAACTTATTTTTGCATGTTTCTGACCAAACCTCCTCATGGATACTCCTTATTCACTTATTTGATGAATAAAATTTGTTTATGTATGTTAAATATTATTATTTAATGATTTTATAACCTATGTATACACTCAAAACCTCTCTCCTGAGTGGAATCCCCTAATTCACCTCTTGAAACACGGCTTTCCCTACCCTTCCTATATGGACTGAGTCTATTTTGATATGAGAAAAGGGGATTGGGTGGATTGAGGATGTCTTAGAAATATTATTTACTTAATTTTATTATTATTAATCCACCTTATACTATTTTAAACTCTCCTTTTTCTTTCTAAGGCACTAAACTCTCACATGTTCCTCTCTTGCTTATGACCTTGTGTAACTATGACAATGAACATGGTGCTTTTATTTTAGGTGAATTTATTTGGAGATTATAATGAAGGTTTAAAAACATTTTATATTACCCTAAATCATATCATTATTAAAATTTTAAATCATCTCCAAACCTAACGTCTTGACCATTTTAGGCTTTCTAATTTCTCACTGTCCTCTTAGACTGAGACAGTCTTAGGACCCTACCTATAAGTGAGTTGGGGTTGATAATGGCATGAATTTGGTCCTTATTTATGATTTTAAAACTCATTTGGATTCAAAAAATCATTGGTTTTTTAATTTCCACATCTTTCAACCCTAAATTTCTTTAAGACTCTTCCAAGTGCCATAATCTCACTTCACTATTGTCCCAGCTATAGGTGACTATCCCTTCCTTCATTTTAGGCCTGTAGGTTGTGTTCTAGGTCAAGAATGGAATTATTCATGGTGGAATTGATAGAATTAATGTATTTTATTACATTCAAAACATAAAATTTCCTTCACCTCATTCATGATAATGCCTATTTCACAAACTTTGACCTTTCTGCCTATAGGTGGCTCCTCACAACCCTGTGTACAGACAAAGGAGTATGCATTGGAGTTTAAGACATTGGATTAAACTTATCTCATGGAATATTAGCTTGAAAGTATAATTTGAGCCATTAGCATCATTAAATTTGATATCATAGCCTAGGACACCAAAATGGGATGCAAAGTTAACTTTTTGATCAATGACTTGTAGTTAACATTGCCTTGCTTTAGTGGTTTTTAGCCATCTTTATGCTTTGCAACATCCAATCTACATTCACCCTTTGCTTCTCAAAATTGGCACAATTATTATAGGTGAATATGGATACCAAGTTGTCCAATTTGAAATCTTGGATTGCCTATCAATTGAATTTTATGAGGTCCTAATAAAATTTCAAGGCCTCTATTTGCCATTTTTAGGGATAGGGGACCCAATATGGCCTGATCATAGTCCAACCTTCTATTTGATGATTTGACACTTTCTTTGTCAAACTAGGATGATCAATAGGTCTATCTAGGACTTTCCATAACAAGTAACCTTAAATTGGATTGATTAATTTTTCAAACACATCTAGAAGGCATATTTATGGCATCAACTATAGATGATCATCTCCTTTATATAGGTAGAACTAAGACCATCCTCCAAGTTTGTAATTTTGTAGCACCTACATGCCTCCATCAACTCTTAAATGATAATTAGTGGTACTAAGAGGTTAAATAACATGTCAAAACTTTAAAATTGCATTTTTGATGTAAGCATGCTCCTATAGGTGGATTTTCTTGACTGTGATAAATAAGGAAGTCATGAAATGACAAGGATCATGCAAGGAATGCTCTCAAAACACCTCAAGAGAAATTGTCAACACCTGAATGCATAAGATACACTAGGAAAACTTATAAAAAAACATCAAATCCAATGTGAGGGAAACATGTTCAAATCAATTAGGATGATTGTGAATGCAAACTAGACATTTTACAAGATTAGAAGAGGTTTCCTCAAACAATTGAATTCTAAAAAATAATAAGAAGAATTGAAATATCTTGAAAATCATGTGGGGACACCTAAAACACACAAATCCATCAATCCAAAATAAGAAACTTTGAGACAAGCTTAAACAGTGACCCCCTCATGGTTGAACATGCATAAAAAGCTACCGGGGATCAAACTAAAGCTTCATAAATGAGGATATACCAAATCTCAATTTATTTTTATTAAAATTAAGTTCACTTAGAGTAATATCCACCCCTAGAAGCACTCTTCCCAATTCCACCTATACAGCCCATGCCAAGTGAATAAAGTCGCTCCTTCTTTGCTTGCCAAGTGAAAATGGAGGAAAACAAGTTATAGATGACTTTTTTTACATTATTCTTGAAAAAAATGTGTTTAAATGAATGATGTGAGGTGAATAGTTACCTTACCCACGTTTTTAGCTGATAGTGGACTTGAAAAATCTATATAAGTGCCTAAAAACCCCTATTTTTGAAGGAAAACTACCATCCAATGAACATAAATACTTATTTCCTTGAAAATAACTATTCCTAACATGATCCTATCATGATACATGTTGAAACACACCTTGATGTTAATTTTTTTTGCATGAAAATTTGGACAAGTCATTAAATGGGCTAAAATATGACCAAAAGGTCCCCTTTTCCACATGAGACAAGAATTATGACCAATTTATGACTTTTAAACAATTAAAAAATATTAAGGACAACATTAATATATTTTAAACATAATTTTACCCTTTGACTACTATTGAATAGGGTTGACCAACCTTTGACTTGAGTTGATGAGCCTAAAACAAAGAGGGTGAACTTCAACAAGGACTAAGAAGAGGATGAGTGAGACAATAGACCAACATAAAAACCTATAAGACACATGTGAATCTTCATAAAATTTAAAAATAGTAGGGTTTGACCCAAATTTGACTTGAGGTCAAATTTCGTCAACAAAGACTATTAAGGAATTGTTATGTCATGTTAATAATTACTCATACATTCCAAAAGCCCACCAAATAGAATCTCCTCTTCCATAAGAATCTAACCTTCACTTATATTTCAAGGCAAAATTTGTAGAATCACATGGTATATAGTTTGTAATTTGAACATTCAAAAGATTTGAAACTCAAATGACAAATGCTATAATCACCATAAAAGAAAGGGTATTTTAAACATACCACTCACACCAAGATCATAAATAAATTTTTAACAATAATGTTTCAACATTGATCATGCACACTTTCAACTATCTTTTCACATCATCCATAACCATATGCTAGTGTAGGCCTTGAGAAAGGGATCACCTAGTAGTGTCACTTGGTGTACAAATCAATCTTTTTAAAGATGCAATCCTTTGTTACATCTCACCATTATAGGTTTATGATGTTTCACATGTGTTAGACCATATATTTACCCTTAACATGTAACTATGAAGTAAATCCTTGAAATGTTGTGATAGTTTATCATGATCTAAATACCATATATCATAGTTAGTTCATAAGCTTTTAGTCACTAGTGCCAGGAAATGAAATAATATTATCAGTTATAGTAATAAGTATACTCTTAATGGTAAGAATTAAATTTAATATCATCCTTATGTCACCATATCATAGTGTGGTTTATCCAACAATAACAAAGATAAAATAATTGAACCATAAACTAGATGAATACAAGGATATCTTTTAGTCACCTAAATAAGTTCCTACATACTATACACTAAATAATACTATTGATTTGATCCCTTAACTACCTTTACCTCAAACCTCTTTATAAAACATATCATTTCTAGAGGATGAATAGATCAAGTGGTAGATCCATAAAGTCATGGATAATGGACAAATCATGCCCAAATCATTGACTTTTAGAAGCCCAATTGTGTTTGCACCAAAGTTGTGAATCAATTAAAAAAACCTTAATAAGATTAAAGTGAAGAAATATTATCCTCATTTAAATATTAATTCATTTTTACTCCATATCCATGGTGTATAAGTCTTTTCAAAAATTGACTTTAAGTTTGGGCATCGTCATATTCATGTTAAACCTCTAGACATTTGGAAGGATTGATTGACTAGTTGTTTATGCCTTTTAGGTTAACTCATGTAACAAATTCATTCATTTCAAGATGTTGAATGACATCCTTGGATCCTTTACTTATGTCATTTTTTTAATCTACCTTGATGACATCTTAATCCTTAGAAAACATGGAATGGACATCTAAACCATGTTGAATGTCATGTCCCCTTTTTTGTGGACATTGACAGTTTTGATGATTAGCCTATTACACGACCTTCGTAGGCTAATAGGATGGATAGAGGGTCATAATGGAGCTTGGCTTGACTTTGATTCACAAGATTTCTACATTTGATTTTCATTCAGGTTATTTCAGACATATTTGGCCTAGGCTCCTACTTTTTAGGGATATTTGATATGCAGCAGAGCGCCTTTATTATGCTATGGTTGTGTGCGGAATCACTCCCTGATTCACTAGCTTCGATCGGTTCATCGATCCGACATGTATTGAGGGAGATATTAATATTTGATTGATTTAATCAAATATTAATTATTTAGCCTAATTTTAATTAGAAACCCTAATTCTAATTTAAGAAACCCTAATTAGGGCAAGCACATCTTTTTGAGGGTATAAGGGTTTCTCATGGAGGCCATTATTCATTATGCATTGATTATTGATTATTGAAAATTGAAGAAATTCTTCTGTGAAGACTGAGCCAAGGGTTCCAGGATTCCATTTGCAGTGGAGAACGTCAACTCTTCATTGTGTGCGATTCAGAGGTTGTGAAAGATCAGCCGATCTATTGCCAAATTGAGAGATATCTTCATCCAGAAGTTATCACAGAATTCCAGGGTTAAGAGATAACTTCACTCAGAAGTTATCATAGTATTACAGGTATTTGAGAGATAACTTCACACAGAAGTTTATCACAGAGCTTTCCAGGTATTTTCTTGATTTAGTTCATGCTTTTTGTTTCAATAAATTATACAGAGAGAGATCTGCTGTATTAGATACCATAGATTTCCAGATCAGGGATCAACAGACAGGTTGTGTTGAGTGGGCGGCCATACTAAGTCCGTACAGATCCGACCAGGCACCGACATCGGCAGAGAGAGGGCTTATAGAGACCGACATCGGTCTACTGAGGACCGACGTCGGCAGAAAGCCGACCGACAGAGACCGACGTCGGCGAGATATCGACCGACGACGGCGTCTGTGTGTCGACACAGAAAGGCCGAGACCCTTCCAGATTCAGATTTCACTCCCAGATTTGCAAACACAGGGTTTTAAGACCAGATTGTAATATTCTCCCTTTTTTGTGGACATTGACAGTTTTGATGATTAGCCTATTACACGACCTTCGTAGGCTAATAGGATGGATAGAGGGTCATAATGGAGCTTGGCTTGACTTTGATTCACAAGATTTCTACATTTGATTTTCATTCAGGTTATTTCAGACATATTTGGCCTAGGCTCCTACTTTTTAGGGATATTTGATATGCAGCGGAGCGCCTTTATTATGCTATGGTTGTGTGCGGAATCACTCCTGATTCACTAGCTTCGATCGGTTCATCGATCCGACATGTATTGAGGGAGATATTAATATTTGATTGATTTAATCAAATATTAATTATTTAGCCTAATTTTAATTAGAAACCCTAATTCTAATTTAAGAAACCCTAATTAGGGCAAGCACATCTTTTTGAGGGTATAAGGGTTTCTCATGGAGGCCATTGTTCATTATGCTATTGATTTATTGATTATTGAAAATTGAAGAATTTCTTCTGTGAAGACTGAGCCAAGGGTTCCAGGATTCCATTGCAGTGAAGAACGTTCCCTCTTCATTGTGTGTGATTTAGAGGCTGTGAAAGATCAGCTAATTTATCGCCAAATTGAGAGATAGCTTCATTCAGAAGTTATCACAGAATTCCAGGTTTGAGAGATAACTTCACACAGAAGTTATCACAGAGCTTTCCAGGTATTTCTTGATTTAGTTCATGCTTTTTGTTTCAATAAATTATACAGAGAGAGATCTGCTGTATTAGATACCATAGATTTCCAGATCAGGGATCAACAGACAGGTTGTGCTGAGTGGGCGGCCGTACTAAGTCCGTACAGGTCCGTACAGATCCGACCAGGCACCGACATCGGCAGAGAGAGGGCTTATAGCGACCGACATCGGTCGACTGAGGACCGACGTCGGCAGAAAGCCGACCGACAGAGACCGACGTCGACGAGATATCGACCGACGACGGCGTCTGTGTGTCGACACAGAAAGGCCGAGACCCTTCTAGATTCAGATTTCACTCCCAGATTTGCAAAACACAGGGTTTTAAGACCAGATTGTAATATTCTTTAATGGGTATGCCAGAGACTCAATT
The DNA here is from genome assembly GCA_037957365.1 of Torreya grandis. NCBI lineage: Eukaryota > Viridiplantae > Streptophyta > Pinopsida > Cupressales > Taxaceae > Torreya > Torreya grandis. The sequence continues at coordinate 583,993 of JARHVA010003329.1, read as the reverse complement.
GTGTAATCATCCAGAAGAACAAGTACTGAGTTCTTGATTTGTTATTAAGAGATTATACTGTGATTTGTTTATGCTTATTTGAATATATTCTGCAAGTTTATATGGTGATCAGAGTTTTATGAGTTAAAATAATCCCAATTGGTTGGGGATATCACAGTGGTATCAGAGCTTTGGGCTTTGGTATCAGAGTTTTTGTGCAGATAAGAGAGCCCCTAAGTAAGGGACATCACAGTGGTATCAGAGCTTTATTTGCTATATATTAGAGTTGTGTAGAGACAAAAAGAGCCCCTAAGTAAGGGACATCACAGTGGTATCAGAGCTAAATTCCTGCCATCCTGTTGGGCACATCAGAACGAATGTCTTGCCATCCTGTTGGGTAGTTTGGGTAGATTGAATCAGCGAAGGATCATGATGCCTTCCTATACTCAGAAACAGTGGGACAATGATATGAAGAAGCTGGAACACAGTTTGAAGCAGTTGGATGAAACCCAGAAGAGGATGAATGCAAATCTTTCATATCCTACATCCAAAAACAAACCCGCACGGTATATGACAGTGAAGGAGGAGTGGGAGTTAGTACCACCTCGAATTCAGAAGTTGTTGCCTTTTGATCGCTTTGTTAAGCATAGGAGAGAGCACTACAGATCACTTCGACGAAAGAGTAGCATGTCCCATGATTATTATGATTATGAGATAGGAGATAGTGAAGATGATGATGAGTTAGATGCTTGCACTCAGAGTGTACAGGTGGGCTCAGATGTTAGTGCACTGAGGGTTGATGATCTCTCAACTATGGTAGAGATTGTAGCAGAGTCCCAGGATCCTATTATTGTAGATGATACTCAGGAGAATGCAGTGGACAGTTTTGAGGACTTAGTTTCACCGGTTGTTTCTTTCCATATGGAAGAATTAGACAGTGATGCTACAGTTGTTGATACTCCGTCTGTTGATATGAGCTATGGAGTTGATTCACAGAGTATGGATGGTAGTACTCCAGAGATCAGTGATTCTGAGTCTACTCTTTTGGACCATGCATCAGAGGAGGATTGTAGGAGACAGTCTAGCCAGTGCCACCATGTGTCTAGTCAGCTGAGAGTTAGTGAGCGAGACATTGCTACCGCTTGCAAGCATTTCGATGATGCTCGTCAGTTGTTAGCAGTACATGGGTGGGGTTCTCCTACTAGCATCGAACAGGGAGGTAGTTATTTGTCCTTGACAGAGATCCACTCTTTATGGGAGGCTATCCAGATTCTGAGACAGGATTATATGCAGTTGGTCGCCGATAGAGATTATCTTATGGAGTGGGGTAGCACAGCGTATGATGCATTGTTGGTCAAGGAAGATAAGGTGAGTGAGCTTACTCAGCAGCTAGAGGCGACTTCTGAGATTCTTGAGACTACGCAGTTAGCTTATGAGGAGTCACAATTTCATTTGGCTGAGATGACCATGGAGTTAGAGCATTTACGGTCTTCACCAGCCCCAGACTCAGAGGTTAGTACCTTGAGTGTTGTTGGTGAGTACGTTCCTATGGATGTAGCTGAGGAACATGTTGTTGAGGCTGACACACCGGTTCAGGACTTGGGAGTACCTAATTCTGAGGGGTTTGAGATACCAGTGGAGTCGAGTCTCCATATTGATTCTTCTCACACATTTGATAGTATGGTACAGTTGGTTATGCCACCATTACAGAGGGATCAGTTATGGGATGGATTAACACCATCTTTTGTAGATGGGATTTGCAGTTGCCCAGTACAAAATCTACAGTATCGACACAACCAGGGCAGTTGTGATTTTAGAGATTGGTTGAGTTGTGTTCACCAATTTGATTATGGGTTCCTCTTTGTTTTACTTTTGATGATATTGCAGGTACTCACATGGATTCACAGCAGTGCAGAGCATAACTACATTTGGGATCCAGGTGGATCGAGTAGTTCATTGTTCTGAGATTGCTTGGGGACAAGCAATTTCTGGAGGGGCGGATTGTCATGTCCCCTTTTTTGTGGACATTGACAGTTTTGATGATTAGCCTATTACACGACCTTCGTAGGCTAATAGGATGGATAGAGGGTCATAATGGAGCTTGGCTTGACTTTGATTCACAAGATTTCTACATTTGATTTTCATTCAGGTTATTTCAGACATATTTGGCCTAGGCTCCTACTTTTTAGGGATATTTGATATGCAGCGGAGCGCCTTTATTATGCTATGGTTATGTGCGGAATCACTCCCTGATTCACTAGCTTCGATCGGTTCATCGATCCGACATGTATTGAGGGAGATATTAATATTTGATTGATTTAATCAAATATTAATTATTTAGCCTAATTTTAATTAGAAACCCTAATTCTAATTTAAGAAACCCTAATTAGGGCAAGCACATCTTTTTGAGGGTATAAGGGTTTCTCATGGAGGCCATTGTTCATTATGCTATTGATTTATTGATTATTGAAAATTGAAGAATTTCTTCTGTGAAGACTGAGCCAAGGGTTCCAGGATTCCATTGCAGTGAAGAACGTTCCCTCTTCATTGTGTGTGATTTAGAGGCTGTGAAAGATCAGCTGATTTATCGCCAAATTGAGAGATAGCTTCATTCAGAAGTTATCACAGAATTCCAGGTTTGAGAGATAACTTCACACAGAAGTTATCACAGAGCTTTCCAGGTATTTCTTGATTTAGTTCATGCTTTTTGTTTCAATAAATTATACAGAGAGAGATCTGCTGTATTAGATACCATAGATTTCCAGATCAGGGATCAACAGACAGGTTGTGCTGAGTGGGCGGCCGTACTAAGTCCGTACAGGTCCGTACAGATCCGACCAGGCACCGACATCGGCAGAGAGAGGGCTTATAGCGACCGACATCGGTCGACTGAGGACCGACGTTGGCAGAAAGCCGACCGACAGAGACCGACGTCGGTGAGATATCGACCGACGACGGCGTCTGTGTGTCGACACAGAAAGGCCGAGACCCTTCCAGATTCAGATTTCACTCCCAGATTTGCAAAACATAGGGTTTTAAGACCAGATTGTAATATTATTTAATGGGTATGCCAGAGACTCAATTGTGTAATCATCCAGAAGAACAAGTACTGAGTTCTTGATTTGTTATTAAGAGATTATACTGTGATTTGTTTATGCTTATTTGAATATATTCTGCAAGTTTATATGGTGATCAGAGTTTTATGAGTTAAAATAATCCCAATTGGTTGGGGATATCACAGTGGTATCAGAGCTTTGGGCTTTGGTATCAGAGTTTTTGTGCAGATAAGAGAGCCCCTAAGTAAGGGACATCACAGTGGTATCAGAGCTTTATTTGCTATATATTAGAGTTGTGTAGAGACAAAAAGAGCCCCTAAGTAAGGGACATCACATTGAACTAGTGTTTCACATTTTACATAAACATATTTTTATGATAACATGAAGAAATGTTCATTTTTCATGCAAGAGATAAAATATTTGGGACACATTACACACACAAGCAGTGTATGAATGAACCTAACCAAGATTCAAGTCATACAGGAATGGAAAACACTAAATAACTTTGCATCTGATTCAAATCTTCTAAGAATTAGAAAATTATAAAATAGATTTGTGTTTTATTTTTAAACCAAACTACCAAAGGTGGAACCGAATAAAGTTTCATCTATTCAACTGCACAATAAAGATAATTTGATTAACTAAAATTCAGACTCTATTTTGTGTTAGTACTTATGTTACTTGACTATAAATTTGGAAGATCATCCAATTCATTCAATATTAAAATTGACTATCACAAATGGGTATTGACAACACAAGTCCTAGAAAAGAGTTAATTTATATTATAATGGATTAAATAGCATATGATTGGAATCAAAGATATCTTCAAAGTATATACATACATCAGATTATGGAGTGATTAGGGATGGTGAGGGTCAATGATGGAGTGATAAGGGATGGTAAGGGATGGTGAGGATCAATAAGGGAGTGATTAGTGATGATGAGGGATGAAGAATTATTGATTAGGGATTATGAGGAATGAGAAGGGAGTGATTAAGGATGATGAGGGATGGTGATAATCAATGGAGTGATTAGGGATGATAATCCTAAGTGATTAGAGATGGTGAAAGATAATTAAAGTAAATGAAGAAGCGATTAGGGATGAGGAAGTGATTAGGTATGATGAGGGATGAGGAAAGAGTGATTAGGGATGATGAAGGATGGGGAGGGAGTGATTAGGTATGATGAGGGATAGTGAGGGTCAATATAGGAGTGATTATAGATGATAAGGGAATGATTAGAGATGAATAAAGATAGTGAGGGTCAATGAGGGAGTGATGAAGGAAAATGAGGAATGATGAGAGAGTGATTACGAGTAATGAGGGATGAGTAAGAAGTGATCAAGGATAAGGGATGGATGATGAATAAGTGAAATTACCACAAATTGGTCATTTGATGTGTGTAGGTCATCAATATGACCTACACTACCTCAATCACACCACTTTGGATCAAATTCAAGTGATTAGTTTTCAAACTTCAATTTTGACAAACCTAAGACTCCTATAAATGTTATGAATCAATTTGGAAGGCACACAAACCTTTAAAATGACTATATGTTTACTAAAAATGGATATCAATTGCAAAAGTTATTTACTAAAATCCCTAAGTTTAATACCTTAACCCTTAAAATGCCTAATTATTAACCATATTGGATTTTGAAAAAATATTTTCCACATTGTAAGGTGTGTAGCTATGAGACCAACTCTATCAGATGCTGAATGACCCTAATTTATTATATTTATTAAAATAGATTTAAATTATAAGAAAATAAATTTATACTTAACATTTAGAGTAGTAAATATAAGATTATGGATAAAGTTGCCTTCATGTGAAACTCTCACATGCTTATGGACATGTTTTTGGTCTTATTACAAAATAATGCATACATGTTATTTAAATTTGAATTCAAAATGTTGTTTTAATATGCAAAATAACACTAATGCGTATATGTTATTATTTTTACAATAATGTAATTACATTATAAATTAATGCAATCACATTATGGCTCAATAATTACCAAGCCATAATATAAATAATGCAATCATGTTATTTATTAACGCAATCATGTTACCTAAAATTTCCATGGAATTGATCCCAACTTCATGCACTTACCCATTGGTTAGACACTCTAAATGAGGAAGCCATTGTTATACTATATAATTTGATCATAAATTGACTAGATTGATTCACAAATTTATTAGCAGGAAAATTAGGCTTCTTGATAACTTAGTGCATTAAATTCATAGTTTTCAATTTGTTGATTAATGGTAAAATGATCCAATGTACTTAGGAGTTTTACTATATCACTTAAATATTGAGACTTGAATGTCTAGTTCATATGAAGTTAATGAAATAACAAATTTTAACTCTATTTCCTATTTTTATTTGAAATCTATAAGTTAGCTTTGGTGGATGTCTTTTTCCATGTGGTAGCTTTTCATTCACCATGAATTCTTAGTCATCATCATCAGCAAAGTGTATATTTCATGTGTATCATATTTTTCATATTTGTAAACTCTTATATTTATATTCCAACTATGCATCTCTAAGATTGTTATAATTATTTCAATCTCGCTTACTTGGGGGTATTTAACTTTTTTAAATTATACTTTATATGATCAGTGGGTTGTAAATTAGTGATATTTTACACTTTCCATGATCTTGGGCATCCATGGATCTTTGAAATTTAAATTGTGTACTTATTCTTAGAAATTACCATGCACATGGGATGGTTCAATGTGGAGTAATCTCAAGACTCTGGGGTTCATAGAAATATGACATTAAACTTTTGAATGATAAACTCTAGTCTAATGAGATCATGCCATGTGGATGGATCTTGGCCCTCTAGAGACTCTATTGTATTTTAATTTTATACCTTCTTGTTAATAAGTCCTAGGCTTTTGAGATGATGACACATGGACATTCCTTGGGAATCTAGATAACACATAACTATGGCAATGTACCTTTGAATGGACAAGTCTTAGGCTTCTGACATTGAACCATTTGGAGAACTCTTGTTGACACAAATACTTAGAATTTTTTAGATCTATACTTGGTCTATCAAGATCTATGATTTTGATATTATGTCACATGGATGACTCTCATTGACTTAGAGACTTAAAACTTTTTATAGCTATACTTGGTATGTCAGGCTCCAAGTTTATAAGATCACACTAGGTAGATAAGTCTTAATGTTCCAGGAAAATAAAAACTTAAGTGTTATATATTTTAATGTCAAGATATATAATTATAAGAATAGGACATGTGGATGGTCTACATTGATCCAAAAAACTTAGAGGACAATTCCATGTACTATTGTTTTTTTTGTTCTATGTAAAAGGGGTCATGCCATGTGGGTGACTCTCAAAGCTCTAGAGGGAATAAAACCTTGATGTTATACATTATTTCTTTTTAACCTCCTACCATATTTCATGCTCGCCATATAATAGAACTAATTATTTATCTAGATGCTGAATTTATGTTGTTTTATTTTCAAGAAAATCCTTATTTGAGTCTGAGTTTGTAGACTCATGTCATCTTTTAACTCCCCTAACTGAATACTTCACAAGAATCTAAATAAATTTTGTCACCTCTTTAATGGGAAAATTTTCATTCACAAAAGAAACTTTCCCTTCTCTCTTGCTATCTTCCATTTATGTTGCATATTATGTTTTTGTATCTTCAAAACAATCCTTTGCCACTAACAATGGATCTGGTGCACTCCATTTGTTTGATTTGGATTTTTCTCCCTTCTTCATAATTTGTTGACATTTCTTAGGATAATCTACATGAAAATGACTTGGTAATTTTAAATTATGGCATCTAAAAGTAGTATTCTCATAGTAAATAATATGAACATGCTGAGTTTTACCATATTTTAAAATTATTTTATCTAGAACCTCTTTTTTTAAATTGATCTCAACACAAATGAGAGCATAAGTGCATAAGCTTGGATTAACTTAATCATTATCATTATTTATTAATGGCCTCAAATAATTAGATATTTATTTTTAAACATGCCATAAATGTAAAGGCAGATTAGGGAGATGAACCCAAACTAGCGTCTTAGTGACTGAGAGAGTGAGAGGGTTGAAATATGGAAACCGTGGAATGATGAATATAATCATCATGCCCCAAAACCAAGGGCCTTCTAAGATGCATTTTTGGCAATCTTGTTGATCATGGAAGTGGATAATAAAAAATCCTTTAGGGAATAGATAAATTTCATAATGGCTCGACCATGTCTCATGAACCCATTTATATAAAATGGTCTTAGACGGCCATAAACCATTAAATCTACAAATGACTGCATCTATAATGAAAGTGTTAAAATATTCATCCATACCATATTTCTAAATCTCCATAGAAGGAAACTCCTTCACTTGATCAACAATATATACCTAAGGAGGTAGAGATATTTTTTTCAAATTTGGTAGAAGTAACATTTTTGATTGCATCTTTGAAAGACATAGGTCTTGGATTATAAGAATGTTTTAGGACATCCATCCCTCCCTACAATATAGAATTCATGGAAATAACCAAATTTTTTCCTAAGAAATAAAAATATAGTGGGAAATATTTAGTAATTCCTTACCCTAGTAAACTAAACACTGATATTTAGATAGAACATCTAAAGAGACCTCCAAAATCTATTTTATATCTATCACCACTTCAGTCCCTTTTACCTAAAAACAATTTTTATGCTCAAACAAGGAACATACCATTAATTGCTATCCTTGGTACTTGGTTTTTGGATTTACCTATATCAACATTTTATCAAACACTTTCCCTCCATTCTCCAAAAACATGGATTTATGCATTACCAACTCCTTAATGATCAATCCATAATTCCTAAAGTATTTTGACCTACCCAAGGTCTTTATCATTGTTGTCATATTCCTAAGTTGTGCCATACCCCAAATAATGTTCTATTCTTGTAGGATATTTTCCCATTCAGATGCCTTTGCCATCAATGGAAAGATGTTATTTCTATCCTCCTCTATCATTATCACATTCACATGTGGTGGTGTCTTTGGGTAACCTTGAATCTGGCAGTTTTCTTGAGTAATATATTCCAAACCCTATGTCAATCTACTCATGCATCTTCCCTAAGCTCCTAAAATTCTTGGAAAATTATCTTTATCTATACTAATAGATCCTTATCACTCAAACTCTTCTCAAAACCCCTAAGATGTAGTGCTTTAGATCTTCATCTCCCCTCCCACATAATCACCACCACCATCCATGCAAAAGCCCCACTTTTGTAGTCCATATTAACCCTATCAGAACCCATCATCCAACTTGTATCTCATTAGTTAAATCCCTAAATAAATCAATTTTTATATCATGCCCAAGCATTGAATTTTATTTAGAAATATAAAATTAAAATTTAAGGAACCTTAAGTTTAATGGATAAATTTAATGTTAGAATTCCTAAGGTTCATCTAGACCATAAAGATTGTTTTATAATAATGGGTCCCAATTTGAATTTTGAAAATGAGGCACAATAAATTATGACATAGTGTGGAAATATTTTAGAGTATTTGAGAACCCGTAATCTCAGTTAATGCAATATAGTAGAACTTTAGTATTTATAGGAAAAGAATAAATAGACTAGATAGTTGAAAGAGACTCCAACTTCTTCATGCAACATACGAACCCTTTTCATTCCAAAGATCTATATGTGATGTTTTGGAATTAATTTAGCAATTATTATAAGAGTCTTAATAGAGATATCGATGAACAATTTAGGTTTAATTTTTATTTATGATTTTATAAACAACAATAAGGGAATCTTATGCATTGCTCTACTACTAGCTAAGTGTCCATAGCCCTAACAAAGATACCTCTAATTCCACTCTAAGCATTGATCTACTACTTGCCAGGAATTCATAGCCTAATAGATAATAATTGAATCAACCTCCTTATATAAGTTTTCATGATTTATTTATTTATTTATTTTTTAACATAGATGGAATAAGGGCTGGGAACCACCATTGGTTGGGTGTATGTATATAAAAACTTATTTTTTGTCAATACGTCCCTATCAATATATACCATTTCAATGTTTATTCTCTCTCATCCAAGTTCTAGCATATAATAGTGCAATTTATTTTTTAAAATGAAAAGTCTTTTTAAAATTTGCATGCATATATCATAGTAAATCTCAAAGACATGGTGAACGTATTCAATCTAGATAAAAACTTGATTTCAATCATAACACATAACTTAACCCAGGAGTTATTAAAGTACTACTAGAATAAATTTTGGTGAATTATATTTGTGTACTTCTTGAGTCATTTCCTTTCTTTTGGTAGCGCTTTCATGATTCTCGAATAAGAAATTGATTAGAATGTTTTATATTTTTAAGTAAGCTAATATAGAAAGCAATAAAACTATGAAAGTAAATGATTAAAACAAGAAACTTATCTAAGAAAATAGTAAATATACCTAAGAGAGAAAATAAAAGAAAGTAGGAAATCTACTCTAGAAAGTAAAAAACCTAATCTACTCTTAGTTCTATATTTGAATTCATAATCATTTAGAATCATCCCTAGTTGGATCAACCATGAAATAATGTTTTAAAAACTATCCATTGATTAAAAAGGTGAGGTCATTACCTTAGAGGTCCTTCAAATAAAAAACATTGTTATCTAGGATTTTAGAGACTTGGTATGGGCCAATATATAAATGAGTGAAGTTGTCATGTTTTCCTTTCTTTTCATATGCCTTATCTATAAAATCACTAAGTCTAAAACCTGAAAGCCTTGATTTTAGCTCTTTTGTCAAACCATGTTTTAACAATGTCTTGGTGCTTCCTAAAACTAAGCAATGCTTAAATTTGTGCATCTTCCATCTATACTATGTCAAGTAGCCTAGATTGGATCCTTTCATCTTATCCCATATAATATTGAATGAACTAATACATCACTAGTTTAAGAGCGAGGGAAAAAATATCTATTGTCGATAAACTAATAAGAAAGGTGAAGCATTGAGGGATTACTTATGTCTCATTTTGTCTTTCCATAGTGCATACTTCGGTAGTAGGAACCATTCCCTAGGTTTATATTGCATTGATTTATAATGACATCCATTAATTTTTTATCAGTGGACTCAACAAATCCATTCCCTTATGGATAATATTTCAATGAAAACTTGATTTTAATTTGATTTTCATGGGCCCATTTTGTAAATTCAATTGATTAAAATGATGGAGCATTGTCACAGACCAAAGAGATTAGAGTCTTAAATTGAGTTAATGTGTTTTATTTTAATAAATTGATCAAATCCCAAGATCTATAATTATTTTTAGATTTATAATTTTTCCATATGGTATGATAATTAGTATTTTTTAGGAAAAACTTATGCCCTATCAAAAAGTTTAGATTAATCACTCTAAAAATTTCAAAACCCCATTGAGAAAAAGGGCATCCCTCAATTATTGGTTATAAAGGCATGGAAGCATGCACCTATATTTTCCTAATTATTTTACATTCAGACATGTTATTTAATGATAATGGGCATCTCTAAAAATTATGATTAATAGTATCCCATTCTCAAGATTCTATGAGCTGTAGCATTTACATAAGGATGTCCAATGCCTATTTTTTGATTCAAATTATCTAAGATATATGTAACTTCTTATCTTAAGACACATCTCAAGTAAATTACTTCATATATATTTTTTGAAAAAGACTCCATTTTTTTATCATATAATGATATGATTTGATCCTGAAGGATTACCTTTTCTCTATATTCAACTCAAGGTGACATGTATCTATGAGTAAGTAATGGATGATATGAGCATACTAGTCATCACTAAAATCATGTGTTTCATTGATTTAATAAATGTGAATGCATGGATCCATTTCATTCATTATATTGATGATTCTTTGGCCCCCCACCATCTTGGTAGGTTTGATTTCAAAATCAAACTCCTGTAGCTTGCCATCCACTTACCTCTCATCTCTCCCAATTCGTTATGGCCAAGTGTGAGCTTGATGGTTGGATCTTGAATTATAGTATATGTATTATTTCTAATAATGTAGTGCCTAAATTTCTTTACTACCTTGATTAAGGCATATATCTACTTATTTATTATTGAATACTTCATTTTCACATCTTTCAAATTGGTACTCATAAAGGCAATTGGATGTTCACTATCATCTATATTTTATGTCATCATTATTACTATAGTGTCTTCTAAATCAAATGAATAAAGAAATAAATATTTAGTAAAATAGGGATAATAAAACCCAAAATTATAGTCTTAATATATTGAAATGCTTTCTTGGCTTTAGTTGTCCATTCTATTTTAGCATCTTGATTAAACATGGCATTCAATGGCTTAACAATATCTGCAAATCCATAAATGATTTTTCTCACAAAGTTTATCTTGCTAAAGAAAGACCTCAATTCTTCTTATTGTCAGGAGGTGTTATATTTGAAATGGTCTAGATTTAGTCTCAGTCAATGGAAATCTCAACTTTGGTAATGACATGAACTAAAAGTTTGCCTTTTACAACTTCAAATATGCTTTTATTTGGATTGATTGACATTCCATATCTTTTACATATTTCAAATACCTTCTATAGATGATTAACACAATTTGCTCTATTCTTTTTGAAAACACTATGAAATCATCCAAGTAAATGGTGATAAGATTTCCAACAAGTCACTAAAAATAATAGTCCATGGCATGCTCAAAGGTTTTTCCTACATTAATCAGGCCAAAAGGCATCCTTTTATATGAAAAAGTGCACCACTTATTGGTAAGATTAGTCTTTATTATATCTTCTACTTTCACTAGTAAGAAGGACATGATTTCAGACACACTAACCATTTGAATCACCTCATCCAATGAGGGTAAATGATAGTTATCCTTTTTTATGTTTTATTTAGGTTCTTGAAGTTGAAACACAACCTAATTTATCCATTATTCTTCCTAACAGGGACTAGGTTAGCAGCCCAGGTGGAATGCCTAATTAGAAATACAATCTTAACATCTAATAACTTTTAAACTTCTATCTAAATGAGGGGATCTAAAATTGGATTTAATGACCTCTATTATTACTTGAAGGGATTTTTTTTTGGTTTTAAAGGGATATAATATGTGATGATTTTGGGATTAAAGATATTTAGATCCTCATATGTCCAAGCTATCACAACCTTGTATTATGTGAGTAGACCATTCAAATTTTATTTCTCATTTTTAGTACAACTCAGGTCAATATTGAAATACTAAGGATGTTTGTTGGTTCTCACATTATATTTAGTGAAATATGATTAATGTGTTTTAGACTATTCTATTTTTTAACATATGGATCCATGTCAAAAGCTTTCTCCAATGAGACAATTCCCATAGGTATACGATTCTATTTCAAATATAATACTCCCTCTTCTCCCATGCACTCTATGTTCATAGGCTCAACATAACTTTCATATATTATTTGAGATTAAAAACCTCCAGAGTTACTCATAAATTATATGATCTAAAAATAATCATTGGACACTTGGAATTTATCTATATTATTTAGGACATAAGGGCAAGGAACCAATTCCATAGAAAATTTATGTATCTTAAACCCCTGGAATGGTGATAAGTTGGTGGTTGAGGTTTCTAGTGAATATGTTGTCTAATTTTATTCTCTTAGAATAAATATGATGTTAAACACTTCGAAGGATTCAATTAGATCTCAAGATCTATGTTTACACTTCTTCAAGTAATAAATATTACACTGATATTTCCCTCTAATTTGGTCGACAACTAATTTTGAATCACCAAATATCTATAGTTGTTTGATGTTATATTTTAGTGTAAATTATAAACCCATAATTGGATCTTCATACTTAGCTCAATTATTGGTGCACATGAATTTCAACTTATATGTAACTAGATACTATTTTATGAATGGGTTTATCAAAGTTATGCCAATGCTAGAACTTTATTTTGACCTAACACTATTGAAGTGTAGGGTCCATAATTATGAAGGACCTAAAAATTCTTACTCATGAGCTTGATGCTTTGTGGTAGTTATGAAAACACCTATATGTGAGAATGTAAAGTCAACATTGTAATTTTTAGCATTGTATTATGTAATTAGATACTTCATTTTTGGTTCTTAGTCCACTTAGATATGATTCACTACTCCATTTAAGGGTAGCCACATATGTGAGAAGTCTATGTACATGTACATGTTGTAATTTGTATTTTCATCCTTTGAGGATATGTCTCATCTCTCCTCATCCAAGTGGCATAATTGAAACACCTCTAGGATGTGGGTAGCCTACTAATGAGGTGAATCTATAGATAGGGTTAGCTTCCTTGATGTACCACTTGTAAATCACTACTAAACCTAAAATTTATAAGGTAAAAGGGAGATAAAACTAAAAGTAAACTATCCTAAAAGAAGTGATACATCAAAAAATTTAATGACTATGAACCAAATACATGTTACACATGAGAACAATGGACTAACCATACATACACTTATCCAATCTACATCTTCTCACATCAATATTCCATTATGAGGTTGTGATTAATGTTTAGGATAGGATGAATAGACAAGAGGCATAAAATGACACTATTTGAATAGAATAAATAACTCAACCTTGACACATCGTAAAACACTTCACATGACCTGCAAGAAGTTTTCCAACTATAAATAGGTGAGAGAATGAGACAACAATGCCAAGGAAACAACAATCATCACATAACCAAGATCAATAATTTAAGTGAACACAATATGAATACATGGAATAGGTAAAATCAGTAGTATTTATTGATCCATGGCATTAAAATGAGTAAGGATTCACCATACTTAGGTGGAGCATAATTTATAAAGGCCAAAATGGCTAGTTCTTATAGAACTTGAGAGAGAGAGGTGAATAAAGTCCAAAGGTCACAAAGAAACTTGTTAAGATAATAAAATTAGTTAATTGTACATTATAAGGGAATTCAAAACTGATCATGAAAATTTAGGAAGCACAAGTGTCACCCCAAGTCATGAAACTCTGTCAAAGTGGCATTAAATTCCTTGTGTTGGCTCAAAAAACTTTTGTCATGATTTATCCCGATTTTAACATAAAAAAACTGATTAGGGATATATATAATGATTTTAATGAGAGGGAGGGATTGTATACATGCCTCTCCATGAATTTTTTTAGTCTTGATCATCTAAATTCCTTTGAAAGTGAGTTATCATCATCTGTAGTCAAAGAAAACTCTTCTTTCACACACCTTGCACACATGGCCTCAAATTTGGATTAAATTTATCATTAAAATCCATAAAATTGGGTTAATTACATTTTTCAATACTTTCCATGTCATTAGAGGCTTCAGGCACAATTAAAATCACTTCCACTTAGAGTTTTCACACTTCTCACTATCATGTTCACTATGCCAGTTTTGACTGGCTAAGATTAGAGCTCTAGTAGGAACACTTATGTTTTTTTAAAAGGAATTAAATGGAAATTTATAGTTATCTTAAGTCTCAATATTCCTTCCAAATTTTATTTCATATCTTGAAACCTCTTAGAACCAGTATAATGCATATAACTATCAAAAATACCATGTTTGTACTCCATCCATACAATTATGTATAGTCCAAAAGTATGGAGAGGAGCATAAGAAAGTATTATAAAATGTTAAATAAATTTCATGGTCATTTAACCCCACTCATATATCCCTCCAATCTCATCTTCCCAATTAGGTCCTTATCCAAGGGTTTGCAAGGGTTTTGAGTGTTTTAGGCTCTTAAGTTTTGTTCATAAAGCCATGACATTGTAAATACAAAATAAAGGTTAAATACCATTTTAAAAACCTAAAAATTTATTATATCTCCATGCAAAGCTTTAGAGGAGATGCAAACATTCAAAAGTTAGCCTATCGAGTCTTTCCTTTCATCTACGAAAGCTTAATGTTATCGTTGAGAAAAAAATGGATTCCCCTAAAAATTATTTACCTTAAAAAAGATTTAAAACCTATTTATGACCCTAAAAACATTCTCCAACATTTTAAAATTCATATCTAAGGCTAGAAGTTTGAATGACTCTCCATTTGGACACTAGGCCTAAACCTTGCCTACTAGGCTTGACTACAAATCTTGTGGGTTTGGGTCATCTGTTGAGTTTCACCATTTATTTATTGGTGTATTATGTTTTTATATGTTTTATAAAACTTTAAAAACATATTATCAAGGTAAAACCAACCTCTGGTTCACCCTTTTGTCTCCCATCCCCAAGACAGTAGGGTTTGCAACCTAGGGAAGTACCCTCTATCTAAGACAAAATGGAGGGTACTTCCCCTATTATCCTATAAAAATAATTTTTTTGATAATATTATATATGTTATGGATACTCAATTCACCAAATTTGGGCTCTTTTTCAATTCAATAAACCCCCCTACTCCTTCAAATTCCAAGGTAGACTTCTATGAAGGTAGAGTATGTAGGGTTTTAAGATATGGATTGTGCCTTACTTGATATGAGTCCTTTATCTATTCAATATACACTATATGAGAGTGTCATGAGGATATTATGACCATAATTAATGTATTATAGTATTTATTTATCCATCCAACCTCTCATGTACCCTTTCATACACTTGAACTCATAAGAGTGTGTATAATTTCTTGACTATGTTTTGTGTCTTGGAAAGGGACTTGTAGGTGTCCATGATTGTTTTGTATTCATAATAGTGTCTAAAATCTTTCTTAGAGTCAATTATAACCATTTGGTACTTTATTTTATCCATTTTTCATCTTGTATAGGTTAGATCCTCATCCAAACACCCTATTTAGCTAAGAAGATAAAAGTGAAAATAAATGAAGTAAGCATAAACCATATTAAATCAAGTTGGGAAGCATGTCAATGATGTGTAACTTCATAATAAATCACATCTTATCTCATATTTGACACATGTAATACTGTCTACCTACTTAGCTGTAGGTGAGTATTTTGAATGCTGCAACACCTATAGGTGGTCATAGAAGACAAGTCACAATATATCATCCTATTTATGTGGGACTTATACTAATTTGAAGCCTCTTTCATCTACTAACATTTATTATTCCATATTTAAACCTCTATCATGGACTATGCAAGAGTTTTACCCTTGGCTATAGGTGAATGGTTTATAGGTGTTTATGAGCTTGAAAGATCATCATGTTTGTTTATTGAGACACTTTAAAACTTTGAGGAAGATTTAAATCACTTTTAAAACTATTATAAATGCCCTAAAACTCATAAATTGAAATAAATAATCACCTTCTCAACTTGAACCTTATGTTGGTTGTAGCTGAATATACCTACGCCATTTGTATAGACTATCACTTCCACTAATGGATGCAAACCATCTTCCATACCTACCTTGATGCTTATCTTGACAAAATTTATATTTATTAGTACAAAAAGACATTACAAATTGGTTCTAAGAATAAAATTCACTCATTAGGTCTAAAATGCTATTGACTCATGTTGTTATAGACAAAACTGTAGATTTTTAGTGTTTAAAAGCAACTTGGGGCCTCTTAAAAACCAATTCTTCAACTCAAAAAACTCTCTCAATTTGAAAATAAAGAGACCTATATGGGATATTTAATATTAATTCATTTTTAAGTCTTATAAACCAATGAAATTCTATATAATTATACCCAAAAAAGGACCTAGAACTTAGTCAATGAATGCTAGAAGGTGATCTTCAACTTTGTCTAGAAATATAACACTTCAAATAGGTCTGAAATGGTTTCTAAATACATTAGGAATTCAAGGTGAGCTTCTCCATGTGATTTAACACTCCAAAAAATATCCTTAGCTCTCTATTAAGCCACTTGTAGATGGTCAATCCATAGTGCAGGCAGTGAGGATGAGTAAGTTGGAAGAATACATGAGTTATGAGATTCAAATGAGTTTTTAGCTCGTTAAATGATTAAAAGTAGAATAATTTCATTATCAAAACCTTTCTCATCCCAAAAACTCCTTATCAACATGATTAGTCCCATGAGGGCACCTATAGGTGCATGTCAATGGCATAATATGTGTACATATTGTATTTTGCTTCCATAGTCCCTTTATACATTTCTTAAAGGATATAATATATTTATTCCCACTTATATATACATATTAAAAATATTTATACCTTCAATACACCTACTTGAGCATTCTAGACAGCTACATACATGTGACTACAAAGTGAAAAGTAGATAAAGAGTTAATTGTGTGTATGTCAGAACTAAATGTTTGATCAATGTATGGTGTTTTAGGAAAAAATATACAAGAAAGGTGTCCTATATTGTATTTAATCATGGAAAAAATCATATATAATTCACATTAAGATCTTTCAAATAATACAACCTTCTGCAAGTAGTGAAAATGACTACCATTCTACCTAGTAAATCAACTTGCAAACTAAAATAAAAAACCCATGATATCTTTGCCAAACATGGAAATAAGAATGAAAAGAATTAGAGGTGAGAGGAAAAAATCTTTTGGAACCAATCTCAATAGCTAGATTATACAGACTTCTCTAAACCAAGGAAAAACTTATAAGGTGCATAGATTAGTAAGCAAATTGGATAGGTCAACTTCTTAGGAATGGTTCATAAAGCATAGGTCACCATTTATCTAAAACCAAACATTAAATGGAATATGACTAAGTTTGGAAGACACCCCCAAGATCATTTTTCCTTAAACCTCTCTTGTTGACCATACCAAGTACAAACTTAAAGACCATTTTTGCTTGCCAAGCCTAGTGGAAGGAGAGAGAAGTGGGTTTCTTCATTTATTCAAGTTTATGATTAAAATAATCATTGAAGAAAGTGTGTAAAATACCAATAGACACCAAGAAATCATCCTCATCTATATGAGGTTTTACAATTTCATACACCTCACTAATGCTCATTTTTTCCAAAAAACCTTCCTTTTCTTTTGAATAACCTACCATGTTTCAGTTAAAAATAGTTATGTAAGACATATGAGGACACATGGGACTTTAAATCATTATTTAACACCTTCACATATCCCAAAGAGGTCATGTAAGCCATTTAATGCTCATTTTAACCCTCAAAATGACTCAAAAGGACATAAAGGCTAAAAATAACTAGTGACCAAGGCTAATATGACATTAAATTACATCAAATGACCTATAATACACCTTATTACAAAACATTAGACCCATTGAAACATCTAAAAATAAAATTTTTACCTATAGGGGTCCCAATTAAACCTATAGCATCAAATTTGGTCAACAAATTGGTGACTCATAGGGGTAGTATGCCTACTATACTAAAGCCCAATGCCTTATCAGTCCATTGGGATTAGGGATTCATCTAAAGTATGAAACAAAATAAGGAGACCTTTGACCACAAGCTTTGATCAAGACAAGACCACTTGGCTACCTCAACCACACAATATAAAGGACACATAAAGCAAAGCAAACACACTAACAAGGAAAACATGTGCTCAAATCACTTAGGGAAATAAAAAACAAACCACTATGTATAAATAAAAATTAAGCATACCTCCCTTTCCAGGATCAAAAGGAAATTTCCTTTCATCTCCTTCTTCATTAAATGAATGATAGTACCAAGCATGTTGCTCTTTGGATTGGATACTTAATGGATCACACCTATTTCTTAACACTTCACTTGCTATGATTTCAAGTAGACTATCTTAAAATAGGTCTCCAATGTAAATGTATTCCTCTTGGCCTTGTACACATACCTCATACTGCTACTCATTCTTCATCTAATGATCAACTTGCATCTTCTTTGTAGGCATGACTTCAAGAAGATTAGTTTATTGTTCCTTGGAAGATTGAGGCCATTAGAAGCTTGTTATGACCTCCAAAGGCTGAGGTGAAATTTTCTTTGGCTCTTTTATGACATTTAAAAAAATTCCATCTTGTTTACCATCACTTTCAATCATCTCTAAGGAAGTTGTAGACCCCTTGAAAGACTCAAACTCATTACAAATGTTTTAAAACTACTACCACACATCCTCTTCTTGTCTTTGATTAGCATCATGAAGGGGAACAATAAGAGAAGCTCCTTCATCCTCTTCTTTATAACCCAAAAATACTTCATCCAAGATTTCTTCTTTGACATAAGGAAGGCATTCCTCATTATCAGCACAACAAGAAGACTCAACACAAAGACTCACCTCTTCCTCAATATTTAGGACCTCTTGAGGAATATCATGTTGTATGTCAATTATCATAATATGATTTTGGTTCTCAAGGGCTGAAATATCTTCAATCTCCTTCTCCTTCTTGGTGATACCAAGACTAGGCATCTTGAAATTAGGTGACTTAGCCCAATGAGGCTACCAAGGAGCCACACTTTCTTCAAGAAAAAATTATTAATTATTCTCAACCAAATGCTCCTCTTTAGGTTCCCATACCATAGGACCATCAAGGAAAAGGGTGCTGGGGTGAGAACAAGATGAAATAGTTCATGGAGGTGGCACATAAAACTCAAAATCAGATTGAGAGTGAATTATAGGATATCCTTTTGGAAGCTCTTGAGGAAGGGGAGGTAGACTTTAGGCTAAAATAGCTTAGTTTTATTTCTTCCATTTGAAAATCACTTCATTCAAATCTGATCTAACTTGAACACTTTCTTGAGGGAGGTTAGATGGGGTGTGATTAGGCATATGATCTTATTTTGGGCCTAAACCTTCCATCACACCTTGACTTAGCAATTTCATCCTTGAATCTAACTCTTCAATTTTCTTGGCTAGGTTCTCTTAGAAAATTATCTCTTGAATTTGATAAGAATCATCATGAGGATAAGGAGTACAAGAGGTCTGACATGGAAGATAAGAGGTCTCTTGAGGAAGGGAGGGAGGGGTTTGCATAGGATCAATCTCCTTCTCAACTTCACACTATTTATCAAGACTTTTATCTCCTTTCTTTCCCCATTATTCCACTATCTTATTCTAGCTTAGGTTTTTAGGATTAGGAGTCTCTTCTTGAGATGGTGATGCAATTTGAGGAATGGATGATATGTTCAAGAAACTTGGGATCTCTTTAGGATTATATTCTCAACCTTATCTCCAACATGGGATTTCATATCTAGAATTCTCTTCTTGAGGTGGGGATGTAATGGGAGAGGGAAATGAGATCTTATATTGCACTTAATTTGCTGATGATATTGACTATTGCATCAACTTATTGGCTAAATAAATCTTCCTATCAAGATTTGCTTCAAAAATAAGGTTGGTTTTTCCAACTCTGTCTTCTAACTGATTGGGAAAAAGATGGATTTGATAAGCTTAATTTGGCTCATAGGAGTCATGTAGGATTTATAAAAATCTTGGGGAAATAGATATGAGGGATGATATACTTAGTGAGGCTTCTCCTCTTTAATTCTTAGCCTATCTTCTAAAGATGCAATCAAGCCACCTACATCTAGCATCTCACTTGTGAGCCTTTGACGATTGGCTCTCTCAATAGGTGCCCACTCTCTTTTAACCATCTCTAATGCATCTCTCACCTTATGAATGAGATGACTAGGAACATCTTGACCATGTTCCCTTAGTGTATCAAGCTCTATCATGTACTTCTCATAGCCCAAGAGAGTTTACTTGAAATTTTAAATGGATTTATTAGAGTGACTAGGTTGACTAGGAGGAGCAAGATATTGAGGAGGATGGTTATAGGACTGATACAACTCATGACAAGGTTGATAATGGTTATATTAAAGTTGGTAAGAATCATATTAGAACTGGTAAGGATCATGACAAGGATTATAGGGAATACCATAAGCTTGATAAACCTCATCAACTTGTCTAAAACAATACCCAACACTAAATTTAGCCATGGAACTTCATTAGGAATCAAGAACATAAGGAATGATTATCAACAATCTTCAAAAGGAATACCTAGGTTAGTTGACCAGCTGGTGTAATCTTAGATTTACCATTGATGTTTAGATAGATGCCTACAAAGGCTGATGTGTTGAAATAAAAAACCAAAAATATTTTAACTTCTTGGACTAAGAGTCCCACCATGCATGCCAAAAACTATTGTCATTTGGATTTGTACCCTTTGAGGAGATGTCCCAGCTCTCCTCATCCAAGTGGCAATATTGAAACACCTTTAAGTTGTGGGTAGCTGAAGAATGAAATGAATCTCTATATGGGGCTAGATCCCTTGATTTACCACTTGTAAATAACTATTACACCTAAAATTTGTGAGGGAAAAGGAGGAGAAAATTGAAAGTAAACTATCCAAAAGGAGGTGATACACCAACTTTGTTTATGACTACTAACCAATTGCATGTTACACATGAGAACAATAGACTGACTAGACATACACTTCTCCAATATGCATCTTCTCGCATCAATATTTCATTATGAGGTTTTGATGAATGTTTAGGATAGGAGGACTAGACAAGATGGATAGAATGACACTATTTGAATAGACTAACTCACTCAACCTTGACACATCATAAACACTTCACATGACCTACAAGAATAAGTTTTATGATTGTAAATAGGTGAGAGAATGAGACAACAATGCTAAGGAAATAATAGTCATCACATAAGCAAGATCAATCATTCAAGTAAAAACACTATGAAAATTCATGAAAGAGGTAAAAATTAGTAGTCTTTATTGATCCATGGTATGAAAATGAGTAGGGCTTTGACATACTCATGTGAAACATAATTTATAGGCTAGTTCTTATAGAACTTGAGAGAGAGAGGATAATAAATAAGTCCATAGGTCATAAAGACACTTTTAAAGATGATAAAATGAGTTAATTATGCATGATAAGGTAATGTGAAACTAATCATGAAAATTTAGGAAGCCCAAGTGTCACCCCAAGTCATGAAACTCTTGCAAAGTGGCATGAAATTCCTTGTGTTAGCTTAGAAAATAGCCTTAATGATTTATCCCTATTTGAACATCCCAAAATTGATTATGGACATATATAATGATTTTAATGAGAGGGATGGGTTTTATACATACCTGTCCATGCATTGGTTTTAGTCTTGATCATTTGAATTCCTTTAAAAGTGAGTTATCACCATCTGCAGTCAAAGAAAACTCCTCTTTCACACACCTTGCATAGTTGCCCTTAAATTTGAATTAATTTTCTCATGAAAATCCATAAAATTGGGTTAATTACATGTTTTAAGACCCTTCATGGCTGTAGAGGCATCATGCTCACCCTAAAATCACTTCCACTTATAGTTTTCACACTTCTCACTATCATGTTGACGATGCTAGTTTTGACTGGCTGAGATTAGAGATCTAAAAATTAAAATTAGGAGTTTTTACAAGGAATTAAATGTACATGTATAGTTATTTTAAGTATCAATATTACTTCCAAGTTTATTTCATCTCTTTAAACCTTCTAGAACTTGCACAATGGACAAAACTGTCAAAAATACCCTGTTTTGTACTCCATCCATATAATTTCATATAATCCAAACATATGGGGAGGATATTGAGAGAGAATTATATAAGGTTAAATAAATTTCATGATAATTTCACCCCACTTTGATATCCCTCCAACCTCATCTTCCCAATCGAATCCTTATTTAAATGTTTGCAAGGGTTTTGAGTGTTTTAAGCTCTTAGGTTTTGTTCATAAAGCCCTAAAACTAGAAATACCAAAAAATTCAAAAAATACAAGGTTAAATACCCTTTTAAACACCTCCAAACTTTTTTTATATCTATTCAAATCTTTAAAGGAGATGCAAGCATTCAAAATTTAGCCTATCGAGTCCTTCCTTCCATCTACATAGGTCTAATGTTTCCTTTGAGACAAAAATGGATTCCCCTACAACTTATCTATGTTGAAAAAACTTTATCACATATAAATTGACCCCCAAAACATTATAAATTAGGTTAAAATTCTTATTTAAGGCTATACATGTGAACAAATCCCCATTTAGACATTAGGCCTAAACCCTACCTACTACACTTGATTGCAACTCTTATGGGTTTGGACCACCTTTTGAGTTTCACCATTTATTTATTTGTATTTTATGTTTTTATAGGTATTAGCCAGCTTTACAAACCTCTCAGAAAGGTCCAACCAACCTCTAGTTTACTCTTTTATCTCCCATCCCTAAGATTGCAGGGTTTGCAACCTAGGGAAGTACCCTCTATTTGAGACAAAATAGAGGGAAATTACCCTATTATCATAGATAAAATTAATGTTTGAAAATATTATTCAGGTGATGGAGACTCTATATACCAAATTTGGGCTCTTGATCAGTTCAATAGAGCCCCTACTCCTTCAAACTCGAAGGCAAACTATATAAGGTTTCAAGATATGGATTGTGCCTTGATTGATATGAGTCTTTTATCTATTTAATATTCACTATGATAATGTCATGAGGATATTATGACCATATTTAAGGTATTATATTCTTCATTTACCCCTCCAACCTCTCATGTACCCTTTCATACACTTAAACTCATAAGACTGTGTATAATTTCTTGATTGTGTTTTGTGTCTTAGAAAGGGACTTGTAATTGACCATGCTTGTTTGGGATTGATAATAGTGTCTAAAATATTCCCTATATTCCATTAGGACCATTTTTTACTTGCTTGGATCTATTTTTTCATATTTTATAGGCTAGATCCTCATCTAAACACATAGTTTAGTTTACCATCTACCTACTCAATTGTGAATATTTTGAATGTTGGGAAACATGTAGGCAGTCATGGAAGACAAGTCACAATATATCATCATATTTAGGTGGAATTTAGACTCATTTGAAACATCATTCATCTTCTAACCCTGATGATTCCATGTTTAAACTTCTATCATGGACTGTGTAGGAGTTTGACCCTTGTTTATAGGTGAATGGTTTCTAGGTGTTTATGAGCTTGAAAGATCATCATGTTTATTTATTAAGACACATAAAACATTTGAGGAAGATTAAAATCACATTTAAAACTATTAAACATGCCCTAACACTCATATATTTCAAGAAATAATAACCTTCTCAACCTGAACCTTATGTTGGCTATAGGTGAATATGCCTAGGCCATTTGTATGGACTATCACTTCCACTAATGGATGCAAACCATCTTCCATACCTTCCTTGATGATTATCTTGCCAAAATTTGTATTTATTAGTGAAAAAATACATTTAAAATTATTTCTAGCCATCAACTTTACTCATTAGGCCTAAAATACTATTGACTCATCTTGTTGTAGACAACACTGTGGAATTTCAGTGTTTAAAAGGCAAGTTCAAGCCTCTTGAAAACCAATTTATTCAACTCAACAACCTCTATTATTTTGGAAATAAATAGACCTGTATGGGAGATTAACAATGAATGCATTTGGATGTCTTAGAAATGAATATAACTCTATATAATGATACCTAAAAAGGGGCTTAGACCTCTATTTTCAAATTTTTGGGATTATGTCCCAAAACTTAGTCACTAAATGCTAGAAGGTGATCTTCAACTTTGACTAGAAATATAACGCTTCAAATATGTCTAACATGGTATATACACACATTAGGACTTAAAGGTGAGCTTATCCACATGATTCAACACTCTAAAACAACTCTTTAGCTCTCTGTTAAGCCACTTGTAGGTGGTCATTCCATAGTGCATGTATCAAGGACGAATAAGTTGGTAGAATACATGATTTATGAGAATTAAATGAGTTTTAAGCTCCCTAAATGATTAAAAATAGACTCATTTCATTATAAAATCCTTTCTTAGCTCAAAAAATCCTTCTTAGCATGATTAGTCCTATGAGGGTACCTATAGGTGCATGTCAATGGCAAAATATGTGTACATGTTGTTTTTTATTGTCACAATCCCTTTATACACTGCTTGAAGGATCCATTTTTTTCCCAATTCTAGAGACATATTCATCATCTTTATAACTTAAATATAATTACTTTAGCATTCTAGATAGCTACATACACATGACTACAATGAAAAGTAGATAAAGAATTGACTATGTGTATATCAAAACTGAATGTTTGATCAAGGTATGGTGTTGTAGGACCAAATATGGAAGTTAGGTGTAATATAAGGTATTTAATCATGGAAAACATCATATATCCTTCACATGAATCTCCTACATATAATATAGCCTTTTTCAAGTAGTGAAAATGATTGCCATTCCACTTGAGACATCAACCTGCAAACTAAAGTAAAAAACCCATGATATCTTTACCAAACATGAAAATAATAATGGAAAGAATTATAGGGGAGATAAAACATCATCTAGAACCAATCTCAATAATTGGATTGTATGTACTTCTCCAAACCAAGGTAAAACCTATGGGGTGCATATATTAGCAAACAAATTGGATAGGTCAACTTCTTAGGAATGGTTCATAAAGCATAGGTCACCATTCCTCTACAAAAAAACATTAAATATAATTTTACTAAGTGTAGAAGACACCTCAAGGATCATTTTGCATTAAACCTCTCTTGCCGACTATACCAACTACAAACCTAAAGACCATTTTTTCTTGCCAAGCTTAGTGAAAGGAGAGAGAAGTGATTTTCTTCATTTATTTGAGATTATGATCATAATGATCACTAAATAAAGTGTGTGGAAGACCAAGAGACACTAATGAAGTGTCCTCATCTGTAGGAGGCTATACAATTTTGTACACCTTGTTAAATACTTATTTTTTCCAAGAAAACTAATTTTTATTCTGAAGAACATACCATGTTTTAGTTACAAATAGTTAATTAGGACATATTAAGACACATGGGGAATAACATCATCCTTTTACACCTTCATATCTCGTAAGGAGACTGTACAAGTCATTTAATGCTCATTTTGAGCCTCAAAAGGACATAAGGACTAAAATGACTAATGACCAAGGCTAATATGACATTAAATTCCATAAAATGACCTATAATACACCTTATTACCAAATATTGTACCCATTAAAACATATAAAAATCAATTTTTTACCTATAGGGGTCCCAATTTGACTTACAGGGTCAAATTTGGTCAACAATACCCATTCATTGTCTTTGAATAATCATGATTTAGAAACATGACATAAGATTCAATAATATCAATGAAAGTAATGTATATTTACTATTGTATGCATGGATAATATGAAATCCATATGTGCACATTTTTTAGCTCCCAACTATATGGCATTGATGACTTGTCTAACTATAGGACCAATCTTTTAGATTTATCTATGGTTAAACCTAGTTTATTGCATATAATTGTGGGCATCACATTGGTTGAGGTACCCAAGTCAACCAAAACAATATGTAAATTATTACCAAAAACTTTAATGGTTATAAAAAAAGATGGTACCTTAGATTTATAGTTGTCCAAAACCATGTTGGTATGAGCATCCTTTCATGTTTTAGTGGATGGTCTCCTAATTAAGGCCTTGAGAAATAATTATCTTTATTTATTAATCTAAGATAGCTCTTGAAGATTGATTTTTACCTTGATATTCTTCATATCTTTGAATATATTATATCCATATTTTTTATATTACTCTACACTTTATTTTTGATCACTCCCTTTTGGAGGGGGCAGATTCTTGTTTGCCTTAGGATTTGGATGAGTAGTATCATTATTATTTGAAGGCATTGAAGTAGTAACAATGTATTTATTACTCAAGTTGTATTTTTTCCTATGGAACTATTGAAATACATGGATTTCATTTTTATTATCTTTAGGTTCATTCTCATCATCCACTAGGAAGGAGAAATAATAGGTTTCAAAGACCATTTTTATGTTGGAAGGAGCTAGAGTAATAGAAGGAGGTGGATCTAACTAATTTTAAAAACATTCATACCTATCCATTTCCTTTTAAAAAATCTCTAAATTAGTGTAGAACTCTATGCAATCTAACTCACTATGATAAGATGTATTGTGGACTCATCACCAATTAGGCAATGTTGCTTCTAAGATGTTTATTTCAAGCCTCTTGTTAGGTGGATAATATTGTGTTGTTTATAGATCTATTGAAGGCTATGTTTTACATTTGATATGAAAAAATATGATTGGAATTTTGTCCCATGGTGTTTCCCATTCATTTTTAAATGTTTAAGAACTCATTTCTCAATTTCTATACCATTCATTGGATAACATTCAATTCTAATTTTGTAGAATTAGAGTTAGTATCTTATGTAATATCAACATTAACTAGTATCAAATACTAGTTTTGATTTTTTTGATTAGGTATAGACACAAGATTATTAAGAAATATGAGGTGCTAGTTAGGTGGAGCATGAGATAGAGGTAATTGTGTCTAAACTTGGTTCTTATTTTGAGCCATAACATTCTTATTAGTATTCATAATAGGATTAAGGGCTATAAAATTAGGACCAATACTAGGTGGGGCCAATTTTTTTAAATGAGGATTCAACTACTTATCAATATTGATAGCTTAAACATAAGATAATGTAAATTAATTAATACCAAGTGAACTATAGAGGAAGACAACTATCATAGAGTTTGAAGCATTCTTATACATTTTAAGGGTTAATGCAACACTGAGTTTATAGTCATTGTCAACTTGAATATACATGTTTTGGAATATTACATTGAAGACTCTAAATAATTCATTGAGATCTCTCTCATGCTTTTAAAATGTTTTTATATGATGTTTAGACTAGTGACCTATCTAAACTATGCGAAAAAGGTTTCTTGAGGTTGGTTCTAAGAGGTAATTGAATCTTCTAGAATATTGGGGAACTAGTCATAATCAATATCTTATAAGATAAAAGGGAAGATTTTGCATGCCACATCTTTATGGGTTATATTTATCATCCCTAAATCAATATTAAAAGCCTTTTTATGTTATTTATCAATCCTTCCTCCCAAAGGAGAAAAGGTAGGAAGATACTTTTCAAGGTTTCTAGGCAAATAATGCATGTCTTTAGGAATGCTAATTACATAACCAACTAGCCAAAATAGGGCCATTGTATGTGGAGGGAGACAAAATATTATAATTAATGAATATGATCAATTTTGGGGGTCTCCTTAAGATGCCTCTATTTGACCTAACTTTTTTATGGATATGTAGTGGTGGGAATGGCAGGCCAGTGCTAAAGGTGGACCTAGTTAATATTTAGGGTCTATCAAGTATAAAGCAAGTGATCTTTTAAAGAAATGAAAAGGGGGCCCTCTTATGTAGAATGAAATGATATAGTTTTTTTTAACCAAGGTCTCCCTAATAACATATAAAATACATGTGTTTGGTAATATTAAGAATAGAGTGGGTAATATGAGAGGTCCCACTTGTAGAAGCAATATGATATGTCCAAGAGTATCTTTTGTATGGACATAAAATGTTTTTAATACCCCAGATGTATGTTGTATATCTTGTTCCTTATAACCAAGAGAATGTAGAAATGTTATGGTGCACACATTTTCACCTCATCCATTATCTATCATGACACTATGAATTGGTTATACACTAATATATGCTCTAAATAATAATGCATGTCTATTAGAATCATCATCAAAAAAATTATAATCATAAAAGGTAATAGATGTATGTGATATTATCTTACTTGTAATTATACCAATGATGATATAAATTAGATGTCCATATGATGATGGAGGATGATGAACATTATATGTATAATGTACTCCATAATTTTTCTTATTAGCTTGTGCTTCATGATTTGGAAAGGGAACTTTATACATTTGTAACTTTGTATTGCCATTTTTTTTGGATTATCCTCTTCATTAGGTGTTGTGATGTAAATAATATTCTCATCAATGAGGTCTTTAATTTTATGATTGAACTTCATACATCTATTGGTACAATTTATAACACCTCTATGATAATCATAAAATTCATTTCCATCAAATTTTGTGGATTGTGGTCTAGATGGGTCTATTTCAAATCATGGAAGAAGTGTAATGACATGACATTCAAGAAACTTTTACATTATCACATGATGAGGTGAAGGTATCCTTAAGAATTACCTCCTTGGTGGAGCTTATAGTTCAAGATTAGGTCATGCTTAAGATATAGCATTTACTGTAACTTTAGATTCATTTTTTCTATCATTATCTTTACTCTTATAATTAGGATTACCTTGAAATTTTATTATTGAATTAGAAGGAACATTGGATCTATACTTGAGATTATTCAATGTAATCAATTTGACCTCAAACTCTTTAATTATATGGAATAATTCATTAAAGTATTTAAACTTATCAAATATGATAGAATCTTGAGGAGTGGTAAGCAAGATTTAAATAAATATATCTTGAAGCTAATTATCATCAATTCTATTTGTCATTTTCTCAAGCATAATATCTTATCTTAGAACACACTCACTAAATATCTCACTTGAACCCTATTTGATCTTTATAATTTGAGCATAGGATTATTTATCACCAATATTGATTAACAAAATGAGCAAAAATTGATTTTACAAAGGATTGAAATTTATAATTGATAAAAGATGAAGATCATAGAATAATATGAGAGCATAATATTTTAGATTGCATGGAAAGAGCTTAGTTAAAAATATTTCATTATCTACATAATCTATATAAGTTTCAAGGAAGGTATGAAAATGCTATTCAAGATCACCTTTGCCTTTATAAAAAGGAAGCTTAGGAGCTAAAAATCCATTTGGAAAATGATATGATGCACTATAAGGAGCCAAGGGGTTATGCAATAAGGTACTGGATTCTAAAGAAAGGCTAGTATGAGAGATGGTTTGCTAGATAGTAACTAACTTAGTTTGCATGAGAAGAAGGGATTTCTAAAGGGAATTAATAGTTGTAGTAATGGGATGAGTGTAGGTAGTATGATTAGGCACATGCATGGATAATTGAGGGGAAGTAAGAGATGTTCCTAGGTCAAGGGATAAAGGTGTATAAGTGACCAAGGGTGTATAAATAGGCATAAGTTAAATGGTATAAGTAATAATATTGGAAGTAAGGGATTTGAGATTGTGAAAGGGTAAAAATTGATAGGAGGAAGATAAATTATCTTTATTCTCACCTTTAGATTAAATAAGTATGTAGATGATGTTATTCACCCCATGAAGTTATTTTTGGAGCTCTTGACAAAATCTAGATAATTATTTCACTTTTTCTTGGTCTAATTCATTAATATCATTTTTATTAAGGAGTGTTTATTGTTCATTATCATATTTTTCATTAGTAGTAATATTATTATTTTCAATTTAAATTTAATTTTCATCATGACTTGCCATTTCTAAACAAACCAAAGGGATATCCATATGTGAAAAATGAGTACCACTTAATCTAGCACTACACCTTAAAGGCATACAAAACAATTCAAAGTAACACAATTAATGAAGAAAATAAAGTAAAAAGAAAAAATAAAAAATAAAAAAGAGAAAAGAAAAAAGAAAAAAGAAAAAAGAAAATTTTATTTTTGAATAGGAGACAAAAAAATTCAACTAGATGTTGAAAGAAAGAGCCTCTACGTTGGTATTTATTTTAGGTGACAAGATAAAAAAATTTAATGACAAATTACTCCATGGTAAAAAAATTTTAATTATTATTTTATGGATAATATCCAAGGTTGAATACTATATTCTTTCAATGTTAAGAATTTAAAAAATTAAATTTAAACCCTATGACAAAAATTAATAATCAACAAGTAGTGTTCGAATTAAAATATGGGTTCACCAAAATGTTTACACTAGAATTAATTAGGATAAAAAATGAAATATAATTGGAAATGTATACTATTTAAATATTATCTAGGAAGTTAAATAATATATATACATTAAATATACAAATCTATAAAATTTACAAAACTTTTAAATTACTAAAAATGAAAATTAGGATTAGGGTTAGAGATATGTCCTTGTAAATCAAATATGTTTTAAACTATGTTATTCACTGATTGATTGTGATTATCTATAACTATATATAAGAACATACAAACATAGAGTTGATTAAAAATAATAACTCACTATATTCTAAGACAAGGGTGTAGAAGGTGGATAAGGTTGTAGTGCATCATTGTCTACCATTGTAACTTTGTTTAGAAAGATTG
The DNA here is from genome assembly GCA_037957365.1 of Torreya grandis. Taxonomy (NCBI): domain Eukaryota; kingdom Viridiplantae; phylum Streptophyta; class Pinopsida; order Cupressales; family Taxaceae; genus Torreya; species Torreya grandis. Next base: position 552,983 of record JARHVA010003329.1, on the reverse strand, counting down.
TAAACCATATATAAAAACTTAGGCTTAATCACCCCAATCTATATACTATCTAATTTTGTATGGTGCCTATTTGGATGTACAAATGACCTAAAAAATCAAAACCCTAGACTACATAAGTACACAAAATAAGATCAAATGTAAAAGAGGGGAAAAATTGGGAGGTGGGATATGTTAAAGCTATCCTCAAAAAACCTTTGCTAACTAAGTGATACCTACATAGTCCAAGTGGAACCCATGCCAATTTACTTCTCCCTTTAGGGAAGATCATGTGAATGAAACAAGTAATATTTGATTGTAACAATCTTGAAATAAAATAATATAAGGCTTGGTTGGATATTATGATATTATAGAAAACTTACAATAACAATTTTTACTTAGAATATAGATGTTCTTTGTCAATAAGAAATTGTAATAAAATCAAGAGGTTTCAAGTGTAAGCCTCAATGTGATTTTATAGTTGAATATTTTGATTTTTTTATAACCAAACTATTGGTTTTTGTGGGAGAGTCATTATGAATCATGTCTTTTAAAAAGTGGACCATTAAAACACTATGGAAATAAACACACTACAAAATAAGGACACAATGCATCTTTGTCTAATAGTGCACACTTGTCTTGGATAAAGGCTTCTAAAACTAAAGTGATAATGAAGTATATGCCAAAAATGGATGAATAGGGATAGAATAGGGAAGTCTTGGAGATATGCATAATAGTAAATCTAGGACAGATTTACATAGGTTCAACACCAAATACTACATAAAATAGATAAATAAATTATATTAATTATAATATCTAGGATAATATAATTCATGAGAGTGATTACATTTTATAGCCTTTCCATTTCCTATAAACAAGGAGATGAGGCTTATCAAGATATACCACTAAAATCTCAAACATTATTATCTCTACCTTTATTTTCTCACACAAACTTATTTCCTAAAATATCTCTAGAAACTCTTAGCTATGTGAGTTGGTTTACCAACCAAATAACTCACATTATTTTATCACACATAAATATATTTATTTATGTGATCACAAATAAATTCCTAATATTCCCCCCTTAGTACGAACATGGTGGAAAAATATTCACACTTTCATATGCATTATGCTCACTAATATGGCATGCCCAAGTATTTATCTCATGACCTTGATCCAAAGAAAGGCTCACTCCTTCCATGGTTTTAAATATGTTTACCAAAAACCTTGACATGAACATGAACTTCATCAATTGTCCACCTCTAATGGTTTTCTAGATCTACCACAAACCTTTTCAATATCCATGAATTGTCTTACATTAGTGGTTTTTGTTATTTCACTATATGTTTACATCAAGGAATTATATTTGTAATTTCTCATTAATTACAATACTTAAACATGCATGTAATTCTATTCTTATTTTTAGAAAGCAAAAACATAACTGAAAAACAAGACACAAATGTATTATGCGACCCCATCGCTTGTGGCTAACATTAGTGGTTTTTGTTTTTTCACTATATTTTTACATCAAGGAATTATATTTTTAATTTCTCACTAATTACAATACTTGAACATGCATGTACTTATATTCTTATTTTTAGAAAGAAAAAACATAACTAAAAAACAAGACACAAATGTATCATGCGACCCCATCGCTTGTGGCTAATGAGAGGTCATTATTTGACCTCCTTTCTCCATTTCCTCCTCCTCCAACATATGAAACTACTTACTCAACCAATGAAGTCTTGAAGATTAAATGCATATTGTTTTGAAAGGAATAGAGTCCCCCCATAAGATTTACATATTTGGCATTTGACTCAAGACATCGCATATAAGTGATAATGCATCTTTATACAACAATTAATTTTTATTTCAACAATATGATGACACATAATTAATGGCTCACTAAAAATACTTTGAATCTTTGACAAGAAATGACATATTTTAAAGGATTTTTTGATATGACTCTTTTGATAATGACTTTTACAAACATTGATAATAACTCATCAATTTTTAATATAGCATAAGGCTACTATTAAAATATTTGACCAACTAAATTATCTCATAATACTTAAATAAATAAATAATACCAAACATACCTAGTTTTAATATTCACCTAGACAAGACTCACAAATGACTTTGACACTTTAGAATATTTGTACATATTAAAAAAATGGACCTCTAACTTATAAATACAAATTTGCATGGCATCTTTTCTAGACTTAATTCAAATTATTTTTCTTAAGACTTATATGACACAAACTATAGAATATATAAATAATTAAACCTAAACTATATTATAAAACTATAAAAAGACTCAGAAATTAATATCATCTACCATACAAAATTGTAATTTGGAGTGTAAAATGGTGGATGATTTGGTAGACTTGTTGTGAGGCATGGGCAATTTGAGGTGGATGACACTAATAACTTGGAATAGAAATTGATATCCAATGGCAAGGGGAGATCAGGTGACTAGTGTTGCATGATAGATACGTTACCCTTTTTGGAGTCATTACTCAGTGTAGGGATAATTCAATGTTGAGTCCCAAAGACACGTGCTGGACTGCACTAAATAGATTAGTTGGCTATGAAATGATATATTTTTCTAATTGAAATAGTTCATTGAGTTGAATATAAGGTTGGTCCAATGTAACCCAAATTAAAACTATTAATCAGGCTTGATGAGATGTGTATAGTTTATTGATGGTAGAGTTGGATGTAAACAAAACTTAGATCTACATATTTAATGGTTTCAATTCACTCTACTTGGAAAAATCAAATGACAACAACTATTTATATGCATATCATCCACCACATTCATTCAAATTAAAAATGAATCAATTGATTGACTGACAATAGCTTTGTATGAACAGGTTTGATGATTAAACTTTCACAAAAATTTATGATGTTGCCAACATGATCCTTTTTAGTGTAATGCAAATTATGTCATAACTATTGTGTACAAAATGCATGTATTGAAATCCATATTAAATGCTTCCAAAAATCTTAAACTAAATGATCTACTTAGCATTCATAACTATTGATACTCTATTAACAAAGCATAAAACTATTATAAACTCTTATAACAAACTAGTGATCACTCTAAAAAAAGCTAAGGATCAAACATGGATCTAATACCAAATAATAAATTTGAGATAGATTTACACAAGTTTAACACCAAATACTACATAAAATAGATAAACAACTTCTATTGAATATAATATTTGGGATAATATAATTAATGAGAGTGATTACATTTTATAGCCTTTCCATTTACTATAAATAAGGAGAGAAGGCTTATCAAGATATACCGCTAAACTCTAAAGCATTATCCTTTCCACCTTTATTTTCTCACATGAACTTATCTCCTAAAATCTCTCTAAAAACTCCTAGCTACCTGAGTTGGTTTACCAACCAAATAAATCACTTACATTATTTTATCAAACACAAATATAATTATTTATGTGAGCACTAATAAATTCCTAATACATAATAATTTGAGATTTTGAGGGATTCTTTAGAGATTATGGGTTATCATAATGATAGATAGAATAATAAAGGTAACGATGTCAAGGACAAACATTATCAAACATTTATTGATTAAATTTTAGTTTATACACTACCACAAAGTTTCCAAATCTAAAATAAATCAAAGTATAAATCCCTAGCCTAAGTTTGAATACCATTTACAATGTTATTCCAAAGGTTTTGAAGTGTTTAAGACCATACACAAGATTTCAATGCATACTAGTATTAAACATGATTGCACACACTTTACTAGGTGTAAAAACTACATTTAGTTTAAATTCCATCTTTAGATTATTAGATATGTAAGAAACACTTAGACATAAGGGGTGGATAAGGTTATCTCAACATTTCTCTTTCACCTATTATCCTTATTTTATAGTGATATTTTAGTACACAAGTAGGGTTTAAATCAAATATAAGGATGATAAAGACATTTATATGGGTTCATATGCATGTATATGTATAAGAACCCTTATCAGATGTAGGCATAATTCATAAAATAGTCACATATTGACATAAAAGCATAGGATAGTTCTAGACCATATCAATTAGTAACACTTTGTGAGGGATTCTAAGAAGTAAGAATGTGTCCATGCTCATGCATACACTCTATTTCTAGATCTAAGCATTCAAAAACCATTTTCTTATCATTATTGATGATTGTACTGACCCCAGATCTATATAAACATAAAATAAGATAATTACTCATTCCTTTAGTATTCACATAAATAGTAAGTTACTGTATTTAGGTAGTTACATATAGATTTATGTAGTTATTATATATCTTAAGCAATTTAAATTTTCAATTAGTATTATCTTATTAGGGTTACATTAATCCCAAAATAGGTAAAACATATTGGTAAACCCATTCCCTTGTATTGAACATTTTTAACCCTACATTCCTTGGGGTTTTCTTCTAATTTCATAGAATTTTAGATTTTTGTATTTATCTCTATTTTTTCAAATTTTATTTCTTTTTTTCCCTTATCAAATCATGGTTATAATGGATATTCATAATGTTTATTTTCTAATTCAATCTAATATAATCATAATTATATGTTTTCCTTTAATATGTTAAATCATAAATAACCATTCAAGAAAATGTATCAAATATTTGCAAAATAATAAGGTTGAAACTAATCATGAAGAATATTTCACCATCCTTAGTAATTCATATTGTTTAAACACTAAATTTTAAATTTGTTTGGTCACCACTAGATCTCAAATAGACAAAATAAACCCTTTCATTCCTTCACCCCTTATAATTTTAGGTCTTGATGTTTACCCCTCACTCCCATTATTCACCTTAGGTTTATCTTAGATCCCATGGTGCATGTTGTTACAAGTAGAAGAGGTATGATACCCCATCATGTGAAACAAAATGAAGGAAGTAAAAATATTCCTCCTCATCCCCATCCACTAGACACAATGACAAAAAATCCAACCAAGGACTATGATATCATTGATCAATTTATAAATACAACTATAATTTCCATGTAAGAACTATTCACTAGGGAACCTATATATAAAGACATTATATATACAACTATGCTCTTAGTTACATTACTCTAGATTTCAAATTATACCTAAGACTTTACCTACTTTATATCATGTAATGCCTAATAAATCTCATTCTAACATATTCTTAGGTATACAATGGATACATGTAGTGTATGTTTTATCGTATACTATTAATCAATGTGTGAAGTTTATATATGAAAGAGATTTTTATACATGTCTTTCATATAATATACTATTTAAATACTATAAATCAACATATCCTAATAATTGATGTAACCCACAATCAATATATTTTCACTCTAATCTAATACCTTCAACACAAATTATACCACTATAACGGATGCACATATATGAAATTGGATAGTTTAGAAATATTAATGAATAATAATTAAATGTATGTCAAAGTAAGATCTAAGACTTTACCTACTTTATATTATGTAATGCATAATAACTCTCATTATAATATAATCTTATGTAGACCATGAATACATGTAATGTAGGTTATACCATATAATTTTCATAAATGTGTGAATTTTATACATGAGGGACATTTTTATACATTTCCTACATATAATCTACCATTTAAATACTATAAATCAGCATATCCTAATAATGGATGTAATCCAAAATCAGTTGATTTTCACTCTAATCTAATAAATACACCACAAGTTATACCACTACAATGGATACACATATATGAAATTGGAGATTCAAGAAATATTAATGAAAAATAACCAATTGTATGTGCATCAATCCAATAAGAGATAATAAAAAACACACAATAATAAAATATTCCATATCTTTATTTACTAGTTAACTTAGAGATTTTGATTTATATATTCAGGAGAAAAGAGGATAGTGATGATGATGAGAATTAAGTTCCAATGAATATATAAGACTATTTGTGTGATCTTAAATTTACACCTATTGGTCTAGGGTAATACATGGATGATTTAAAGCTAATTTAGATAAAGGGAAAGCATCTCTTTTATATATAACTAAGGATAACACTTATTAAAATAAAAGTCTACCATAACATAATTAAATGTTAGGTGCTCCTCTAATGCAATTATTTGTAAAATTCAACATCAATTGAAATAAAAAGGCATAGTATATTGCACAATTCATCATATAGTCATACCAAATATGTATGACAGATTCAATGAATAATATAAAGATAATTAATGTAGAATAATTTATCAAATTATATATTACTAGTGCACAATATAGTCTATGTATTATAATACAAACATTTCATGATATGCATTTGATTATTTTATCTACTATTCAACATGGAACACATGATTGGTCATAATATCAAAAAGGGAGACTATATTTTTCTCACCATTAGATAATGGGAAATCACATAGATAATTGTTAGACATTACAACATTATATTCAAATATTTAAATATCAAGGCATTATCATAGTAATAAAAATACATGATGAGGTCAAAGTCACAAATAACTCAATATCATAGTTTATTCCTCAAAGGAGATAGTTCACATACCAAAATATCCTCATATAATATTGACTTTTTTACTTGAGTGCAACCTTATTTATATCACTAAAAACATAGGTTGACATGAGCATGCCTCAATCTAAGGGAGTCAATAATAATTCATATTATGATTATCATAGATGCACATGATATTCAACTAGTAAATGTATCAATTTATGACATAAGATATAATACATTATCAATATCATACTATTGAGTTCCATGATGGTAGAACACTCATTCTTGACTCAGGGTTACAACTTATCCCATTTAACCCAAAAATGGTTCCATAAAAAAAATAGACATATCTCTGAGTATATAATATAATACACATGTTATAATGACTACTATAGTTTCATGACATATACATGCTCATGATATTATGACAACAATGATGGATATTGTATAGTATATGATCACTTTTATCATTTTGACATTGATATAAATGTTGATCCTCACCAATATTGTGTGAATTTCACAATAATAGATTTGGGACTCATATTAAGATATCCCATTGATGGAATCATTAGTTAAAATTACATAAAAAATTATAAAAATATAAAACTCATAAAAATACAAAAAATCAAAATATTAAAAAAATCAAAAATCAAGACCTACATAATAGACTTAAGGTGTGTATTTCTTAGTTACATGTTTTGTTTATGTTTCATCATATATGGTACATTATATATAAAGTTTTTAAATGCAAAAGTGTTTCACTATATACATGAGTGAGATGCAAGACAAACAAGTTTCATATGACATATACACATAGATGCAAGACATTCCTAGACTGAGGAACAACCTTCCTAAATTTGGGCATGATTTCACTAGGGGCATATTTTTATAGTTAGAGATGGTTTATATACTTTTGAATTCATGGCTTTGTTATGGAATGTAATGATTAATTTTACAAATTTATCACCCTGTAACATGTTTATGTTATCATATTTTATAATTTGTTATTTTTTAATTTAGTTTTTGTTTACATCATGATTCACATGGTCTTGTTCACCAACTATCAACTAAAAAATCCCAAAGGGGTTAGGTTTAAATTTATAGCATAGAAAATTGTAAGAGTATTCATTTTTTACTAAGGTTGTTTTTTCCTTTGGTGTTAGAATACAAGTATGACTAGAAATTTCCCCAAAGGTGTATGTTATGCCAGAAGGGAAATAATTTTATGTTTTTATTAAAGTGACATTTCATAAAGTGAAAGAGTGTATATCAATATTTTTACCTCGCTTAAAACCTATGAATGTCAAATTTGTCTCACATTTTGTGCATAAATTGTTAATCAATAATAATCTAATGTTTTTAGTGGATGGGATGAGGGAAAATGAGGTGGTGTGTTCCTTCATAAGGTGTGGTAATGAATTGCATATGGAGGATATGCTCCATTTCGTGGTGAGTTTGAGTAATATAAAAATGGTGGGAAAGGGAAAGACTATACATAACATGAATTTTATGAATTATTTAAAGGTGATATAGGTGGTGATGGTGAGGGAAATTGATAAGGTATTTGATATGTTATACACAAATAATCTTAAGAAGATACACATGCAAAGTTTAGTGACATGTAACCTCTATTATTACAATCTATAACTTCCATTGAACTATTTTAGTTACCTGATACATGATTGAAACAAGTATCAACTAAATGAAAATAGGTTTAAAATATCAAATGTCACCTTTAAAAATGTACAAAATGTAGCACATGTTAGTTTAGATGTTTGAAATAATTAGATGTAAGTATTTCTTGTGTTTTATGTTGTTTATGGTTTTCCATCATGTCCCATTAGTAGCTAATGTTTAAGAAACACATTGACCTTGATCACAGGGTCATGAAATCCTTATCCTTTATAAGTTCAACATGAATTTATAGCCACAAAAACTTGAATTCTATTGTCCAACCATGACAACTATTTTTAAAATTCAATAAAATCAAGATACATCTATAACTCATCTCTTTATCAACAATCACTCTAAAAATGGAATAATAATTAAGTATGATTTTACCAATTTAGATATAATTAATATTAATCTACTATTTATAGATACATTTATTTCATTTTCATGTAAATCAATTTTCCTATAAAACACACACAACTTTAAAATAAATATTTTCTAATTTTTTTGGTTACCAATGATTATTTTTTAATTTCACACATAACTTTTGCATTGTAAAAAAAATGAATGCCATCAATGATTATGTTACAGAATATGGTGTAACTATACAAACATGAATTACATCAACATGTCAAAACACATTTACATTGACTAGATTAAAAATATACATGGTAAAAATATTTGGAAGCATTAAAACAATGAAAGTTATATACCTATTTGCATTATCAACAATGTTCTTCCTCTTAATTGTTACAATTATAGTTGTGTATTTTAATAAGCAGAGTTTCTTTGTTTATAAACAATCTATAGAAGTAGCCAAAACTGATGCTGGTGTGATTAGGTCACTTATAATTACAAATTAAAATATGAAATATTTAACATGATCAAAATTGATTTAAATTTTAAAAATGTGGAGATCAAAGACTTGCTACTACTTATGTTTCTAAATAGACATTATGTTCTCTATATTTGTATAAGGATGGAGTTGGCTAAATATGGACTAATTTTTTTTCATTGTTAATTTAAGAGAAAAAAGGCTTAGAAGAGTATGGAAAAATTATTTGGTTGAAAGAGATCTAAGAGTGGGAGATATATATAGGATCCATATTGGGTGTATCTTCTATGATTATAATACAATTGCACCAATAAGTACTTTACCTATCATCAATAATATATACATGTAACGTTGTATAAATGGTATTGTTTAAAATAGTCTTGTACCAAATTTGGGTGTCTACAATACTTTAACGTACCCATAATGATTATCTTCAAGTATTACCTTCTATATTTTTACTCTATAAATTCTAATACTGACAGCGGAAAATGTAGACACTTATATTTGGAATTAGACACTTGACAATGTATAATTTGAATAATCTTTTACATAATTTACTTATGCTTAAATACAAAACTCTCATTCACATTATTACTAGTCTCCACCTGAAGAGATAAATATAATTCTTAGATTGCAACCTAATATGATATCACTATTCATGTTCTATGGATAGGTCTACACTTCTTTAGATAGTTTTATTTTCAATCACTGTCCACTTAGGTTAGAGCTATCTATGTGCCCTTTAATGGATATGTTTCCAAATTCAAATTATTCATATAGTTTAGATTTTAAATTTTTCATATTGGTTTTAAGGAAAGCACTCAAAGAGTCAATTATATAATAAAATAAAGCCTAAGACTTATGTATTTATCACTATAAATTACTTTGCACATTAAGAGAAACTAATCTAAAGTTTCCAAGTCTAAAATCCATCAAAGGTGAAATCCTTGAGCTAAATTTTAATACCATTTTCAAGGTCAATTGATAGTTTTTCAAGTGTTGAAATCCATACATAGGATTGCATTGCATGTTAATATTACATAATATTAAATACAATCAGCTAGGTGGGAGAACTACATTCAATTTGACTTCCTTATTTAGAGTATTGGATATGTAATAAACATAGGTGTGGCTAGGGTTAGATACACATTTTGATTTCACTTGTTATCCTTATTTTACAATGTTATTTTAGTGCACAACTAGGGTTTGAATAAAGGAGAAGTATAATATAGACATTCATGCAAGATCTACGACATCTGCATGCATATGAACTCTTATCAGATACAAGTGGAATAGTCAAGATATTCATAGATCTAAAGATGAATGTAAGACATATCCACACCCTATCATATAGTACCACACTACAAAGGTGTAAATGAGGTGAAAACTTGTCAAGGCTCACAAAAATAATTTGTTTCCATATCTGAACACTCATAGAACCTTTTTATGATCATTGTTGATGATTGTATCTTGCCATAGATATGTATAGACCTAAAATAAGATAAGTACTCATTACTTTAGTATTTAAATAAATAGTAAGTTTCTATATTCTTCTAGTTACACTCAGATTTGTTTAGTTATTCTACATATTCAAGAATCTAACTTTTAACTATTTTTATCCTATTAAGTTGTGTAAATCCAAAAATAGATAAATTACTAGGCTAAATATATGAAATACATATCTCATATTAAAGGATTATGTGCATGATATATAAGATAAGTAATAAAATTATTGATATCTAATATTTTAATATATTATTTCAAAATCATGAATGTCATAAATAGGTTACCAAACATGGGCCTATGATGTAATGTATATAAGTGCAAGATTAATATGTATTCAAGTAAATAAAACACAATCAATGCAATCACAATAATGATAATATGTCCCAAGTAAGCATCATCCAATCAATGAAGAAAAAAATTAAAATACCATAATAAATATATTGTAGTAGAAAATTTATCACTATTAAGCACACATATGAAGCCTTGCCTTGAATAAATGAATGATATGAGTAATGAAAACTTAGGAAAGTAATGCGTAACATATGAAATAATAATAATACAAAATAAGAGATTTGTGCATGATATAAATTATGGCATGAAAACACATATCAAACATAGAATAAGAAAGGAAATACAATTAGCACAAAATAATAATAATAACACACTCATATTATACATAGGCAAGAGAGGAAAATACATCACACATAAAGTAAGAAAGGAAAATATCATATCACATAGCTAAAAATTCCACACATAGAGTAAAAAAATACTTGAGTAAGGAAAAAAAGTAAAAAAAAATGAAACATATCACACATAAGCATCTAACACATAAGTATACAAATAAAATCAAGTATAATCACTTTAAGCACAAAGAAAACATGGATGTCACACCAAAAAATAAGCACATTGAGGAAACACATCAAGCATACTAGAATCATAGCAACATATAATAAGAAAAGTACCTTAATTAAATAAGTACAAAGAAGAATCAAGGCATAAACATGACCAATATAACAAGAATACAAGTTTATCCTAACAATGACTTGGGATCACTACATAAGAGTAATGGTTTATGTTTGAAAAAATATGGTTTTCTTAAAAAAATTACATAGCATAGATGTAAGTTTCAAAGGATTTAAGATATTTATTAAACCCTGGAAGGCCTCACTACATAATTAAATTTATGTTAAATTGTAAATTATGAGTTGATATTTTCAAAAAGATATTATGATCCAAAATAAAAGCATACCCAAAAAATTTGACCCCAATAAAGTGGTCCACCATGAATGGTTATTATTAATAATAATTATTTTATTATATCTTAGTTTTTAGGGATTTTCTTATTCACATTACTATGCATGTTGAAATGATCTTATTAGCTTTGTTTATATCTTTAAATAAGATTCATATTGGCATGAATTCACATGTTGAGTGGATATTATTATCTTTGTTTAACTTTAAATTAATTTACTATTATTATATTTCTTTAGATATAAGACAAGGGTTCACCCTATTATATTTTAGAGTAGATAGCAAAAATTTATCCCTAGATATTTTTTTATTTTTATAAACTCTCTTATTCTCTTACAATAAAGATTTATTTTTTACTCTTGCAAATTTGTGCTAATTTAGTAGAGAAGAGTTTAATTTATTATACCACACTAATTCTTAACAATTAGTGGGTTTCCATTAGATTAAATCCTCAATCTCGATCATAATAACATATGAAATTATTAAGTACATAAAGGTACATTATAGACAAGATATATCAAAATATAAGATCACACAAAAGCTCAATATGACAAAGGAAAATATAGAGATATAATATAAAGTGTTTCTAGGAGATGCCCCACAAAATTCACCCCCCCCCCCCCAATGTGAGCATGGAAAGTTCCCCTAACCAACTATGAATCTATAAGCATGTGTATTTACATGTTGCACGTAAATCCCATATCTATATCAAAAATATCATTAGTAGTATATGTATATCAAATCAAACTACAACTCTATAAATATGTGCGTAATTAAGAACATATCATGTGTACTCGAACATAGTTATAATATTTCAATTTTGTGTGAATAAAAATATAACATGACAAAGGAAACGGGATTTAAAATTTTATGAAAGAATTAATAAAATTAGTGAATCACTTGAAACTAAAATAAGAGACAAAACCTAAAAGAAGAATGAAGGGTGGTTCCTACTAATCTATAACTTATATAAGGAGTATTTATGTTTAGGAACATGGTGCCTCAATAACTTTGTTATCATGAATGGAAGTTAGTGTGGGATTTTTATATGGGACATAATAAACAAAGCCAGTGAAGAAAAAAAACATAAAAAAAAATGGGGATCCCAAGTAAATTAACATAATAATCAAGGCATAAAAAGGAGGAAGGCCAAGGATGCTTAGAAACAAAATCAATATATAAAAGAAACATGAAGAAAATAAATTAGGTAAAGTAATATAGATAAATAAGGAAAGCATACTTAATATCTATGAAAGTATGGGAATAATAAGGTAACTTTAATATTAAAACATGATCAAAAGGAGAAACATAGGAAAGTAGGAAGAGATTATAATGAGTAATAAGGGAATAGAAGAGGGACCAAGGGGAATTTAATCTATATTTAAGAATGTTTACCTCTAAAAGATTGATCTCATAGTTTATATTTTCATGAAAAAATTCATCATAAAATTTGTAAGTGTTGAAGACTAATTTTTCCTTAGTATGTAAAATCAAGATTTGAGTAAATAGGATTTAAAGTTCACTATCATATAGTTGTTGCATCATTTTTTTAAACATTATCTTGAATCGAAGAACATACTCACCGAAAATATCATTGGACCCTTATTTAATTTTAGATTTTTTTTGCAAAGGTAACTTTATATTTTATGTATAAATAGATTTTATTAAAATTACATAAAAATAGCCATAAATATTTAGATATGTCTAATCGATATGTAAACCACTTAGTCTAGCACTTCACCTAGCATGAGTATTATATAAAATAATATTAATTAGATAAGATGGAAATATAGAAAATAAGTTAGGGATAATGATATTGTAATAATAAATCAAAACACCCGAGAAATCATATATAAAATAACTACAACAATAAACCTTAGAGGGTAAGAGAGAATGAAAACCTTAAGGTTAGATATTCAACAAAGAGGGGGTCACTAAAATGTTATAACCTTAGGGATACTACACCAACCAACCAAGAAATACAATGGCAATTGGTAAATCAAGTAAAGTGAAATAAATTATGAATATAACTAAGTGCCAAATGATTAAAGGAGACATTTTTTTTTATTTTAAGGAAAGGAGATAGATAGAGAGTTTAAAAGAGATGCATACTTTATTTCTCATTTTTTAGAATTATGATAGTGAGTATGAGTGCAATAAAAAGTTTATTGAATAGTATAGAGAGTTCCTAGAAATATGTTATTGATTTGAGATGATGACCAGTGTTGGATTGTTCCAAAAATGGAAGTGCCTGGAAAAAAATATAAAAGTGATAAGAAGGGCTGAAAGTGATCAAACAGGTCCAAATGTGGCTATGTATATCCCTGGTAGAAATGTTTAGAAACCCTTTGTTAAAAATAGAAGTATAAAATCCTCTCTCTTATAAGAATAATTGTGTGTAGATGATAGATTTTTTTCTCTTTTGATGTAACCCTAATTTTTCCCCAATATCTAGCAACACATCTAAGATTAAAGTAAATATGCAATGTTCATGGATTGAGTCCCTTAATTAGTTGTTACTATTCATATTACACATGTTTGAGAGTCATGGATCATGTAATTCTAGTGTATGTGAGTGACAAAAACAAAGAGAAAAGACTCTACCTTTTCTCCCTATGGTAATTAATGATGCTATATGATCTAATTCAATCCTTATTTTGATACAAGTATGGAATCAACAACTTTAATATACATCATAATGTCTAGGATCTTTGACAAGTGTAGAATGGATATGATCAATATGTGGCTCAATAACTTGCTACGTAGGAGATGCATTATTGGTTATAAATGGTTTAGTGTACATGTGAAAAAATTGAATCATTTGAATTAAAATTGGGAAAAATTAATGTTTAGGTTAACCATAGAAAGGAGTGAAAACTGAAAATAAAGGCACAATAAAATATCACATGATGGAACAAAGGACATATAGATAACTCAAACATTTTAGATTTTATTCAAAAGTAGTCAAGACCAATCTTGAGTTGCTCCAAAAAAATTCAAGATAGAAGACCCATGAAACATAGATCAAAATTAATTCATGATGATTGGGTGGATCCTAATGTAGATAAATGTCATATTTAAAGGTATAAATAAGAAAATATGGATGAAGACATAAAATGATCAATCCAATGTGATGGGATGCAAGCTGTATATAGTGGCAAGCAAAATAAATAACCATATTTGCACATATGAACAACATAAATAACAATATATATATATATATATATATATATATATATATGTATGTATATATATATATATATGTATATATATATATATATATATATATATATATATATATATATATATATATATATATGTATATGTATATATATATATGTATATATATATATGTATATGTATATATATATATGTATATATATATATATATATGTATATGTATATTATATGTATATATATATATATATGTATATATATATATATATATATATATGTATATATATATATGTATATATATATATATATGTATATATATATATATATATGTATATATATATATATATATATATATAATAGAAACTTGAATGAGACCACAAAGATATACTTTATTCACAAATGCCCTAATTTACTCTTTCCCTTATAATTATTTATAAAGGCTTTCAAATGACCCATCATATTCCTCTAGGACTCTTCACTTCTAATGATTTTTTAATTTATTTTTGAGATCTCACATATCTATTTTTATTACAAATAATGAAAAATAGTAATATTATTGCCATTTATCCATACTAAAACTCACCTTGACTTAAATATGTGTCTCATCAGCATTAAAAATTCAAGTTTTTTATAATTTTGCTCCCTTATAAATATATTTGAGAAACTAAATTATCCCTACTCCTACTCTCCATAGCCTCTCATGCTGTAGTCCCTGATCTTCTACTATATCTACTCTAAAAACCCCAAATACATTGATAACTGTACAAATATTATAAACACTCAATCTTTGTTTAGACCTATTATAATATATACCTTGTGGGTAAAAATAAACATAGAATAAGGTTGAAATAAATAAAAATATCAGGAAGAGCCAAAGTCACTTGAGTCTCATGTGCCATAGATCCACATGGTAGGCTTCATGCAACACTTTTGAAGTACAATAAAAAAGAATAGCACATATCTTTTCACACAAAGAACAATAAATAGCTTGAACTCACTAGAAACTACATCCCCTATGAAGCTTCTTGTCAGATGTAATGATTATTCATAATTTTTCTATCACTTTTGTATCATTATTACCTTTATTTTATTACCATTCATGGTTCCAGGTCCCATGATTGAATCCCTACAAGGCTTATAGGCATTTTAAATGTGGGAAAGTCATCTGCCTTCTTGGGATATTCTACTGTCAAATTCTTTAATTATGACTACCATTCCTAAAAATGGTAGAATTATAATAGTGGTTCATATTCATGGTGGAATGCATGACCTTGAGTGAATACACAATCCTAAGTTTTGATAGCCATCTACATTTTGATGCGTTCATCTACAATTTGTATAAATGAAATATCAATGCTTAAAATAAATTCACAACCTACTTTTGAAGATATGAGTATCACCAGTTAGTACAATAGGAAAATGAATATCAATAAGTATATCATAGACAAAAAGTCATGCCAAAAATCTTTGCAAACCCAATAGCCCAAAACTCTACTCCCACTACTAACTAGTAACACATTTTTTTGTCTATTGGTGCAAAGTAACTAAAAATAGAGATCTAGATACTGTGGATAAATATCCTAGCTTAGTACAATAAATAATGCATATCTATAAATAATTCAAATGATAGGAAAAAATACTCAAAAAACTAAGGTAGCCACATAGGCAAGTGTGAATAAGCATCAGAATACAAACCATGAACCACATCAACCTTGCATGCCCTGTTAGGTTGATGATCAGATGCCACATCTAAAAATAGGATCTCCATTCTATTCCACATTGTCTTAGTGGAAAAGGATAGGTCATAAATTATGTACTCAACATCAGTGAGAGACACAAATCAAAGGGATCCATGCTATTGTTAATAGTAATTTCCCTAGAATTTATAATCTAACACATAAATAATTCTCCTAGATGCCATGAGGTACTTTGGAACCATGCTCATCACTTTCATATGTCTATTAAGCCATTATGTATACCATCACTATTATGAAAAAAATGTATAATATTATCAAACTTTTTAATTAAGACTCCATATTATTTTTTAAGTATAAACTATCGAATTAGAACTCTTGGCAAGCCTCTTTTTCATAGCTTTATTTCAAATATCAGATCTTCTCCACATGGACTATGGGCTATTTTGATCATACAAATGAGAATGTATTGTACACCATGATAGTGAAGGATCTTGAACTAATAATTTAAGACACTAAAAACATGTTATTAGTTTTTTTAATAAAATTACTGCCTCAACTTGAATCACACAAGCAGCTACACCATTGTAAGGTGTAGATAGTGTCAAGAATAGTAAATAATCAGATTTGCACATATGAACAACATAAATGATGGAAAAGAATGAATATGAAGAATAATATGATAGAAAATTTAATAATACCACAAAGATATATTTTATTTACAAATGGCTTGATTTATTCTTTCCCTTACAATTGCTTATAAAGGCTTTCAAATGACCCATCACATTATTTTATGAATCTTCACTCCTTATGATTTTTTGACTTCTTTTTGACAACTTATATATCTATTTTTATTACAAATAATGGCAAATATTACTACATATTATTTCCCTTTACCCCTTCTAACAATGGAACGTGTGTAAATGAGAGCCTAGGGTAACCAATGTACCAAAATATGATAAAGACATCAAAACTACATGACTTGTACCAAAATTAAGTATTTGCACAAACCAGTAATGCAATGGTATACATGAAATCACTACATGAATTATTATATAATTCATATATAGAAATGTAACATAAAATAATAAGGGATAAATCAATCCCATTTAAGTTGAAATCATCACTTACTATATCTCAAATATAAACACTAAATCATAAAAATAATTAATGTAGAAGAAGCACTAGTCATCAAGGTAATTACTCCATGAATAATGTGACAAAAAAATATGAGGATGATGATTTGTTATCCTTAGATTCATGGATATCACAATGCCCTATAAATTTTATTAGTGGTCTTAATGCTTCGACTATAGTTTTGCATTGATCACATAGTTAAGGAAAACCAAGCATGAAGTAAGAAAACCATAAACATAATATATAGCGATGAGAAATTAAATCAATCAATCATGGAGGAAGCACACAATGAATAGAGTGGATATAGAAAACATGGTAGGTATACCACACATAAAGTATACAACATAATAAAATAAGACACAAAGTAATAATGGAATTCATGAAGAAATTAACTGTGTAGTAGTGAATTCAAAAATGAGACATAAATAGGTAATTTCTCAACAATTGAAATATTTCAATATTAGCATTAGCATCATTAACAATAAAATATTTTGGAAGGTAAATTATATAGGTGAAATATAAACATATCCTCACTTTCACAATGACCTAAAAAGACACCTAAGTAAAATAACTAAATATATGTAGGTTAAGACCATTAAATGAAATAAAAACATACACTAACACCCCCTTAAGTGCAACTCATATGGGTAATAAAATTGGGTCCCAACATAAAGCCCTGATGAGGTACCCAAGTACAATAAAATTCCCCTCTAGAAGAGGATGCCAAAATTTCCTAAACCCCAAGAAGAGTCTGCAAATGAAGATACTTATTCTCAAGTAAGGGTTTGATGAATATATCAACAAATTTATCCATTATTTAGATGTAGTGGAGAGCAATGACTTGCTTATGGATGAGCTTCTAAATGAAATACATGTGAATCTCGATATTCCTGGTCTATTGATGGAGGACTAGATTTATGTAGATCTAGATTATACTTTGGTGTCATATAAGATGAATGTTGGTCATCAAAATTGGATGCCAAACTCAATGAGAATCCCTTGAAGCTAAATATCCTCAGTGGTAGCATTAATAACTCCTCTATATTCTACCTATATAGAAGATAAAATAATAACATTTTGCTTCTTATTTGACCAACTAATTATCCCTAAATTGAGAGAGAAACTATAGTCTAAAGTAGACTTATGATTCTAAATATCACTAGCCAAATATAAATATATATAACCAATTAAGTCAACATGAATTTCCACTTTGTAATGAATTCTAAAACTATGAGTACCCTAAAAATAATGGAGAATCTGCTTATCTTATTTCCAGTGTAACTCATTTGATTCCTATTGTCACTTTGAGTTACACCCTTTGAAGAGAGGTGTTTCAAGTCTCCTCACTCAATTAGCACAATGAGAAATATTTAAGGCTATGGGTGACATATGACTAAATAGAACCTCCAGAGAGGGCTAACTCCCTTGATGCTATACCTAAGACTAACACTACACTTATTCAAATTACAAGGAAAAGGGTGAAGGAAAGAACTAGATAATGCAAAGAAAATAAATTGAGGTGATGCACCAGATATTTTAATCTTGTCCACTCATTAAAAAATGTGCAATCAAAAATGGGATTTAATTATACATACACAACTCCTGATTTGGTCCTATTACATAAGTAATTTATATAGAGGTTAAAGATTCCAAGTAATATTAGGAGGGATAGTTGTCTCCCACTTCTAATTAACACAATAAACTAGTATAACACTAACTACAACTTGTAAGAGAGATAAAAAGTGCTTAGAGGTAAGAAGAATAAGACAAAAAATCAAGGGGAATCAAATCACCACATGACTAGATCATTCATTCATGAGTTTACACTAAAAACAGTAGTAGAAGAAGGCAAAAATTAGTCTTTATTGATTCAATGGTGTTGCCATACTCATGTGGAGGATGTTTAAATAGCCATTCAAGGTAAAATATATAGAAGAATGGATGAGAGAGGAGGGGAATAGAGTAATAATGTCATGAATGCTACCATGGTCCTCTTTTTAGTTATAAAATAGAAGTATCCTTCAATGAAACATGCAAATAAGGTGTTGTCATCTTATTTATCAATGCATTAGGCCAAGTGCTGATGGAGTTCTCTTTGAGGTATGATGTAGAAGGTCATCATAGATGATTTGATTCTTCTTAGAATTGATCTCCTCTCTTGAAATTACAAGTCCACTTATTGAAGGGAAGTTATAAGTTGAGATCTTAACTCTTTGAGTCTCATTACATAACTTGCATCTCCATGTCTCATCATGACCTCCCACCTCTTTGATATGTAGAACTCCTATTATCTATTGTATCCAACTCCCATTGATATTTTTGAAACCTATTTCATGCTTAGGAATATTCAAGTTTGATGTTTCAAGGTGTATTATGTCTTTTAGGAGTTATTGATAGCATGCTCAATTGTCATAAGGTCTCTTGAGAGATGCTTGATGGAACAAGTTTCTTAGATTTCTCTCTAGGATTATTAGATGCAAAGCATAGGTAAACCATACTATTTATCACTCATCACTACTTAAAATTATATGGTATAGAGTGTAATAACCTTTGGACAAGATTGAAAATGATGATAGAAAATTGCATCCATATTTGAGGTTCTCATCACTATGGAACTAGTAAAATTCATGTGTATTGGTTCCTTCAAACCTATCTAGATTCAATATAATTGGTTTGTTTATAAATTATAAGGTCTTTAAATACTATACTCAAATGTCTTCAATGGTGATTTAAATATTTATATTCCCTTAATGACCTCTATAAGTTTTGTAACTTCACTTTCCTTGTGTAAGTAAGGGGGTAGTCTTTATTCAGGCTTATTGTTTGCTTGAAAGCCTATTTTAACACCATAAAATTATATATAATGTATTTTTTAAGGTAACTATACCTATTCCCAACATTATTAGGCCTCCTCAAATGATTAATAGACTCTCACACATTCCAACACCATACAAATTAGTCTAAATATGTAGTCTCAGACCTCTTTTCTATGTTTTTCTATTCAGACATGCCGAATTACTGCTCCAATAGGTGTTCACGAGGCATAAAAATTTCATATAGGGTTTATCAAGATAATTTATGTCCATTATAGTCACTTATAAATAATTCACAATCATCGATCTCTCTTTAAGGGTTTTACGAGTGTTTTGACCTATTTATCTTCTTAGCAATCATTCATAGAGTACATCCCCTTGATGGATTTAAAAATAATAGAAAATTGGAGGGAATAGACCTTATTAATATTCCATAATTTAATTTTCCCAATTAACTTGCTCAACTAACTTCTCATGTGAGAAAGAAGACTTTATCGAGCTTGCAAGCATGTAGGTGCCTATTTAAGATGAGTGTCTTGAGAAAAAAAATTAATTTATTTTTTGGTTAGAAACACATACCCTAGGTATTTTTAATTCTCTATAAGGTATTTAAATGTTTTTACAAATCACTTGACTCCCCTAATGGTCTTAAGACTTAATTTAGCCATGGCTAGGGTTTTTTAACAGTTTGATTGTTTTAGCCCTAATAGTTATTATTATCATGACAATGAGTATAAATACTCATTGAATATTCCCCCATTTATATAACACCTTAAATTACATTTAAAATTTCATGATTCAACACAAATTTTCATCTTCTTCTATATTCTTGTATGCAGGCCTATAGGTCTGCATTGTAAGCTCAAACTTTATTGAAACCTTATTCTTGGAATGGATCTTCTACCTATAACTATGCATAAATGATCTTGGAGACAAATGATATTGTAATTTTAATACTTGAGGGAATCCTCTCAAATGAGAACAACACAAACTTACCAGTAACCTTCATTCTATACCTGTAGAATTGACAAAGTCTAGCTGGTATGCATGCTCAGGTTATTGATTTGCAATTTGTGTATTGTGTTTGGTTTATAAGAAGATTCAAGAGTTTTTAAAGGTTTAAAACCATGTTTTCAAATATTTTTAAATCATTATTAATGTTTTAAAACATCTCACAACTTCCAAAACCTACTTGTCGTGTCAAAATACAATCAAACATGAGGTTTCTTACTAATGTAAGTTTGGTTCATGGTTACATGTGTTGATTTTGATGTTGTATGGGAACTTAGACCCATATTAGGTGATTTTAAATCACCATCCTACATTCACCAAGATCAATCACACTGTTAGGAGAAGAAAACCGAGGTGATGGGTTTTATAGGTAGTTTAGAGGTAGTGAACATGTTAGCAATTATTCATAAAGATCTACCCCCCAAACTTAGAACTTTTACCATGGATTGGGAGGGCATAGGGGAAGTATCATTCCCATAATATAATTTGACCTATTACATCTCCTCTTACATGAACCAATGCTATGAAATTAACCCTTCTTCTCTTGCTTGCAACTCGATGGAGATCTTAAGTAGAATTTTGACCTATTCTGACATGTAGACCCTACCTAAGCATGATTTTGAGATTGATAATTTTGGTGGAGGCATTGAAACCTCATTACCATGGAATATTAGAGAATTTTCATATATTTTTCCTTTATTAAGACTACATATTCACTTCATAGGCCCTTCTTCATCAAGAAAACTTTCTCATTTGGAAAATGCTCGATTGTAACTATTGTAGATATGTAAAATATGTTCCATGGAGTATTTATTAGCTTGCTAAATCATAGTATAATGTAAAAAAATATCTCTTGGTAGCCTTTTTTTCTAACACTTTACATTACACTATATTTAAAAATTGAAACAATGAAGTAGAGGAGGTTTCAAATGATCATACATTAGAAAGGGTGAAGATGACATATTGGATGTATGTATAGATAGTGGAAATACAAAATTATTTTCATAATATGCCAAGTGGCCTACAAGAACCTATTTTAAACTCTATACATGGTGTTGAATCCCATTTGATTCATTCAATGAAGCTACTTTCAAATATTACAACAAAAAAGAGAGCAAAATAAGTTGAAACATTAATATCTACAAAAATACATTAAAATCTCCAAAGTCTTGAAATGGAAATGTTTCTATCTTACCAACTTTGATTCTAGCTCCATCATCCACTATAGAACACTATTCCATCTTTCAATGTCCTAACATCACTTATTTTCATCATAGATCAGACATACCTTGTCTTGTGAAAAATAACCTTAAACTATCCAAAGTTGTATAAGACCTTATTTAGACCATGAAACAACTTGATGACACCAAGATATGACACAATGACAATATTCTCAAAAATGTCATTTATGAGTTTAGATGACTTAGATAGCTAGTTTGAAGATAGAGTAATCTATGGTGGCTAATTTTTCTAATAGTTCTTACATAAATCTAGGGACCATGCCCACTACATATGAAATGTCAAGTCTAATGTGTGTAATATAGATGATACTACCAACAAGTCTTTGATATGAGGAAGCATAAACCAAAGGATATGGACAATCAACCTCAAGCTTCACACTAGACAGAAAAAGAGTCAGAGTTGGCTTATAGTTAGCCATGTTAAACCATACTAGTAAATCAATAGAATACTTGGATTGTGCAATAGTAATCCTAGATTCAGACTTAGAAATATCAATCATGAGGAAATAATGCAACAAGGTCAAGTCAGTCATTGAGAACCTACCAAATAAAGTAGTTTTCACTACTATGATGGTAGATAAAGAACTCCCTATGATCAATAGGACATCCACATAGATAACTAGAATCAACAGTGAATAATCTTGCTACAAAATGTAGACATTAAGATTTAAATGGCATAACAAGATCAAGGAGCTTGTTTAAGGCCATAGATAAAATTTCAATGTTTGTAAACTAAGGAAGAATCTTCCAAAAATACTTGCAGTTGATCCATGTATATTTCCTCTTTGAGATCACCATGAAGAATGGCACTCTTCATATCCATCTAATGAACATCCAAATGATGTGCTATAACAATAGCGAGAGTGAGTTGAATTAAGTTCATTTTCATAACTAGGGTTAACATCTCAGTATAATTAATGCTAAGTACCTAAGAAAAAAAATTCTACCAAAAGTTCTTTGAACTTGTCTATGAACCCATTTAATATAATTTTTGTTTGATAGATCCACCTACATTGAAATTTTTTTCTTCCGTTAAGAAGTGGTAATAAATCAAAAATGTGTTTCCTCTACAAATAACCATACTCCTCTTCTATAATAGTATCCCACTCAAGAGTGCTTTATGCCTCATGAAATGATTATGGATTGGAAGGGGATACAATGAAAGCATGTGGGGCATCCTAGAATTGTGAATAGGTTTGCCTGGTGTTTGATGGATCTCTAACCCATTGGACAACACTTTAAAATGTTTATATAGCCCAAAGAGGACCAATGCTTAGAGAGTCCAAAGGAGATTCTTCATCCTTTGAAGATATTATGGGAGAATAAGGGAAATCCTCATCACTACTCTCATCATCATAATTAGAAGAATCTAGATCATCAAGGAAATTATCAGGCATATCTAAATCATCAAAATTGTCATTAAATCCTAGTGAATTTAAGGAAAGGGGAGATATGTTGAGTGTGGACTCTAAATTAGCCTCTTGAAAATGAACACTCTTAAAAAATAACTCGTGAGTGGTGGGAAAGATAAGACTATATCCTTGTATACCCTCAAAATATCTAATGAAGATGCAAGGCTGACTCTGAGGTTTAATTGAATTACTTTTATTATTAGGAATGTATGCCATAGTAAGAGATCCAAACACTTTAAAATGTTTTTTTATGGGTTTTTTATCACTCTATCTTCAAAAGGAGTGAATCTCTTCAATTCTTTGTAAGGAACTTGATTCTAGATATAACATGCATAGTTAATGGCATTGACCCAATACTAAGGTGAAAGATACTTGGAATGTAGCATAAAATTAGACATTTCCTTCAAGGACCCATCCTTTCACTCTACAACACCATTATACTAAGGATTATATAGAAATGTACATTTTACTTTAATCCCATATGAAGTGCACAATTGTTCAAAATGGTTACTGACATACTCACCATCATTATTAGTACATAAAATCTTGATGGATTTACTTGATTATTTCTATAAAAGTGCCTTGAAGTCATGAAAATTATTAAATAACTAAAATTTTTGCTAAAAAAATACACCCAAGTATGCCTTAAAAAGTAATCTATGAAAGTAAGCATGTATTTAGTCCTATTGAATGAAGTTTTGGAAATGGGTCAATAATGTAACTATGGACAATCTCTAATATTTATTCATCTCTTTACAAATTTACCTTGTCTACTTCTCCTCAAGATGCTTACTAAGTATGCAACCCTTACAAACTCCATCCAAAAACTTGACTCCTGACAAACCTAAACCAAGTCATGATGATTGAATTACTTTAGGTAGTGATAGTGGGGATGGTTGAACCACTCATGCCATAATTTACTCACCCCATATGAATGAGTGAGAAATGTAGTATAGGTTTGATAAGGGAAAAAAGTGAGAATGTATACAATCATGACTAGTGATATGCTTTCCCAAATGTAACATTTGAGTCATTGTTTGCTTCCCTAATAACCAAAAAAATGGGTGTGAACTCAACTCTCTTTCCCAAATTGATGTGATCTTATAAATATATAAGATAATAATGGATAAAGAGGGAACACATAAAAAATCAAGAAATGTCCCATCATTAAATTCAACAGATCCACTCCCACTAACTTCTATGTACGTGTAGTCACCCAGTAATATGAAAGGCATATAACAAGGCTCCAAGGATGAAAAAATGTCTTGTGATGAAGCTATGTGGTATGATGCACCATAATCAATGATCCATATGAAAGTTTGGGATGTAATTGAAACAAGTGCTTTAACTTTATTATTGTCTTTGGCATTAGAATACTCATGTGATAATGAACTATGTTTGGAATAATTAGGGATAGTAATATTGTGTTTCCTGAGCATTTTTTTAGTTGGTCAATCTACTTCTTCATGTATCTAGATTCATCATTTGAAATTTTTTTACAAAAGCCACATGTGAGCCACCATTTCTTAGATTTCCCATCTAAAGAGGACTCTTTTCATGATTTTGACTTAACATCAAATTTATGACCCTTTCTTTGATTTGGGTCCTTGTTTTATTACTTCTCCTTACTAATACAAGCCTTATATTTGTCATGACTCATAATTAAGGCATGAAATTTAGATGAATTAAGTGTACCCATTTGAATGAGCTTGTCTTTCTCCTAAGTTAAGTCAGCAACATAGTCAGCTAAGGACAACATGGTCCATGTAGCTCCAATGCACACTTGGTAGTGTGGAAGGTATTAATAAAGAGAGAATAATTAGAACCCAATTTGGAAAGGATAGAAATAATCAATTGATCATTATTTTTGTCAATGCTACAAAATTTAAACTACAACCTGAGTGATTTGAAATTTATAAAAAAGTCTTGTATCATATCAAAATTATTTGGGCTCAAAATAATGAGCTCATTTTATAAATTATGACATTTTATGTCATCTTAATTTATAAAGAGTTTTTACAATAAGGTCCACACTTGATTTGGAGTTGTTTTAGATTCGATAGGAAAGAGAAAGTTGGGAGACATAGACAAGCATCAAAGACTATTATCTTTGTCACTTTTATTTTACCACATCACCTTCTCTATTTCAGGTGTAAGTTCTATTTATATACCCATCATGATTTATTTTAAGCATTTTCTCCTTAAGAGTATTTACACTTAATTTCCACTTGTGATAGTTGAACGATGTAAAAATCAAAACTAAACTTAGATCCATGGTATAGAAAGGAAGTATGTGATAAACTACGTGTGTTGAAATATGATGATATGTAACCTCCATTAAATCTATACAGTTTCAATTTTACAAGGTAAGAGAATATCATGAATGTGTAGAGCTTAAAAAATCACACTTTAAAAAAAATAACACCTAAAATACAACTATCAGCAAAAATTTATGGAATTTTAAATGTTCCTTGCTCAAAAAACATAATGATCTTCACTTATATAAATTTAATTTTTTTTGGGTTGAAAAAATTTGGTGTGAATTTTTTTGGGATCAACTTTTACACAAAAAAAACTTATGCCCCCTTTGATCAAAAGTTAAGTAATTTTAGATTGGACACAATCAAGGGCCTAAATACTATATGACCAAAGGATAATACCTATTTTGGTACTCTCCCCTCACTTTGGTTGATGTGATTGATGGGGAATGACATCATCTAAAAAATGACCCCTTTCATAAAATAAATATGATCATACCTTATGAGCTTAAATTTGATGTTTCCATAGACATCATTACAGTTTGAGGGTCCCTGCATAATAATTAAGGTTTTTAATTTATCCTATAGTTGAAAATTCTAATGTCAAGGTTTGGTATCAGAGATGCAAGGCTTCCTTGTAGTGGGGTTGATGACTACATGTGTGCCAAAAAGTCCCCATGTTGGGATTGGCAAGAAATGTGTCAGGGTTATAGTGATTCACTATAGTTATTAGAGATTATACCTATTCCCTTAGTAATTAATCTTGATGATGAAGATGGTGACTTCTCCCATAGTTAAAATTCCTAATGTTGGGATGTTGACTGCTCCTATAATCAAAAGTCTCAATGTTAGGGATGGTAATTTCTCCAACAATCAAAAGGCCTGATGTTAAAAAAATTCATCAAGGATGTCACATGCTTATTAGTTATATTTAAGAGCATTAAATGAAATATATGTCCTTATAGGTGCACAAGACAATGATTATTCCTATAATGCCTAAGATACTAGAGTTTCCCTAGTATGCACCTAGTTATAAAAACTTTACCTATCTCAAAATCACTAGATATGGTACACTTCTTAAAAATTGATCAAATACCCATTGGAGATATCTAAAAATCTAGAAAAACTTATAAAGTATTTTCCCTTGAAGACTGTAGATTGTATGAATTTTCATGAAATCACCAAAAAAGCCCTAAAACCTTCTAAAATTGGCAAAAATTGACTGTCATAAAACTAGGCCATGTTTACAACCGATCCTAGGGTTTTGATACCTTATGAATCTGATGGCACATGTTTTGCATGAAAACATCCCATATTAAAATGACTAGAAAAATATGCCTTCTTTTTTTTTTGAATTTGAATCTATCGAGGATCCCATAGGAAGAGAAAAATCTAAGATATGTTGAATCTATAATATGTTAGGTCAATGAATGGTAGATATGTAGCATGCAATCTAAAACTCAAGATTTCACAATAGGAATAATGGCATTCATATACTATAAAATCTCTCACATCAATGTCATAGTAGACCACAATTGAGGATCTACAAGATATATTTGAATGCATGAAGAAATTACCTATGTAGTAGTGAAATCAAACATGAGCTAGAAGGAATTAATTTCTCAATAATAGAAATATTGTAATATTATTATTAACATCATTAGTGATAAAATCTTTTAGAAGGTTTGCCAATGAAATATATAAGGGTTGGTAAAGTGGGTTGGTTGTACCTAGCCCCACCCAAGTTCTAATCTCACAAGGTATTTATAGGCTAGATGTGGTTGTTTGAGTTTAATCAATAGTTTCAAGTGATCAAGTTGTAACCATTTATATTAGTTTAATAGTTCTTAGGGATTGGGCCTCTAAACTATGCTATAGAACTAATTTTTAGCTCTGGTTAAAAGTGAATATCAATAAAAAAAAGTTTAAATTAGAAGGTACATTATATAGGTGAAAGATAAACATATCCTCACTTCCTAATGAATGTGGGATTTGTTGGTTGAATATTTTGTCGATCAGCATATTGATAAACAAAATAGGTCTGATCAGCCAAAGTAGGAAGATTAGTCATCTAAATGTGTAGGTTTACCACATCAAAAGGGGACTGATCTCTCCTCTCATTAAGGGGAGGTTCCCTATAGATAGGCTATATATATATAGAAAATAATACTCAAGGGTAGGATAAACCATCCATCTCTCTTTCTTCAGAGGTGATGTGTGCGGATCAAATGAGAAACTCAAGGAAAATGACAGAAAACTCTCTTCTTTTAGAAGTACTATTCAGCAAGCCACAAGAATACTCTAGGTAGTAACAACAAAATGTAACAAAGGATGTAATAACCAGCAAATCGACATGCAACATAAAGTCTCCACCTAAATTGCTCAAGAGTAAGATACAAAGGACAATGAGGGCACAAAGTCATCCCAAGGTCCTTTACATAGAAATGAAAATAAAACACTCTAAAGGAAATTATGGGGGCACAAAGTCTCTCCACACATGACTCTTCAGGACACCTTTCTGACTTCTGTCACTAATTCTACCTATTGAATTAAAGGAACAGAAGATGTATTGAATAAAAAGACATAAGAACAATTTCCTCAACAACAAATATATTACAGCACAAAGTCTAAAAAAAACCACTTGCTTTCTTATTCCAATAACAAAATATGATAAACAAATTGAGCTCAAAGTCGCAGAAGTGTCTTTCAATTTGGGCAGAGTTTCATTCTGATTGTCAAAAATGAGATCCTTTTACAATAGAAGAGAGTCCCTTATATAGCCTCTTCAAGAAGGACTCGAGAATAGTCACATATCATGTTGCATTGAAATATATTAAGAAGGTATGTTGGAACTTAGGGGCATCTACCCATTTGCTTTTCTCAATGTAGAGAAACAAGTCACGCTATTGAAAGTTTACATCTTTCAATGTCCACCTGGTGATCTGATCCTTCTTCATCATTCCTCCTTTTCTAGTTATTTGAATCGGGTCCTAGATTCAATTCGATGCTCTATTCCTTAGTCACTTTCTACTGGCCTTTAGCAATTGATGCGTGGCACATTCTACTGCTAAATAGGTGAAGACACGTGGCAATTTTTGTGAGATTCTGTGAAATGTTTATTAATAGAGGCTTTGAAATTTATTAGTAACTTAGAATCATGGGTGTAAACACTTGTCTCTCTCTCTGCGGATTTACAATGGAAAAGGTGGTAGCTTCCACTTGCCTCTTGATAATCTTGTGGAAGATGACATGTGTTGGCTTTCATTGCATTTTAGAAACACTATAGAACTATGCGTAACTCATTTAGATTCATGTGGATGATGCCACTTGGCGTGTTCCATTGTGCTCAAAAAAATGCTTAGGATGAGCTTAGAAACTTGTTTGAAACTCAGATGTAGACACGTGTCTCTCTCTGTAGAGTTATAAATGAATAGGTGGCAAGTTCTGCTCATCTTTGGAGAGTCAGGTAGATGATGACACATGGCACGTTCCACTTTCTTCAGCAGCTCACTAGGGGTCCACCACAGTCTTTATGAAAACAAGAAGCAGGAGGGAGAAATTGTAGAGATTGACACTTGTCAACTTCCACCAAATTTTGCAAAGGACACGTGGTGTGGTCTGAATATATTTTTTAGTTGTGCAGATGCAGACACTTGGCATGTTCCACTTTCTTCAGTCACTCATCCTCGGGCCCATCATGGTCTTTGCTCAAAATAGTGAAGCTAAGGGAAGAGACTGCAGATATTGACACTTGGAGGCTCCTAAAAAGCTTCAAGAGGGACACGTGGTAATATCTGCCAATTCGTAAAAATAAAGTTTAGTGGGGCTCAGCCATCGACACTTGGCAGCATCTACGAGATTCTATTGGGCTTTTGTCTTGGTCTGTTTCTTTGCCTTGGTCACTTTTTACCATGGGAATTCCCTTGGCAAGGGCACTTGTGTCTTTGATTCTTGGGGCACTCCTTTGAAATTTGTCACTTGAACTAACTGATTGAACCAACTTTGGTTCAATGGTTAAATGGTTCATTCCCTTGTTTTGGCTGAGTCTTTTTGAACTTTGTTGAACCAAACGTGTTGAACCACTTGATTGAACTTGCCTTTGAACCATGTGTTTGAACCAAAGGATGAACCAAAACATTTGAAACAAAGAGGACAAACTGATTGAACCGAAAGCGTTGAACCGATTGAACCGAAGTGGTTCAAGCCTATGTTGTTTGAATGCTTGCTGATAGACATTTTTAATTGAACCAAGGCACTGAACCAATCCTAAAAATGACCAAGTGATAGAAACTAATTCTTTTGGTTGAACTTACCTGTAGAAACTGTGAAGCCCATTGAACTTGTAGAAATGAACCTGCCTGTAGAGTCCATAGAAATCAAGTCGGTAGAAATCAACCTATAAATCCCCTTAAACTTAGCCTACAAATTTTGTAAATTTCTTCTTCCTGTTGAGTCTATAGATTCAAGCCTGTAGAGTCCATAGATTTTTGAGAAGCTTGAAAAATGATGCAACTGTCCTTAGACTATTCTGTAACCATAAATTGTGAGCTAACTTCTTATAGAGGTTTCATACATTTCAACATGCTTATACAGACCTATTCAGACCAATCATTCCTCTAGTGGAAACTTAAAACTCTTCCTTTTGACCTATAGGCTGTGATATCATTCTTTAGCCTTGTTTCCCCTGTTTATTGACCATAACTCCTTGTAGGTTAGCTCAATCATGAAATTAAAACCATTTATTGATACCAGTTAAGCCCTTCTATAACATACTAAAAAATCTCTTGAGGTTACTTTGTATGGAATTGTACTTTCTTCTTTAGGCCCTGTTCCAATTAGCCCTCCTTGAATGCAAAACGTCTTGTCTAGAGTAAAGTACAAACTTTATAATCTAAAAAAGCATCATTCCAGATACCCATTAACTTCTTACAGGTGCATCAAATGTTTTTTCATGCACTTCTTTGGAGAAATCCACTTTTCCTATATTGGCCTATGCTCTTCATCTCACATGCACCTAGGATTCACTTGACAATTGACTTTTTCCATATTTCTCTATATTGTGACACCTTGAAACCACTTCCAACAGTTTTTTAACATCATCAAGGGTAAGATTTAAATTTTTTAAGAGTTTTCAAGCATTTAAACTCATTTTGAGGGTCAGACCCTAATTCAAGATTTTCTAAAACCTGTCATAGGCTGAGAGCATATAAATTTTGGCTGGGAGTGTTTTACCCTATTTCAAGGGTTTGAATCAATTTTATAGGGTCTGTCTTGATGCCTTACACCTTCTCCAATCATCATCCAGTTAATAACAACCTCCTAAGCTTTCCAATGCTTAACATCTCAGTTGGCTTTGACTGTATATGATAATCAACAGGGTTTATGATTTCCTTATCTATTTCAATGATAAATGGACTTCAAGATGATATAAAGACATGCCACTATCTTAAATGACTTACCCATATCCCATACTCATATCAAATATGAACTTATCAACACATCTACTATGCAAAAACATATAAGTTTCTTAACTTTTCCTGTACATTGTCATACACAGGCCGAGAACCAACAGTTGGAGTTTTTGGATATCAAAGAGGTTTCTAAGCCTATTTTTTATTCACTTAAGTTTATACTTGCCTTATAGACCTATCTCCATGCTATTACAAACTTCATGCAAATAATTTCACGTGGATTTTCCCTTAGACAGTGGGCTATAGGTTTAGATGCCTGGATACCCTGTTTAGGCTTTTTCTAGCATTCAAAACTCTTAAGATCTCTTAGTCACATCATATTGGTTTTTAAATTGTTCCCAACACACAAATTAACTAGTCTCTCTCAATATTCCATAGAGAACCATCATACACACACACATACACAGGCCTGTCACCAGAATTCCATAAAAGAGACCATAACATAATCATATGAAGCAAAACATTCATTCTTTCTTAGATCAATTAGAAGACTTACAATTCAATACCAGATCTAGTTTCAATGTTCCATGGCTTTTAAAGCCTTGTTTTCTCCTTCACACATTCTTTGCTCCTTCTCTTTAACTTTAACTTCTCTTGAGTGAGGTCCTCCCTCACTATTTCTCCTCTCTTTTCTTCATTCTATCTTTTTCCTTGAATGAGAGGACCCTTCCTCTCTGTCCTTGTTCTCTTCTATGCTCCTCTCATCCTCTCTCCTCTCTGAATTCTCTCTCTCTTTTTTTTTCAAGAATTTCCCCTCTAACTTCTACGCCCAATTTGGGCTTAAGGCAAAACAAAATACTATTTGTAAGTTTTAACAATATACTAAGGTTGAAAATAGTTTCAACCATTTCTCCCTTATTTCCTCAACAGCCTAACCATCACTTTTTACCTTTTCAATTTTCAATTTTGACAGTTACATTTACTCTCAAGGTGAAATTTTGAAATCTACACAATTTGGAGGGAAAAACAAGAATTTGAATTTTCATACTAGAATATCATTTGGATTTGTATGTTTGATGATCTCAAATAGTCATCCATGGTGCTATTGTAGATGCTCTTGCATCAAAAAATGAGGAATTTGAATACTCAAGATAAATTTTAAAAAGGAAAGAGACAATTTTGGTTTGTAAGACCAAAATAGTTCAAATGTTGTCCCAAAAATGAGTGATATTTTTGGGGGACAACAACTGGCTCCAGTTAAGGAGCTTCTATCAATTGCAAAAAGAATTGAAAGGAGTATAATCTAGAATCTCTAGTGTTTTCATGTGTACCATTGGGTTACGGAGTCATGCTACCCGAAAATGAAAGGCATAAAAAATGGAAAGAAATAAAACATAATAAAATTAAAAATTGTACAAATATACATATATACATATGCAATGATCTGATACTTCAAGAGTTGAAGTGTTTCAAATGCTGCCCATTATAAGGCAAAGAAAAGAGTGTGTCATCTTGATATTTCAGCAAAAATCTATTTTCACCAATGTGCTAATGAATTATAAATGGACCTCTCCAAAGGGAGTCAAACTTTCCATGCATCCCCTTTGGTTCTCTCCTTTTGTCCCATAGTAGGACTTGATCCCCAATCTAGAAATCATGATTTTTAGCCTTCTGGTCAAAGAGTTTCTTTACCAGACTTTGATGAGCAGTAATTCTATCCACCACCATGGTTCTCTGTTCCTCCAGCTCAGTCAGGCACATAATTCTTTTATCAAGAGGGCTGTCATATGTCTGATCTTCAATTGCCTTTGCCAATTTCAAGGATAGCAATTCTAAGGTAATTTTTATCTCAGCATTGATACCATAAAAAAGTTGAAAAGGAGACATACCAATTGCCCTCTTTGGTGTGATTCTGTCTACCCACAGAGCATCAACCAATGTTTTATGCCATGTCCTTTGATTGTCATCTGTTAGCTTCTTGATAATAGTTACCAGGTTCTTATTTTTGGATTCAGCTTGTCCATTCCCTTATGGAAAATAATCAAAAGAGTGAGAGAGTATAGTTCCATAATGGAAATAGAATTGTGTAATCTCCTGAGAGGTAAAACAAGCTACATTATCAGTAACAATTTTGACTAGAACTCTGAACCTGGAAATGATATTCTCTTTGAGGAAGTTGCAACAACTTCTGAAGTATCATGCTTAGTTGGGATTGTTTCTACCCACTTGGTGAAATAGTCAATTTTTGTAAGGACATAATCATGTCCAGCACTTGAAGATGGGTTTATAGTCCCAATAAAATCAAGTCCCCATTGTTATAAAGGTTCTTCTATGATCACTGGCTTGAGAGGCATAGCAACTAACTTGGGTCTTCCAACAAATTATTGACATAGTTCACATTTCCTCACCCATTTATGTGCATCTTAGAAAAGAGTTGGCCAGTAATACCTAGCTCGCAGAATCTTGTGAGTAGTCACAAGAGCAAAAAAATGTCCTCCATAGGCCAGATTGTGAAAAGATTTCAAAAGCTGGCTTTGTTGCTCTTTATCTACACAGTGAAGGAATATTCCATCTATGCTTCTCTTATACAAGCCATTGTTCCAAAGGACAAAATTGGTAGCTTTCAACTTGATAGTCCTCCTTTCTTTATAAGACAAATGAGTAGGACATTCACCATAAGGAAATGAGTGATACCTGAATACCACTCATTGGTAGTGGAGACAAAAAGGACTGTTGGTGTCTCTTCCACTTCAGCTTCTTCACATTGTGTGTCTTCTGGCCTATTGTTAGCAATTAATTGGCATAGGCCTTTACCCCTGACCAGCTTTGTCAGTTTGATGTCTAGATCAAACTCTTATATCTTTGCAATCCAATTACCTCTTTTCATGCCAAACTCCTGTTGAGTTAATATAGACTTGACTGTAGTGTCAGGAACTAAGGCAATAGTGTGTGAATTCAGAATATAGAAGCATAAATATTTGACTGCTTTCACCAAGGCATAAGCATGCTTCTCTATATTTGAATATTTCATCTCATGGGTTTTGAGAGGGAAACTCATGAAAGAGATAGGAGATTCCATACCTTCTTTATCCTGTTGAATAAGAATTGCTGAAAGAGTGTGTTTAAACACATAGCTGTATATAATGAAATCTTTGTTGTTATCTAGACAAACCAATGTAGGGGCATGAGCAATGGTGGTCTTGATATCTTGAAATGCTGATTTTCCTTCTTTAGTCCAGCTGAAGATGGTCTTCCCTTTCATCATGTTCACAATGTGTCTAGTTTTCTTAGCAAATTCAGGGATAAATCTCCATAAGAAATTCATCTTTTCAAAGAAAGAATGAACAACATTCTTACTTGTAGGCAAATTAAGTTCTTGAATAGACTTGACTCTATCTGAGTCAATATTTATTCCTTCTTTAGACACAATGTGTCCAAGGAGTTTTCCTTCTGTTACTCCAAAAATAGACTTTTTAAGATTTAAGGAAATACCATTTTGGTGGTAGTGCTCTTGCACTTGTTGCAAATGGCGTACATGATTAGATCAACACTTTGAAAATATAGTCAAATTGTCAAGGTATACCACTATGAATTTACCAATCTCATCTTTGAAAGCCAAATCCATAGCTCTCTAAAAGGTAGCACCAATATTTATTAAACCAAAGGCATTCTTCTAGATGCAAATGTACCCCAAGGTGTGGTGAATGTAGTTTTGTGTTGGTCTGCTTCACCAACTTCAACTTAATTATAACCTGAGAAGCCATCCAACATTGATAACATCTCTTCACCTATCACTATTTGAAGCACTTGATCCATAATTGGCAAAGAATAATTATCCTTCAAAGATGTTTGATTCAGATTTTTGAAATCTACACAAATGCAAATTTTTCCATTCTTCTTCCTTACAGGCACTATGTTTGCAATCCATGTGGAATGATGGATTGGGAAGATGATTCTAGCATTTAACTTTTTTTGTATCTCAGATAGAGTAGTACCTGATATTTTTAGATTATACTATCTGGATTTTTGCTTGTATGGCATTGATTCAGCCTTGAGAGTAATGTTATGGCAGATTTCATCTGGTCTGAGAGACTTCAAGTCTTCATAAGAATATGCTAAGACATCCATGTATTGATGGAGTAAAGAGATGAACTTGAATCTTTCTTTAGGGGTGTAATAATTACCAATATTGATCATCTTGGGATTTTCTTCAGTAGTTAGATTCACTTGATCAAATCCCTGAGAGAAACTCGAGTCTGTTTGCTATTGTTTGATGAATCTATCATGTTTGTCAAACAAATTTTCAAGAAAAACTAGGCCTTTGGGAATTTTTTTTCCTTTCAGCTGTAGAAATTCTTCATTTATATCTGAACTAGATTTAGAGACAAATTCATTCTTCTGAGATTCACTACCTTTAAAATGTAGTTGTTCAAAATTACCTTTTCATTCCAAGAAGGCAATGATTTGATGATCATCATTGAATACTTACCAATGATCAACATTGTCAGGAACACTTGGTCTATAGACCAGCTCAATGGTATACCTGTCTTTTTTGAAATCTAAATGAGGAACTAGGAGAGTTCCTGAAACAACAAGTGCATTAGCTCTATCATTGGACTCTCTGGGTATGGCAAAAATGTTTAAAGCATCAAATCTTTCAATTTGGTCCCAAACCAAGTTACAATAGTGGTGTAATCTTTCATTCTTGGTTTGGTATAAGTTCCTCACTTGACAAACTACTAATTCAGCATCCCCTTTGGCATGAAAAAACTTGATGCCTTTTTCTTGAGTAGCCTTCATGCCAAGCAACATAGATTCATATTCAGTTGTATTGTTAGTGTTGCTAAACTATAATTTGTAAGATGAAGGGAACATATCTTCTTGAAGAGATATCAATATAATCCCAGCTCCTGAACTGGTAGAGGAACAACTACCATCAAATTTCAAAGTTCATATCTCATCTGATACTGATTTTTCTTCATTAGAGATAGAGGATCCTTCTTGGTCTGTATTGCAGCCTACTAGTTTTTCTACTGTTCTTGTTGAACTAATTTTTGAGTTGACCCTTTTAGGTGTTTCATATATTTCATCTGTAGATAGAAAATAGTTACCCATACCTATAGATTCAAAAAGGATTTGAGCTTTAGGGGCTTATGTCTGGGTGACCACATATTTTGCTTCCTTTTTAGGGAGCAACCTCTTCATTACACCTTGGATAGGGATCCTTGCCTTAGATAGATCCATGCTTAGTTATCCTCCCACGTCTTTACAAAAATTTTGTCTAAGCAAAATGCCATAGGATGCTGGGACGTCAGCCACCAAGACAATCATCTTGATTCTCTTGTCTGGAAAGGCTACAAATGCAAATTGGGTATCTTTGATTTGCCCTAGCAATGGTACTTACTTATTCTCCATGAAGAAACATCTTCCAAATGTCTTGATCAGTGTGAGACCAAGAGACTTAGCTATTTTAGCAAGAATGACATTATCAGATGCACCTAAGTCTATAATACAGTTACTCAGCTTGTGGCTATTAATTAATAGGAAAACATAGAAAAGTTCTATTTTTCCAAGAGCAGTTGGAAGAGTAATGACCAGATTATTTGGAATAGGCATGTTTTTTGAAGAATCAAGAGTTACCTTTTTAGCCTTTTGTCCTGTAGGGATGTTTTGGTTTTTGACATATTGGACTAGCTTCTTCAACTGATTAGGATTATACTACAGATATTCAAACTCAGACATTTGTATTTTTTTCTTTTTGACATGATTG
Organism: Torreya grandis; assembly: GCA_037957365.1. Taxonomy (NCBI): domain Eukaryota; kingdom Viridiplantae; phylum Streptophyta; class Pinopsida; order Cupressales; family Taxaceae; genus Torreya; species Torreya grandis. Next base: position 515,309 of record JARHVA010003329.1, on the reverse strand, counting down.
ATTATGTCAAATGGCTGAATTAAACTAGGTACAGAGAAAGGTACTTCAACTTTATGAGTTTTGGGAGGGATGGGAGGTGGGTTGGTTTGTGAATTTGAATTAGAAGGGGAAGGCAAGATTGATGTATTTGCCTTTTGGGTTATTACCGGGTCCTTTGACTGAAAAGGTAGAATGGTTCCATGCTTAGCAATCATGACTGATGGCTGCGGTTGCTCTTTTATCTTCTCTTTATCAACTTACTGGACTGATTAGTTTTTGGACCTGGAAAACACTACATATGATCCATCAAAAGCTTCTCCTTTGCTTCTGGGTTCATCTTGATAGTTCAAGAAACTAATATGGGAGTCACCAGCTGATTCTTCTTGATTGTCTTCAAGGAGATCAATGTCATTTTCTTGATTCAATTCAGGCTAGAAAGAGAACTCTGATTCTGCTTCAAGATATCCCATTGTTGAATTGGTTGGAGGAGCTTTTAGGGCAAGTTTCCCTTGTGGGAGAGGAAGGTGATTATGTTGTCCTTGATTCCTGGTAGCATTACCTTGATATGATTGATTTGGGAGTGTCCTTCTATATGAAGGAGCAGAAGGCATTCCTTGAGCCATTTGCTTTTTGAGAGCAAGCAACTCATTTGCCAATTTTTGCACCATTGGATCTGTGGTGCCTATAGATGCATATTCAGAAGATGATGAAGCTCTATTTCTATTTGGATCTCTTCTTATCTTCCCTACAAGATGAAATCATCTTCTACTTTAGTGGCCAAAAGTTGAGCTACAGCAATATCTATTTGACCAGCATGTCTCAAGAGAAAACTTACTTCAGGTAGTTGAGAATTAATGAAAAAGAATTTGAGATTCTCATCTGTAGGTTGAGCAATTATAGGGATTCTATTTCTCAGTTTGTCAAATTTGGCTATGAAGTCTCTCATAGGCTCATGAGGCTCTTTCTTCATCTGTGTAAGTTGAACTAGAAGTATATGTGCATCTTCTACAGGTTTGAATCTGGCTTCAAACTTAGCTTTGAGAGTAATTCAATCAGTCATTGACTGAGCTTGTAGATGATAAAACAAATCTACAGCAGCACATTATAATGTTTCTACAAAAAGCATGACTGTTACATCTTCAAATTATACTCCGATTACTCCACAAGCTATGCTGAAAGCTGTAATGTGATCATTAGGATGAACATTCCCATCACCATAGAACTTGGGGAAGTTCTTCCTTGAACTACGTGGAAGCTCATGTAGAAGTGGAGTAATATTGAGAGGACCAAAAGCATTACCCTATCGGCCTTGAACTACCATTATAGGATTATGAAAAGGAGGGATAACAAATCTCAAAGGGGTAACTATTGGCAAAGCTTTATCAATAGCAGAAGTAGATACTTTGTCTGGAAATGGAGATCTGACTTTAGTCAGAGGAAAGCTCTTAGTTTGTTGGAGATGAGATGGTGAAGGAAACAAATCAAAATCACTTTGTTGTACCAACTCAAATATAAGGTCAACGATACCTTTATCCCTTTGGCTTCATGTATACCTTGAATCTACCAGATTGTGAAACAAAAATGGAAAAGAATTGACCTTGCTTCAGTTAAAGCTTGAGGCTTTAAACTATGCATTCTTTCCTAGTTAGTGTGGAAGTGAATGGATAGATTATAAATGGATAATGGATATTATATCCCTATTAGAGTCACCAAAAACTATTGGTTGAATATTTTGTTGATCAACATACTGATAAACAAAATAGGTCTGATCAGCCAAAGTAAGAAGATTAGTCATCTAAATGTGTAGGTTTACCACATCAGAAGGGGACTAATCTCTCCTCTCATCAAGGGGAGGTTCCCTATAAATAGGCTATATATATATATATATATATATATATATATATATATATATTCAAGTGTAAGACAAACCATCCATATCTCTTTCTTTAGAGATGATGTGTGTAGATCAAAGGAGAAACTCAAGGAAAATGATAGAAATCACTCCTCTTCTTTCAGAAGTACTATTTAGCAAGCCACAAGAATACTCCAGGTAGTAACAACAAAATGTAACAAAGGATGTAATAACCAGCAAATTGAGATGCAACACAAAGTCTCCTCCTGAATTGCTCAAGAGTAAGATATGAAGGACAATGAGGGCACAAAGTCATCCCAAGGTCCTTTACATAGAAATGAAAATAAAACACTCTAAAGGCAATTATGGGCGCATAAAGTCTCTCCACACTTGACTCTTCAGGACACCTTTCTGACTACTATCACTAATTCTACTTGTTGAATTAAAGGAATAGAAGATATATTGAAGAAAAAGACATAAGAACAATTTCCTCAACAACAAAGATATTACAGCACAAAGTCTAAAAAAAACCACTTGCTTTCTTATTCCAATAACAAAATATGATAAACAAATTGAGCTCAAAGTCTCAGAAGTGTCTTTAAATTTGGACAGAGTTTCGTTCTGATTGTCAAAAAAGAGATCTTTTTACAATAGAAGAGAGTCCCTTATATAGCCTCTTCAAGAAGGACTCGAGAACAATCACATATCATGTTGCATTGAAATTTGTTTAAAAGGCAAGCTGGAACTTAGGGGCATCTACCCATTTGCTTTTCTCAATGTAGAGAAACAAGTCATGATATTGAAAGTTTACATCTTTTAATGTCCACCTGGTGATCTGATCCTTCTTCATCATTCCTCCTTTTTTGGTTATTTGAATCAGGTCCTAGATTCAATTTGATGCTCTATTCCTTAGTCACTTTCTACTAGCCTTTAGCAATTTATGCATGGCACATTTCACTGCTAAATAGGTGAAGACATGTGGTAACTTCCATGGGACTCTAAGAAACATTTATTGATAGAGGCTTTGAAACTTATTAAAAACTCAAAATCATGGGTGTAGACACTTGTCGCTCTCCATGGATTTACAATGGAAAAGGTGGTAGCTTCTGTTTGCCTCTTGAGAATTTTATAGAGGATGACACATGTCGAATTTCATTACATTTTAGAAACACTATAGAACTATGCATAACTCATTTGGATTCATGTGGATGATGCCACTTGGCGTGTTCTGCTGTGCTAAAAAAAATGCTTAGGATGAGCTTAGAAACTTGTTTGAAACTTAGACACAGACACGTGCCACTCTCCATAGAGTTATAAATGAACAGGTGGTAGTTTTCACTCATCTTTGGAGATTCAAGCAGATGATGACACATGTCACATTCCACTTTCTTTAGTAGTTCACTGGGGGTCCACCACAGTCTTTATGAAAAAAAGAAGCAGGAGGGAGAAATTGCAGAGATTGAGACTTGTTGGCTTTCACCAAATTTTTCAAGGGACATGTGGCACGGTCTAAATACATTTATTAGTCACACGGATGCAGACACTTGGCACATTCTACTTTCTTTAGTCACTCATCCCTAGGCCCATCATGGTCTTTTCTCAAAATAGTGAAGCTAAGGGAAGAGACTATGGATATTGACACTTGGAGGCTCCCAATAAGCTTCAAGAGGGACACGTGGCAATATCTGCTAATTTGTAGAAACAAAGTTTAGTGGGGCTCAGCCGTTGACACTTGGCAGCATCTATGGGATTCTATCAAGCTTTTGTCTCAGTTTGTTTGTTTGCCTTGGTCAATTTTTTCCATGGGAATTCCCTTTGCAAGGGCACTTGTGTCTTTGATTCTTAGGGCACTCCTTTGAATTTTGTCACTTGAACTGACCGATTGAACTGACTTTGGTTCAACAGTTCAATGGTTCATTCCCTTATTTTGGCTGAGTCTTTTTGATCTTTGTTGAACCAAACGTGTTGAACCATTTGATTGAACTTGCCTTTGAACCATGTGTTTGAACCAAAGGATGAACCAAAACATTTGAAACAAAGTGGATGAACTAATTGAACCGAAAGCGTTGAACTGATTGAATCGAAGTGGTTCAAGCCTATTTTGCTTGAATGCTTGTCGATAGACATTTTTGATTGAACCAAGGCATTGAACCAATCCTGAAAATGACCAAGTGATAGAAACTAATTCTTTTGGTTGAACCTTCCTGTAGACACTGTGAAGCCCATTGAACTTGTAGAAATGAACCTGCCTACAGATTCTGTAGAAATCAAGTTTTTAGAAATCAACCTATAAAGCCCCTTGAACTTGGCCTACAAAGTCCATAGATTTTTGAGAAGCTTGAAAAAGGAGGAATTTGAATGCCCAAGACAAATTTTAAAAAGGAAAGAGATAATTTTGGTCTGTAGGACCAAAATAGTTCAAATGTTGTCCCAAAAATGAGAGATATTTTTGGGAGACAATAGGATTAATCTTTCACAATAACCTAAAAAGACACCTACGCAAGCTAACTAAATATGTGTAGGGGAAAATCTTTAAATGGAATAAAAACCTATATGAAAAGTGCATATGACTTGTTCCCACTAAGTTATATATTTAGGAAATTCCATAGCCCTACTCTATTTTATATTACACAAGAATTTTTTAGTTATGGGCATTGTTTCTAAAAAATTTACCCATAGATTCTTTGCAAGATTTAACACAAGTTTAAAGACATAAACTTCTATAGGGAAATTATTTCTTAGAAAAAATTAGAAGCAAGGAAATCATACACGAGAATCCACATATTTTCCAACAAAACTAGATGTATTGTTTCTAAATTTTAATTTATATATTTCAATAAATTATTGGTGTGAACATTTATCTATGTATATTTATTTTAATATGTTTCATGGGGATAACTGCACACATACAAATAAGTAAGGGAATCATATAAAAAGGTCCTTAAAAATATCCAACCAAACCAAGTGTATCATTTTAATTCTCATTTCATATATTTCAACAAGTTATTGATTGAGTGGGCACTTATCCACATGCATGTGTCATTTTCAAGTTTTACATGAGCATTGAATATTTTTTTGAAGCATTAGATTTTTTATAAGAGAGAAAAATATTTATTATATTTCCCTTATTATTTTTAATTTAATATATATGTACACACACACAAATATCAAAGTAATAATTCATTAAAAGACCTAACTTTAGTACATGATTAGTTATTAGCTATAAACTTATATTATTCGAGGGTACTTGTGTGTTTTTATACTATTAGTTCATATTAACCTCTTATTGGTGCATTTTTATTTTATTTTATGATGTATCCCCACCTTCTTCCTTTTCATTCCTATCTCTCTCCTCTCTCTCTCCCATTTATTCCATGTTTCCTTCAATTTTTGGGTATTTTTTTAAAAACATACTTTGTATGGTTTTGGTGCCTTAAACCCATGAAGTGTATGGTTCTAGGGTAAGCCCTTATGATTGTTTCTTTGTGTCTCGCATGTCATACAATGCTATTTATTTTTTAGCATTTCCCACCTATTGTGTGTTATCTTACATACCAATAGGATCGTAATTTGAATTGGATAAATTTATAAATACACAGGTGCATTAATGTATATAGGACATGAATAAATTGAAGGAATCTATTGAGAGATCAGTTTTGAACTTCTAAAGTAGTCAATTGAATAAATTATAACATAATTCAAGTAAATACAACACATATATTTTCTCCATCATGTATTCATTATAGCACAAAAAGTTATATAAGAGTAAGTCTTTAATTTATTGTACTACTTATTGAACATGCATTATACGTGGTGTGATGTTTGATAAATTATACAAGCATTCTAGGGACCTGATAATAATTAAGGAGAATACATGCCCCATAATATGTCCCCACATTTTAAGGCATTTTTATATGTTGTTTCGATACTAATGTTTTGATGGAGATCAATTTCTTAGAGATTCGTACAAAATTTTGGAAAAGAGGGCTAGGTTTTCAAAGACCTAAAGTTGGCAAACATGATCGTCAAATCAGATTTTGCATTATTAAAAATTTCTTGAAACATGAATTAATAGTTTTGGGAGAGTGCATTAAATATATCTAAATAAGGCATTAGTAGTTTTGGGGAGCATTCTCTCTTATCTCCTATTTTAATCAGTTTTGATCACCAAGATGCATAGACATGCCTTATGTTATTTGTTTTTATGACTATATTGATATTCATGAAAAAATCATTATTTCATATTAAATCCTCTTTATTTTAATTTATTATAGAATGGGACTATTAATTATGTAATTAAGTCTGATTTGTTATTTATTTTATATATGATTATGCTTATTTGTAATGTGTTATGGGTAGATTAATTACATATTAATGTAAAACCAATGTCACATAATAAAACATAAGCACAATTAATGTAGAGAGTAAAAGGTGGTCTCATATGTACTATAAGAACACCTAATTTATAAAGTACTACATATCAATTCCATATCCTATAAGCTACTCAATAATATAAATGGGATAGTCTCTTATAAATAAGCATGATTAATGTAGAGAGTACATGGTAATATCATATATTATAAAATACCTTATAATATGGTCTTATATATTGAGAATTACCTTATCCTTATATATATATATATATATATATATATATATATATATATATATATATATATATATATATATATATATATATATATATATATATATATTTATTGAAGCATTATATATATGGATGATGATCTCATATACCATGAACATGATCAATAGGAAAATTATGGGGTGATCTTATATAATATAAACATTATCCTAAAATTAAGTGAAGAGAGCACCATATGTCATAGACCTTCATTTTTATAAATGGCATACACACTTTCATAATGAAATCTTATTATGTTATAAATTAGTGATTTTATTTTTTTATCTTACACATGTACATAATCCTTCTCTTTTTAGATATGTTCTTCATAGGTTAATCTCACATCTCAAAGGGGGAAATATTCCACCCATTTTTTTTTCTATATTCTAGGACTAAATATTTTTTTGTACTAATTTACTCTTTTACATATGGGCAAGTACAAATTGATGTTTCCAAGACCTACCTAATGTATGCCACTTATTCCCACCATGGGATATAATTAGGACATTGCCTAGCCTTACTCTTTTATATTAGATAATATTTTTTTGGTTTTGGTTTTTGTCATTAAAAATTATACCCATAAATTATCACAAGATTTAACACAGGTTCCAAGACTTAGAATTCTATAAGGGCATTCTTATTTCGCATAAACTTGGAGATATAAGGAATTCATTCAAGGGCACCCTCACTTTTTCCAACCAAACCAAGTATATCATTACCCAATTTTATATTATATATTTCAATAAATTATTATCGTAATCATTTATCTAATAATATTTTTCCTTTTAGGTTTCACATGAACATCCACACAAATTTAGAGTTGTTGGGTAACCATACAAAGGTTCCTACCAAATATTCAAACAAAACACTTATACAAATTATTGTCCTTGTTTTCTATATTTTATCAAGCTATTGATTGATTAGGCACTTACCCACACACACATGTCCTTTACATATTTTACAAGTGTTGGAGTAATTTTTGGAGCATTGGAATTATTATAGAAGCACATAATATTTATCATATCCTCCCCCTTTTTTAATTATATATATATATATGTACATAAACACCAAAGTGAGGAATTATAAAAATACATAATTTTTTATGGGGTTTGTTAGTCATAAAATATAATTATTCTAGGGTACAAACATATAAGTACCCTAGAATAATTATTTAAGGGCCCATTCCTCTCTCTCTTGTTTATCTCTCCTCCCCTCTATTTTTCATTTATTTTGAAGGTTATTTTCCCAAAATAATACATTGTATAGTTTTGGTTCCTTAGAGCTGTGTAGTGTATGATTATAGGGTGGGCCATAATGACCCTTGTTTTGTGTCTCTCATATCATATGTTCTTGATTTTTTTACCTTTCCCACCCATTGTGTGTTAACGTGTATGCCAATAGATATTAATTATAATTTGAGAAGTATATAAATACATAGGTGTATTAATACATATATGACATGAATAAATTGAAGGAATCCATCTATAGATCAATTGTGAAAGTTAAAAAAGTAATAAATACAAGAATTTAGAACACAATTCAAATAGATGAAAAGCATTTAATTTATCCATTATATATTCATTGTAGCATAAAAAAATATGTGTGATTAAGTCTTTCATTTGCTAAATTGCCTACTAAACATGCACTATATTGGGTGTGATGTTTGAGAAATTTCATAAATATTATAGGGACTTAATAATAATTATGGGGGAAAAAGTCCCCTTTATACATCTCTCCATTTTTAGCTATTTTTAAATGGTATTTCTGTATAAATATTTTTAAGAAGGATACCAGTTTCCCAAAGATCCATGTAGAATTTTAGAAATGTGGGCTCCATTTTTGGAGCCTTGAAGTTGATGATCATGATCATCAAATTAGATTTTGTATTTTAAAAAATTTAATAAAAAAAAATTTGATAGTTCTAGGAGAGTGCATTAATAATACCAAAAGAGTGCATTCATGGTTTTGGGGAGCATTCTCTATTCACCGCTATTTTAATGGGTTTTGATCACCTAGTTGCCTAGACGTACCTTGTCATATATATTTTTGATGACTATTTCTAGATTCATGAAAAACCATAAATTATTCTTAAACCCCCTTCTTTTTTAAATTTATTATAACATGGTATTATCAATTATGTAATTATGTCTGATTTTATTGTTTTATATATGATTAGGCTTATTTTTAATGTGTTATGAGTAAATTTATTACACATAAATGTAAAATCACGTTTAATAAAACACCTATAATAATAGTGAATTTAGAGAGTACAAGGTGGTCTCCTATATTCTATAAGCACAATGAATTTATAGAATAGTATAGGGCAGTTTTATATACTATAAATTGACTAGTAATGAAGTGCATGGAATAGTTTCATATAATATAAGAATTATTAATGTAAATAATACATGCTTAAACTTATATATTGTGTACAATAAAAATGAATAATAAAATTTGGTCTCATATATTTATGCTAGAGGCATTTCGTAGTTGTGCACCCCTACATAAAGCTCATGTCTTCATAGTTGTCATCTGTGCCATGCATTTGGGCACAAGATGGATGGATTTGATTTATCCTACATGGATTCAATTAAAATTAGTGTATGAATGGTTTTATTTATTTTTTTGATTGGTGGTGAATGTGTTGGTATAACATGTCTTCAAGTAGATGACCTTTTTATTTTTTCAGATTGTGTACAACATAGCACATACATCTTAAAACCTTTGCAAAAATGTATTCACATAGTGAAACATAATTATGAATGATAATTATATTTCCATTCATTTAAAAATAATAATAATTTATTAAATAATAAGTAAAATAAAATAAAATATTTAAGTACAATAAATCTATAAACTAAGATAAATGAATATCATAAAATCTAATTTATTGAACTCTCCACTTTTAGATGTGAATAAACCTTTCAACTATACGAGTTGAATCCAAAATCTCTCTTATGCACTCTTTACCATTATTTATTATAAATACATATTCACTATTCATTTGTATGTTTATTATTTATTCAATAATTTTATTTTAATGGTCTCTAATTCCACTAATTACTTGGCATAGAGGAAAACTATAGACAAATAACTACATGCTAACCTTAATTTCTATCTCTAAGTCCACTGCTTCAATATAGAAGAATGATTGCTGAAACTTATCTCTAACTCCACATCATCTTGAATCTCAACCCAAAAAAATTACTAAATTTTATCTCCATGTCCATAGCATCTTCAATCTACAAAAAAATGATACTAAACAACATGATCTCAACATTCAATTATTTTCAAACTCCATAAATTAAAAATGTTGCTAAATAAATTTGCTTCCAACACAAATTCAAAAAATCTAGAACTTACTAGTGTTCCAAATAAGAATTATATCTTAAATTCACCCAAATTTAAAAAATGTTTTGTTCCAAACTACAAAAAAAACTAGTACACTTCAAGTTTAATAATGGTGGCCATAGTGAAATATGAAAAAAATTAAATTTGGAAAATTTGACCCTAGGAAATTGACCCACATGCTCAAAATTGCCTATAAACAAGTTGATCCATGAAAAGTACTACCTTTTAAAAGAGGTTTTAAAAACATGAAGTTTGAATTTAGAAGTATAATGAATAATTGTCCCTATGGAAAAATAATGAAAACTCTACAGAAATGGTGGTGATGCTTATTATGGTATGTGGGGAAATATACCAAAAAAAAAATTACAATTTATGATTGGAAACTTAATCACATGGTTTATCTAAGATAATTATCGAAGAGCATTTGATCCATGCATATTACCACCTTTTGAAAGAAGGTTTCAATCAAAATCAAAGTTCAAATTTAGAAGTAAAATGAAATATTGTCCCTATGTAAAATAATGAAATATTTATAGAAATAATGGTGATGTTTATTAGGGTATGTGGGGAAATATACCCAAAAAAATTCAATTTATGATTGGAAACATAACCAAATAGTTTATCTAAGACAAATATCAAAGAGATGTGAAAGGGACATGTGGCCTGTTAAGTGCACATATGTTAAAGGAAGTACTAATGTATGATTTGTTAAGTCATTGAGGGCCACATGGGAGATTGTGTTGTCCTTTCCCTTATGTCATAGGGAGATAATATTATAGTAACTTCATCATACATTCTTAGTCCCACTTTTTTTTAATATATTTTTTACACAATGAAGGATTCATTTCTCTATTACATTTTTATTTTTCTAATGTTTTATATTGTAATGCGTTGATATTTATTCACTTGTACCTATAAATATATGTCAATGTAAAAATAATCTATTATTGCTCCTCACCATCACTACCCAAGTCACCTTGAATTTTTTTACCACTTTTATGATCATTTCTCAAGCTCACCATGAAACAAAATGTCTCTTCCATGCACAACTCATTACCATGTTGTATGAAGAAACACACCACCTCATTTTACACTATCACCTCCACTAAAAATATAATTGATTAACACTTCCTGCATAAAAGCTGAGATGAGATCAATGATCATGGGGTTAAAGGGAGGTAAAAATACCAATCTACACTCTTTTACTTTACCAAAACAAAAAATTACATCACTTTTGGTGTAACTTTACACCTTTAGGTCAACTGGTAGTATAACCTTCCCAATAAGATCATCTTATATATTATAAATTAGCTTATAATCACATACGCAGAGTAATATTATATGATATTTAAGCCTAATAAATATACAAAAAAATTATATGTACAATCATTGAGAGGGGGGTGAATCAGTGCACCTAGAAAATCCAACTTCAATTTCAATTATTTCAAGTTATTAATCAATTACCATAAGCATTCATAAATCATACACAATATATATAGCAATGAACAAGAGAGACAATGTAAGATCAATCACATAACACATGACATCTATGAGAAACCCTTTTGAGGGAGAAAACCCACTAGAACCTATAATTAGATTACTATGTTATAATAACAAAAACTAGTTTAGACTAGTTGTAACTAATCAAGGAACTACAATCCCTATTTATTGAGACTACAATCCCTCAAAGTGCTACAACATCTACCTAGTTAAGCTGCAACAACAAAAAAAAAATTATAAAGTTTCTCTTTGTAAGGAGGATTCAACCCCCTTAGATGATGAGCTACCACAAAAACACCTATGAACATAGCCACCTATAAATTGATGTCTTTAACCCCTGATGATGGACCTCTGATTATCACTCTTCACCTTTGTTCATACTCAATTTGTAAGAGAACTATTCTACCAATAGAATTATGACCTATAGCTCATAAAAATAGTCATTAATATTTTCTGATATTCAACTCATCCATAATGCACTCTACCCCTCCTTCTCTCCACAATTCACACACACAAGCCTCTCTCAAATCTCTCCTAAGTCCCTCACTAAAGTCTAGAAATCACCATCTTTGATTTCACTATTTATAGAGAAATCATGATCATCAACATATTGGTGGTCCATTAGGCATGCATTATCCATTAAGGAATCTATCATATAAAAACATAGCTCAATAAAATCTTCATAGGTCAGCCATAGCATTTATGGGTCACCCTTAAGCAACTAATCCTTTCAATTAGGCCATTGTAGCTCTTATAGGTCTCATGTGAACCCATTCACTCCTTTATCACTTCATAAAACAAAATAATAACATATAACCAATTAAAAAGGCATGGAACCACTCCATATGATCTATATATCCCCCTTAAGTTTCAATAACCATCATAATACCCTTCTACTTAAGCACAATTTGCTCAAACAACATTCTATGCACATAATCACCATGAACAACTACACAGTCAACTTATAAACCTTTTTTCATGTTTCATATGATTATTAAAACCTTTATAATGCACACATATGGTCCTCATGGAGTCTAAAAGACTCCATAATAGTTAATTCATCAAGAGATATCGAAACAATATCAAAACAAGCTCAAATATCCTTCTCAGGTCACTTTCAAAACATATAAAAAACATAATCAAATTTGAACATTAGTATGTACATACACAATTTAAGATCTTAATATATATATATATATATATATATATATACATATATATATATATATATATATACATACATATATATATACATACATATATATATATATATATATATACATATATATATATATATACATATATATATATACATATATATACATATATATATATATATATACATATATATATATATATACATATATATACATATATACATATATATACATATATATATATACATATATATATATATATATATACATATATATATATATATATATGTATATATATATATATATACATATATATATATATATATATGTATATATATATATATATATACATATATATATGTGTATATATATATATATACATATATATATATATATATCCAGATGTGACTTGGATTCCTCTACAATTTTGAATTTTACACCATAAAATATTCTATATAGATTGAAAGATATAGCCAAAATACAGAGCACTGGTTTTTTCCTTTGTAAATTCAAATATTCAAATGCAAATAATCATAGTTAAACCTTGAACACCATGCTCACATATCATGTCCTCAATGATAAGATTAAACATGAACCATTTATCTTATTGTATGAATTTTGACCTTTAACACATAGTCTAATAATGCCAAATGTTAAACCTTAAACATGTTGACCTCATCTCATGCACTTTAGTAACTTTGACCTCATGTACTCCATTGATATCTTGTATGTAGCTTGGTATTTAACAAGGATAGATAGCTATAAATTTAAAATTTTGAATTTAATATGCACCATTTATCTCATTCTATATGATCACTCGCTCACCGTTAATCCTTGGATGAAGCTCGATCTTTATCTTTTTCAACATTAAACATTGAAAACTTGGCACCATCTAGTTGTTTACTAATTTTTTGGAGAAACTTAATCCATTGATGTTTCTCAAAATTTGACTTTTGAAAATTTGACTAATTATGGGAACCTTGCTTATCTGCTTGGAAGGCTAAATTTGCACAATCATATCTTTTACTTTGTTCACTCACAAGTTCTTAAATTTGGACCATATGATCTCCTCACATAAGAGAATCTAACCATGTGACAAATTTATCCTTAAACCCTCACAAATGTGAGATATAATAAAATTAATTTTCTCACTCATATTTTTCTACCAAAGAGCCAACTATGTCAAAAATGTTTCTAGAAGGTCAACTTTGAACATGCATATCTTTTGTCGCACTTTAGCGTTTGACCTAAAAGTTAGCACAAATCAACTAGGTAAAAAATAGAATAAATAAATATGATAACCTTCTCTTGAACATCCAAATGTGTGAGATATTCCACCATCAAACTACTTATTGACTTTTTCTTGCCTCATGCAAATTTGGCTAAGTATGGGAAAATAATGTCAAATTGCCTGGGAGCCTAAATTTGCACTTGAATATCTTTTGATGAGCTTAAGCACATGATCTAATATTTAACACATAATAAATAGGAATAATAATAAACAAAAACATGTTACCATTTCATCCTAAAAACTCCATTCATTTTAATGCTAATATCATCAACATGCTTACTCAACTCTATTTGAACATAAAAAACACTGTCAAAATCCCTGAGATCCCAACTTTTCACCCACATATATTTGACTATGTTTAGGTGCATGACCTAGTATTTAAAACATAAAAATTAGGGAATAATTTTATCAAAACCATATGAACAAATCCCCTTGACTCATCCACACATGGTAATGGTGACATCATCAAACTGCCTATTTAGATTTTTTACCACTAAACCCAAAATGTCTAGATGAAAATTATGGACAACCAAATGAGTTCCACTTATGCAGACAAGCACTAAAAAATTAGAAAAAATCTTAGTTAAATATTTCACATGATCAATACTCTATACTCATCCTTGAACATCTCTAACCATGCCAAAATAGAAGATCAACCAATCATACTTCAATCATGTTAGGACAGGCACATTACACACTTTGTCATTGTCATATAGACTAATAAGGCTCTTTATCCACTCACTTTTATAGCTTCATGACATCATAATTACATCATTGAAAATTATCCAAAAATCTCCCCTTTTTTCATTGATGTCAACAACCATCATATATAGCAATATACAACTCACCTTCTTTCTATCTCTTCAAGCACTCACAATAATAAGAACTTTCTTCTCCTTGACACAATGACAAAGTGGGAAAAAACTAATCCTAAGGACATAAAAACACTACCATTATGAGAGGACCATCTTATAAATATGATACAAACTCCCCCTTACCTTGATCCTACATCTTCTTGCATTGACAACTTCCTCTTGCTCCAAGCCAACACTCTCTTCAATCAAGTACTACAACCAATGAAGAAATAACATATAAAAGAAATAATATCTAATGAAACTCACCAAGAATCATATGAGAGGGAATCCCCCTTATATTTATGAGCTATTACACCTTCTAAACATCTTCAAATATTCACATACCATACATAACCACCACATATGCTTACTAGCCTTCTTTCTCAAACACCACAAGGACCACCAACATAAGTTCATGACACTCACCAAATAGGAGACATGATCTTAACCAACCTAAAAGCTCATCTTGAAACATACATACCTTTATATTTTGAATAAATTAAGCAAAAAAACACTCTTCTTCATACTAGGCCTGTCTAGCCTCCTTGTAACCCTACTTCAAACTTGGAAATCCCATAATTTTAGTAGATACACATTCAAGACCTAAAACTCCATATATATATATATATATAAATATATATATATATATATATACACATATATATACATATATATATACACATATACATATATATATATATATACATATATACATATATACATATATATATATATACATATATACATATATACATATATACATATACATATATACATATATATATATATATATATATATACATATATATATATATATACATATATATATATATATATATATATATATATATATATATATATATATATATATATATATATACATATATATATATATATATAAACTCTCATATGCCCCATAAATCACACCAATTTTAATTACCTATATCATCTTTTGCAACATACTTCCTTCAAAAACCTACTAGCCAATTAGGCCTCCATCTTGACAAAAACTTAAATAAATTGAAATCCACAAACCCCCTAATCTTTGTAAATCATGATTTGCCAACTTATTTGGCCCATTCAATAAATTAAGAATCCTCAAACCTAAACTCATAAGGCATACCACTTTTCTATCATATCCCAAAACTTTAGAAACTTAAAACAACCAAGGTCAATAAACCTCCTTCTAGTCAACACACATTTATAAAACTTCTTTCACACTTGGAGACACCCATCATGCACTTTTAGACCAATATTTGAGCCTTCACACCTTTTTGAGCATTGACTTCCTATAACCCATTTTAGGCATGCTTGCCTTGAGCCAAAAACTAAGAAAACTAAGAGCACTCAAAAAATTTCAATTGGCACAAACATACCTTCAGACCACAAAATCACTTGGAGCACATCACAAAGAAGTATGTAGAAATTTAAAAGCATCAAAATCTTCTTGACATTTCATCAATCTCATTATGCCATTTGGATATACCCATTTTGACCCTATATAATAACTCCTTCACAAATATTTGGAGTAAGCTCATGAACTTATTGCTCCCCCTTAACTAAAGACCTTCTTTGATTGGCATTATCACCTTGAGCAGCACACAAACTTCCTTCCCCAAAAGAAAATATGTCTCCTAAGAAGCATAGGTAGAGACACCCTACTTCACAATGTCTTAGAACAATGTGAAACCAAGAATTTCTCACAACTCCTCATATTCCTTCCCTCCTTGGTCATCTAATACTTGGAGTTCTTATTTTTCTTCTCAAGATTAAGAGAATCAACATGTTCAACCAGTACAAAATTCTCCTTTTATTCTAGAATTGGATTAACAATACCTGGAGAAAATAAAGACTCATGACATACCTTTTCATCTAAATAATTCATGTTATAGTTTGGAACCTCATCACTAAGAAAAAACAATTGATGTTCTTTACATAATACATGCTCAGAAATAACAAGATGATCACTTGGATCCATACACACCTCAGAACTAGTCTCAACTAGTATCTTGGTCTTCTCTTTGAACTTGATCTCTTCTTTCTCAATATGAGCAAATAATGAGACCTCTTGGCACTCTTAAAATTTTGTAGATTTTCCACCATAGAAAATAGATTACTTGGACCAACAAACTCATCATGACTCACACTTATCACCTTTGGTTTCCATGTGTTAACTTGCCTTCTTCATTGCACTCTAGGAGCCTGATTAAAATCATTTTGATTTAATGGCCTTTGTTTGTATAATCTAGAAATGTGACCTCTCTATTCACAATTATATCACACCATACTCCTTGATGGAAACACAATTTGTTTTACCATGTTTGGACATAAACTTTAAATATGTCCTTTGTCATGACAAATAAAACAACCTCCCCTTTTTGAAGAGGACTCACCTTATCTAATCTTATGTGCACAATGGTTTGTAAAGTGTCCCACATCAAGATAGTTGAAGCACTTAATTTTTCTCTCTACTTTTTATTGATGACCCCCATCATAATCTCATGTAAAATCATTTCTAACAGGTTTCTTGCATTCTCTAGATTTATGTCTAAATTGATTACATGTGTAACAATAACCATTGAATATTACATGCCTCATGGTATTTGGATGTCTAATATGACTTGTCTTCATTCTAAAAAACAATTCATTACTTTTTTAATGATTTGTCTTCCAATATTGATCCACCTTGCTCTTATTGATATTCATGTCAACTCGAGTAGCAAGTTTGGGTTCTTCATTAAAACCCAATCTAAATCTATCACTAGCTGATTTTTGACTCTTTAGGAGATCATTTAGATAATTGGAACTTTTATCAAACTTGATAAATGATTTCACCTTGCTTGTAGATTTATCTAACTCATCTTTCAAAGAAACAATCTCATAAGCATACCTTGAGTATTCTTCTTCTTTGGCTCTAAGACTTTCAGACATAGATTCCAACTTAGAATTAAGAAACATGACAATACCTTCATGTTCCCTAGAGTATTTAACCAATCTTGCCTCAAACACACTAAATTTCTTCTCATAGTCCTTGAGTCTATATTTCATCTTCTTAATGATCTTCTTCTCAATTCTTCATTTTTTCAAGGGCATTCACCAATTTAGTCTCATATTCAACCTCATCTAAATCATCATCTGAGTCACTCCAAGTAGACTCCTTCTGATGTGAGTAACTTCCTTCCTTAGCAATGAATAGAGCTTCATATTCAACAAGACCATCATCTTCATGATCATATTCTGAGTCATTGTTTTCACTTTCATCTGATGAGCTACAATCTTCTTTGGTGTAGAGACTCTTATTATTCTTGAAGGACTTCTTATTGTTATACTTTATGAATCCTTTCTTCCTGTAAGTCTTCTTGTATTCATCTTGGCCTTCACCATGCTATTCATCAACATTCTTCTCATGATTATGAGGGAACTTTGAAGAAAAATGTCTTATCTCTCCATAATTAAAACATTTGAAGGGTAGTTTGACCTTATACTTCCCTGAGCATGTGTTCAATTTCTTTCTAATCAAAGTAATTAGTTCATCCTCATCAATATCAGATAGGTCATCCTCTTTGGGTTTCTTACCTTATAATTTCTTCTTAGGCTTCATCTTTGTCTTAAATGTTGCTTCCTTCTTTGGTGGCATATCATCATTTACTCTCATCTCATAGGTAGTAAGGGTGTCATGCAATTGATCCTTATTCAACTAAGTAAGATCATGAATTTCAACTATAGTAGATAATTTTAGATCAAATTTAAGGAATATAGACCTTAATACCTTTTAGACTACACTAGCCACTTCAAGATTCTCTCTAAGACCTTTGATGATGTTCACGGTCTCATCAAATCTCTATAGAAAGGATGCCACATAATTTTCTTCCTTCATCTTGAGACTTTTAAATTACCTTCTATGAGTATGTAATTTATCAAGATTGACCTTTGAATCTCCTTCATAAATGATATGCATTTTTTCCCATATCTCTTTAAATTTTTTACAATGGATTACCTTGGTGTATTTAGTATTTGCAAGACCACAAGTGATAACAGTCATTACCTTAGAATTGTTCTCAAATAACTTCTTGTTTGGAGCACTAGATGGAGGAGTAATAAGAGAAACATAACCATCTAGAATAGATTTCCATACATCAAACCCTTGGGACATAATATATGTCCTCATCCTTGCAGTCCAAAAAGCATAATTAGATCTATTGAACATCAGTTCTTGTTTAGTAGATAAACCTCCTTCATGAATACCCATATTGTACCTTAGATCACCTTTAAGTTTTTAAGCCTTTACCAAAGTACATTCTCTGATACCATTTGTTAGAGGTACAATCACTCAGAGGGGAGTGAATTAGTGAGCCTATAAAATCCAACTTCAATTTTAATCAATTCAATTTATTAATCAATTACCATAAACATTCATGAGGCATACACAATATTCATAGTAATGAGCAAGAGAGACAATGCAATATCAATGACATAACACATGACATATGTGGGAAACTCTATTGGGGGAGAAAACCCACTAGAACCTACAATTGGACTACTATCCTATAATAATAAGAACCAATTTAAATCAGTTGCAACTGATCAAGAAATTACAATCCCTATTTAATGAGATTATAATCCTACAAGGTGATATAACACATGTCTAGCTAAGTTGCAACAAAAATAGACTTTTAGCAAGTTTCACCTTGCAAGGAGGATATAACCCCCTTAGATGTTGAGTTACCACAATAACACATATGAACACATCCACCTATGACTTGATGTCTTCAACACCTGATGATGGACCTCTGATTGTCACTCTTCCACTTCACTCATACTCAATCTACAAGAGAACTATTTTTCCAAAGGAATTATGACCTATAGGTTATAAAAATAGTCCTTAATCTATTATACTCTTTAACACATCCATTGGGAACTCTACCCCTCCTTCTCTTCACAATTTACACATAAAAGCTCTATCAAATTTCTCCTAAGTCTCTCACTCAATTCTAGAAATCACCATCTTTGATTTCACTATTTATAGAGAAATCATGATCATCACCATCTTGGTTGGCCATTAGGCATGTCTTATCCCTTAAAACATCTATAATATGAAAACACATCTCAATACAATCTTCATAGGTCAGCCATAACATCTATGGGTCACCCTTAAGTAGCTACACCTTTTAATTAGTCCCTTATAGCTCTTATATGTCTCATATGAACCCATTCACTCCTTTATCACTTCATCAAACAAAAAAAAAAAAATAACCACTTCCAAAATCATTGACCCATTCCATATAATCTATAGATCCCCCTTAAGTACTAGCAACCATCACAATACCCTTCTAATTATGCACAATTTTTTCAAACAACATTTTGTGCACACAGTCACCATGAACAGATAAAAATTCAACTTATAAAACTTTTTTCATATTTTATATGATTATTCAAACCTTAATAATGCACATATATGGTCCACATGGAGTCTATAAAATTCCTCAATAGCCAATTCATCAAGAGATATCAAAATAATATCAAAACAAGCTCAAATATCCTTTTTAGGTCACTTGCAAAACATTTATGAAAACATAGTAACTTTTAAACCTTCATAAATATGTATTTACATAATTTTATATCTTCAAATATATATCTAGATGCACCTTGGAGTCCTCTACAAGTTCACTTTTTACACAATGAGCAAATTCTGCATAGATTAAAATATATAGCCAAAATATAGAGCACTAGTTTTTCTTTTAAAAATTCAAATATTCAAACGTAAATGACCATAGTTAAACCTTGAAAAACATGCTCGCATATCATGTCCTCAATAATTATATTAAACATGCATCATCATTCTTATTATATGAAGCTTGACCTTTAACACACAGTCTGCCAATACCAAATGTTAAAACTTGAACATGTTGACCTCATCTCGTACACTCTAGAAACTTTGACTTCATGTTATCCATAAATATCTTATACTTAGCTCAGTATTTAACAAGTATAAATAGTTATCACTTTGACCTCTTGAATTTAATACACACTATTGATCTCTATTTGTATGATCACTTTTTCACTATTGATCTTTGGAAGAAGCTCGATCTTTATATTTGCTCACCATTAAAAATTGAACACTTGGCACCATTTCTTTGCTTCCTAACGTCTTATAAAAATGCACTCCATCGATGTTGATCAAACTTTAAGTTGTGTAAATTTGAATAAGTATGGGAACCTTGCTTATCTGCATAAAAGGCCAACTTTGCACAGTCGTATCTTTTTCTTCTCTCACTCCCAAGTTCTCAAATTTGGACCATTTGATCTCCTCACATAGGATAATCCAACCATGTGAAAAAATACTCCTATAACCCTCACACATGTGAGATATAATTACATTAAATTTCTAACTTAGATTTTTCTACCACAAAGCCAATTATGTTAAAAGCTTATTTGGAAGGCTAACTTTGAACATGCATATCTTTTGTCGTGCTTTAGTGTTTGACTTGAAAGTTAGCACAAATTAACTAGGTACAAAATGAAAAAAAACCATATAATCACCTTCTCCTGAAACATCCACATGTGTGATATATACCACCATCAAATTTATTACTTAGCTCTTTCTTGCCTCATGCAAATTTGGATAAGTATGGGAAAACAATGTCAAACTACTTGGGATCCCATATTTACACTTGCATATATTTTGATGTGATTAGGTGCATGACATAAGATTTAGCACATAATAAATAATAAAAATATTGAACAAACCCATGTGACCATTTCCTCTTGAAATCTCCATGTGTGAGAATGCTGACATCATCAACAAGCTTACTCAGTTCTATTTGAACATAGAGAACACTATCAAAATGCCTGAGAGCCCAAATTTACACCCATATATATTTGACTACTTTTAGGTGCATGACCTGAAATTTAGTGCATATCAAATAGTGACTAATGTGATGACAACCATATTAACAACTCCCCCTGACTCATCCACATGTGGTAATGGTGATATCATCAAACTACCTACTCAATTTTTTTGCCATCAGACCCAAAATATCTAGATGAAAACTATGGACAACCAGATGAATTCCACTTATGCACACAAACACTCAAATATTATAAAACATCTTAGGGACATCTTACACATTCTCAATAATCCATACTCATCCCTGAATATCTCTAACGATGCCAAAATAGAAGATCAACCAATCATACTTTAAGCATGTTAGGACCGACACATTGCACACTTTGTCATTGTCATATAGACTATCAAGGATCTTTATCCACTCTCATGGACACCTTAATGACATTATCATGACATCATTTATAATTTTCTAACAAAAATATATGGTGGTTTCATACACCATTGGAAACCTTATCTTTTTCCTTTTCAGTAATTTCTTGTCTCATGTTCATATCCCCTATGCACCTACTACATAAAATAAGGGTTGCATAGTGGCTATTTCATAGCTTTAGTAGTATTAGTATTATGAATTTATGATTTTATTCAAATATATTACCAATATTTTAATATGGTAGTTGGCAAAGTGATTACTAGATAAAGCATAAGAAAGTGGCGCTTTATTCACAAATGGAGAAGCTTTTTCTGTTGAAAGAAGTTTGTCCAATATGCTATGAATAGCTATAGTTGTGAGATATTTTTTTAGTGGGTAAAGTATTTTTATCATAAGGGAATGGAATTAGATTTAAAAGTGTAAGATTTGTATGGTTTTGGTGAAACCACCATGAAAAACTATGGGAGATCAAGCTTGATCCAAACACTACAATTTTACTCAACTTTGCATATGTTTTTTTTTTGTTTGCTTGAAACCTATTATGTTATACTTAAAATTAAGTTGGATACAAACCAAGAATACATGTTTTTTTCATTAATTTTTGGATCTGGGAAATTCAACTAAACATACATAAACATGTCTTTAGAGTCCTATTCAATGGATGGTTTGTTTTGTCCTCCTTGTCTTTTATAGATTTTTTACGTGCATTTTTTATTTGATTTCACACAAGATGATTTAAAGAGTTAAAATATTTTTATAATGTATTAGGTGATTTTATGTTATTTGTACTATAATTTTTAATTCTAGTGTCATTTCTACATATTTTTGTCAATGGTTGATAGTGAACATGATTTGTGTTTATTTTAAAGAAGACTATGTTAGAGTTTTTTATTGGTTATAGAGAATTAGATTATTACTTTAATATACACATCAAATGAGCTTACCAAACCTATATTTTTATGTCTACCAATATAGACATCTACTCAAAACAAAAGTCATCTCATTTGATATTTTTCTTGTGTTTTGTATTAAGCTGAAATATAGCTTCCTTTGGACATAAGATAGTGCCTTTTTCTATTGACACAATATTGTATTGCAAAATGACTATACTATATAATGATGAATACATTATATACCAAATTAAAAATGTGTTAAATGATAAATTGAATTGAATAATATTTTTACACAATTAGAATCACATTCAACAAGTCTATATAATCCATTGCTTTGCATTTGTTGTGAAATCATTTTCTAATATGACCCAAGATCTGTATACATATTAGAAAATTGAATATGCATGATGGAATTATGTATTGGCTATTTTTATTGTAATATAATGTATCATAATTCCCAAAAATGTGATTCATGTCATATAAAAAGACTGAGTATGGAATATTTTGACATTTTTCATTGAATCAAAGGTAGTTATTTTTCCTTGTAAAGGACCAAATGCATATTTGTATATTTAGCCATCTAGCTAGCCAATGTATACAAAAGTTGTCTCCCCATAAACCAATTTAATTTATAGGGGAGATATGTGATTCCATTAATCACATTATATGAAAATACATTTATTTGACATGTATTCCATGTAATATGAATAGTTCATGAGGATCTAATTCTAGTTCATATGATTTAATTGCAATTACATCACTAATATGTAAACAATTTAAGAAATGGTCAATGATACCATTTATTAGTTCTAAAGATATATATTAAAAAATTAATATTACATGAAACATGTCAAAGAGGCAATCACCAATATTGTACTTAAATTATTTACCTCAAAAAAGATGACGTTCACTGAGAGAAACAACAATGTTATTATATTATCTCCTAGTTCCTTCTTCACAATATTCTAATATCATTAGTTTTTACGGTGTTTTATCATATTATATATTATGTTTGTTGAGATTATATCCCATTTATTTTATTAAAAATAACAAATATACCTATATGGTAAATTTATGCACCTTCAATTTGTTGATACAAGAACCTAGTTTTTTAGTCCAACACACTATTACAAACCCATCTACAAAGGAAAAATTAGATTAACTAAATAACTAATAAAATCAAATGACATAGATTGTATAGACAAAAATGTAAGACTAATTGAATAACTAATAAAATAAAATGAATTTAATTTTTATTTTTTTGAATAATCAAATGAATTTGGACTATGAACATAGAAAAATAAAGTGCAGATCTGTTGGCAAAGTCATTGTGCATATAATCTAATTTATTTATGTGTACACAAAAAATGTAAAAGTAAAATTTAAACATTAAAAAGAGATTAGGAAAACATAAAAGAAGATATTTATTTTGTTTTTCATGGCTGATAAGTATAGGTATATGTTAATGTACATACCTATAGTTGGTTGATATAGTAACTTGATTTCTAGTAAAATGCATTTGCACCATTTATTTATTTATTGTTATGAATATAAATAAAATGTAAAATTAAAATTTTAAACTATAGATAGATTAGGTGAATAGAAAATAAGAGGTTGATCGAATTGATGATGACTAATCAAATGTTTCTATACATAGGAATCAATTACATGTACTATTGGAGATGCCTTTATATAAGAACATAGGAGATAAAGACATTGAAAATTAGTTGGTTCATAAATCAATTGATGAATAATGTTTAAAAAAATAGTCAAATTACTATACTGTAAAGAATTTTTAAAACATTATATAAAAGTGGGATTTATCACTCACCTTTTTCTAGTTGCAACATGCAGATAAGGTGTTTTAGAACAATAATAAAAGGCTTATTTCTTTGACACATAAATCACTTTAAAGCATAAAGTTTATAATAAACTTGTTGTGTGTCTCTATTTGCTTTTGATGTGAGATGAAAACAATTTGAGCATGTAGAGCTGATATCAAACACAATTTAAAAAAATAGAAACACGTTATATTATATCACGACCAATATATGAATTCATGTCACTCACATAGAGATCTAATTATATACCAATTGATATGATAATAAAATTGCATCAATAACAACATGCACGAATAATTTTGAAGGGAATTCCTTAATTGTAAGTGCATATAATTTTTGTAGGGTTCGTATATGATAATAGATTTAGGTAATCTTACTAATTAATGCATCCCTTGTGGTGTAGTAGAATGTTTTGTGCTTATTTTACCCATATTGAAACTTTTAAAAGTCATTTGTGTTTGAATTCTATAGGCATGCCACGTGTTATGAAAGTTTTAATTTTTTAAACTCATTGAATGAAAAATCATAAAGGATTATGTAATCATAGCATAAGCACCTAACATGGAACCCAAAAATGTAGTTGAGTTTATTTTTTCATAATACTTATACTATGATTATTATAGTATTAATTTATTTATTTATTGGATTATTGAGCAATCAATTGTTAACTATATTTAAAAACTATGTTAATATTATAATATTGTTACTTAACCCTTAATGCATAAATGGTGAGATGGGGTTAGTGGTCATGGGTTTCAAAAAAAATTAAAACTACTAATTTACACTCCTTGACTTTCCAAAACCTTAATTTTTGAAATAAAAAAATTACGTCTCTTATGAAGTATAAATAAAATAATATTTAGAATATAAATGTATTTAATAAATAATAATAATATATAATCATATTTAAAAATATTATCAATAATGTGTAGAAGTTGGGTAGGGCAGCTTCAAGGTCATTTATAAAGGCCAACTATGTAGCCAACAAATTATTGTCAAGGTACTCAACTTTACTTCCCTACAGGGTGAATAAAAACTCTAAAACAAGGTTCCTTTCATTCGTAAAGTCATCATCTCTCCACAAATTTTAGGGATCCTAAGATTCTATTGTGATACAAGAATAGGGTGGCACCTTATTTTTATGAATACATGCACAACAAGAGCCTCCAAGATGTGTTTTTTGATAATACATATCTCGTGTGGCTCCACTAGGGTGACAGGTTCAAAATCATAATGGATATGACTAATGCCTTAGATTTATTGCATAGTGGCAATGAGATGACCATCACTTATGGTGATATAAATCCCAATATTATTTTATTTTATGGGAGTTTCTCCACTAGGATCACATATTTTGGGCTCATCAGGTTTAAGGTAGACTATGCCCTCACCGAGAATTTAATTGCAAAAGTAAATTCATTAGAGAGAGGATATATGAATAAAGAGTGGTGAAACCATAATTATCCCATCTACAAATAAAGTGTGATTATTATGTAAGATAGTGCAAAGATAGATGTAGATGCCAATGTAGATAGGGATGTTGTGGTGAATATGTAATCTCTAGAGACATTTATGAGTAAATCACTAACGGAGGAAAATGTGATTTTTATGTCAAGTAACGAAGCTTCCCCCAAGGCTTTATATGAGATATATATGGTTATGGAGACTTAGGATGAGATAATGCCATCAGATATAGTCAATTTAGAGAAGAATAATGTTACTTTTATTATAGAGCCGAGCAAGGGTAAGGATCAGGATCAACTTATGGATGATAATAGCATGGATTTAAACATGGATAATGATGAAAATATGTTACCCTCTACATTCAAACATTTCATAACTATAAAAGGTGTATGGAACCCTTTAGTCATACATGAAGTCCTATACATCAAGATTTTGGATTTGATAGGGAGGCTACCCTCTTTCATAATGTACTCATCCCAATATTGTAATAACAAATGCATTTAAATTTCTAATAAATAGAGTGGAATATTATCCAATAACACCCCCAAGAATATGAGTTTATTAATGTTTTAAATTTTATAAAAACTTTGCATTTCTATTTGTAGACATCTTAATTATATTTAGTATCAAAATGCACCTAAAACATATTAATTCTTCTTGCTAACATTCAAATTATAATTCATGACATCTACATCATTATTTAAATAATTGAATAAATCCAATTTAATCAATTGTTCACAATTTTAATCTAAATTTAATTATTAAATCTGTATTTTACACCTCACCCAACATATCCCACCTTTATTTCCCTTACATGTTGACTCACCCCAACCAATCCCTTGAATTGTCAAATAGTTTGACCTATTCTTGGTTACTCAATTAACCATATCCATGTTTATCTCAACCATTTGAAATGGTCATCATCTTCATGGATGAGGACTCCTTAGCCACCATATATTATTTGGATAATTTCAAATATCCAAATAATCCTCTACCATTTGATCATTCCTCCAAAAATTTATAAATATGAATGAAATACATTTCATGATCATGACTTATGTTAATGAAGTGCTATTAAAATCACATGAGACTCCAAAGTGAATCAAAGCCATCAAAGAGCATTTTTGCATCAAAATGATACCCATTTTACCTTGCAATATAAGAGTGAGCAACCTCAATTCAAAAAGAGCTAATCAAATTCACATTACAATGAAATTAATGTTTTGGAACTAAGGTATAAGTTTGTGTTGTTTCTTTTGTTTGTAGCTTTAGCTTAGGTCGAGTTAGTTTAGATTAAGATTTATTAGTTTAATTTACATTTCTAGATTTACTTAAATACATTTTGACACACCTAATGGAATTTTTCCCTTGTCTTTTTCATATCATTCCATCATAGGTATATTTAAAAATATTTTTCAATTGATTCTTATTTCAATTTTGTATATACAATTAATATTAGTCTTGGAGGTGTTGTTTGAAGTTGCAGGTCCTATTCTGGCATTTTAGGTTTTGTTATGCATGACTACTGTGTAACTTTGAATTCAAAGAGGTTAACATTGAAATTACAATATACAACTAAAAAATAATTATCTACCCTATTTTTATATATTTTTTTCAATGTTTTCATATTTTTAGCATTTTTCTACTTGATTTTTGGTTCTATCTATGTTTTTTGTTTTCTATAATTCTCTATTTTAGGTTAAATATGAATTTGGTGATTTCAATAGTGAAATCATAGTTATTAACAATGAAATTTATGAAATCACCTATGAAATCATTCTCTATGTTTTTTTGTCTTTTTATGTAATTGCCTATTTGTGCAGTTCAATTGTGAAATTATGATCATAAACTATGAAATCATTGTCATCAACTACAAAATAATAATTTTCAGCCATGAAAATAGAAATTATATAAATAAATTTAATGAGTATCATGTTAAAATCATCTTAAAATTATGAATTCATTTCTAGTATTTTCTGATTTTTGTGTCTAACTAATAACAATTTCATGCTTGACTATGCATTTATAAATTTGTAACAAAGGCTTATTTTTCTCTTATTTTTGTGGGTTTTTCTTAAGTTTTTGTAAGTTTCCTTGACTCTAAGCCAAAATAAACTTTATAAAAAATTGTTTATAGGATGCTAGTCAAATAAATTTTTCAAAAAGGCTTAAAAAAACCAAATTCTTTTTATTTTTTCTACTAAAATTTTTATTTCAATTTTTGTTTTCAATTTCTAGTAATTATCTCATACTTGATTTCTTGGAGTTAATTCATTTATGTTTTCCAACAATTATGTTTGTGTTTTAAAATTGTATGTGCTCTTCCCTTGGTGTCATGTTGGTGATGATAATTAGGACTCAAAAACAATTATATAAATTTTATGTTACCTAAGTTGTGTTTGCGTATGATCTTTCCTTGGTGTCACATTGGTGAAGATACCTATAAATCATTAAAAAACATTAAATTTTTTATTTATTTTTCTAGGGCCTCTATTGACTATGAATTTCACCATTGTATAATAGGTCAAACCCCATGTACTCATGGGGTATATAAATTGAGATATAAATATTTTAATGGCCTAAGTGGTTGTGTATTCTAAGTATAATGTGATGTGAGGGTATTTCATGCTCCAATACCTAGGGTTTCAATACTTGCCTCAAAATATGATTTTACTAATTATCAACACATTGAGACCCTTATAGTTATGTTGGGAACATTGGGACAAGATCTAATAGTGTGTGTCTTCTCAATCATTTTTTTCCATGAAATTAGGCCTCCACATACTAAAAGGTATATTAGAGGACTCCCCTTTAGATAAGCTTATGAAAACCTTAATTCTAAAAAATTCTATTTGTTGTTCAAATTTGGTGCATCAATTAATGGTTAGCATCAAAAAGTTACCTTCAACACACCCTTGAAACCAAACTTAGTGGGACATGGTAATGTAAGGATCCTCCATGGTTAGTACCTTGAAATATTAGGCTTCATCTAACAACATAGATAAGTAAGTGACATCAAAATGCCCAAACATTATTCACAACCTTAATCCTAGATTTTCACCCTTTTATGCAATTGCTTTATTATTTAAACTAGGACTTTTTTTGTTGTTTCCTTGTGTTTTTCCATGGGATGAAATATCCTTGAGTTAAAATTAAGTTATTTTTAGTCTTAAATCTATCAAAACATCTTTAAATCAAACTTTCCCAAAACTCAAATGTAATTAGTTAAAAATCATAATTTTTCAATCACTTTGGTTCTTATTCTTAGTTTAAAATTTTCATTTCTTTGAGTTAAGTAATTTCTCCATGTCCATGTCACTTATGTTTAGGAAAATTTCCATGATTAATAATCCTAATTCAAGAGATACACCATTTAGAAATAACCATTTTCAATTTAGAGGCCAAGAGCATCATGCAGAAATAAATGAAATCACTGAACAAGGAGGAGAGGCTTACCAAGATAAGTGTAGCCCTAAATTTATCTAACCTCCTTCCTCATTTTATGAATACATAATTTCTAATAAAAATTAAGTCTTTATTCAATCCTTTAGCTTAGGAGAAAAATTCCCGCCTGGTTTTGATGTAAAAAACATGCAATACTTGATTTCAAGTAAAGAGCCTTTACCTTCCATTTGTGATCAATCTACATCTCAAGGATATTTAGAGGGTAACAATTCCCTTTTAGGATCATAAAATACAAATCCTCAAGTCTCTCAATGAAAAGGGAAATCTATTCTCCATGAGGAATATTCCAAATAAGTCATGGATTTTCTAGGGAAACCCATGCATACCATGGTAACCAAGAGATTATGCATCTCCAATCCCATCAAAAAACTAATCCTTTTGGTAATACAAATATTTTTCATCATAATGTGAGTGTGAGAAATAATTTACCTTCACATATTTATCCAACCAATCTGAGTTTGATCATGTATTCAAACTCACCAATCACCAATCTAACTAACCAAAACTAAAATCTTCATTCAAGTTTGCCAATCACATAATAAACCAATCCAAATTTGATCATACTAAATTTTATTGTACATTCAAGCTCACAAGTTCATAGTTAAATCAATTTGAGTTTGAATATTCATTCAAACTCATAAATCAACCTAATTTAGAGTCTTCAAAGCTCACTGATCATTACCAATCCAAATTAAAGTTAGATCTTTAATCATCATTCTAGCTCACCAATCCAACCATATGATATAAGTTTGAGAATTAATTCACATATACTCAATAATCCTAATTTAAGTAGTGGTTTAAAAAATCATTTTTCTCATCCCAATACTCTTAGATTAATTCCACCCAATCTAAATCCAACTCCAACTAACGTTACCACCAATCCAAACCCTTCCTTTAACTCTAGTCCAAATGCTAACATCCATATTAACCATATGACTAGATTATATCCAAATCAAAACTTAAACCCAACAAATTTGAACAACCCAAACTTTAATGTAAACCTTAATGCAAATAATTTAAACACAAATCCTCACTATAGCCTTATCCAATACCAATGTAACCCAAAACAAAACCAACTTCACCCACATCAAACCAATTTTAACCTATATTATAACTTGAATCCACAAAAAATCAATCCCAAACTATTCAAAAAATCTAACTTTGGTTACAATACTAACTCAAACCCCACAAACTTTAACACCAATCCTCCACCAATAAACTTGAATTTTAACCAAACCCAGACATTCATTTTACAAGTAATCCTAATCCTACAAACCTTTGTTCAACACTAATCCTAAACCAAAAAACCTTGGTTATAATTCTAATCCCAACCCCTTTATGAATCTACATAACATTAAATTTACCAACCAACCTTCAAATAACTTCAACTGACCATCTAATCAATTTCTACAAAATCAAACTAACAAAAACCAATTCAGTTGGTCAACTATCCATCATCTATAATTTAACATGTCAAATGAAATAAATATCTCTATATTCTATACAAGAGCTCCAAAGCATTAAAAATAGGGTTCAAGGCTTATAAGATGGTTCTTATTCCAGGCAAAAATAATTTGAATTCAAGGAAAATTGTTCATATCCTTATGACTTAAGTACCATGACAACACCTTTTCCTAAATAATTTGAATTTCCAAAATTTGGCAAATACAAAGGTAAAAGAGATCCTAAAGAACACATTGCATTCTTTTATCATGCATGTGTATATATTACTTATAGTAATGAGTATCTATTATGATTATTCCTATGAATTATTGGGGTCAAGCTCTTGAATGGTTTTCATGCCTTCTTAAAGGATCTATTTTAACTTTTGAGGACCTTTTTGAGAAGTTTGTTAGCTATTTTTCCTATAACATTGAAAAATATTTAACCAATTAGATTTATACAATACCAAACAACACAATGGCAAACCCTTTGCTTCCTTATTACAAAGATGGCAAACAATGTCAAGTCATTTTACATGGTCATTTCTTAAAATTTAACTTGTGGACATATTTATGAACAATATAAACTCAAAATTGGGACATCACTTATTATTAATTTTCCCAAGGTCATTTGATGAAATCATTGAAAAGGGAGTCCAATTAGAAATAACATTAATTAATAAAGGTGTGATCAATATATATAAACCTTAAAATAATTCTTCCAAACCAATTAAGAAACCTAAATTATTTGTAAAGAATAATAATATTTTTTAATATGGTGTGATTGATATTAAACAAATTAAAAACCCTCCAAATCAAACAAAAACTTACACCCAACCCATTAATAACATAACCATCCCTGGTGGCCAACCAAGATAAGGAAGGCCTAAACATAAGTTCACTCAATTGAGTGACAATTATGAAAATGTTTTTTGAAAGTTGACCCATGCTAACATGATCACTTGGACAAACACCAAAAATTTTGATGATAATGTTCTTAAACATGATTGGTATAAATAAGATGAATATCATAGGATAAAAAGACATTCTACTAATTAATGTATGCACCTCAAGAACTATGTTCAAAACCTCATAGATCAAAGATACACAACGATTAAAAACCAAACATCCAAGAGTTATAATAACCAAAATTTGGGGATATAACAATATCCATTCCCTAATCATGAGCAAGGAAAAGGTAAGTAAAAACAAGAATAACCTAAATCTAATAATGTCAACCAAGCTAGTCATCATTTTGACTCTATAATTAATAGTGTTGATTTTATGAATAAGCACATCAATTCCATTACATTTCAACCTCAAGAGTGTGTTGTTACTATAAGCCATGAAAACATTACCATTCCAAGTGCATCATCATCTAATGTTGAACAAGAGTAAAACATCATTGATCATTTTGAGAAGACACCTACAAATATTTCCATATTAAACCTTCACAAGATGTCACATGTATATAAATACATCTTGTAAAAATTATTTTAAGAGTCTAGTGTCCCTCAAGACATCAACCCTACAAGATTCCAAGCATTAGTAGGTAATTTTTCAACTAACAGTCAAGCAACATTTGACTATTCTGATGTCTCTCCTTTGGGATCTGTTCACAATCTTCCTTTGTATATAGAGGTTAAAATTTTCTAGGCACAAGGTAGAGAGGGGTTTTATAGAAGTGGCTCAACATTAAATTTATGTAAAATATAGCTAATAAACACGTAGGATATCCAATAATAGTATTAAAAACTAATATTATCATTATAAATTTGTATGAAAATAATGAGCGACAATCCATGGGTATAACTTATCTTCCTTTGATGGTGGGGTATATTATAAAAGAAACTCTAGTAGATGTGCTTGATCTTGATTTACTTTATAACATACTTCTTGGATGTCAAAGGATACATTCAATGAATTTTATACCATCCAACCTCCACCAATGTTTGAAATTTTCACATGAAGTTATGAAGTAACTATTCAAGGTGATAGCTCAACCCTTCCAATATTTCAATCTATTGAATGGTAAATACCAAAAATCCAATTATTTACCAGTTATCAATGATAAATTTACTCCTATTTATGATTATCCTTCACTTTAAAACTATGTCTATCTTGAAACTTTATTTCAAATACCTCCTCTTGGTGGTTTGATTAACACACCAACTACTTCTACTTCCATTTAAAATCCTTCCACCAATTAAGCATCTAATCAACCATTTATAGAACAAGCTTCCAATCATCCTTATACTCAACAAGCTTTAAACCAACCACCCACTTTCAAAGTATGTGCATCCTCTTCATCCCATTTAAAAATCATTGACAAAAGAATGAATTAGTAAATAATCTAAGATTTTAAATATACAAATACAAGCCATACAAATCCACATAATTATGGTAGACCCCACCATCAAAAGGATAATCAAGTGGTTAAGAGATTCGGTAAAACAAAATTTATAGAAGGTGGTTTACTTTGAAATGAATGTATATAAGATTTCAATCCTTATTGGATTTACTTTGATGAATTAGCTACTTGATTTACCAATAATAAATATCTCATCATAAAATCCATCATGTGCAATATTATGAATTATAAAGATAAAGGCCTTAATCTCCATGAACAAGGGTCGATTGAACCCATAATGTTAAAAGAAAATGAAACCACCCATGCCATTAGTTTAATCCACTCAATGCATATCTCAAACTTTTCCAAAGTTACTCTTCTAGTGAGTTAGAGGATAATTCTTTAGACAGTGAAATAGGTTTCATTCTTAACTGCTTAGAAGACCTTTCCCTCACTAATATTTTTCATGAGAATACCATTTTTACACTAGACCTCACATATTCATCTTTAATAAAATGGGACCAACATGAAACACCTGTACTTGATCATTTCGAAAATGATGAGGTAATTTAAAAATTCTTGAAAACACAGGACCACATTCTAATAGATAATCATAAGAAAGGGTTTTCAATTTAGTTAGATAATTTTGCATACTTTGGGGAACAACAAACACATCAAAATATCAATTTAGCATCTACTTCAAATCAAGCAGACCTAGAAGAGGAATTCAATCCTCCCCCACCACCCCCAATTATAAATAAGAATCAAATCTCCTAATTGAGGATACTATTTCTGTAAACATTGGAATAGAGGAAGATCCCAAAAATATCAAACTTGTAGTCTCTCTTACTCAAGAAGAAAGAGAAATATTTACACTTTTAATTTAATAATTTTTTGATTTATTCACATGGTCTTATGTAGATGTGCCAGGGATTGATCCACAACTTGTAGTGCATCATCTTGTTGTACATCTAGACATCAAACCAATCAAATAAAAACTTAACAAAATGCATCCCAAGATAGCACTATTAGTAAAAGAAGAGTTGAAAAATTAACTGGCAGTTGGTTTCATAAGCCCTATTGACTATTTTGATTGGATATCCAATGGAGTACTTGTACTAAAAAAACTAG
Organism: Torreya grandis; assembly: GCA_037957365.1. Taxonomy (NCBI): domain Eukaryota; kingdom Viridiplantae; phylum Streptophyta; class Pinopsida; order Cupressales; family Taxaceae; genus Torreya; species Torreya grandis. The sequence goes on along the minus strand of JARHVA010003329.1, from coordinate 480,820 downwards.
AAGAAATCATATTTTATAAATATTTTTGTGAATCAATAAATCATGTCCAAAAGATAAGTTTCCATTATCCAATATTGACATGATCATGGATTCTATTGTAGATCATGAAATGTTGTCTTTAATGGATGGATTTTCAAGGTACAACTAAATCAAAATCACTACTGAAGACCAATATAAAATAGTATTCACAAGACCATCCGGAACCTTTTACTACCAAGTGATGCCTTTTGGTTTAAAGAATTTTAGAGCTACATAATAAAGAGAAATGGCTATCATATTTCATTATATGCTTCATGATATTATAAAGGACTATATTGATGATATACTTGTAAAATACAAATCTAGAGAAGAACATCTTAAAGTACATTGCATCTTTAAATGCATGAGAGTATAAGATGAGATTAAATCCTAAGAAGTATGTGTTTTGCATGGCATTAGGAATTTTATTGGGTTTAATTGTATCATAACATGGCATAGAATTTTATCCTTATAAAGTTTTAGCTATCATAGATATGCCCCCACCAAATAATCTCAAACAACTTCAAAGTCTATAAGGTAAAATCAAAGAAATTAGACATTTCATATCACATCTTGTAGATATTTGTCACCCTTTCACATTATTTCTATATAAAGACACTCCTTTCAATTGGAATGAGAATTTTGAAATAACACTTGATCACCTTAAATAATATTTTTTTAATCCACCAATATTAATTCCACTTTCTACTAGTAGAACTTTTATGTTATATATCAGTTACTCAGTTTGCACTAGGGGCATTGTTAGCACAACATGATGATAGTGGGAAAGAAATCACAGTGCACTACTTAAGCATGGCCTTGATATATTATGAACTTAATTAGTCTCAAATTGAAAATTCATGTCTTGTAGTTATTTTTTCTTACAAAAAAATGACATTACATGCTCAACAATAAAATTAAAATCATTGAAAAAAATGACCCTCTTAAGTATCTTCTATCCAGAATAGATTTAACAATCAGGATGTCTAAGTAGGTTATAATTCTTAGTGAGTTTGATCTTGATATGTCAATCAATAAGAAACTTAGGGACACGTCTTAGTAAATGCAATGGTAGAAACATCTCTCAAAGATAAAGCACCTCTTATTGCAAAATTTCTAGATTAAGTAATAATGTATATCGATGAGTATCTAGTTTGGAAACTATTATTTAATGGTTTTGTTGATGATTGCAATTGTTATATCAATATATCATTACTTTCACCTATCAAAAAGGTTAAATTAGAATTGTACCAGTATAATAATAAGGTCTAATAGGTCACAAAGGGTTTTAAATGTTCTGGGAAATAATAAATATGTCAAATACTGAATCATACTTCATTATATTTTAAAAATCAATATTCTTTTTAAATGTGAAGGAAACAAATATGAATATATAATCAATCCTATCTAAGAGAGAAGATCTATGATTAAGATAATCTCTTGAAGGAAATATTTTTTTTCCTTATCAATATTTTTACTTCTCCCAAATATCTTATAACTTCATAAAATATCAAAAGAAAAGTAACACAAAGATCTGAAAGATACAAACAAAATATTACAATGAATTCCAAAGAAATGAATTGAAATAACAACTAACATAATCACTCAAGAAAATAAAACTAAACAATAATAAATGACTAAATAAGAAAGTAAACAAACTAAAGTTTAAACATGAACTAAACAAATCTAGAAATAACTTAAACTAAACAACTCTAGTAATATAATACTTAAAAAAATATAATATAATATAAATCTAAAAAAACTACTAATTCTAAGCTAACAATTAATCTTAAGCTTAAATAGAAATAGAAATGAATGAATAACCTGAAAACAAAATTAAGAACTAAACTAAACTTGTCAAATAAATTAACTATTTAAGAAAGAATTAAAAACATAAGAAACACATAAATTTAGATTGAACAAAGACAAAACTTTAAAATATAAACTAATTAAATTAATTTAGAATATTAATAAATTAATAACAAGCATAATTAGTCAAATGAAAATAAAGTAAAAGATTGTGAGTCTATAAGAGAGTCATCTTAGCAAAGATGAAATGAAATTTTATTGAGAAAAAAAGTATTTAGTACAAAAATCTTTGATATAAAAACCAAACAATCTAAATAAATCAACAATATATTTCATGAATCAATATTTGGGCCAAGCAGTTCATATTCTAGTTATATGATTGTAATTCTACAATCATCATAAGATGTTAAACCTAATAGCTTTCAGATAATTAATTTATAAACTAAACAATAAAACTTGGATATGTATGATCTAATTAAGCATCATACTTAACCATCATAGAATGTGTCCTTAATCTATCTAAAAAAATTACTTTATTTCAGAGATATTGCAAAGAAATAAGTATTATAATTAAATTTGAAGCAAATCAGAATCTTTTAAAACACATGTGTAATGTTTTTCTTTTTGAAATGTCATGTTGATCTTCTTATATAATCCTCCTCTCAAGAGATAGTTGATGAGTAATTTATAACTAACCTTAGTTATTAGTTAAGTCTTAATTGAATTTAATTAAGTCAATTAAATTTTAGTTATGACTTAACTTGATGAAAAGCCCTTTTAAGAATAATTTTAAATATCAAAATAAATATTTTATAGACCAAGGGGACAAACTATAATCAGGGGGGGTTCCATAGACAAGACAACATCTAAATAAACATATTATGTAAAAATATTCAAAAACAACCTAAGTCATTTAAATAAAATTATTACATCTAACATTATCCATATGCATTAGATATAAGTTCATATACATTCCATAATAAAATTATCTAAAAGTTTTCAAATACTATCAAAATACTATAGAACCATTATCAAATCAAGTTTAAATAACATTAAAACATTATAAAATATCTAAAAATGTATTAAAATAGTAGAATTAAACAACTCTAAATCTCTTAATCCTCATCTAAATCTAAAAACATTTCTATCAATGGATAACCTTTATCGATCAAATACTCTATGTCGCTGATGGTGGTGGATGGAAACCTAATAACTTAATAACGTCCTCATTATCTTCATCATCTTCTTCCAGCTTAACATTCTTTACCATCCTGGTGATGGTTGGTGATGCTCAAGGACTAATTTCTTATCTTTTAAGGTTGAGTGGCACTGTTGTTTTTTACTCGAGTAGGTGATGAGGAAAATCCCCAAGGTTTAATAGTGAACAAGTTTTCATAGGGTTTACTAGACTTAATTATTTCAACCAAAAATATAAATATAAATTGTAGTACCATAAATCCATAAATATTTCTAATCAAAATCAAATAAAATATGAAGTTTGAGAAGAAGACAAACATATGGTGCATGCTTATCAAAAATAACCATTCAAACACCAAATATCAACATTATCTCACCAAAATAATAAACAAATTTATAATAACATGGCTATCATTATCTAAAAATAATAAAGACAAATAATTTTATATTAAAAACCATCAAAATTGTTATACTGACTTACCCATAACCTAATATCAATAAAAACCAACTTATGTTTTCTTGATATTTCTTAATATTTATTGTTAATCAACCAAAACCAAAAATATGACAAATATAGATGGAATGTAACTAAAAATCATTAAGACTTTATAAAATTAAAACTCAAAAATCCTTTACAAATATATATATATATATATATATATATATATATATATATATATATATATATATATATATATATATATATATAACAATATATTGCCAAAGTTTATATTCTTTTATATTTGCAACTGATAGAAAACACACCATCAAAATATCCTATTGAAAACCCTAATATCAACAAAACAAAAAGCTTGGCATGCATGCATTTAAAACATTTATATCATATTTTGGACCCACAAACCAAACTATGCACCTTGGAATTGAAACTCAAACCAATAATATGCTTCAAATATGAATATCAAACTCAGACTACATGCTTAAAATATGATTTCAAAACTAAACTACATGCCTTTAGAAATCATAAAATTCCTTACTGCATGTGTCAAAAATTATCAAATAATCTACACCATTTGAAACATCTATTGAAGATGATAAACAACAATAAAAATTCACCTGATTCTATAAATATCACTACAAATTTTCCAAAATTTCTCATCGCTTCAAGAATTCCACTACCAATATTTTGCTTCTACTCCAAGTTTGTTGAGAATGATAATAACTAAAATAAAAATGCCTTTTGTATTATTTTGAACTATAGTTATTACCAATGCTTACATATCTCAATCACATTAGATAACAAGATGTGAGTTTTTACCACCAACCAAATTAGCATTTTATCAAATTTGGTCATAACCAAAACTTCTATCAAACTATCTACTAAATTCCATTTGGTAGTACACGTAATCCTAGATTTAAATGACTTAAATTATGCATTCTTTTAAAAAATCCTAATCTATTCTCCATATCCCTAAACATTAAATTCACACCACTTATTGTCTAGCAAGCTGTCAAATGAAAGCTTCAAACTGATAATCAATAATAAACACTTAGTAACCTAGGTAAAACTCTGCCATCGTAGGTTCGTTTCCATTTCACATAGGTGGACTAACATTTAATTCCTTAGAATTAACATGCTTTAGGTTTAATTAGACTTGAACCTCAATATGACATAGCTTATAAAATGAATTCACGAGTCCTTAACACTTAACTTTAGATCTTAGGTTATAAATATTAGGTTTTAAAATAAAATAGAACATTAAAACATTACCAATTATTTCAATATAAATAATCTTAACTTATATTGAACTTTAAAAATTATTTAAAATAGATTTTGATGAACAACAATATCACTTATCAATCAAAATACACATCCAACCATGACTAATCACATCCCTGATCACAAATTTACTCTTTAACATATACTCATATGATTTTTATGATCAAATAACTATTTTCATGCCACTTATAGTATATGCTTATTTTTCATGAAATCCACTAAATGCTTTAGAAACCACTTGAAAATGCATATTAATACTTTCATTAAATACAAAGATAGTAATAAACATTACGATAATAATGCATATTTAAATATTGCAATGAACTAGGACCCCCCATGTAACAATTTTAAATGTTATGACAAAGTCGCCAATATGGCAAAATCATTTGAAAACTATTGGATTTTAAAAATGAAAAAGAGGCGTTAAAATAAGGTTCAATACTAGTAACCTTGCTAGCTGATTTAAAAATGAAATAAGGTAGTAAAAATGAAAAATTGAGTACTAAAGATAAAACACCTGAGAGTACGATCTAGGTAAATTATTTCTTAGGAAGCTACATGTGAACCCCTTTATTAATAAAATAATTTAAGGGATGAAGTGTTTAGTTAGTGTGGCATGGAGAAAAGGATTGAATAGACAAGGAATTTTAGGCTATAAAAGAAATTAAAAATAAATGTCTTAAACATAAATTCTAAGAACAAGTATTGCTTTAATCATATTAATAACCATCTCAAGTTCATTTATAATGCAAAATCTGAGCTATGTCATGTAAACCATTTCACCATGGATTGTATACTTATAGAAAAATAGTAGTCTCCATGTACTTTTCTTCTGATGAATATCTTGTTGATGTAACTAGAATTGATCCAATCAATGAAAATGAAAAACATAAAATAAAAGCACAAACCAAAAGAAATAAATAAATAAAACAAACAAACAAAGGAGTAAGAAATAACTATTGATGAAATAATTTTAAATGATGCCCATTGAACAAATAATTTCCTTCCATATATTGTAAGTGAAAGCATTTTTCTCAAGTATAACAATAATTTTATATGATCTCAACTAAAGTGAATCAAACTTATGATACTTACCTAGATCTTCATGGGCTTTATCCCAATAAAGTACAAGATCTCTAGCTTTAAATAATTTTGTAGATAATATTTTATCAAAAAAAAATTAACTTTATTTTGGCTTCTTCCAAAATTTTCAAAGTACTAATTTTAATTTCATCTAAATAAATTAAATCACTAAGTCTTTGCTCAATTAAATTCATATCTTTTGATAAATTTTATGAGGTAGTATGAGCTGATGAGATTCGTATCTCTATAGGTAAAGTGGCTTCAAAAACATAAGTTAAAATGAAAAGAGAATATCCTATATTTGCCTTAAAAATTGTATGATCAACCCATAACACCTCAAAAATCTTAATATGCCATTTTTTTTATTTTCATAAACTATTTTCTTCATAATAGAAATCATATTTTTATTCATAGATTCAGCTTGTCCATTTCCTTGAGGGTAATATTTAGATAAATGACTAGAAATAATATAATATTTTTATAAAAATAATAAATATTAATTATAAATAAATTGAAGACCATTATCTTAAAAAATATCATAAGGTACGTCAAATCTATAAAAAAATTGAGTTTTAAAGATGAAACAACTTTTGATGTAACAAAACTTTTAAACATTTTTGCTTTAGGGCATTTTGTAAATTAATTAGTCACAATAAGTATATACCTATGCCTATTAGAAGGAGGGTGAATGTATGATATACAATTAATTCCCCATTCAATGAATATATTTTCAAGAATTATGAGATTCAAAGGCATTGCTGGTAATTTGTCCCTACTAACAAATAATTGATAGGGCATGCAATAACATACCAACTTATAGGCATCTTGAAATAATGTAGGCCAATAATAACCTACACGTAAAATTTTATAAGATATAGTTTTTATAGCCTAATGATCATCAAAACTACCTTCATGACATCCCCTAAGTACCTTTTTTAATTGATCATGAGTAAGACATCTTAAAAAAACTCTATCACAATTTTTATAAAACAAAAAGTTTTCAAGAAAATAGAATTTTTAAAGCTTTCACTCTTAATGATCTCCTTTGTCTTTTATCTAAATTTTCAAGATAAACATAGTTTTTAAAATAATATATAGGATCATGGTACCAATAATATTCAACTATTAAATAGTCCCAATTTTTTATTTAAAGTCTGGACTTAAATATTTTTTAAAAATCAGCAACTTTTATTGATTGAAAATGAGGCTTTGCATTCAATGAATCATCAATAGATTAAAAACAAAACATTAATTTTAGAAGCATTTTCAACAAAATGTTTCACTAGTTTGTTTCCTTTAATTATTTTAGAGATTTGAAATTCAAGATCAAACTCTTAGATGCTTAAAATCTACTTTGCCAACCTTCCTTGAATAGTAAGTTTTTTTAAAAGATAAGATAAAACAGATACATTAGATCTTATGATAACATTTCTCATTAAGAGATGATAAAATTTAATTAACAAAGAAACTAAAGACAAAATAATTTTTTTGATAAGAGGATACCTAATTTTTGTATCTTTCAAAACCTTACTCATATATCCAATTGGGTTTTTATCATTATTTTTATCTTGTTGTGTTATTATAATACCTATAGCTTTTTATATTGCATTAACATAAATAATAAAAGACTTTGAAAAATCAAGTTCAGTAAACATTGGTGGATTCAAAATATCATTTTTCACACTGTTAAAAGCATAATCAGCTTCTGCATCCCACCTATATGACTAGTTTTATTAATTTTTCCAAAGAAAGACCTTAGACAAGACTGATATTTAGGTGGATGCAATTTTTTTATTAATTTAACATGTTTAGAATCAATTTAAATTCCATTTTTAGAGATAATATGTCCTAATAACTTGACTTCAATAATATTGAAAATAGATTTCTTAGTATTAAGAGAAATACCATATTTTTTACATCTTTGAAATACTTTGTGTAAATTATATAAATGTTTATTTTTTTTTTTGAGTGAACTATAATATTATCTAAGTATACCTTCATGACAATGTTAATTAAATCATCAAATATTGCATGTATTGCTCTTTTAAAAGTTGTACTTGCATTCATGAGACCAAAAGTCATTCTATTAAAAGTGAAAGTTTCTCTCTGAGTTGTGAAGGTTGTCTTGTGCCTATTATTTGGATTGACAAAATTTTGGTTATATCAATAAAATCAAACAAATAAAGACATCATTTTAGATCCTATAACTTGTTGTAAAATTTGATTGATACTTGGAAGAGGTAAATTATCTCTTATACTAGTCTTATTAAGGTCTCCAAAGTCTACACAAATTTTGATATCTCCATTATTTTTATGCATAGGTACTAGAATAACTACCCAATTAGAATATTTTATGGTAAAAATGACACCATCATCAAGAATTTTATCAATCTCTTTGTCGATGGTGTCTTCCATCAAAGGGCTTATGTTTCATATTTTCTACCTAATAGGTTTAATACCTAGTTTAATAAGAATATCATGTTTTCTATAGTTAGTATCATACCATTTTAAATATTTATAAGATCAGGCAAAACTACCAATAGATTCTTTAAAAAGTTTAATAAATTTTACCTTCTCATCTTGAGTACATTGTATTCTTAAATTAAAAAACTTGGGTTCTTCTTTGGTTTGAAGATTTATTGAGGCAATCTCTCTAATAATTCTGCCTAAAGGTTCTTCAGTATGTGATATCCTAGGTTGATCTTATGGAGTAAACATAGATTCAAAACTCACCAAACTAGATGGAAACTTATTAGTATTTAGCTACAAATAATCTTCACAATTAAGAACATAATCATCACTATAAAAATAAATGCCTATAATAAAATCATCAATAAGTTCATCGTAGTAAAAAATAGGCCAATTTTCATTTAAATAAAGAAATTTAGGTCTAAAAAATTATAGAAATGAAAACTCAAAAATATGTTCTATATCACTCATGGTAGGATTAGAAACAAAAACAAGTTTATCTACTTGTATATTAAATTCTTTGAGAATATGGGTACTATTAAAAGATTTAAAACTTTCAAGTAAGGGCCAAACCTTTTGAGTATATCTATGTAAATGTGTTTGGTTTGGATTATAAACTTTCCTTACCTATCTAATAACTAATTCAAAATCTTCAAAAACATCTAATTATTTTATGTTCAATTATATAACCTTTTGTAAACCAAGACACAGGGATTCAAATTCTATTGTATTATTTGTAGTATCAAAATATGGCTTGTAAGCATAACAAAAAATCTTACCTTTAGGAGAAATAAGACAAATCCTTGCACCACTTCCAAGTTGTGAGAAAACACCATCAAAATATAGTCCATAAATCATTTTTGAAAAAGACATTTTGTTGTTGTTCAGGTTCATCAAGGGTTAGTAATTCATATGTACCAATTCTAGTTTCAACATAAGTAATCATTGATGGTATAAAATCAATAGGATTACTACATCAACGAATCATCACTTTCACCTATCGTAAAGGTTAAACTGGAATCATACCAATGTAATAACAAGGTCTAATAGGTCACAAAGGATCTAAAAGATGCACAAGATATTTTAAATATGTTGGGAAATAATAAATCTATTAAATATTGAATCATACTTCATTATATTTTAAAAATTAATATTCTCTTTAAATCTAAAAGAAATAGATACAAATCTATAATCAATCATATCTGATAGAGAAGATCTATGATTAAGATAATCTCTTGAAGAAAATATTTGTGTTCCTTATAAATATTTTTGTTTCATTCAAATGTTTCAAAACTTCAGAAAGTACTTTAAAAAAGATTAAAAAAAGGTAACATATAGATCTCAAAGATATAAATAAAATATTATAACAAATACCAAAGAAAGAAATTGAAATAACAACTAACATAATAATTCAAGGAAATAAAATTGAACAATAATAAATGACTAAGTAAGAAACTAAACAAACTAAAGTTTAAACATGAACTAAATAAATCTAAAAATAACTTAAACTAAACAACTCCATCAATCTAATACTTAAATAAATCTAATAGAAAGGAAATCTAAAATAGTTGTTAATTCTAAGCTAACAATTAATCTAAGCTTAATATAAAGAGAAATGAAAGAATAACTTGAAAACAAAATTAAGAACTAAACTAAACTTATCAAATAAATTAAATATTTAAGAAAGAATAAAAAACCTAAAAAACATAGAAATTTAGATTAAACAAAGATTAAACTTTAAAAGATAAACTAATTGATCTAATTTAAAATATTACTAAATTAACAGGTAAATAAAGTAAGTAAAATGAAAATAAAACAAAATATTGTAAGTCTACAAGAGAGTCATCTTAGCAAAGATGAAATTAAATTTTATTTAGAAACAAAGTATTCAGTTAAAAATTCTTTGATATAACAACCCAACAATTTGAATGAATCAATAACAAGTCATATTAAGTGAAGTATTCATTAGTATTCAGGCCAAGTAGTTCAAATTACACTCATATGACTGTAATTCTATAATTTTCATAAGACTATAAACCTAACAGCTTTCAGATTATTAGTTTATAAACTAAAAAATGAAACCTGGATATACCCATGTTAATTAAGCATCATACTTAATCATCAAAGAATGTGTCCTTGATCGATCTGTAAAAATTTCTTTATCTTAGATATGTTGCATAGAAAGAAGTATTATGATGAACTTTGAAGCAAATTAGAGTCTTCAAAAATAACTATGTAATGTTCTTTTTTTTGAAATGTCACTTTAATCTTCTTATATAATCCTCCTCTCAAGATATAGTTGAAGATTAAGTTATAACTATAACCCTAGTTATTAGTTAAGTTTTAATTGACTTTAAATAAGTCAATTAAATTTTAGTTATGACTTAACTTGATGTAAAACTCTTTTAAGAATAATTTTAAAGATCAAAATAAATATTTTATAGACTAAGGGGACAAAATCTAACTGGGTGGGGGCTTATAGACAAGACAACATCTAATTAAACCTATTACTCAAAATATTTAAAAATAACCTACGTCATTTAAATTTAAAAAATTACTACATCTAAAATTATCCATATGAATTATATATAAGCTCATATACATTCTATATCAAAATTATCTAAAAGTTTCCAAATACTATAGAACCACTATCAAATCAAGTTTAAACAATATTAAACAGCTTTGAAAATATCTAAAAATTTATCAAAAAAACATAATTAAACAACTTTGAACCTCCTAATCTTCATCTAAATTTGAAAGCATTTCTATTAGTGGATAACCATTATCTGTCAAGTACTCTATGCCTTTATGGTGGTGGCTAGAAACTTAATTAGTTTAATAGCATCTTCATTTTCTTTATCATCTACTTCTAGCTTAACCTTCTTTACCATTCTGGTGATGGTTGGTGATGCTAAAGGGCTAATTTTTTTAATTTTTTAGTTAATTAGTACTATTATTTCTTCTTCAAGTAGGTGATAAGAAAAATCCACAAGGTTCAATCTTGAACAAGTTTCCATAGGTTTATTGGTTCAGGGGAAGGGATTTTATTATTCAATGGCACTATGGCACAAGAATGCAACTTAAAAACTTGTTGTAGGTTATTTTTAGGTAGTTGGTCATTATGATGAGGTTAATGATGAGAAACTACATTGTGTTTTGATTTTAGGGTTGTCTACATTCGATGTGTTGAGCTACTTAGATTCCCATGTTCACGGTGATGGGTTATCCAATATGGTATCATCAGATCTTAATTTCCTCTATTCATAAGGTAAAAAGGTAAGGCATTCAAAACATCCTAGAAGGTAGGCTCTGAAGCATCAAAGTGAATATACATCCTAGTTTCTCTATTAAAAGGTCTTAGAAATTTTTTACCAGGCCTTCTACCACCAAAAAAATGGCCTCTAAAAGTAAAACTATGAGAAGATGAATCTTCTATGTTTCAAGCTTGATCATTTATCCAAACATTACCACAAGAATTATTTTAGTTAGGAGGTGTCCAACCCAACTTTTTTGAAATAGATGAATCAAATCAAATCTCGGTTTCCTTTTTGAAAAATTATTTTGAACATATATAAATCCATATAAATTTAAATAAATAGATTGAAATTTAAAACATTATTCATCAATGTTGTTTGAAAAATGATCAATAATTTACTTATGAAATCAAAGTAAATAAAATCTATCTAAAACCTCCTAGAATAAACATCATTATTTTGATAAGTGGCCAATTATTTAATCAGAATAAATTAACAATGCTAAAAACTAACTGATATGCAAATATGTTTAAACCACAGGTCTTTCTTTTGATACCAATATCAAATAATTATACCAACTACTAAAATAAAAAGATCTATATCATAGTATACCAATGACTACAAGGAACAAACTGACTAAAAGCTCAACATTACTAATTGAAGAATAAAATTTCCTCTTCAACTTTGATAACTAGACTGATTTTTTAATTATTTCAATAAAAAAAACTTTTTATGATATCAATTTTGAATCTTAAAAACCAACTTATTCACAAGCCTTTCACATTGATTTTTACCATTAAAAATTCCAATTGTACCAAACAAAAAGTATGATTGAAAACCCAATATTAACATGTAACTCCAAAATATCACATTCATCTACCATATATATCTCCAAATAAATAATATAACCAATATATCAACACTAAATATTTTTTCAAAACCATCTAACACACAAAATTGAAAATATCATTATATTCATGTGTTATAAACTTTCCTAATTGATAACAAAACTTTCATGACATCATTATTGTTTTCAACTTATCAAAAATAGAATAATTTATATCATTAAAAACTCAAATTTCCATAAACTCTATTTTATCTAACCTAAACTAAATAAAGATTCCAAGTTTACGAAGCAAACAATAGAGACACTTGACAAAAAAACTCAACAGTGATCACAACAGTCGATAAAGATTTTGTATCATAGTACATAAATACATAAATATTTCCAATCAAAATCAAAGAAAATACCAAGTCTAAGAAGCAAATAGACATATGGTGCGTGTTTCTCAAAAATAACTAATCAGACACCAAATCTCAACATTATCTCACCAAAACAACAAAAGACTTTCAAATAACATGACTATCATCATCGAAATACAATAAATAAAAATAGTAACTTTATATTAAAAATCATCAAAACTGTTATACTAACTTACCCACAACCTAATATCAACAAAAACCAACCTACATTTTCCAAATATCTCTTCATATTTATTACTAATCAACCAAAACTATGCTAAGTACAGATATATTGTAACTAATTTTTTTAAAGAATCTATAAACTCAAAACCCAAAAATCCTTTTCAAATATATATATATATATATATATATATATATATATATATATATATATATATATATATATATATATAGTACACTACCAAAGTTTATATTATTCCATATTCACAAATGACATAAAACACACCTTCAAAATATCCTATTGAAAACCCTAATATCAACAAAACAAAATATTGGCATGCATGCATTTAAAACATTTATCTCAGATTGGCCACCCAAAAACCAAACTATGCACCTTGGAACTAAAACTCAAACCAACAATATGCTTCGACTATGAATATCAAACTTAGACTGCATGTCTAAAATATGATTTCAAACACAAACTTTATGCCTTTTAAAATCATAAAATTCCTATTTGCATTTTTCAAAAATTATCAAATAATCTACACAATATGAAACATCTACTGAATATGATAAACAACAAGAAAAAATTGCCTAATTCTACAAATATCACTACAAGTTTCCCAAAATTTCTTATTTCCTCAAAAATTCTACTACCAATAATTAGCATTTTATCAAATTTAGTCATAACCAAAACTTACACCAAATTACCTACTAAATTCCCTCTGGTAGTGCATATACTTCTAAATTTAAATGCCTTTAATTCTATATTCTTTGAACAGATCCTAATCTATTCACCATATCCCTGAACATTAAATTTACACCAATTATCTTCTAGCAAGCTATCAAACCAAAGATTACAATTGATAATCAATATTAAACACTTAGTCACCTACGTAAAATTATGTTAGCCTAGGTTCATTTTCATTTCACATAGTTTAACTAACATTTAATTCCTTAGCATTAAAACCCTTTAGGTTTAATGATACTTGAACCTCAATATGACATAGATTATGAAATGCATTCACAGGTCCTTAACACTTAACCTTAGATCTTAGGTTAGAAACATTAGTTTTTAAAACAAAATAAAACCTTAAAACATTGCTACTTATTTCAATATAAATAATGTCAACTTATATTGAACTTTAACAATATTTAAAATAAATTTTGATGATCAAAAATATCACTTATAAATCAAATTACACATCCAACCATGACTGATCACATTCCTGATTACAAATTTACTCTATAGCATATACTCATATGATTCATATAATCAAAGATATGTTTCCATGCTACTTCCAGTATATGTTTATTTTTTATTAAATCCATTAAATGTTTTTAAAACCACTTGAAAATGCAAAGTAATACTTTCATTAAATATAAAGATAACAATAAACATTATGGTAATAATGTATATTCAAATGTTGTGATGAACTAGGACCCCCTAATTAACAATTTTAAATGTTATGACAAATTCATCAATATGGATAAATCATTTCAAAATTCTTTTATTTTAAAAATGAAAAAGAATGGGTGTTGAAAATAGGCTCAACGGGGTCCTTCACCAATCTGGATTAGGGGAAGGTATATTAATAGTCAAACCAAAAGGGGACTATATTCCCAAAGATTTCAAAATTGAGTTCCTTTGTACAAAAAATATTACAGAGTATGGAGGTCTTTCAACAAGTCTCAAACTAGTTATCCAATGGGGCATCCAACATACTCTTATCTTTGGTAATTTTAAACTTATCAAAAATCATTTAACTAGTGGATGCTAAACTCATGATGATAGGTTAATCCCTTACAAGTGGATGGTGGATAGCTTAAATTTATCTTTTGTATTCATCCACTTTGAACAAGTATCAATAATGAACAATATGGTAATAGATGCCATGGCTACCATTGGTTCATTGCTTAATATAAATGCAAAACACAACAAGTTCCTTGTTAAATCCTTGATGATATTGGATTAAGATACGCCTAATTATAAAATGGCTTGTGAGCTGGTTGATCCCACTTACCCATGGTATTCTAACATATATGCCTATCTTAAAAATAACACCCACCTAACATATCCCATAATCAATGCAAATCATTTATCCAATGTACCTCTCATTACACCATCCTTAGTCACACCTTACATCATAGAGGCTATGACAAAACTCTTTTACATTATTTAAATTTTAAAAAATTTACTTTGGTAATTAGGAGAGTCCATGAGGGAATATGTGGTACACATTCAAGTGGCATAGTCCTAGTAAAAAATCTTTTATGAGTAGGTTATTATTAGCCAACTATGGAATCTGATTCATGCACCTATGTTAAGAAATGCATACTTTGTCAAAAAAATGGGGACCTTATAAATAGCCCATAACAAGCTCTATAACCTATTACCACACCTTAGCCATTCTCCACATGGGGTTTAGACCTCATTGGAAAAATCAATCCTTGTTATTCTGATTGTCATAAGCATATTATTATGGAAACTAAGTACTTTACCAAGTGGGTTGAGGCAATGCCCGCTACTTATGTAACTAGAAAGTAAATTTTGAAATTTATCTTAAACCACATTATATTCCACTTTGGTATCCCTTCTACTATTATATCTAACAATATAAAATCATTCAAAAATAAGGAAGTTAAAGGTCTTTGTCAAACCTACCATATAAAGCAAAAGTGGTTCACTCCATACTACCTACAAGGTAATGGCCAAGATGAGGGAACAAATAAAATAATTTTATGCATATTTAAATTATTTTTCAATGAGTTATGTTGTGATTGGAATATATGGCTATCTATTAACCTTTGAGCATATCATACTAGCATCTGTACACCCATAGGGGCAACCCCTTATTCTCTTGTATATGGAAGTGAGTCTATTAAACCAATATAAGTCATGATTACATATTTGCACATATCACTACAAAAAATCATTGATGAATAATCCTATCATAGTTCATGCCTTAGTGAAACCGACCTTCTAGACAAGAAAAGACTTAATGATTTAAATCATTTGAAAGTATACCATAATTTCTTTCAACGTAGCTATGATAAGTAGATAAAAACTAGGGATTTTGAAATTAGAGGTCTTGTTATCAAGGAAAACTAATGAAATACAAGTGTTAAATGAGAGAAGAAAGTAAAGTTTGAGCCTAATGGGTTGGGCCCATATATCTTCATTACTAAGTATGGATCAAGAGCTTATAGATTGGCTATAGAAGATAGAGAGGAGCTTGATGAACATATGAACATCATTCATCTCAAGATATTATATGCCTAACTTTTTATATATGATGTTGTTAATATCCTATGTGTTAAAAAAATAAAATCCAATGCCAATAAAAAAGAAAAAAACATAGATCGTCCAAAAGTGAAAACTAATTTATTAGTGCATTAGGCAAGTACCATGGTGAAAACTAGGTTTTTAGAACCATGTGTAATCCATTGTCTATATTCACCCTAGTTACTTGAGGGCATCATGTTTTAGTCATCCATTGTATATTTTTACATTTTCCTTTGTCACTTGTTTCTTTGTTTGTCTTATAGTATGTTAGCTTAGGGGTTGATCCTTGTATTTGTGTACCTAAGTCCTTTATCATGATAGAGGAACATATTATATATTACCATATTTATCACAATCATTTATCACTTATCTTAAACTAATACATCTAAACCTACAATTAAACACTTACTGAAAAACATATACCATCTTAGTTAGGTTCTATACTCATTCACTCACATTTCTTGGGAGGGACATTCATGTATATTTTCATCTCACACTAGACCCTTCATCAATCATCCACTTTATCATCACTTCCTATATTGGGAGAACTACATCTGGCTTGATATCTCCACATGGGCTTTGCCTAGGTTGGATTATGTAGGCGACTCTTAGAGACATGGGGTCTCTAGGGTCAGCTTAGCCACCGTCTTCCCCATCATCCATTTCCTTGAGGGTGGATTTGTTTTTCATTCATGCATTACTCTTTATATTTCCTCACCAGTTGATAAGATATTAGTCTAGCTCTTAGCTACCGATTATATTAAACCTCACTTAAGATGTTAAGTCTTTTTTTTTTATCTTTTAGATATTCATTACTTGTTTGGGGTTTTCATCTATGTCTTGTTTGAATGTTGTTCATTTTTTATCCTTGACCACTAATTTGGTTATTTATCCTTTTTCATCCTTAACCATTAATTTTTTTATTTATCCTCTTTTATCCTTCACCATTAATTTGGTTTTTTCTTTTCTATCCTTAACCATTGATTTGGTTACTTTTAATTTTCTCACTCTTAACCATTACTTTGGTTATTTTTCTTTTCTTAATTTAGCCATCATTGGTTATTAATTTTTAATTATCTTGTTTATATATTATTCATTTGGTCCTTTTATTTTGTCTTACATCATTATGTACACTTTTTTATACTTTTTTTGTATTTAAATCATTTATCTTTGTTTATTTGGTTGTATGTATATCATTCATATTCATTTTACATGTGTTATTTTCACAATAATCTAGTGTAATTATGTCTTCATATCTTACTTTTAATTTTTTTATTTGTTATTCATTTCTGTGTGTTTCAAGATTATTTTTTGCATTGAATTATAGTATGGTTATGATTTTCCTATATCATGATGTAATTTTCTTTCCACAAATTATTCTTTTTCAGTCCATATGCCTAAAACATAAACATTCATAATTATTATTTCATATCATTGGTGGTAATTTTTTTATGTTATATTAAACATCAGGTTATTCAATACTCATTTATGATGGGAATCCAATGTAAGGCATAGTTAAAAAATAAGTTAGATATCCAAATCCATTATTCATGCATCCATAATCAAATCATACATGTCATACCCCATAATAAAATGCTAAAAAGAATTAACATGTGTTATTGTGAATCAAAATACAAGAGATATAACATTACTCTATCTATCCATCTATCCATAAACCATATATAAAGCAAAACCATAATAATAAAGTCCATAAATAGTCAATAATGTTCATCCAAATAGTACAAGTCTCATAACCCAAATGAATCATGTGTATATTATCAAAATCAAATGTGTCTATACAAATGATACATCTAAAAAATATATGTACATTAATACATTAATCCTCAAAACTGTGTCAAGTCTCTCCCTACCCCTCAAATAGAGCATCTGATCTATGAATAAGATCATAAAACAATTATGTGAAACCTATCCAACTAATCTCTCAAGCTTTATTAGCTAAACCAATATATTCGATATCAAATGCCTAGTCGAGTACTCCTTTATGATGGTTCTCGAGGTCTACATGGAATGACCTCCTCATATAAACTCCTATAATATTTAGCTTTATCCATAGCCCTCATTTCCATATGTAGTGTGGCTAGTTTCTCCTATCCTACTAATAAAATGCTAGCCTATATATTATTTATCCTCAAAATATCTCTCTCCTATATGTATCTCTAAGTCAAAGCTATATAATCTAGCTTTTCCATCTCTACATCATGTGTAGCTACTCAAAATTCTATAGCCATCCCATCCCTCTCTATTCTCTCAACCTCTACCTGTAATTTGTCTACCTTACCCTATAGACATCTAATATTAACCACTCTAAGTGCTCGATGACCCCCTCGATGACCCCTTTTGATGTCAAAATCCTTTGTAGTCTATACACCTATCTGTGTAAACTTATAACCTCATTATCTCAAGCTTGGATCTCCTCATGTAGTTTATCAATCAATATCTGATCATCTCATGATCTACTTCCATCTAAAGGACTTACCATGTCTCCTCTATCCATGTGTGTCTCATATATTTGGATCTCATCTAAAGCATGTCCTCTACCACATAATCATCTACCTCCTCTCTATTTTTTGACTACACTCCTCATATGGGCTAATAAGCTTTTGCCTTGTGGATGTCTTATAAAATTGACAACCAATCTTTAACTCTATGTGCATGATGACATGTATGAAACTATCAATCTCATCAACTATCATTTGGACCACTAATTTGCATATCCATCCACTACTCCCCCATTAATGGCATCCCTCTTATCTACCCATATAACTATATATAACTGTGTGTAGATATGGTTTGTTATAGTATGATCAATAGTCACTCTCCATCATGCTCTCTCTAACTGCCTACAAAATTATGTGAGAACCTATAGGGATATGTTGTTTAATAGTAAAATATCTAATCACCCTATCAAGATGATACCTCTTTATGATATAATCATGTATACCCATAACATAGCACTGAATCATAATGTAATCCATATATAATTCTTCCTATGGCCACTAGAAAACTACTTATCTATATGATCTCTAGGTGATTTGGTCATCACCTATCTTATGTATATCTCTCTTATAAAAGTCTAAGTCTCTTTATGTGGTTTGTGTGTGCATATGATCATGTGCCATCCATATGCGGTAGGTTCATATGAACATGTGATCATATGTCTAACTAGCATCTTCATTGCAATGTGCTCTAGCACCAAACCTATAGTAGTGTGGAAGGACCAAAAAATTTCCCATCTATGTATACCATGTGGTGAAAATACCTATATAAGTGTGTAAATATACATGGTCCCCATGAAAATATCTATCCCATATCCATCATATCTCTAATTACATATATAAAACCTATTAGACATAACCTCCCACTCTTGTCAAGAAGCATAATGCCATTGACAACCATGAATACCATAATAAAAAAAATTGTCCCTAACTGCATGCATTAGTAAATATCCATTCCAACCTTCATCACTTGAATAAATATATCTAAAAAAATACCATACAACATAGACTCATATGGCCCCTAACCCTAGTATACTTATCTACCTCATATCAAAATCCCCAAAACATGATACAAGTCCTCTAGTGTCACAACCATCTCACCTATCAGTAGGTGAAATATGATAGTCTCATTGTGTCATCTCTTAACCAACACAACCAATAGAACCCTATCTACACATATCTCAGGCATATGTGTGAGATATATGATAGCCCTTTAGCCTCTAGTACTCCAAAATCATACTTAGTGAATCCTGATATCCACTCTAACACCCTCAGTCTCTAATCCTATGTCATAATTATTATAAATACCTCCTATAACCATAACACATTAGCATAATGTCAACATTACATATCATCATATAAATCCATTTACATTTAATTAAAAACATTAAAAAGCATAAAAAACATCTTCCTTCACATTATTTTTTGGCTATTCGATGTTTTGCTTATTATTCATTTTCTAACTTAACCCTTTTCTTCTAAACCTAGTGTGTTCATTATTTCCCTTCAGGTTTTTGCAATCCAATTTATTGAAATTGAACTTACAATCTTATATTTTTCATTTACAATGTTTTCACTATTATTTTTAGTGTTTTTTTGGCTATATCTTCAATTTCACTACTATGACATGAAATTTTACAATTAACCTAATTTATTTCCCTTCTAGATGATTTTACTACCTAATTTGATGAATTCACTAATCCCTAATATATTTTATACCCTAATTATTTTGTAGCCTTGACTTACAAATTCGTTATCTAGTTTAAGGATTTCATAATTGGTTGTAGTGAATTCATATCTTTCATTGCTGAATTCCTAAATAGACTAATTCTAAATTCATTTTCATCAACTTTAACCCCTAATAAATGCATTTAACTCAAAAAATTAAGGCATGAAATTTAACTTATAGGAGGCCCACTCCTCTCTAGTCTCTGAGGTCTCCTCACACACTCTCTGTGGTGCTGGTGGTGTGGAATATAGTCCATTTTCCTTTAAGGCTTCAAATCAAATCTCCTCAATCAACTTCTACTAGTAAATCACTCTAAAAATCAATATGCAAAACTAAATTTCTTGACAATTACTCTTCTATTTATATTCCCCCTGATTTCAAATATCTCCCCCCATCCCTCTATTTTATTCATTTTTCATCCATTTTAATTCAAATTTTAGGATAATCTAAATCAAAGCATTATGAGTCTATATCAATCACTTGAAACTATCACTCTCATAAATTTTTCACTACAGTTTGTAAACCTATATTTTTTCCATTTTCAAATCTACAACTTACCATCATTATGATATATCATTCCCACATCCACTCACGTGACCCCTGTATCATGAGCATCCAATACACATGCAATATTTGAATGGTAAAATATTATTTTTCTGATCAATACTCTAGTTTTAACAACTAGGGGAAGATTATTTACACATACCTTAATATTTAAAGTTTGACGTTAATTATAGTAATTTTATTTCTTGATGGTCTCAACTACTTAATCATTTTTCTATTTCATTCATTTTAAGTGTTTGTCTATTTTCTCACACAAATCCTCGAGTGGGTATCATCACAATTCATTCTCATTTTTTAGGGTATTTTATTTCTTAATCATCAAACATATACTTCTTTTACTATTCTTAAAAAAGGTATTAGTTTTCAACACTATTTCGGGTAAATGTAGACACCTAGATTAAATTTAGTATCAAAATGCACCTAAAATCTATTAATTCTTCTTCCTAACATTCAAATTATAGTTCATGACATCTCCCTCCTTATTTAAATAATTGAATAAATCAAATTTAATCAATTCTACACACTTTAATCCAAATTTAATTATTAAATATGGATTTCAATCCTCATCTAACATTTTCCACCTTTATCTCCATCATATGTTAACTCACCCCAACTAATCCCACAACTTACTAAACTTTATTTGAGTCATCCCTTGAGTTATAAAATAGTTTGACCCATTCTTGGTGAATTATTTAACCATCTCCATGTTTATCTCAACCATTTAAGATGGCCATCATCTTCATGGATGAGGACTCATTAGCCACCATATATTATTTAGATAATTTGAAATATCTAAATAATCCTCCACCATTCGATCTTTCCTCTAAAAATCTATAAATAAGCATAAAAGACATCACTTTCATCATATTGACTTATGATAAAAAAGTGTTAGCAAAATCAAAAGTGAATAAAAGCCATCAAAGAGCATTTTTCATCAAAATGTTTCCCATTTTACCTTGCATTGGAAGACTGAACAACTAAAATTCAAAGATATCTAATCAAATTCACATCACGATGGAATAATATTTTTGGAACTAAGGTATAAGTTTGTGTTATTTTTTTGTTCATATCTCTAGATTAGTTTGAATTAGTTTATATTAATATTTCTTGTTTTCATTTTCATTTCTATATTTCATTCAATACACTATTGTGATATATATTTCTAGTCATTTGATTGGCTGAATAGAATCTATGTAAATAAAACTTAATTATTATAGTCTCCTTATAGGGTGGGGACTAAAAAGATAAATATACCTTTATGTTTTAATAAGATAAAAGTGAGTTCCAATAATTGACGTCACAAAAAAAGTGATGTTGGCATGTCAAGCATAATTTACTTCAATAATGCAATAAGCAAACATTTGTTTTGGCATGGTTATGAGGTCACCTTCATAAATTTAAGAGGATATTATTATTTGGCTATTTTTCCATGTAATTTGTAATTTTTTACTCTCCTTAAATATCTCACATTTAAACTTCACTCCACATTAGGTTAGGGTGATAATCAAGGACAAAAAATTCAATCGTCTAAACATTTATTTTGGGGTGGTTTGCCACCTTAATAAATTTCAAGGGATATTACTCTTTACCTATTTGTCCATGTAATTTTTATTTTTTTTCTTACTCTCATTACTTAAATATCTCACATTTACAATTTGTCACACATTTGGCTAGGGTCATAATCAAGAACACTAAATTTAACCATTTAGTCAAATTTTAGATAAGTCTCTATAATAGTATAGAAGGTCTTGACATAAAATTTATCCATCTAAACAAATTTTATGTATCTTCAAACCTTCAAATCATTCCATAATCTCAATATAAAATGGTGTATGTGGGTCTTGATACCACTTTATCAAACCATATTCCTATTAGTTTTAAACTTATTCTTATTAGAGGTGAAGATAACTCTTGTAATTTTACATACAAACTCCATGTGACTCATTTGAACAAGAATTTTATGGCTACCCTCGGTGAAATTTGGAATTAATTTACAAAGCCTTAAAAAGGGGATAATTGGATCATTTTTTGGTAATAATCACTTGACAAATGCACATATTTTATTTAATCTTATGGTAAAATTTTTGCCTGGGCCAAGAAGATGAAGGAAATGTATCCAAGAAGAAGGATTGAGGAAGGACATAATCTTCTCCACTCTAAGAATTTGGATGAAAACATTAAAAAATATTTTTTATGTAAATTTAGATAAGAATTGATGAGGGGTGCATATATTATCCCATCTAATTTGGATTAAAGAGGAGATAAAGGATCCAAGTTCTTTTTTCAATACCTAAAGCACAAACACCAAAAGGAGAGGATAATGTTCATATTAAACCATAATGGGAAATACTATTCCTATTTTAACATAATTAAAAATGTATTCAACCATAATTTTGAGTATCTCTTAATTGATTAGAATGTGCATGATGTTGCATACATTAAATTGAGTGATGTGGTGAGCCAGTGTATTCCCTCTAAGATCATGTTTGATATTCTTCATGATAACCTTGACAAGTTTTTGACCATAAAAGAATTGGAATACACTTTTTTCTCTATGGTTGATGAAATAAATATTGGATTAATGGCCTAATGGTCAAATTTTTCAAATCCATTGGGCCTATTATTCATGATGAATTTTACAAAGTTTATTTCTAGGTTGAAAAAAATCTCACTTTATACCTTTTTCAACCAAGGGATGATAAATATCATTCTTAAAGGTATCAATAATAATAACAACATAGCTATTTGAATCCCAATATTATCCTTAATACCTATTACAAGATCATTTCAAAAGCTATTTCTTAACATATTAAAATAATGGTGTAATAGATTGTTAGACCCGAGCAAAAAAGATTTATTAGTTAGAGGTTCATTCTAAACAATTTGGTCTTGACTTGTGAATGTATAGAATTGACACAAAAAACATCTTAAAAATCACTAATTGTTAATCTTAACTTTGATAAATCCTATTACGTAATCAAATGGTTGATTATTATTAACATGTTAAGGTTGTTTGGGCTTGGAAAAAATATTCATCATGTTAAATTGATGTTCAATGATGCCTCAATTCAACTTTTAGTCAATAGTTCTCTCATTAAAAATTTACACTTTAACCATCCATTCACCAAGGTTTCCCTGTAGCTCCTTTTCTATATGTTTTGGTTGTATGTTCTCTTATATACATGTTTCAAATGGATCATAATCATAATATTATCAAATTGGTCACTCTTCTTAATGATACTTGTGCCCTTAACTCTCATTTTTTATAATGATAATATGATTTTTCTTCATAAAAATGAAGAGGAAATATTATGATCCACACATGTGATAATATAATTATACATAATATAAATTAGATCAACACAACATAATAGATATTGGTGGGCTGAGATACCAAAATATTTAATATATTCAAAAATAATATAATACCCTTATGGTAGGGAAAAACCATACAATACTCCTTTATGAAAGAATAAATCCACCATTCCACTTTGAGGGGTATACCTAAAATATCCTTATAAAAAATATAAGAAGAAATACTTACTTTATATCCTTTAAAATGATATTAATCTTCTTTATATAGACCTCTAATGCTAATTATGGATGGGTAAACTCTTAATTGCAATTTAGGTAAACTTTAACCAATGTACTAATTCTAAAAGTTACTCATTTTTCCTACTATTTTTGACCCATAAAACTAACTAAAGGGGATTTGTGCCACTTTTTGTAGATGTAGACATATAATTCTCACCACATCCATGTCAAAATTGTAAGTATAAATAACTTCATGTAATAATGCACAAATTGGACCAAAACCATTAAAGCACTCTGATTCATCTACACATGTTACATGAAATTCTTGATTTACATTAATATGTTACTAATTAGGGAATTATCCTATAATAAATCATTACCTTCCTCTAATTTATCTCTAATCAAATTATAACCTATAAAATTGACATTTTCAACCAATAATACATGGCAATTAATTGAATCTAAGAATTGCAAAAAGCCTATTTAGATTCACCTAACTAATTAAATCCAATTAAATGCTTAAGTGACAAATCCATATAAAATTAGCTAATATATAATTTTGGAAAATGAAAATTCAATAAAAGGGTGACATTATCATGACATAGTGGTCATAAAATCAAAATGCAATCCATGCTTAATCAATTCAACAAATATTTGATTTGTGCAAGCCATGCCTATTAATTGCTCCATTATTCCAAATATTAATTACTCCATTATTCCAAATATTAATTGTAACATCTATTGTAATTGGTCTCCAAATTTGAATTGATTTTAGACCACACATCTTGATCATGAGATTGATGGTCCATGTAATTTCACCCAAGCTATAAATACAATGGCCATGACCATTCTCTATTAAGATTTTATGTGCAAAGAATAATGCCAATATATTGGTAAGAAGTGTGACCTAGGAATTTGAATCAAGAGAGGATGGTTAGTATGGTGTTAGTTCCAAAATGAAAACAAGATGAAATAAACACACTAATATCATAACATCTCTAGGCCTAGATGCTAGGGAGAGCTTAGTTAATAAAACTAAATTACAAGTACAACTAAAAAGAAAGGAATAAAATACAAGAGTTCCTTCACCTTCCGTAGATGCTCCAAATTCCTTTGTAGTAGTGGCTTTCTCGGCTTGTGCTTCAAGAGTTCTTCTTCAATGGAGTGTGGCTACCTTCATCTCCTCTTGGCACCTTTGGATTATGGCTTGGATTGGCTTGGAATCAATTTGGCATGGTGACACTAATTGCTTGAAGCTTTTTGGAACCAATCTTTAATTATAACTTTGCACTAATTAATCTTAGAAATGATGTTGTGAGGCCTCCTATTTATAGATTTTTGGATTTGATTAAAATCAACCTCAATCATCTATCTCAAGATTGAGATGTGTGGTTGAGGATTAATTCAATTTTTTGAATTAAGTTTGTAATTATCCTCATCATGGCATTGGAATAAGGGGAAATTAAGATGCATGGAGGGCATCATGGAAGGCATTTGTGAGGTATGAAGGGCATGAATCTTGATATTTCTAGCATTTATGGCTAGGGATGTCCTCCCAAGAAATGAGGTCACTTGATGATGCATATATTCAATATTCATTTCCAAAATAAATTATTCAACAAGTTTCCATGGAATTATTGATTAGGCCTTAATTAGGGTTAATTAGATCTTAGGCATGATTAAGCACTTTATGCACAAATTACTCAAATTGACTAGAATGTCTTGTTATTGATCTTAAATTTGATTAGATTAGAATTAAAAGTCCACATCAGATGCGTTAGATGTGTATTCCAATTTATAATGTTGATAACAAAAAATAACAAAGGCACAAGTCTTGAGCAAAATATTTTATAGGAAAGAGTAGTCTAAAGCATGCAGGTGCAAATTTGCCATTTTGACTCGAAATGAATTGATCAAAGTTAGTTGGCCCATACATTGTATTGCTCCATTTAGGGATACCCTAGCCAAAATCACAAGTTGAATATGTTAGTTTGACATCATTTAGCATGTTTACATGTTTTTAGGCCAAATTGTACATTTTAGATGGAAACTAGTGAAAACCCTGATTGGAGGTTATTGGTAGCCAGTTTTAGGTGTCTATAGTTTGCCCTTGTTTGGGAAGATGTTGTAAACTATAGGAAAAGAAATGTCTTCTAAATTAATGATAAATGGCCTATATGCTGAAAATAAGATGATGGTTGAATAAAAAATATTCAAAGGGTTTTGGGAAGCCTATGATGATGCCCCTCGAGGGAGTGGTCATCATATTTGTTGATGGATGATCCCTAAAAAAGAAATAAGAAGAAACAGAGAATTAACTTATGGGTGAGATTAATCTAAATGAGAAAATGCTTGTAGGCATTGATGTAAAAGGGATATTTATTTGTGAAAAGGTAGTTATAATAAAGAATAAAATTCAAAATAATGATTTTCCCATAGGTGGTTATAATCATTAAAAGACCTAGATTGGTTAAGGATGATTGTGCCCTAGTTAAGGATGATTGGCAAGCATAACTCAAGGATATAACCTAGAATATAGATTAAAGATGAGAAGGTACAAAGTGATGAAATAGATAAATATAAGAATAATATTTATTAGTGTGAATGATTTAGTTGTACCTACCAATGAGGAGATGCATGTCATGACTAGCAATGATACAACTAGAATGGTCATTGGGTTAATTTGATCAAGAGTGGGATGGAAGGATTTGCCAAGGTGCCAAGGAGAAACTTCTACATCTCCATTGATTATAGACCTTATTGAAGTTAATTTTTTTAACATGTGATGGTAGGCTTCATGATAGAACACCATAAAGACTATCCCAAAATATGCGTAAGGACTGACTCCCAATATCCAATAAACACTTGAAAATAATGCACCAATGATAGAAACCATGATGACAATTTTGATGTATTAATATGGATAGATTCTATAATAATGTGTGCAAGGAATCACCTAATGAATACATATAGACTGAGTCGAGGCAACAATACTGAAAGCAAATAAACAAGCAAGTGAACAAATAAACAAAAAACAAACAACTTGCAATAAACAAATGAGTAGAAAGCATAAAAATAAAAGTAAAATAAAGCATCCTAACAATGAAAATTCCCTAGTAAGGTGAATTAAGGATAACTAACTAAGCTTAGATAGGACAAATATTTTTTGATTTTTTGAAATATTTGAATGTTTTTGGAATTTTTGAGGTATCTTAACTCGTTAGACAATGACAAAATACCTACTTGAAAAATGGTGAGAGCATATGGAAAGGGGGATTGAGGTGACCTCAACATGAATTGAGCATGACCCACATAGTCCTAAAATGACCTCAAGTTATAGTATTTCCATCCACACAAAAGGTGGGGAAAAACCAACTAGGTCTCAACAAGTTCTCAAATCTAGTAAATGGCCAGTCAAATGAAAATAGTGAAGGTAAGGTGATGTGGCAATGCATGATAAACAAGTTTTTCCCCTAGTTTGCCCATAGGTGATTATAACTAAGATACAATGACATAGGTTAATGATACTAATTTACCCATAGGTAGTTATAATCTATAACAAGATTGGTGAAACACTACTTTGCCCATAGGCAGTTATAATCAAGCTCACATAAACAAACATGGATATAAACATGGATATAGGATGAAAGATATTTTACCAAATCAACTATCATAATAATTTCATAGACTATCATTATAAACATGGATTTGATTGATTGTTGAAACTTGATTAGAATTCCCCCATAAAAGGTGCGAGAAGAACCAAAGTAACCAAGATCAAAACATGATTAGATAGGATGACTAAAAATAGGCTTAGGTCTAAATAGGAATGGAATGATAGGATGGTATGGTCTTTGATAGATACTGATGGTATAGATAAATTAGATAAAATGGTAAGAGGATTGCCCCCAAGTGATGGGGTAAATGGTAGGAACTATGATAATGGTAAATAGGCATATATTACAATGGTAAAGGTATGGTACATGTTTTTGACCTAGGTGTGGTTTTTGATTCTATTGTTCCTATTGATAGGGAGATGCATGTCTTAATCAACAAATGATACAAACAAAATACTTGATCATGTTATTTTCTATCCTACACCTTGTCTGAATAGCTGCTCTATCAAGAATGGCCTATAGATTTGGTTGTTAAGAATGCTTTCATGATCTTCATTGGTCATTGATTTTGATTCCTTCAAGCATCAAGACAAGGTATCTTTATATCCTCTATAAAGGAAAGTACAACTATGGATGGTAAATAAGGAAAAACAATGGATGGTAGTCTTGACTATGAAATGGAATGGTAGATAATAATAGAATGTGGAATGGTGGGGAAACCAATGAACATCAAGACTTTTAGTCACACGTAATGTTGTTGATGTTGGATTTCACATAATTTTGGTTGTGGCAGGGCCAAAGACTTGTTCTCTCGATAGGACCATGAGATTTTTTTATTGTTTGATCTTGAGAGTAGCCACCATCTAATTAGACTATAGATTGGAAGTTATTTTAATTTTCTCTTTGATTTTATCTTCAGTAAATAATGAATAACTTTTTTGCTTAGTTATTGGTGCCTCAACGAGGTTTTCACCAATGAAGTTATCTTTATTGTCTTGTAGCATCTTCTATAAGGTTTCACTAATGAACATTGGCTTTTGACTTTGATTGTCTTCTAGCACTTCCAAAAAGGTCTCCCTAGAAGATGCTAAGTTTTGACTTTGATTATCCCCTAGCACCTTCAAAAAGGTCCCATTAGGAGAGTGTTCTTTTGCTACATGAATGTTGTCTTGTCCTCCTTGCTCTTCTTTAACTACTATATTTCCATGGATGTATTTTAACAAAGTGTGATTCTATCAGTCCCAATTGACACTTGTGGGAGATGGAATGTCAATAATATGGCTATTTTGGTTAATGGTAATGGCTAGTGGAATAATAATGGAATGGAGAGAGGTTTCACAATACTTGTATAATATACTAGGATAAATTGTGTTGAAGCTAAAGTAATCATCCTCAAAAATCATAGAAGGATCACAAATGTATTCAAAATTGATCTACAAGGCATGCATAACCAATATTGTAACATCCTTGAATATATTCTTCTTTTGAATCTAATTCTAACTCAAGGGATCTTGAATCTGATGTTGAGACTAATATTCATTTAGATTCTAATACTAAATCTAATGTTATTTCAAGAATAGAACCTAGCTCTAATTGTGATTCTTCATTTGATGGGTAATCTATTACAATGAAGTCTTGTTGAATGTTTAATTTTAGATAAGTAATGGCATGTGATGGCATGATGGGCTCCACAAAGACTAGTTTGTCAAAGTGAGACTCCTCTAAGATGGGAAATAGGTCAAGAGACAATTCCTTAGAGACTGGCTTGTCAATAGGAGGCTCTTGAAAAATAGGCACATGGTCAAGGTAATAATTTTCCCAAAGGTGGTTATAATCATTAAGAAGTGACCCAAAAAAGACTGGCTTGTCAGAGTGAGACTCCTCAACAATTGGTATAGGATCAATAGGTGATTCATCATAGGTTGAATTATCACAAATGGTTGGTTCAACAAAAACATCTCAGATTGGTTGGTTTTTTGGCCTTAGTTTCTAATGAGTTAGAACATACTAGTTTTAAACATATCTTGGTCTTCAAAAGATTAGATTGATTGAGGTTTGGTTGGGATTAGTACTAGATGAGGAATGACTTGTGGTTGGATAATGGTAGGGCATTAGGGATCATGATTACTTGCATGAGCCAAAGGATCAAGTCCTGAAATGGTAATGATAGGGCAGTGTGGACCATGATTGCTCACAGAATCCAAAGGACTAGGTCATATAATGATAATGGTATTCCTTGGATATTGTGGATCTTGATAGCTCACACAAGGGACTAGTTTTAGTAATGGTAATGGTGTTCCTTAGATATTATAAAGCTTGATGGTTTGTATAATCCAAATAAGGTTTAGGGGTAGTTGATGATCATATAATAAAAGGATGTTGTGAAACTTGATTGCTTGCACAAGCAAAAGCATCCAAGTCTTCATCATAAACCATATCATCTCAGTCATGAGTTGGCTCATAATCTAGTTCTTGACTATGTTCCATGTACTTATTATTGAAAAGAGGGTATGAATCTGTATCCCAAATAATATTATATGTAGTTGGGTCTTCAAAGTCCTCTTCACAAGCCTCTTTATACCAATTACAGTCTCGAGTTGGATCATAAGTTATTTTGTGACTTTGTTCCCATGAATGATTAATATGAGGCAGATAGAAATATGTCTCACAAACTATACTAGCATCATTGGGGTCTTGACAAAATCTATAAAAGTCATTTTGTATAGCCATTTTATCATAATTTAGATTGTAAGTGACTCCACCATAAGTGTAACTAGACATATCCTTGTAAATGATGAAATTTCCAAAAGTAAAAAGGCTTGGAGTTATACAAACTCTAAAAAATGATCCAAAGGAAAAATGGTTCAAACTTGGTCTAACTTGGTTGAAAGGTGGAGTTGTATCTCCAATGTGGTTTGAATGTGGATTTGTATCTCCCAAAATGGTTTGTGATAATACTTGGCATAAAATATCCTAACATCAAATGTCTAATGTCAAATGTCATATGCACAAAAGGTCAAGTGTCTGAATAAAAACTAGCATGTCAAAGTGTTCTAAATAAGGTCTAAACTAGGAAAGGGAAAAGTAGAGTTGCTAGATATTTTGTCCAAACATAGAGTCAAAATCTAGGCTCAAACAAATAGGCATGTGCTAGGACTTTTGGCCAAATGACATCAAAATCAAAACTTGAAACAAAGGTTGATGTGATTTGATTTAATCTAACGAGTTTGGAAATAACTTTGACATAGACCTGGCACATAGAATCAAACATAAACATGATCAATTGGCATAATGCATAAGATAAAAGGCTCTTTTAAAAAGGCTATGTTATCCCAAATAAATGCATAAATAGTGATGAAGATAGGCATTAACCAAATAAACCATCAATAGTTTTCAAATTTGGGTATTCGATTAATCAAAGTTATGCAACCCAAAAGAGAAAGATCTATGTATTAGATCCACAAATTGAGGCCTAAATATAAATCAATCAATGTTTGGATCAAAAATTGAGAAGGCTAATTGAAAACTCAATGATGAAAACTAGGATTGGACCAAAATAGGCTAGACAAGATTGGACAACATGATGGGACAAAATAGAGGCCCAAATGTTATACACAAAGTTGTTTGAAACAAATGGTTTTGATACAATGGTGAACAAGTCTTGAAAAAAATTGAGTATCTTATTGATGTAATCATACTCAAATGATGTGGTCAATGTTATGTTTCAAAAGACTTATAAGGATCAAAATGTTTCTAACATGATTTGGGTAGCATAAAACTACCCTTCAAAACTCAAAGGCACACATACACACAAGTTTAACAAAAATTTCAAGGCACAAGTGTGGTGTAAAATGGCTAGCATAACACCTCTTTAGATAAAAGAGTGGCATATAGACATAATGGTTTTGACATGGATTACACATAAATAAACAAGTTTTAGTCTCAAAATATACCAAATGAGAAAATGACCAAAATACACTAAGTATAATTATCCAAATCCTAGTATGGGTATGGCATGTGGGGTTGACTAAAATATCAATATTTGAATGTTGTAGGGGAATCAATTATGCAATGACTTTCATGCCAAACAATGCAAAATAAAATCATAGATTTTGGGTCTGTATCACTTAGCTTATTGCAAAAAGGTCTAGTCCTTTTTGCAACCACTACATCCTATTATTTAATCAGTGTAGTGTGATGTCCAAAGTGCCACTACATCTAATGTGTAACTCCAAAGGAGCCAAATGAAGTCAATGTTGAGGGATGAAACCCTAGGTCAAAGTTTCCCTAAAGAACTTGTGGGAGGTGATGAAGTCCCCCTCACAAGCCAAGATGTGTAAAAATAAAGAAAACATGAAATAGAAAGACTTTAGCGTCATTTTCAAGGTCACCCAAACTTTGATGAGTTTTTGGGGAGTGATTTAGATGACTTTCTTGATAATCCTTGGACTAGGCTATTTACAATAGGAATGGTGTTTTTGACTCTAAGGGTTTCCTATAGGGGACAAATGGAAGAACATACATGCAACATACCTATTTTTTCCAAACAAGATTAATCTAAACAACTATTGCAAGCAAAAATTGACAAGTGTGTTCAATTTTAAACCCAAATAAAATGTTTGGTGGTGTTCATTTGACCCATTGGTCTTAGTTGTAAACTTTGAAAAAATTCATCAAAAACACTTAAATTCTTTATTAATCACTAAAACAAGGTTCCTAATCCATTTTTAATCATGTAAAGGTGATTTAAACATGTATTAATCAATTTTTTAACTTGATCCTGCAACAAAATTATTAGCATGTCCTTTAGCTTTGAAGCCCTTTTGAATTTGAAACAAGCAACTTTAGAAAAGTAGGTATCAGGTCTGTGTTTTTTGAAAAACATAGTGAATGATATCGATCAATACCACTAACATTAGTTATCACCAATTGAGATCTGATTGATGTCAATTCTGTTGACCAACATCAGTTAAACCAAGTAACTAATGTTGGTATTTCTGTCGATGTTGATTACTATGTAAAAACCATGGCAATCAAAAATGGAAAAAAAAGTTATAAAACCAATTTTCAAGAATTTTAAAAGCTCAAATAAGTTTTTTAAGATTGAAAAAGGATCTCCTTTAGGTGTAGGATGCATCTAGTCCCACCAGGTGTATAATAATGTGACCTAGGAATTTGACTCAAGAGAGGATTATTATTATGGTGTTAGTTCCAAAATGAAAACAAGATGAAATAAACACATTAATAGCATAACATCTCTAGCCCTAGACAATAGGGAAATCTTAGTTAATAAAAACAAATGACAAGCACAACTAAAAAATAAGGAATCAAATACAAGAGTTCCTTCACCTTCCTTGGATGTTCCAAATGCCTTTGTAGTAGTGGCTTGTTCGACTTGTGCTTCAAGAGGTCTTCTTCAATGGATTGTGGCTACCTTCATCTCCTCTTAGCACCTTTGGATTGTGGCTTGGATTGGCTTGGAGTCAATTTGGCATGGTAACACTAATTGGTTGAATCTTTTTGGAACCAATCATGGATTATAACTTTGCACTAATTAATCTTAGAAATGATGTTATGAGGCCTCCTATTTATAGATTTTTGGATTTGATCAGAATCAACCTCAACCATCCATCTCAAGATTGAGATGTGTGGTTGAGGATTAATTCAATTTTTGGAATTAAGTTTTTAATTATCCTCATCATGGCATTGGAAGAAGTGGAAATAAAGAGGCATGGAGGTCATCATGGAACGCATTGATGAGGCATGGAGGGCATGAATCCTGATATTTATGGCATGTATGGCCTAGGGATGTCTTCCCAATAAATGAGGTCACTTGATGATGTAGATATTAAATATTCATATCCAAAACAAATTATTAAACAATTTTCCATGGAATTATTGATTAGGCCTTGATTTGGGTTAATTATCTCTTAGGCATGATTAAGCACTTTATGCACAAATTACTTATTTTGATTAGACTGTCTTGTTATTGGTCCTAAATTTGATTGGATTGGAATTAAAAGTCCACATTAGATACATTGGATTAATATTCAAATTTAGAAAGTTGTCAAAAATAAATAACAAAGGCAAAAGTCTTGTGTAAAATATTTGATAGGAAAGAGCAGTCTAGAGCACACAGGTGCAAATTTGTCATTTTGACTAGAAATGAAATGATCAAAGTTAGCTGGCCCATAAATTGCATTGCCCCATTTAGGGATACCCTAACCAAAATTAGCACTTTAATATATCATTTTCACATCATTTAGTGTGTTTACATATTTTTTAGCCAAATTGTGCATTTTAGATGGAAACTAGCTAGAACCCTGATTGGAGGTTATTAGTGGCTAGTTTTAGGTGTCTACAAGAAGCTTCATTATTTTTCATATAAAATGAAAAAATACATAGTGGACAAGGGGATATGCCATCAAATTTATCACAAATATTGATAAATACTCCTATATCCATAAAATAATCACAAGCAGTTGCTTAATAATCGTTACACGAAGTCTTTAAGGAAGGTGAATGTATTGTTCATATTCATGTATTGATTTCATTGATTTAATGATTATAGCTCACCCTAGGGAGAAAACTTGAAGTGTTATGTTTCATTATTTTTTTTGTATTTAAATACTAAAATAGAAACTAACCCATCTTTTAATATTGTTCTATATAATGGCACATCCAGTGGGATACCCCATATCATAAACCTCATTTGGACCCATTTAATTCTTATAGTTAAACAATTAAGACATATTTTGGTGTTGACTTATTTTTTTTTCCTCTAATTTTCTCATATTTGTGTTTTTTGACAATCGATGAAGTTGCCCTATGAAACAATAAAGTTTCCATATGTATCAATGAAGTCACCCTATGTATCAACAAGGTCACCCTATGGGATAAAAATTTCACCCTGTACACTAGTGAGATCACTTACATAATCATTTTATATTATTATTTAATCTCTATTTATTTTATAGGAAATGGTAAATTTGTGAAGAAAACAATGAAGTCAACTTACGTATCATCAAGGTCACAATCTAATCAACGACATTGCATTAGAAGGTTTCTAAGAAAATAAATAACTTTATTTAGAAACATTGAAGTCACCCTATGCCTTATTGAACTTAAAAGGTAAACAACAAAATTACACAAGGTAAAACTCATGTTTTTGTCTTTTTTTGAAATCGGTGAACTCACCTAGTAATTAGTGAGGTAGCCTTGTCAAATGTTGAAGTCACCAAAATTATGTTACTAGTTTTCTATATAATGATGAAGTCAACCTAAAATTGATGAGGTTGTTAGATAAATGATGAAGTCACCCAGTGGTAGATTTCTTGAGAGCTGAAAAGTCTTAAGATTAACTTTTTTGGCTAAGTAAAACCTTTATTTGACAAACAAATCCTCTATTTTTTAGGTTTTGTTATCTATTTAAGTTTTTAATTTGATTTTAAAAATAATGTATAAATTCAAACTTCATCTATATTTGGTATTAAAAAAGTCACCATTACCTATGTACTCTTAAGAGCATTTAATTTTTTTAATTTATTTAAGGTTATTTGTATTTTCATTATTTTGTTTATAAATCATTGTGTCTATACTCTCCCTTTGCCCCCTTTAGGGAGCCTGGGTGACCAAAATCTCATTAGTTTACTTATTTGTGTGCCTTACTTGAAGAATATATATATATATATATATATATATATATATATATATATATATATTGTATGTTCTTCTCTCACCCATAATGAGGTCCTAAAAATCAAAAGTAAAAACACATTTTCCTTGCATTTTATTTTGACTTTGTGGGATGGATTTAATCACCTTCCCACTGGTCATTAGGCATGTGTTGACATAAGAAGTGACATCCTAGTATTGTACCAACCCCACTTATCTAGTGGGGTATATAAATTGGATTAGAACCAATGGTATCTTAATTGGTATGCACTTCAGAGCTTGGTTGCACTGGTAGCATTTCACTAAGATCCTAACAGCTGAAGTGGTCACAAAGGAACTAGACCTTTTAGTGAATGGCTTGCAAGACCTCACATATAATTGATGGATTATTCTAAAGTGCCCATATACCACAAGGTATATTAGGACCATTTAATTTTCCATCAAAAAATTAGGGTATAAATCTAATTTATCATAGATAAATCATTGATACATGGGTGCAAAGCTTGATATCCCCCAAAGATTGCCTTTTAAATACAAAGTTTTGAGAGAAGAGGGTGTATTGAAGGAAATATATAAATTCAATTTAAACTAATAAATATTAATCTAAACTAACTCAACCTCAGTTTGATTTACAAATAAAATAAACAATACAAACTTATACCTTAGTTCTAAATATCTTCTTCCATTACGATGTGAATTCAATTAGCTCTCTTCAAATTGCAGTTACTCACTCTTCCAATATAAGGTAAAATGGACGAAATTTTGATGCAAAAATTATCTTCTATGGCTTTGATTCACTTTGGATTAACTTGTGATTTTGATATCACTTCGTTAGTGTAAGTTAAGATGATGAAAGTGATGGTTTTAATTCTTACTTATAGATTTTTGGAGGAAAGATGAAATGGTGGAGGATTGTTTGGATATTTGAGATTATTCAAATAATTTGTGGTGGATAATGAGTCCCCATCCATGAAGATGATGACCATTTCAAATGTTTGAGAGAAACCTAGAGATGATTATTTGAGTCACCAAGAATGGGTCAAATTATTTGACAACTCAAGGGATGCCTCAAAGGAAGTTACAAAAGTTATGGGATTGGTTGGGGTGAGTCAACATGTGAGGGGATATAGATGGAAGATGTTATGCGAGGTTTAAAATATGAATTTAATAATTAAATTTGGATTAAAAGTGTGGACAATTGATTAAATTTTATTTATTCAATTATTTAAAAAGGGAGGGAGATGTCATGAATTATAATTCAAATGTTAGGAAGAAGAATTAACAGGTTTTAGGTGTATTTCAACACTAAATATAATTTAGGTGTCTATAGAGGGAGCCTAAAAAACCCTACCATGTGAAATAATTAATTTATTTTAATGAACCTTAAATTTTATCCTCTCAAAAATAAGTATATCAAAAGGATTTAGTGACTATCTCGTAACCCATGTCAGTTTCCATGTGATTGTTTGGAGTGATTTTGTTAAAAAACATGGTGTATTCAAAACCTCATTTCGAAAAAAGTACACCAAGTTATTAGACCAAAATTTTTAAACACATTACCATTTATTTACACCTTTAGGTGTTATGATGCCCATTTGTATTCTAAATTTGGACTTACCTATTATTGTGTTAACATACACCCTAATTTATGTTTGATACCATTACATTGTCCACATTTTCTAACCAACCTTGGTCATTTTCATAGTGTTTAATTACCACTTGAAACAATAAAATTTGTCTCACTTGTTAGAGGTAAAATCACTGAAAGGGGGGTGAATCAGTGATGCAATAAAATCAACCTCAATTCCAATTCTTCAAAATCTTAAACCATTCAATATAAGCATTCATGAAGCATATAAACCATTCATTAAAATGAACAAAGAAAACAATACAAGATCAAAGCACATAACATATGAATTATATGGGAAATCCTCATGTGTGACAAAACCCACTTTCAAGTCTACAAACACATGGACTACATTCCTATAAGAGATCACAAACAAAAAACTTTAGTGAAGAACCCACTCTACAAGGAACACCAATCCATAAGCATGGACAAGCACCCACTTTCCTTAGATGTTTAGCACCCACACAACACCTATGATATCAACATGTATATAAATCTGATTGCACTATAATCTAATGGATAAATAATAAATAATAACTTTATTCAACCCTTCACACTTTATCAAGCCTTCACACACAAGAAATGTATCCAACACAACCTTTTGGATCACTTTACACCTCTTCGCTCATCTTCAACCATCAAACCTAAAAAAATTTGTTACCACATCAAAAACATGACCAATAGTTCACACACATATCCCTCACACTAATTTTCTATTCAATTCATCCACCAAGCTCACTCACACTTCTCTTTTCTTCACTCATTCTCTCTAGAAACCTTCATCTTTATTATTTCTCTTTATATATTCTTCATGATCACCACTTTCTTGGTCAACCACAAGACATTAATTAAACCTTAAGGCTTCGATCCCACTTATAAAATTATCAAAACCACCTACACAAGTTAACCATAGCATTGATATATCACCCTTAATAAACAACACCTTTAAATTAGGCTTAAGTAGCCCTTTTAGGTCTATGGAGACCTATCCATTCCTTTAACACTTCACCAAGTAAAATAGAAACACAATACCACTTATAAGCACATATGTCCACACCACATGACCTTTAAGACACCCTCAAGTTATTTCATTCATCACTACTCATAACTGCATATGCAAAAACTATTCAATCGTTTAATTTATAATTGAAAACACTATGAATGAATAAAAAGTCAACTTTCAAGCAATGGTTCATACTAAAGATTGATTGGTCAAACCTTAAAAATACATACAAATGATCTTTAAGGTGTTTGTAGTCATATAAAATGTAAAAATTGGTAAATTGAGCATGGGTAATGACACCCAACCTATTGGTCCCTCATGTTTGCTCTCATGACCTTCTTAGGCTTCTTTTCACTGAATCCCAGTCATCTACAACCTTTCAAACTTGATCTCAATTAAGCTAGGACCCTTTTTTCATGACCAGTCCATCCCTCTAAGTCTCATATACTTAGGAAAATAGTGACTAACTAGGATATGAGCATCAGTGCCACTGTTGTTCACTTTTAGTGTTGTTGTCCAAGCTCATTTTTATCCCTAACAGTCAATTTCTTCTAGTTCCCCATCCTTCTCCTTGTTATCCTAACATGAGCAAATTCAATCCATGACCAATATATCCCTATAAAATCCCATTCAAATATCATTTATAAGGGCTTGACAAATATTATCAAGCAAGCAAGAATACAAGTGAAACCACTTAGACAATCTTCCCTATTCTCTGCATACAACCATCCAGTACAATCCTAAGCACATCTAAATCTCCTCACCAATACCTAGTCATCTCAACCACATCCAATTTATAATTTCCTTGTATTCTTGTATCATGATTTCACCAAGCACTTTCAAATGGAGAACTATATATGGCTTGATCCCTCTTCAGAGTATTGGTATGTAGGCAATGTGCCCATATATGGGGTGTGAAACATGTCTAGTGCATCTTACACACATTAACCCCTTTTTTCTATTTTCCACATTTTTTTTAGAGTACATTTAAGGCTTATAAATAAAGAAAATAAACTCTATAGGGAGCACTATTGATATCAAAACTTCACAAACTCTGAGACAATGCCACACATACTTATTGAACAAACCCATAAAGCTTATACTCTCAAGACAATAACATCAGACAAAGACTATAGTGTTGGTTCCACTCTTATCCACTTTCAATGCTCCTATCCAATTATAAAATCAAGTTCATATCTAAAATTATGAGTCTCCTAGTCCTACACAGTCAATATCAACCTCTATCTCAGTTGAATCAACAAATTTTCAAGCTAAGTTTGATTTCTCTCTATTTACTTGATATCTTTAGAATTTCTAAACAACAATCAAAATTTTAAAAAATTAATAGGTTAATTATGGCATAATTATTGACTAATTTTACTACTTAGACCCTTTAACTAAATTAAGAATAAAACCCTAATCTTCCCAAAATTGTTAAAAACCCTAAGGTAAAATTCCTACTAATTTTTCCAATAAATTTATAAATTTTTACTTGAATATTTAAATTAAAAATTCATTTCAAATTTTAAAATTTAGTAGTAACTTTTAGAATAATTTTATTTCAAACCCTAGTTTCCCATACTAGGTCCCAATAATTTTCCAATAAATTTTTGAATTTTTACTAGCATATTAAAATAAGAAAATGCATTCAAAATTCAATAGTAATTTCAAAAAAAAAAAAAAAATCTCAAAATCCTAGTTACGCATACTAGTTTCTATTCACTCAAGCATTTTCCAATAATTTTTTGAAAATTTGGTCGCATATTTAAAGTAAAAAACCCATTCAAGTTTTATAATTCAATAGTAATTTTTAAAAATATTTATTTTTCAAAACCCTAGTTACACATACTAGGTCCTATTAAATCACAAATTTTCTAATAAATTTTTGATTAGTTTTACTTGCATATGTAACTCAGATATTCACTTTAAATTTCAAAATTTCACAGTAAATCTTAGAATAACTATTTTTTCAAAACCCTAGTTGAATATACTAGATCCCATTACTTCTTGAGGTATCACCTTACATGTTTTTAGCTTTGTATCCTTTTTATATAATTTCCAATTAACTATTTTTATAATTTTACATTTCCTCTATTCAATATCTTCCTTTTTTTACACTTTTCCTATTACAAATTTTTGCAAAAAATTCAATCAAATTTCAACTTGTTTTCCTAATTTACCAATGGACCAATATATTGGTTTTGATAAAACTAATAAAAGGAAACTTCAAGAAATCTTAACTAAACACCCTAACATGCAAGATGACATGCTTAAAATACTACAAGAAGAGCAACAAAGAGTGAACAATGGTCAATCTTTCTAAACCACAGAGCAACCAATTAAAAATTACACTATGGGGGCAACTATGTCTCAACAACCCCCAATAGCATCCCAACCTCATTCTATGCCACCAGCTATAGCTAGTACATCTTTGTCTCCTGATGTGGCAGCCCTTATACAAGAGATAAAATCTCTTCAATCCAAGGTGCTACATCTTGAGCAAGGTGCCTCTAGACCTACACAGGGTTTGGACTCTTTTTCTTTACTACATACACCATTTTCAAGTCACATTTCTTTGACACCCTTGTCATAAGGCTTTGTTCAACCCAAGCTTACTCTTTATGATGGAAAGGGTGATCTAGAGACACATTTGAGAGATTTATCACACAATATACTTAGACTATGTACCAAATTATTGGCTACTTACCAAGCTCTTTCCATGAAGCCTAAAGGATTATGTTTTATAATAGTTCTTTAGTTTATCAAATCAATTGATCAATGCATTCAATCCTTTAGTCAACATGTTCCTGGCCTATTTTAGCATCAACATTGGTGATAAGGTTTCATATGCTTAAGTTGAACAATGGAAATAAAGGTCAAATGAGCATATCATAGATTATGGTCTTTTATATAAGACTATCTTGGCTAAGAGGACTAGTCCCATGGTTGATCAAGATTTATAGAATAACTTCAAATAGAGTCTTTTAACAGCTTTGCATGAATCAATTATGTTTAAAAGATTCTATTCCTTCATTGAATTGTGTCACACACTAAAGGAAAGAGAAGTCAAGTTAATTTCAATAGGCAAATTCAAGTACACAAGTATCTTATAAAAAACCAACAAGAGTAAAAAAAATGTTCTATAGAAGGTCAAGGTCAATGATAACAAGACTCAAAATCAACTAACAATTAATGTAGCTTTAAAGCCCCCTCAATGTGTGGTTTTATTAACACCTCATCAATATACATTTACTAATCTACCAACTTCTCTAGTTTGAGTTGTATAGTAGTTACTGGATTGTAACATCATATCTCTCCCTCTTATTAGGGAATTTGACCCAACAAAGCCTCTTATATGGGGATATGATCAACATGCATTTTGTGAGTTTCACAGGGCATCAGACCATACAACAAATAGATGCATCAATTTGAGACGCAAGATATAGGATTTAATATATGGCAATCATATTGATCTTAGAACTTAAATTGAGCCTCCTTAGGAAAAAAAATATAAGATAAAACATTAAAAATATTTTCATATCCTTTTCCACAACATTCCAAATAGGAGATGGGGGGCATATCAAGGGTTCACCATGAATATCATGCACATCCACCACCAGATACATACAAGGCACTTCTAGTTGAATCATACCCTTTAAGAAACATGATTGGTGCATATAATTATAGAGTTATAGATAGACATTCCATCTACTTCTTAGAGCAGGAAATCATCAAGGATGATTTAGATTATCATGCACTCTT
This sequence comes from Torreya grandis, assembly GCA_037957365.1. Classification (NCBI taxonomy): domain Eukaryota; kingdom Viridiplantae; phylum Streptophyta; class Pinopsida; order Cupressales; family Taxaceae; genus Torreya; species Torreya grandis. Next base: position 438,518 of record JARHVA010003329.1, on the reverse strand, counting down.
TATTAGATCTCACATTCATAATCATCCTATTCATAGTGTTCTCATAGATAATGGATCTAGTGTGAACATGTGTACTATGACATTATTGCAACATTTAGAATATTTAGAGTATGGTATTACACTAATCAACATAGCTCTCAGTGGATTCAATGGGTATATATAGAGTTCATTGGTTGAGATTGTACTTCTTCTATAGGTTGGTCCAACACACATCGCTACACCATTCACTATAGTTCGTAAGAGTTTTCAATATGTTACTTGTTCGACCATAGATTCAAAAACTTTGATAAATAAATTCTATAATTCATAGATGCATGAAATTTATTCATGCTAATTAGGTTATTAAAGTTGGTGGATTTCCATATGAATTCCCACTCCCCACTTCAGAGCCATCTTCTATAATATAGTCACCAATTTTAGGATAGCTTCTAGTTCCAATTTTTCCACCAGTTATAGTTCTTCCTCAAATATATATTTAGACATAGTTGAGGCATCCATCACCAATATATAAGGTTCAAACACCTTCATAGCTTTAGGATTCTAGATAGCTTTTAACTATAGTGTTCACACCTATGGTAGTCTCATTGAGATCTCATGCATTTACACATAGAGCACATGTTTAGAGAGCTTCTCCTACTATCAGATGGGTCCTTAAGATCCCTATAGTTGCATCCACTTCTTAGAGTTATAGGGAGACCCCATATTTAGTCTCTACTTCAAATATTTTAGAGCATTTTCAACATATACAACTCTTAGAGCCACAGTTTTATCATTTCCATCATGTTTCATGATCATGCATAATTCCTCTCCTTGATACAAGACACCATGATAGGGAGTCTCTCATGAGACTGATTAGTTAGTATAATCATTTCCCCACTTACTTGTACTTAATTTCCTTTACTTGATTGTACATAATTTCCCTATGATTGATTGTACATATCTCAAATATTCTCAAAAATACCAAAAAAACAATATAATATTTCAAAATATAAAAACATTCAAAAATTCAAAAACACAAAAACATTTCAATTGTATGCATCATCCATGATTTACATTGCTAATACTATGCTAGACTTACATTTGATGTTCTATGCTTATTATTTTTCAATTTATGTACATTACCATGCTTCACTTGATCTTCTTTGAGTGTGTGCAGTGACTTCTAGACCCTTGATTGCTTCACTTTACTCATTGAGCGGGCATCCTACTTATACATCAAGACATACATCAATATACATAAACACTATGGAAATATTCTATATGACTACACCATCCAGGTTATGTCATTCTTACACCACACACTCTAGTTATCATGTTTATGTACATTATTTACTAGCTTACATAAATTACTCTATTGACACTCACTAGTATTTAACACTTGTGTATTTATTTGTATATACCTAGTCTTGTACTAACATGTCTTACATATATTCACTTCTTACTTTGATTATTTAGATGAATTTGTAATTTTAATTTATTACATGCTTTCTTTTATTGCTTAACATTATCTTGATGTGATTGTGTTTCTAGTTCATGTATATCTCATGTGTGTGCCTTAGGACATTTTCCAATGTTATTTGCTTCTATTCATATCTATGCCTTGGACATTTTCCAATGTCCCTTGCTTGTACTCTTCCATGTGATTGTGTCTTTCACACCAACTTTATTTTTTGAATTATATGTGTATGTGGCATTAGAATAAGCCTTGTATGCTTGTTTTCTATTTTGAGTGATATATGCCCATATCCCTTATTTTATTGGCCCCTTGGACACCCTTGTACACTTATTTCTTCTTACCTTATGTTCTTGTTGCTTGCTTGATTTTTATCATTTGCAATGTCATGATCCAAATCATGTATTCTCTTACTTTCTTGGATGCCATGATGGACATCATGTTCCATCCCTCCAACTAACAACTAGCAACTAAAAACTAACTAGACTTCCATTTCTATTTTAGTACATTGCACATGTTATTCAATTATTATATCTATCTAAGCATACCCCTATTGATCTAAAATCTCTCAATACAAACTATGCTATATGTTGATGTATATTTTCAATTATCATTGTTATATCATATATATTACAAAATAACACACTTACAGAGCTCTTTATTCTGAGGGAAATCATTGTAGAGTCTCTATTCCTACCCTCAAAATAGGGGTAAAATAGGGGTTTTGTCACATATATCAGAGCTCCTATCAATCAAAAAGTCTAATTCTAGAATACTAAAAATAATAGCTAGACATCAAACCAATAAGAATAGACCAAGCAGATAGTCAAAAATCTAGAACAGTCATTAGATTTGGTCCAAGATAAAAATTTAGAGATTAGACTATAGCATTGGTGGCACTACTATCCATTTTTAGTGCTCCTATCCAAATAGTAAAAAAACTAAATTTTTTAGAAGTAGGTAGAAAAGTAGGTTTAATTACAGATTTACACAACTGACCAATTCAAAATTAGTAGTTTTAGTACACATTTTGCTTAGAGAATATAGATATAGAGGGAATCATGCATGAAATGATGGATCTCACTTATAGTTTCAAATATGATAGTTGGTATAACTTCTAGATCAAAATTCATGTTTTAGACACCAGTGATTGGAGGCAATGTGCATGACACAATTTCTCTCTTTCTTTCTAAGTTTAGTATTATCTAAGCATGATCATTAGTTGCATTCCTTACTCCATCTATAGGTGGTTGGTATACTTTTGGTTTGGACTTAATACAAACTTAACTTCTGAGTTCTTGAGTTCTTGAGTGGCTTTCACATAAGCTAGATTCCTAGTTTTAGAGCAGCTTTCATATAAACCTAATCTCCATCTTTGATAGTGGCCAAGAGTGGCCTAGTTTTTATAATACATTTGAATATCCACACAAAAATTATTAGATCATAATACATTCATGAGATTCAATATACATCTTATATAACATTCATCTCATAATGATATTAGTTCATAGCTTCACTTCATGGGGTAATGATGGAGCCAAAGGTCTAGCTCACCTTTGTATTCTTGAGCCACCTATTCAGAGGTATTGGATACATAGTCCAAACATTGATCAACACACACAAAACCACCTAGATTCACTTAATGGGTGATGATGAAGATAAAGGGCTAGCCTTTATGTTATTGTGCCACTTTCTAGGGAATATAACACTCAACTCTATTCATAATATTACTCTTGATATAACACATATCTAGTATTACTCGGCATCACTCAACATCATAATAGGTTTTGTATTAGTTCATATACCTGATGAGTTGTGTTTGTTCCTTTCTCTACCTCTCTCTCTTACCCATCTTTGTATATTCTTATTTTAGATATAGCATATCTAGTAAGAATTCATCTAATCTTTGTTTTATTTTATAGATTCACACTTCACATCATGCTTTCTCTATGCATACCTAGCATCACACAAGCTTGATGATCTTCACCCTTGTAGGTAAGTTTAGGTACACTTTATTTATTTTTATTTATCTTAGTATTTCATTTTGTTGCATCACTAGAATATTGGGGGGATAAATGTAGTAATATAATATGCAAAAATTAGTAACATGAGTATGGCTAATGACCGCCAACCCATTGGTCCCTCTTTCTTTCTCTCATGACCCTCTTAATCTTGTTTTCACTAATTCCTAGTCATCCATATCCTTTAAAACTTGATCCTAATTAAACCAATAACCTCTTTTCATGGCCAATCCATCCCCCAAGTCTTGTCTACCCAAGACAATAGTGCTCAACTAGGACAAGAGCACCAATGCCACTGTTATCTACTTTCAACGCTATTTTCCAAGATAATTTATAGCCCTAATGGTCAATTTATTTTAGTTTCCCATCCTTCTCCTTATCAATATAATACAAGAAAATTCCATCCATTACCCATAGATCCTTATAAAATGCCATTCAAAGATCATTTAGAAGGGGTTGGCAGTAAACATTATGAAGCAAGAAATAATACAAGTGAAACCACTCAGTAAATCTTCCCTATTATCTACATACAACCATCTAATATAGTCATAAGCACATCTAAATCTCTACACCAGTCTCTAATCATCTCAAGCACACATAGTTTAGCATTTCCTTTCATTTTCATATCATAATTATACCAAGCACTTTCAAAGGGAGAACTACATATGGCTTGATCCCTCTTTAGAGTATTGGTATGTAGGCAGTGTGCCCACACATGGGGTGTGAAGAAAATCTAGTGCATCTTACACACACTAACCCCTTTTTCATATTTTCCAAAGTTTTGTTCAAATATATTAAAGTCTTAGAAATGAAGAAAATAAGATCTATAAGGAGGACTATTAACAATGAAGCTTCACAAAATCAGAGACAGTTTTACACAGACCTATAAAAAAACCCAAAAAGATTAGACTCTTATGAAAATAGCACTAGATAAGGACTATAATGCTGGTACCAATCTTGTCCACTTTTGATGCTCCTATCCAATTAGAAAATAAAGTTTAGATCTTAATTTGTGAGTCTCCTAGTCCTGCATAGTCAATATCAACCTCTGTCTTAGTTAGATCAACACAATTTCAAGCTAAGTTTGATTTTTATCTATTTAATTTATATTTTTAGAAAGTCTAAAAAATAATAAAAATTAACAAAATTAGTTGGTTAATTATGGCATAATTATTAACTAATTTTACTACTCAAACCCTTTAACTAAATTAGGAATAAAACCCTAGTATTCCCAAACTTGTTAAATCAATGTCCAAAACACTATCCAATAGATAAATCATCATGAAACATCCAAAAATCATCAATACAAATTGAAACACCCTCCTCGAGTCCTTAACAAATGAAGGTCAAAACCTTGGTCAACTTTGAGTTGCAATAAATGTAATTATATGACTAGTCAAACCTCTTAATCAATTTCCCTAAATTGCCCTTGAAGTTCTCTACCAATTTTATTTTTACTCCATCATATTCATCCATTTTATCAAGATACAAATAAAATAATCACAACTAGTTTCCTTTGTAAAATTTAAATATTTGAATTTCAACGATCACTAAAAAATGCAAATTTGACTAAGTATAAAAACAATGAAATCTACTTCAGAGAGAAACATTACACTATCATAACTTTTGATAGACATCATTTCAAGGCATGAAATTTGAAATACATGCTCTAGGAACAAAACTAAATAGACCCATGTGACCACTATCTTTTGACACCTTCACATATGTGAATTTTGATGTCATCAATCTTATCACTTAGGAAACTCTACCAAGATGACTAAGATAACCTAGACCTTCACAAGACTAGTTAAATAGATTATTTTCAATTTAAAATTTAAACCAAGCACTTATTCACCCCATATGGCCTCTACATCAAGAACACATCATCAATAACATCCATAACAAGACTAAAACCTATAAGGTCTCATACAAACTATGTGAGCACTAAGGTACACTTTGTCATTGAAGACCATACATACATATCATCTCATGGACACTCTTGGCCACCTTGGATAAATCATTGACAACACATCAACAAGATCCCCATTTGTCATTCATGTCAACACTTGTAAACAACAACACAAAGCTATGCACATACTCTTTCTCCCTCTACAAACACTTTCTCCCCTTTGACATAATGACAAAGTGGGATTACCTAATGATCTTGAGGACCTATAAATGGTTTTAAAGCCAAAAACAAGAAGGGACCTCCTTTTATAGATTATTAAAACTCCCCTATCACCATGCATACCATTTTTTACCATGACTATATCAAAACTGCTCATTAACAACACTCTTATTTGATCATGCACTACTATATGAAGAAGAAACACACAAGAATACTAAAAACTAATTGAAAACACCTTAAGAGAACTAAGAGGGACTCCCCTTAGTCACCAAAGCTTAATCACCCCTTGATGATATTGAGACCATCTCCAACCATGATGAAACTTCATGGTTATCTTCAAATTCTCTCTCATAAGCCACCCATAGAATGAGGAATGGAAATTAAAGCTATTTCTCAAACACTCATGATACACAAATTCAATGGATAAACATATTTAGGGACAACTACACCTTTGTCTTTTGGAGAAAAATGACCAAAAAGTCCATTTAAATAACCTAGCCTTATCTAGAGGCCTAGTATCCCTACCTAAACCTTGAAAATCCCATAACTTCCTATGTATGCACCTTCATGACTTAAAAATCCATATATATATATATATATATATATATATATATATATATATATATATATATATATATATATATATATATATATATATATATATATATATATCATGTGCCACTTCATGCATTCTATGATTCATCATTCAACTCTTCCTCTGCACCATAGCTCCTTCACAAACTGACCTGCCAATTAGCCCTCCATTTGTACAAATGCTGAACCATAGAATAAATTATACACTTACAAATAAATATAAAGTACTTTTTGAGCACCCATTTGGCCATTTCAATTTATTTAATATATTTTAACTTTAACTCCATTAAGAAGGCAACTAACTCACAAGGTGTAAAAATCTAGGTTTCACACATAAACCAAAGTAAACTTACCATCTTTCAGTCAACACCAACACCTAAGAGTTCTTCCACACCTAGAGGTTATGAAATCACACTACTATACTAATTATTGTGGTCTGAATCAATATGTAGCCTATATAATCATGAAATGGTTTTTGGCCCACAAACCCTCAAGCAAGAATGGTGACTACTGAGAGGCATCAAACCTCTTAAAATTTTCATCAAGAGGCCTTAAAATCCTAAAACCTCTTAAATAACACATATATGATATTAATACACCCTTTTATGCTACAAAGTCACCTTAATCACTCACTAATCTTGATTTGACACTTTGAACCAGTCATATTGTGCTTGCAAACCCTATGTATACACCTGTCACCATGCCAAAACACATTCAAAAGGTCATGAGATAATTTTCAAACTTAAAATGAATCTTATACACACTATATAATTTACCTCAACTAATCTTAACTCTCTTTTTCATTTAAATACCCCAAAAACACCAATTTTGTATGATGAACTCACACTAGGTAGTGAACATTGAGCAAACTAGTCAAACTAAACAAATGGTCATGAATGGTTATTTTGACCAACTTAACACATATGAACCCATGGAAAACACTTTTAAAAGTACTCTCCACACTAAAAATAAATCTTACCTTCATTATTCATGATTTTACCTCCTAAACTAGGCATAAAAAAAATGTCATAAACTTATCTTTAGGACCAAAGTCCCTGAACTGATCATTGGACTTGATAAGACTAATTGATCTACATATCTAATTACCATAAAATGATACTCTACAAGAATACATAATTCCCCATCTGACCAGTTATATTTCTATTGACTGATGAGTAAAAATATAATACATACATACATACTTCTATTGGAATAATGTCTCTAAGAAGCATAGGTAGAGACACCTCCTCAACTTAGAAGAACTAAAAGTCCCAAAACTTAGGAGGATCCCATATCTCCAATCTCTCATTTTACTTGAAATCCTACCTTAGCATCCATTTAACCTTTTATGGATATTTATCCTCATTCATTCCTTTTGACTCAAAATCCTTCTTTATCTTTTTGTCCCCTTGGGTAGATAAGGCTTGCTCTTTGACACTTAAACTTGTACCCTATTCTATTATGACAAATAATCCATTTTGAACCTATTTTTCATTCACCTCCTTGAGTCTCCATTCATTATGGCTCCTTTTATTCATGTTAGGATTAACATTCTTTGAAGTAAAATTTAGACAATGTTTATATAACCTTGATATGTGACCTCTTTCTTGAAACTTGAAACAAATGAAGTTTCTCTAATTATACATACCTTATTTATGGGATACATGATGAATCCATGAATCCATGAAGTTTCATTATTGCATTCATGCACTTGATCATTTGATTTTTTAATGAAGGCATTACAATACCTTGCAATATGACTAATATCTTGACACCTGTAGCATAATATATCATGATTTCCTTGTGGGTTGTTTGATTTTATTGAGTGATGATATTCTTCATTCTTGTCATTATCTTGCTCATAATTCCATGAAAATATTTTACTGGGAGATTTTATTTTGTAGTCAATGATTCTATGACCAAACTGTTGACAATAATTATAGTGACCATTAAGGTAATTTGTGTACCTTATAACATTGGACTATCTAATTTGATTTGTCCTCTTATTGGCCTAAAATATCAATCCTTTGTTTTCTCCTTGATTCTCAGTGAAACCACATCCAAACCTATCACTTAAAGACCTTTGATTATTCATAGTATTGTTAAAAAAACTTGGGTTTATGATAGCATTTGACTTCACTTGATCATGATTGTAAAAAAGACTAGTCCTATCTTTAGACACTCTCTAATTGTTACGCATCTCACTAAGCTTCTTACTACTTGTATCAAACTTATGATATGTTTCAAACGTGTTGCTAACTTGATCTAGTTTCACATGCAAAGACTCCATCTTTGATTTATACTTGACACATTCTTCATCCTTACTCTTTACCTCTTTATCAAGGGTAAAAACCTAAGTTTTAATATGCTGAGTGATCTCATCATGCTCTTTGACTTAATTTCTAATTCTTTCTTCAACTAAGCTAATCTGATCCTCATAGGTCTTGATCAAGGATGCTTGATTTCTATTCTTGCCTCGTAGAAGCGTTAACTCTTCTAAGGTGTTTAGATATTTATCTTCAAGAGTGAATTGATCATCTTCTTCCTCTGAGCTATCTCCACCAAAGAGATTTCTACCTAAATAACATTCTCCATCATTATCCTCAATAGCCATGAATAATGTTTCATTTGATGCATCATCACTTTTTATGTGGAGCTTTCTTCTTTAGTAGATGCATTACTATCTTATTCATGGTAAAGACTCTTATTACCTTTGTATGACTCCTTGTCATTTCTCCTATTGAATAACTTTTTTTTACTTAATATGACCTTCAAATTTCTTGTGCTCATCCTCATGAGATTCCTTATATTTAGACTTTCCTCTATCTTGACACTTAGCTGTAAAATGACAAACTTTACCATATAGAAAACATTTAAAATAAAGTTTCCCTTCATATTTACCTAATCCTACATTCAATTTTATTGTAGTCATGGCTTCAAGCTGATATTTATTAAGATCAAAGTCTTCAAGACTTAACTTGATCTTCTTGCCTATTGTCTCCTTAATCACCTTGAAGGTTACTTCCTTCTTTGGTGGTTTGTCCTCATTGTCTCTTATCTCATAGGCAGTAAGGATGCCATGAAATTCATCCATATTCATCTTGGTGAGATCATGACTTTCTTCTATAATAGATAATTTTAAATCAAACTTGAGGGTAAGAGACCTTAATACTTTCTATACTACAATAGCTTCTTCAATCTCCTCTCTAATACCTTTGATCATGTTCACCACCTCATCAACCCTTAGAAGATAGGATGCCACAATATATTCTTCCTTCATTTTGAGGCCCTCAAATTTCCTTTGATAAGTCTATAATTTAGCCAACTTAACCTTTGAATCCCCTTCATAGATGGTCTACAATTTTTCCTAGATTTCCTTAGTAGACTTTCAATGGATCACCTTGGTGAACTCAATATCTAATAGACCGTAAATGATAGCATTTACTACTTTAGAATTGTTCTCACTCAACTTCTATCAGTTGCACTAGTTATAGGTGTAAGGGGAATGGAATAACCATCCATAATAGATTACCAAATGTCAAACCATAGAGATATGATGTAGGTCTTCATCCTTTCACTTCAAAAAACATAGTTGGATTCATTAAATAGTGGTTCTTGCTTAGTAGAGAAACCACCTTGCATTTGATGACTACCCATTGTTTCTTTGATCACATTCAAGTGGTTAAACTTGCAAAGAAGGTGTGGCTCTGATACTATTTTTTAGAGGTACAATCACTGAGAGTAGGGGGTGAATCAGTGATGCAATCAAATCAACTTCAATTCTAATTATTCAAACTCTTAACCATTCAACATTAGCAATCATGAAGCATATAAACCATTCATTATAGTGAACAAAGAAAATAATACAAGATCAAAGCACATAACATATGTATTATGTGGGAAACCCTCATGGTGGATAAAACCCAATCTCAAGCCTACAAACACATAGGCTATATTCCTATAAGAGATCACAAACAAGAGACTTTAGTGAAGTATCCACTCCACAAGGAGCACAAACCTCTAAGCATGGAAAAGCACCCACATGCCCTAGATGTTGAGAACCCACACAAACCTCTAATATCAACATCTCCATAACTATGATTGCATTTAAATATGATGGAGAAATAATGAATAACAACTCTCTTCAACCCTTCACACTTTCTCAATCCTTCACACACAAGTAATGCATCTAAAACAACTTTTTGGATCACTCTACACCTCTTCACTCATCTTAACCATCAAACCTATAAATCATTTTTCCCATATAATAAACATGACCACTAGGTCACACACATATCCCTCAAACTACTCTACTCTTCTCTTAATCCACCAATCTTGCTCACACTTCTCTTTTCTTCACTCATTCTCTCTAGAAACCTTCATCTTTATTTTTTCTATTTATAGAGTATTCATGATCACCACCTTCTTGGTCAATAATAAGACATTAATTAATCATTAAGGATTTTATCCCACTTATAAAAATATCAAAACCACATTCAAAGGTCAACCATAACATTGATATATCATCCTTAAGCAAAAACTCCTTTCAATTTGACCTAAGTAGCCCTTTTAGGTCCATGCAGACATATTAATCCATTTAAAACTTCACTGATCAAAATAAAAAACAAGACCACTTATAATCACATAATTCCATGACACATTACCCCTAAGACACCCTCAAGTTGTTACATTCATCACTACTCATGTCTTCATATGTAAAAACCATTCAATCATTTGCCTTGTACATGAAAACACTATGAACGAACAAAAAGTCAAGTTCCAAGCAATGGTTTATATTTAAGATGTATTGGTCAAACCTTGAAAATACATACATATTATATTCAAGGAGTATAAAACACTCCCCAATAGATAAATCATCATGAAACATCCAAACATCATCAATACAAACTAAAACACCCTTCTTAGGTCCTTAACAAATGAAGGTCAAACCCTTAGTTAACTTTGAGCTAAAATAAATGCAATTATATGACCATTCAGACCTCCTAATCAATTTACCTATATTTCCCTTAAATTTATCTACCACTTTTATTTTTAATCCATCATCAAATTCATCCATTTGATCAAGATAGAAATCAAACATTCACAATTGGTTTCCTTTGTAAAATTTAAATATTTGAATTCCAACGGTCACTAAAAATTACAAATTTGACTAAGTATAAAAACAATGAAATCTGCCCAGGAGAGAAACTTTCCACTAACATAACTTACACCATCTCAAGGTATGAAATTTTAAACACGTGCTTTAGGCACAAAACTAAATAGACCCATGTGACCACTTTCTTCTAATACCTTCACACATGCAAATTTTGATGTCATCAATCTTCTCACTCAGGAAACTCTGCCAATATGACTAGGATAACCTAAATCTTCACAAGGCTACTCAAATGGATTATTTTCACTTCCATAAGTAGACCAAGTAATTCTTATACCCTATAGGGCCTTTGTATCAAGAACACATCATCAATAACATCCATAACAAGACTAAAACCTATAGGGTCTCATGCAAATTATGTGATCACTAAGGTACGATTTGTCATTGAAGACCATGCATACATAAAATATCATGGACACTCTTTTCCACCTTGGAAACATCATTGAAAACACCTCAACATCACATTGTAATATTAATCATCCTATTTAATTTTTGATTAAGACTTGTGTTTTCCCTGTGATGAAACAACTCCTAATATCCAAACCATTTGACTCTATTCTAGTCTCATTCTAAAGTAATTTCAAATACCAACCAAGACCAATTGTCTTTATTCTAGGTTTATTTTTAAACATTGATTTTTTTGAGCTAAATTGTTTCTAAAGACCCAAAGCATTTACTCTTGTTATAAAATTACACTTTTTGGGTCAAACACTTTTAAATCCATTCCAAATTAAAAAAATAAAAAAATGTCACATTTTCAACATTTTTCAAAGACCAAGAACCATACCAATCATGCCTATATACACTCATAGTGGGGCCTTGTACAACCCTAGATTTGAAGAAGAACATTTATATGATCCCTTGGGACATAGTAGAGGTTCAAAATATAGAGAGGATGGAGATGAACACCCAGTTGTGCTTTATTATAACCATCCCATTATGAGATCAATTCAAATTAAATTCAACAATAAACTCATAGAATATCAAGATGAAGATTTTTTAAGGCTAATATAATTCTAAACTAGGCTCCCACCCAATTTTCTAACAGAACAATTGCACATCCTAGTCCTAGTAGAGGAGCACCCACAAGAGTAAATTCGTATTAAAATTCTAAAACCAACCATCACTTCATCTAGGAAAGGGAAGGGTCCATTGATTTATCTTTCCAAACTTGTCACTTTATAACATATGTCATTCAACAAATTAGTCGACACTATGTAGATTAACTTGTTGCTAACTTAATGGATTCCTTAGATATAATCTGATCGAATAATGCCACATTCATAGAATAAAATCACCCATTTTAACATATGAAACAAGACCTATTCAATCCTAAATTTGATGTAGATCCTTTGAATCCTCTTGAATAACCTGTACTAATGAATGTTTTGCAACAAATTTTGCTTGATACATGACATGCATTTTTCAACAATCAAGAGATTCTTGCTGATGCAAGATAGTTACCTAATGATTCACAATTGCTTCCATACCATTCAAAAAAATTGTTAAATAATACACCACCTCGGTAGGTAGTAGATAATTCACAAAACACATTATCAACTTCTTCCAATTTACAATAACAAGTTTGTTACATCCTGATTTCTCACTAAGCTGATTTACCTAATTATCCATGGATTATTATGGTTGTTAAATTGATTTTATAATTTTTAACTAAATTATAAGTCATGATTTTTATGGGACAATTTTATGTTACTTGGATTTCATGATTTCATTGCTATGAGTTGGCTATATTGTGAATTTTTTACATAATTTTTATGTTAAATTTATTATTACAACATTATTTCATGATGTATATCATGATGTAATGGAATAACTACCTTCTTTCCATGAGTTGGATGTAGGAGAGTTCACCTCTCAGAGCATGACAGATGGAGAGCATCATTTGTGAGGGTGATGTAGATGGAGATGGTGAAGGATGACAGAAGAACTATTAAACCCATGCACAAACCACATTATATTTTATATGTTATGATGAATTATGTGTTTGGATTATTAGATTTAGTAAATTTTCAAAGTTAATTACAATTAAATATTAGATTATGTGTGTTAGTAAATGTTAGTATATAAATATGAAATAAATTTTGTACGTGATTGCATTGTGTATATTTTATGTAGACTTAGTGCATAA